>OV702297.1:120243438-120843438 GCA_916181665.1 Avena sativa | reverse complement strand
CGGTACGGTACTACCGTAACCGATGCGATCTCTAACATATATAACTAAAAAGATCATACCTACTACCATATTTCTCTTCACATGCAGCTATGCCACACAGTGACGGATGTAGGATGAAATTACAAGGGGTGCCAATCTTAATATTTATTATTAAACTTTAAATATCATGTATAATATTTTTTTACACATATAATATACATGAAATTATACTAATTGCTACAAGATCAAACAATCTGTATTTTCTAAGCACCCCACTGGATACGGCCTGATGCCACATCATCATTAGACCGACTCCAATAGCCACGCCACTTTTCAAAGTTCTCCTTTTCTTTTCCTTCCGTAGCCACCAACCACTTCCCTCGCATCCATGTAAGCAATTCTTCCAACTCGGCAAAATGAAATTCTGCACACAGTTCTGCATCATAAATTTCCGTTGACGAATGAGTACTCAGTATTAATCTCCTCCACCTATGACATCTCATTAGAGCAAGTACAATAAAATCTATTTAGTAGGTTATATGACTTAAACTAGTTTATCTATGCTTAGTTGGATGAGATAGAAGAGGAGAGATAAGAAGAGTGGGCTCTTAGTCAAAAGAAAAATAGCGCGCTATTTAATTTAGCGTGGTCTTTCTCCAGACGCTATGAAAGTTATAGCGTGCTAATAGCGCACTATTTTACAAAATAACGTTTTATAAAAAATAAAAATATAACAGATATATCATGAATGCCGGGGATTTCAGCATCTAATGAATTGGCCATAGTAACACTTATATATCAGAACCAATTCGGGCGCTATCTAAGTTGGAGGAGAACCGTAGGGCTAAAACTAGGCACAACGTCGGGTGCTGCGGAAGGAGGCGGTGACTTGACGCGATCACTTAAGTTTAATAATCAAAAAATTTATTATATGTTTGCTTACTTCAGACATCCTTATCATATGCTCGCTTACTTCACATCCACCAACAAAAAAAATAACATGCTATACTTAAAATAGCGCTAACTCTATGATGTTTTAGCGCGATATAGCAAGCTATTTAGAAAATAGTGCCATAGCAAGCAAAATCATGAAAAAATAGCGTAGACTCTCCAAATATGCTATAGCGCGCTAAATAGCGTGAAATTGCGTACTATTTTTTTCCATGTCTTAGTTAAGAATCAGCTATAGCACATGCTCTTAGACACTATGTGAGAGTGTAAAGTGAGACATACATTAATAAAATAATATACTTTTATCTCTAGCTATTGTACATATTGACTATTAAATTGACTCTAGATGACATAAACATGGCTTGTAGCCAGCCGTTGCCTCTACTATTGCCCCTTCTCTTATGATTGTTTTGGCAACGCCTCGCCTCCCAGTGTGCAATGAAACATTTTCATGTACCGGTGCGTTTTAACATCCTCCACTTGTATAAATATCATCCATCGTACGCCATGTGCTGCAACCACTCCTAATTTATACCGACGCCTCAATGTCCCCTTTGTAGGATAGACTGTCCGTTGCTTCCACTTCGTCGTGCGTTGGGCTCCCTGGCCGATCCATCATACCTCAATCTCAATGGCCGCCATACGTATATAACAGGTTCTCTTTCTCTAGCTACTCCACCTTTTTGCCATCGCCGGTCTGGTCTACTGATTTCATGTTGACACATCTTCCTTTTTTTGGGTAACTACTATGTGCAGGGCGTCAGCTTCCTGGCGGTATTTATTTTCATGTTGCTGATCTTTTGATGAGATGAAAATGAAGTCAATATATAGGGTGCAATGAACAATTTTTATGGTGTTCTGTCTTTTTGTGGAAGAGGTTCTTCTCTCGGTTTCTTTGGATGATCTGTTGGACGGAAAAGCAAAACGATTTGCGCTATGTTCCTGGTGTATCCATATGATGATATGAACCGTTGTTTACTAAGTTTGCAGGTGCAGTTTTTAGCATGTCTCACTGTCAAGATCATACAAGCACTTCGATCATCTTATAACTGACCCATTTAGCGGTTTGTTGAGTTCTGTTATTTGGCGGCAGGTGGGCACTTAAGTTCAGTGTTCTTACAACTCATTTATCTGAAATATTGACCGGTTTGATTCTATATCAGCATCTGAGACTTGATTTATCTAATCCTCTAGATGATTGTTGTTTTCTTGGTCTTTAGGTATCAATATAAGCGAGCTGATGTCCACCATTGTTAAGCATCTGACTATCTGAGCTAGGGACTGGTTTATTGCTAACGGCAAGGATACCAGCGGATTCCAACACCCATCTATCACTTATACCGGTGTTTCCTTTCTGCAAATCCAAACTCAACAATTTGATATCCAGAAAAAACACAATGACAGAATAATATACCAGGTACAACTAGTTTTGGAATTTGTCCACAGATGGATCACATCAAATTACACGAACAAACACGCTCGAAAAAACTTATGGCCACGGACACGTATCATGCAATCGAATTTTCTTTATTTCTTCTCTTCTCAACTCACATTTCTCAACTCACATGATTACAAAATTCACACAACCTGTTTGTGTATAAATACATGGCCAGGCTCTAAACCAAAGTGATCCTAGTAGAACACGGATAGACTTGACCTAAACTAACATCACACGAATACAACCTCTAAACACATACCTAGTACTAGTGCTAGCTGGAAACGGTAAACAACCGCTAGCTAGCTAGCTCATAAACCCCATTTGACTAGTATCAGACTAGAAACTACTAAATTAGACTCATACTTACTAAGACAAGATTATTTCTAACAATCTCTCCCTAATCTTGACATGTCGTCTCCTTGCGCTCCTCCTGATCTCGACTCACCGCAGCTTCACGTCACCTCTTCATTGACTTCATTGTCATGTCCGTACAGTCAGTATGACCACGCAGGAAACATACAACGCACCTTCTTTGCCCTTCCATGTTTTGCCACCGCCATTGCTCGGCCCCTGCCGTACTCGGTTCGCACCTATGTGCCACCGCCATTGCTAGCATCCTCGCACTCGGTTCGCACCTATGTGCCACCGCCATTGCTAGCATCCTCGCACTCGGTTCACACCTATGTGCCACCGCCATTGCTAGCATCCTTGCACTCGGTTCGTACCATACTCCTCTTGTACTTGCTTCAAGTAGCCTTCTACTAATCGCACACCTCCTCGTTTTACGGTGCCTTCTTCTAGCACCGTCCGCCTTCGGCATCCCACCGAACCTACGCTGACCTCAGCCAGGACGCTCCACGAGGAGATGGACACAACTCACGGAACATCGTGCACACCTCTCAGCTGTGACGTGCTCCAGCTGCAACGGATCCTTACGGGGACGAGCACCTGGACACGACGACGACTCACACAGACACGACGCTAACCACGCGTGCAAACATGCACACACTTGACTCCTTGAGTCACACTCTCCCGGACGACGATCTTGACAAGATTCTCGCCACCGCACCTCAACACCTCTCCCATCAACGATCATCCACCTCCACCGCTTTTCCGACAACAGCGCTCTGCTGCCTCCCTCGTGTCGCTCCGCTGGACCACCACCACCCTCGTCGACGACACCTCCTTGTCGTCTTCTTCGTGTCGCTCCGCCGAACGACGATCGCCCGCCGCCTCACCGATGACGACATGCTTGCCGTCTCCATCCAATCGCCCGCCCCGAGGCGTCAGTAGGGTCGCCTCCCCGGGGCAAGCGTGGCTTCAAATCTTCGACCTCACTCTGATACCACTTGTTGGAATTTGTCCACAGATCGATAACATCAAATTGCACGAATAAACACGCTCGAAAAAACTTGTGGCCACGGGCACGTATCGTGCCCTCGAATTTTCTTTATTTCTTCTCTTCTTAACTCACACGGTTACAAAACTCACGCAACCTGTTCGTGTATAAATACATGGCCAGGCTCTAAACCAAACTAATCCTAGTAGAACATGGACAGACCAAACTAGAACAGACTTGACCTAAACTAACATCACACGGAAACAACCTCTAAACACATACCTAGTACTAGTGCTAGCTGGAAACGGAAAACAACCGCTAGCTAGCTCATAAACCCCATCCGACTAGTAGTATCAGACTAGAAACTACTAAATTAGACTCATACTTACTAAGACAAGATTATTTCTACCAATCTCTCCCTAATCTTGACTTGTCGTCTCCTTCGCTTCTCCTGATCTCGACTCACCGCAGATTCACGTCACCTCTTCATCGACTTCATTGTCATGTCCGTACAGTCAGTATGACCACGCAAGAAACATACAGTGCACCTTCTTTGCCCTTCCATGTTTTGCCACCGCCATTGCTCGGCCCCTGCCGCACTCGGTTCGCACCTATGTGCCACCGCCATTGCTAGCATCCTCGCACTCGGTTCGCACCTATGTGCCACCGCCATTGCTAGCATCCTTGCACTCGGTTCGTACCATACTCCTCTTGTACTTGCTTCCAGTAGCCTTCTACTAATCGCACACCTCCTCGCTTTACGGTGCCTTCTCCTAGCACCGTCTGCCTTCGGCATCCCACCGAACCTACGCTGACCGCAGCCAGGACGCTGCACGAGGAGATGGACACAACTCACGGAACATCGTGCACACCTCTCAGCTGTAACGTGCTCCAGCTGCAACGGATCCTTACAGGGACGAGCACCTGGACACGACGACGACTCACACAGACACGACGCTAACCACGCGTGCAAACATGCACACACTTGACTCCTTGAGTCACACTCTCCCGGACGACGATCTTGACAAGATTCTCGCCACCGCACCTCAACACCTCTCCCATCAACGATCATCCACCTCCACCGCTTTTCCGACAACAGCGCTCTGCTGCCTCCCTCGTGTCGCTCCGCTGGACCACCACCACCCTCGTCGACGACACCTCCTTGTCGTCTTCTTCGTGTCGCTCCGCCGAACGACGATCGCCCGCCGCCTCACCGATGACGACATGCTTGCCGTCTCCATCCAATAGCCCGCCCCGAGGCGTCAGTAGGGTCGCCTCCCCGGGGCAAGCGTGGCTTCAAATCTTCGACCTCACTCTGATACCAATTGTTGGAATTTGTCCACAGATCGATAACATCAAATTGCACGAACAAACACGCTCGAAAAAACTTGTGGCCACGGACACGTATCGTGCCCTCGAATTTTCTTTATTTCTTCTCTTCTTAACTCACACGGTTACAAAACTCAAGCAACCTGTTCGTGTATAAATACATGGCCAGGCTCTAAACCAAACTAATCCTAGTAGAACACGGACAGACCAAACTAGAACAGACTTGACCTAAACTAACATCACACGGATACAACCTCTAAACACATACCTAGTACTAGTGCTAGCTGGAAACGGAAAACAACCGCTAGCTAGCTCATAAACCCCATCCGACTAGTAGTATCAGACTAGAAACTACTAAATTAGACTCATACTTACTAAGACAAGATTATTTCTACCAATCTCTCCCTAATCTTGACTTGTCGTCTCCTTCGCTCCTCCTGATCTCGACTCACCGCAGCTTCACGTCACCTCTTCATCGACTTCATTGTCATGTCCGTACAGTCAGTATGACCACGCAAGAAACATACAGTGCACCTTCTTTGCCCTTCCATGTTTTGCCACCGCCATTGCTCGGCCCCTGCCGCACTCGGTTCGCACCTATGTGCCACCGCCATTGCTAGCATCCTCGCACTCGGTTCGCACCTATGTGCCACCGCCATTGCTAGCATCCTCGCACTCGGTTCGTACCTATGTGCCACCGCCATTGCTAGCATCCTTGCACTCGGTTCGTACCATACTCCTCTTGTACTTGCTTCCAGTAGCCTTCTACTAATCGCACACCTCCTCGCTTTACGGTGCCTTCTCCTAGCACCGTATGCCTTCGGCATCCCACCGAACCTACGCTAACCGCAGCCAGGACGCTCCACGAGGACATGGACACAACTCACGGAACATCGTGCACACCTCTCAGCTGTAACGTGATCCAGCTGCAACGGATCCTTACGGGGACGGGCACTTGGACACGACGACGACTCACACAGACACGACGCTAACCACACGTGCAAACATGCACACACTTGACTCCTTGAGTCACACTCTCCCGGACGATGATTTTGACAAGATTCTCGGCACCGCATCTCAACACCTCCTCTCCCATCAACGATCATCCACCTCCACCGCTTTTCCGACAATAGCGCTCTTCTGCCTCCCTCGTGTCGCTCCGCTGGACCACCACTGCCCTCGTCGACGAAACCTCCTTGTCGTCTTCTTCGTGTCGCTCCGCCGAACGACGATCGCCCACCGCCTCACCGATGACGACATGCTTGCCGTCTCCATCCAATCGCCCGCCCCGAGGCGCTAGTAGGGTCGCCTCCCCGGGGAAAGCGTGACTTCAAATATTCGACCTCGCTCTGATACCAATTGTTGGAATTTTTCCACAGATCGATCACATCAAATTGCATGAACAAACACGCTCGAAAAAACTTGTGGCCACGGGCACGTATCATGCCCTCGAATTTTCTTTATTTCTTCTCTTCTCAACTCACACGGTTACAAAACTCACGCAACCTGTTCGTGTATAAATACATGACCAGGCTCTAAACCAAACTAATCCTAGTAGAACACGGACGGACCAAACTAGGACAGACTTGACCTAAACTAACATCACACGGATACAACCTCTAAACACATACATAGTACTAGTGCTAGCTGGAAACGGCAAACAACCGCTAGCTAGCTCATAAACCCCATCCGATTAGTAGTACCAGACTAGAAACTACTAAATTAGACTCGTATTACTAAGACAAGATTATTTCTAACAACTAGCTCACATTCTAAAATTACACAAGCAGATCCCACGGTTTTTTCGTTCTCCTACTTGCGTACATGCTATATTTATGAAATGAGTATATGAATGTTCAGTAAGCTCCCAACGATCTGTACGCAAGTAGAAGAGCGATCACAAAACTGATCATGTAAGATGTTTCATGCACAATATATTTGCGGCGACGACTACAAGTGTATTTTGTGTCATATATATAATTAATAAGCTCTTTTAGTGCACGGTGGGTTCTCTATTTTGTTTAGTATATATGCCAATGGGTTCTCTCATTAAGAAGCCAGATCTCTTAAACATGTCCGGCTGCCAACTTTATTCATACCACCAAAAAAATGATCATCACCATTTATACTCCATTTTTCTTATTTTAAAGTATATTGATCTACCATATTTTTCTACAGCAACGCGCGGGGAATCATCTAGTTCTTTATATGACGGAGCCAACATTTTAACATTAACCCAAATGTCCTGTCTTTGAGTCTTCGTTTCTTTTGCAGGTTCAGAAGAAAATAAGATGAGAAGATGATGACCAAAACAAGTAGATAGGTTTAGATAGGAAATTTCTTAGTGGTTGCTATTATATTTCCTTCTTCTTGTAATTTTATTTTTTATTTCATCTTATATCAAACCTTGCACTTATTTAATGATAAATAAGAATCTGATTATGAACATTGTCATATTTCCCTTGTATTGTTTCCAAATTTATTATGTTTGTTATGAATTGTTGAATTTGAACTCGATCAACACTAGTAGGGAAAACCCTACCGCCGGCTAACCAAAATGGCCTACCGCCGACGAGTTCGGGCTCGCCGGCGGTAATGCCACATCACCGGCGATTCTGTAATTCGCCGGTGCTATTCTGTGTTATCGCCGGCCAATACGCCTATTTGCTGGGGATAGTGCTCCCTACCACCGGCGCCCAACTGTTTTCGCCGGGGCTAGCTCCCCTTACCACCAGCGCCCAGCACTTTTCGCCGGGGGTACTTCCCCTACCACCAACGAACACAAACTTGTCGGGGATAGCACATACGTTCGTCGGTGATGTAATTAACAGGAGTAAAAAACCGCTCGAAATACACAGTATATACACCAGAATATACACAGTAAGATGCACATAAATATCAAAATGACATCAAAATATACACATCAGTGACAGGCAGTACCTAAATGTTCATAACATACATCAATAACACAAATAGATAAAACAAGTCTAGAAAGTCGACCATATAGGTTAAAACTTCGACTCCAACTAGCAAATATCACACAACAAACATGACACAAGTCTCTGGATTTGCACAACCTAGCTAAACAACAATGGCATAATAGACTAGAGAGGCGGCGGTGGCTGCGAGAATCATCACGACAAAGGAGGTCATCCGTCTCCTCCATATCTCTCTCCTCCGTCGTGCTAGAAAGTTGGCGTATCGAGTTTCCGCCTCCTCCAAAGTGGTGTAGCCCTTGTAACAGTTGCCGCTGAAACGGTGGACCTGCCTCCTACAATCTTCCCAGTCGTCGTAGACCCTAGGAGCCTTGCCCGTATACACGACATACCATGTCATCTATGCACACACACAATAAAGAAATGTTAGTTGTTAGCACATTCATAATAGAGAGATAACATCTAAGTATTCAAAAAGAAAAACATCACATATACTAAAGTAATTCTTTGACAAACATTTGCAAGGAGAGATAGTTATGCAAAAAGAAAAGGCATCAAATATACTAAAGACCTACCGTGACTAACACGTCGATCAAGGACCATGGCTCCGTCATATGCATTCGACAGGAAGGGATGGATGCCATCGAGTGTCCTGAATGTCCTCACGTCACATCACGCTTCTAAGCGGCTTTCTATCTCTCCATTTATCAGCACTTTACCACCGTAGTTGAACAAGCCACCCCTTTTCAAGACATCCCTCGTGAGTATCGTGCCAATCTGGCGCTGGATGGCACGTATCGCGGCTCTGATGTTTGCATCAGTGGTATTTTCCATGTATGTGCCCCTTTTATGGAGACCAGATGGCAACAAGAGAAGCTGCTGATCCTTTACGAGAACTCCCTCATCTGTAGGATGGTGAACCAGGTCTCCATCCTATTTTCACCCGATGATTGCTTGAGGCAGGGGAAATTGTTTACATGGGAGCACACATAGCAGCCTTTAACTCTCTTCTCATACTTGAGTGGGCCAACTGCGACTCTAAAGCCGTTGAGGGCTTTATCAAGAGTAGACTTGACGTCAGTGTAGTCTTTCCGCACGTCTCTCCCAGAGTCAAGATACATGACATTGGAATAATATGGTTGAAAGGCGATGAGGGCGCATCACTTGTGACTGCGCAAAATAGTTGGAATAAACCATCATCCTAGGCTATTAAAGAAATTTACAAAAGAATGTAATAGCGGGTAATTTAGTGACCGACTACTTACTCGGGAAAGTATGGCATGAGAAAGCAACTCTTATCCTTATTCGCCACCAAGAAATCCTGGATATACTTCATGACAAATGCATGTTCCTTCCTTGTTGATGTTGGTTGCAGTCATGTAGAAGGGGTCCATGATAGCGATGTGCGGGGTCTTCTACATGATGATATCATACGCCATGCTAAGTGATACCAGGTGGACCAAGTTTTGCTCGAGCGGGAACATGTGGAAGACCCTAAAGTTGTCTTCATACCTAATGAAGAACAACTCCGCGGGGTTGGTGGTGACGAAGCCACAGTCAGTGGGCACCCTGACCGTGAAGACCAGGTACGAGGGGTTTTTATCTTTGAGGAGTGACTGCTCTAGGTATAGAATAGACTCATGCAAGATCAACATGTCCACCATCAGCGTCTTGACAATGTGTTCCAATAGGATCAGTTGACCAAGGTAATGCATCGTCCTCCATGGGGTCGGCAGCCTGTCGAGAACCACTTTCTTGCTTGCTTCATCATTTTTACCCAGCTTCTTCTTCCGCTTCCTAATGACCTTATTTTTGCACATGAGAGTGCCGGTTTCTTTCATCGCCTCCATGGTCACAACAAGGAGTGTCCTCGGGGTAACCTGAGCTTGCGGAAGAGCGGTGAAGGAGGTAGCATCTTCCTGGTCGGGTATTTCTTGAGAAGGGAAGAGCTTCTTCTTCAGGGTATCACAGGTGGGTCGCTCGGAAAAAACAAAGTCGGCCTCCATATCAGCGATGAACGAATCGATGGGAGCCTTAACGATGTCCAACGCGTTGTTGTGCTCATGTGTCTCGAGCTCGGGAGGATCATCAGCCGGTGGAGGAGTGACCCTGACTTGGCTTTCCGCAGGCACAGACGTTGGACTGACCCTGGTTTGGCTTGACGCCCCCGGCAACCTCAGGGGTGACCCTGCCATGGCTTCCCTCCGACCCCCTGGTGGTGTTTAGGTGAATTAGGGATTTCGACCATAGAAGGATATGATTCTTGAGTTGTCCGACCTTGAGCATGCTATCGACATCCGCGGGTTGAGAAGGAGGATCCAAGTTTCCGCATCTCGGTAACGACCGATCCACTTGAACCCGGTGCACGTTATCGTCCATAGGCTTGAAGTGGTACGACTGTATGAGTGGCATGATGACGTTTCCCTTTGCACCATCCTTCAATTTGTTGTCCACATTCAGGATCAAGGTGCAAGGGGTCGTTTTCTCCTATGAAAACATGTAGGTTAGAGAGGATGAAGTAATTAATTTGCAGAGTCTTTGAGAGGCTCAATTAATTACCGTGAGGGCATCGAGCTTGGCTCGCATAAAGGGATTGGGGCAGGGGCAGGGGCGTGCAAGTGACTGAGGGGCTACTGGAGGCCCCCAAGGCCGGTGAATCCTCGATATCACCTGCATTGGCCTAGCGAGTGGAGTCATCAATATGGGTGCGTCTTGAGCCCATGTAGCAGAAGGCGGGTTGCCCGAGTTGCTGCCACCTAGGCTGATCACCAGGAGCGGCCCCTTTTGGCCGTTGACAAAATAATTGGAGAGCGACTACACAATTCCAGGGATGATTTCATTGACCCGCATGGCCACCGCGTCATCGACCTTGTTGGCCACCTCTGCTTAGACCTTGCTTTGTACCGCATCTTGGATGCGTTGTTCCATGGTTGCTTCCAAGTTGGCCATATTTTGCAATAGAGCCTCATGCTCCCGCTCCTTCTCTGCCTGCCGTGACTCCTTGGTGCTAGGCACGACCAAGCCATTGTCGACATGCTTGCGACCACCTCCGGCGCCGGGTGATACGCACAATTTGCATCACCTTTCTATATCATAATTTACCTCTATTCATTGATATTTGTCTTATTATGAGGTATTACTTATGGCTTTTCATCTGTTTATGCATGTTGGATGATTCCTGGAGGATGGACTATCGGAGTCTGGATTCTGATGGAAAAGAGGGCATTTCGGTGCAATTTCGCAAAGATCAGAAAAATATGGAAACATATTATTTTACCAGAGGATGAAGGAATCCAGAAGGAGGGACGAAGTGGGGCCTCAGGAGGCCCACACCCCCTAGGTGTGGGCCCACCTGACCCCGCGCCTAGGGCAGGTGTGGCCCACCTGCCCGGCCTCCGACTCTACCCCTTTGCATATATCTTCCCTTCGAAAACCTAAGGCTCGGGGAGCGACCAAAAATAGATTTCCGCTGCCTCTAGGGGGGGGGGGAGGGAAACACTAAGAGAGAAAGATCTCTCCGGCAGATAGATTTCTGCCGGGGGAATTCCTTCCCGGAGAGGGGAGACCGTCGCCATCAACACCATCATCAAGCTAGGCTTCATTGGGATCATCATCATCATCATCCACACCATCATCTCCACCACCACCATCACCACCAATCCGTCCCGCTGTAACAATTGTGTTGGATATTGCTTTAGTTCTTAAGGGACACTTTCCCGGTATTGATTACTATTGTAGTTGATCCTTGTGAGTAGAACCATTGGATTATTGTTTATGTTCAGATTGTTATACATTACCATATCATATTTGATCTTGATCCATATGATGTCTTGTGAGTAGTTCGTTTAGTTCTTGAGGACATGGGAGAAGTCATGTTGTTAGTAGTGAATCTGTGATGAGTTATTATTCAATGGTTTAGTATTTAAGTTGTGGTGCTATTCTTCTAGTGGTGTCATGTGAACGTCGACTACATGATACTTCACCATTTATGGCCCTAGGGGAATGCATTGTGTATTTGGCTACTAATTGTGGGGTTGCCGGAGTGACAGAAACCCGAACCCCCGTTAGGACACCTTTGCACAAGGGAGCGTAGGATCTCAGAGTTTAAGGCTATGGTTAGATTTATATCTTAATTACTTTCCTGTAGTTACAGATGTTTGCAGGGAGTTTAATCACAAGTATGTATTAGTCCTAGAAAGGGAGGTATGTTAGCACATGTTCACCCACACAACACTTACAACACTAGAAAAGAGTACTCAGCTATTTGAAGCGAAAGCACTTGACATAATTCCCATGTGTCCTCGAGAATGTTTTGTCCTTATAAGTATTTCCACCGGCTTGTACTTTGCTAAGAAAGGATTGGGCCACTTGCTCCGTTTGTTTGTTACTTCTGTTACTTGCTCTTTGTTTTGTTGCCTTGTCAGAAAACCACTAAAAATCTGTTTGCTAAGTATTCACAGGTATTTACTGCTCCATACCACTATTCAGCACCTTCTGCTCCTTGTTTGGATTGACACTCCTATTTATCAAAAGTACTATGATACGCCCCCTATACTTGTGGGTCATCAAGACTATTTTCTGGCGCCGTTGCCAAGGAGTAAAGAGCTATTGAAGAGTGGAACCGGTAAGGGAAACTTTCACTGTGAGTATTGCTTTTGTCACTTCTTGTTACTTTGTTTCCAATATGGACAACACACTTGGTTTTCTGTTTGGGAAAACTACTACCACTGCTAGGGTAGTAGATGAACCGCCTCCTGTTGAGATAGATCCTTTTAAGATACCTACAAGTATTGTTAATCGTGTTATGGATAATTATTATTGTGGGGATGGAACTGTCCATCCTGGTGATCACTTTCTTTTTATCCATGAATTATGCGGTTTGTTTAAGTGTGCAGGTATCACAACTGAATAGGTGAAGAAGAATTTACTCTCCATATCCTTGAAACAGAGAGCTAAAGAATGGTATAAGCTGCTGAAGAATGGACGATCCATGGAATGGGAGGAGATGTCATCTCTCTTTTACTCTAAATTTTATCCTCCTAGTGAGATTCATAAGGATAGAAATCTTATATATAAATTTTGGCCTCTTGATGGAGAGAGTAGAGCTCAAGATTGGGGGAGATTGAAGTTACTAATACTTAAATGTCCTATTCATGAACTCCCTAACAATATTATTCTCAGTAACTTTTATGCTAGGCTTTCTCTTCAGGATAAAGATTTACTAGATGCTTCTTGTGCTGGATCATTCACATGTATGAAGGAAGAAGCTAAGTGGGATCTTCTAGATCGTATTCAAGAGAACACTGAAGCTTGGAAGAATGACAAAGGAACAAAGCCAGGTATAAACTATGATTATGATTGCATTAAATCTTTTATGGGAACTGACAACTTCCGTGATATTAGCAATGAGTTTGGTCTTGATTCTCAAAGTATTGCTGACTGTTTTAAGGCCTTTGCCTCTTACATAGAAATTCCCCAAAAGAAGTGGAATAAGTACCATGCTCTATATAAAGATGTTGTTAGTCATGATCCTGTTAGAAGTACTCAAGTTTGTACTACTAATCATATTGTGCCTGAACCTCATGTTGAGAAAATGCCTTTCCCAGCTAAGGTAAAGGAGTGTTCTATGATTATTAGTGTAAATAACAAAGGTACAATAAAAACCGTGGGGCCTGGTAAGCATTTGAGTGATGAACCTGTGGTAGCTATTGTGAAAGATACTGTCACTAGAAATATAGAGGATGAGCATATTGTCTTCTGTGAAGACGCTTCTAATATTATCTCTCATTTTAGTAAGGCTAGAAAAGCTAGTGTTCCTATGCTTTCTGTTAAAATTGGTGATCATTTATACTATGGTTTATGTGATATTGGTGCTAGTTCTAGTGCTATTCCTTATGAGATTTACAGGAAAATTATGCATGAGATTGGTACTTGTGAGCTTGAGAACATTGATGTTGTTATTCACCTTGCTAACAAGGAAACCATTTGCCCCATTGGCATTATAAGAGATGTGGAGGTTCTCTGTGGTAAGATTAAATACCCTGCTGATTTTCTAGTGCTTAATTCAGCAGCTAGCAAAACTTGTCCTATCATTTTTGGTAGACCTTTCTTGAACACTTGTGGAGCTATTATTGATTGTAAGAAGGAAAAAGTTTTAACTAAGTTTGATGGATATTCTTATGAGTTTAAGTTTTCCAAATTTGCTAAAGCTCCTTGTGATAATAGCTTGCCTAATAAAGATTTCAGGATGGAACAACTTGCTTCTATTGATCCAGTCTATGACCTTGGACCTCTTTTTGGTGACTGTAAGTATGCTTATTCTGATGATAAAGTTGTTTCCAGTGACAGTTATATTGTCAACTTTATTCAAAGTTCTACTGAAAGTTATTTTAAGAGAGGGAAACATGGTTTTGTGCATCTCAATGATGTTAAGTTTCCCCGTTTTATGTTGAAAGCTTTAAAGTTGCATTTGTTTTGTATTCCTATGCTTGTGGCCTTTTGTTTCAACAATTTGTTTTCTCATGATACCCCCATGCATAGGAAGTGGGTTAGACTCAAGTGTGTTGATTATTTGCTTCTTGATGCTCTCTTTCACTTAAAATATATATATATCCTATGTGAGCATCTTTGGAAGTCTCAAGCCTAACTTAAAGGCATTAAAGAAAAGTACTTGTTGGGAGATAACCCAAGTGTTTTGTCGAGTCTTGGAAGTTATTACCTCTGTAATAACTGCTCCTTATCCTTTTTGTTTTGGTTTTTGTGTCAAGTTCAACTACTTTTGTGAAGTAGAGGAGTTGTGAAAAGTGGCTGTCCTGGGACAGATTTTTGTGCTGCATTGTAAAAATTCGTGAGGAAGATCAGTACTGCGGATGGAGATGAATTTTTCTGTGCTTGTTCTCCAAGTTGTTACCCAACTTTCATCAGTTCTGCACTTTCTGATTTGAGTAACAGAAGGTCTTAGAAAAAATCAATCTTTACCTGCTGGTCTGTTTTGACAGATTTCTGCCATCATTTGCATTTGCCTCTTACAGAAGCTTTTGTTTTGATGGGTTTTCAGTTGAAGTGTTTACCAAATATTTATTGTTTTTGCTTACACTAATGTTGTCATTGAGATTGTGCAAAAGTTTTGTATGAAGGGAATGCTCAGGAGAAAGAGGAAAGGAATCTCCAGAGTTCGTCTTTGAATAGGTAAAAGTGGTGAAAACAGAAGGTTCGTGAAACCCCAATCTTTTTATATCTTTGATGTTTTTAATACATACGAGAAGTTACGAGACGAAACTGAAGAGGAAACGTAGCCCGGGGTGGACAAACCCACCCCAGGCGCGGACCCAGCCT
Organism: Avena sativa; assembly: GCA_916181665.1. NCBI lineage: Eukaryota > Viridiplantae > Streptophyta > Magnoliopsida > Poales > Poaceae > Avena > Avena sativa. The sequence continues at coordinate 120,828,131 of OV702297.1, read as the reverse complement.
GGCCGCGCCTGAGGGGGGGGGGGTGTGTTCCACCCTCGAACTCCGACTTTGCCTCGTTTCCATGTCAAAACCTTCCTTATGCATTGAAACTTCGTAATATATAACCCCTCGGGTTCCCGGAGGTTCTTGCATCGTGTTCTCGTCGTGTTTTCGTTTCGATCTGTTTCTGTCAGGAAAATTCTTAGATTTGGAGCCTCAATGTCTTCCTATGGATCTCCCATGGAGGATTTCTCTGCGGACGTCCTCAACCCGTACATGTGTGAGTTGAGGATTCATCCCAAAGAGTTGATCCTCAAAGAGGGGAAGGTATAGATGAAAGAAGTTCAAGGCCCTAAAGGAGAGGGCTGTCTGGAAGACCGGATGGAAGCGTTGGAACAAGAAGTTTTCAGGTATAAGAAGATGGCGGAACGCGAAGTGGATGTTATTCACAAGATAAGTTCAGAACTCATCACCAAGCATGAGGGAGAAGTTGATGAGCTTTGAGAAGATATCTTCTCACTCCGTCAGACCACCAATCAATTGCAAGCACAACTCTATGACATACATAATCAAAACTGTGAGTATGAGGCTAGATTTGATCGCATAAGCTCTGCTGCTAGTTTTAGGATTGTAGAGACAAGGACATCCTTTTTGGACGGGGAACCATTACCTTGGAAGTTTTATGATGACAAGAGACCACCAACACCGAAGGAGTAATTCGTCATCAGGTTTGTCATCCCCTTGGCTTGTTCCAAGCTTGGGGGAGTGTCACGGTATCACCACCATTATCTTTTTCTTTTACCTTTTTAGTGGATTCATTCACTGTGGTATAGAGGTTATCTTATAGTTTGGTTTGCATGTGGAAGTATCTCTCCTTTAGTTGATTATCTATGTATCCCTTTGTGTGAGTGCCTTTATTGGAATATTAATGAGAAGTCTCATCTTTTACTTTTTGCACTTATTATTTTAGTTTCAATCTCTATTATATGATGGATCTTGTTGATCAGTATTGGCACCACTATGGGATCATCAAGTGGATCTAAATTGGTTTTTGCAAACTGAGTTCTGGTCAGTGTATTTAGTTTGAAAGAAAAAGAAAGAAAGAAAAAGCTTACAGGTATTTGGTATCATTTGTTTTTTCTTGTTGGCTCATAAGCTTAGTATTCTTTATTTAAGATTCTTTTGTGTCTCCAAGTAAGATTGCATATTTGGCTTTATTACTTGTATGTTTTCTTGTTTCTTTCAACTCTCTTGCTTGCTACCCAGCCTTGCTAGCCAAAAACCTCTTTTGAGAAGGCATACTTCTCATATTTCCAAAATCCTTTGAACCAAACCTTTTGCCACTTGTGTCCACCATATCTACCTAGTAGCTTTTGCTATTCCAAGCAAATTCTCAAGCTTCATCTACCTTTCGGATTAAAAAGTATTTTGTTATGTGAAAACTAGTTAGTAAAGCTCTCACAAACTTGATGGCACACCTTATTTACTTGCCCCTAATAGACCTGGACCATTGTGAACATCGTATACGTTGGAATTAGCAGAACCGTGCTGTCACGGAGAACGTTTTCAACATTTCACTTGTACTCTATACACTATTGATATCGTGCTCTTTTGTCTATGGATGTCAACGGTGTGAAATAAAGAGGGAACTTGTAAGTCCATGGAGTTTGTATTCTGTATTAGAGAAACACCTGGGCCGCTAGCCTAAGCCATGCTTAATCATGGTGGAAACTTGCAGCATCACCATAGTGAGTCATCTATGAAGCATCCTCAATAAAAAGCTATACACATAGTAAATAAAAAAGATTGCTAAGATGCTCATTGTCTGCTTGCCTTGTCATTTTGGTTATGGGAAAGCTCCTGTACCATGTGCAAGGGGTACCCTGTTGGCGGTTCTCAATGATATGCAAATACTTACAATGACAAGAACTTACCTGGGACCAAAGTTGAGTATGCATGAGGAGTGGTCCTCATATTCAAGGGACATGAGATTGCCAACTTATATTTCGTCAAGCATATACTCCATCTTTGTCCACTTTAACTTTAATCATCTCAAGATTCTTATGATAGGGGCAATGAGGGCTCAAATCTAGTTAGTACCATAATCTTTTGGAAGCTCTTTATGACTTGTAATCCCTTCTACCCTCTAAGAAGGGACCTTTCTCCCACTTCCATGTTGAGTTAGTAAACCTACTTCCTCTCTATCTCCAGCAAGCTTTTAGTTGTTGTGTTTCAAGCATTCATATGGTGATTTATTCAATCATGTTCTTTATCTTCCTTGTTTGCACAAAACTCTTATCTATTGAGTATTACTTTGAAAGCCTTCACTTGTGAAAAACCTTTTTGAGCAAAGAGTGTTCCTGTTTTGAAACATCTACAAAAAGCTTTTCTGAACTGTTTGCCAGGTGTTCTCTGACCAAGAACAAGTTTGGAAATTCCAATTATGATTTATCTTTATGCATCTCTATTGTGACTGCTATACTTGGCTACAAGCTAAGTTATATAATGGTGAGTTGCTTTCTTCTATGATTTGTGCAATGGTAAGTGTGATGCTTCTTGTTCGTATTCTTTTATCGACACTTCACTCCATAAACCTATGTACATGTTCACTAATCTCATTATTCGCTTGGGGACAAGCTAAGTCTAAGCTTGGGGGAGTTGATACGCCTAATTTGCATCACCTTTCTATATCATAATTTACCTCTATTCATTGATATTTGTCTTATTATGAGGTATTACTTATGGCTTTTCATCTGTTAATGCATGTTGGATGATTCCTGTAGGATGGACAACTGGAGTCTGGATTCTGATGGAAAAGAGGGCGTTTCAGTGCAATTTCGCAAAGATCAGAAAAATACCAAAAAATATGGAAACATATTATTTTACCAGAGGATGAAGGAAGCCAGAAGGAGGGACTAAGTGGGGCCTCAGGGGGCCCACACCCCCTAGGCACGGGCCCACCTGACCCCGTGCCTAGGGCAGGTGTGGCCTACCTGCCCGGCCTCTGACTCCGCCCTTCGCCTATATCTTCCCTTCGAAACCCTAAGGCTTGGGGAGCGAACACAGATATATTTCCGCAGCCTCTGGGGGCAGAAAACACCGAGAGAGACAGATCTCTCCGGCAGACAGATTTCTGCCAGGGGAATTCCTTCCTGGAGAGGGGAGACCGTCGCCATCAACACCATCATCAAGCTAGGATTCATCGGGATAATCATCATCATCCACACCATCATCTCCACCAGTACCATCACCACCACTCCGTCCCGCTGTAACAATTGTGTTGGATATTGCTTTAGTTCTTAGGGGAAACTTTCCTGGTGTTGATTACTATTGTAGTTGATGCTTGTGAGTGGAACCATTGGATTATTGTTTATGTTCAGATTGTTATCCATTACCATATCATCTTTTATCTTGATCCATATGATGTCTTGTGAGTAGTTCATTTAGTTCTTGAGGATATGGGAGAAGTCATGTTGTTAGTAGTGAATCTATGATGAGTTATTATTCAATGGTTTAGTATTTAAGTTGTGGTGCTATTATTCTAGTCGTGTCATGTGAACGTCGACTACATGATACTTCACCATTTATGGGCCTAGGGGAATGCATTGTGTATTTGGATACTAATTGTGGGGTTGCCGGAGTGACAGAAACCTGAACCCCCGTTAGGACACCTTTGCATAAGGGAGCGTAGGATCTCAGAGTTTAAGGCTGTGGTTAGATTTATATATTAATTACTTTCCTGTAGTTACGGATGTTTGCAGGGGGTTTAATCACAAGTATGTATTAGTCCTAGGAAGGACGGTATGTTAGCACAGGTTCACCCACACAACACTTACAACACTAGAGAAGAGTACTCAGCTATTTGAAGCGAAAGCACTTGACAGAATTCCCATGTGTCCTTGAGAACGTTTGGTCCTTATAAGCATTTCCACCGGCTTGTCCTTTGCTAAGAAAGGATTGGGCCACTTGTTCCGTTTGTTCGTTACTTCTGTTACTTGCTCTTTGTTTTGTTGCCTTGTCAGAAAACCACTAAAAATCCATTTGCTAAATATTCACAGGGATTTCCTGCTCCATACCACTATTCAACACCTTCTGCTCCTCGTTGGGATCGACACTCCTATTTATCGGAAGTACTACGATACACCCCCTATACTTGTGGGTCATCACCGGGGACACTGCCTAAGTGCGGCCTCCTTAATGGCGGCTGCTCCTTCACGATGTTCATGCCCCTGATAAAAGGTTTGTCCCACAGGACTTTTCCCGTTGATGCCTAGGACGAGGAGCCAGATTCGGCCGCTTCTTCCACGAATTTCAAGAAGTAGCATGCACAAATTTTGAGATGGAGTTGGTGATAAGTATCAAACTAATAAGCTGGTAAAATTTCTTACCACTGCGCGCTCAACTTGCACCACCTTCAGGTCGGTCACCAAGACAACACCCTCCACCACTTTTAGGCTCGTGACAAGTTTCCCATCCATTTCTTCATAGTACAGGGACCTGACAAATGCCCTAAAGAGTGGGTCTTTGTACCTGTCCCAAGGGTTCTCGATGCCCTTGTCTACGTAGGCCTGGTCCTCCTTCTGCCACATCTCCTGCTTGCCGTCATAGCCACGACAACCGAGACGGTGGCGACCGATGTTCTTCTCTGCCAGCTCCTTCCCCTAGATCGACTGCGACTTGGTGTACTCTAGTTCCTCGTTTTGCAAGAAGAGCGTGTAGTCCTCTGGCATAATCCGCGGGAAGTGGCGCTTGATTTCTTCGAAGCTCTCGTTGTCACCAATAATCCCCCTCAGCATGGTTTTATAACCGCTGAGGTTCTTGGTGAACCTAGAGAGGGCTAGCTTGTTCACAATGTTCTCCTTGGGATCCAGGCTCGTGAATCCCTCAGGGAACTAGTACCTCGCTTGCAGCTGCAAAAGGAGTTGGTCCTGCAGATGCTTCTTCTTATTCGTTTGGAGTTTCGTCTCGTTGACACTGACGACGTCCCGAATGATAGCTCCCAGCTGGAGGCCGTACACCTTCGTGAGCCACTTCGTCTCCGTAGTAATACCGGTCTTGGGGTCCACCATGGTGAATGTTTCCCTCATGGAGTCGGCCACGTTTGGGTGTTACTTCTTCTATTACCTCTTGTTGGCCTCTTTAGTAGTCTCCGAGCCACCCCCAACAATGCCACTATCGGTGGTATCGTCGCCCCTATTGTCATTTCCATCATGGGCATCATCATCATCGGTGGTCGCGTCGCCTTCTTTGCCCCCTGCCTTTTCCAGATGTATCTCCTCCTCCATGAGCCTATAGTGCTCCTCCAAGTTTCACTAAGAAGACCCGCCGATATCCAAGTCTTTGTTGCGGTTTCCAGCAGATGACATGGCTATACCTAGCACTACACAAGCAAAGAAAAGATTTAGGATGCTAATACTCACGGCAAAAATTCAGCATGACCTTTTCTAAAAATGGCTTTGGCGGAGTGCCAGAAATTTGCCGAAATGGAAGTTAATCAACATTCTAGCAAAACATTGGCAACTCATTTGTATCCGCACAATATATATGGATCTCACAGCTGCTAGCTGCAGCATAAAAACAATACCAAAAGTACCACCACAAGGATGCCAATATCTCACAATATCACAAAATATTCATCGTGATAGCAAGTAATAAGTAACTCGAGACCGTAATTCGAGATAGCAATTCAAGACAACAATTCGAGACAGTAATTTGAAGCTGCCTAGCGATTGGGAGAAGGGGAGGGCGATGCTCACCACCGAGATGAGGATGACGATGAGAGCACGCACAACGACAGCGAGCGGTTGACGACGAGCTCCTCCACAAACGGCGACGACGAGGTGGGACGGCAACGACGAGCTCCTCCACGGACGACGATGGTGAGGCGGGACGGATGCAGGACAGCAGCGACGAGATCCTCCACGGATGGCGAAGGCGAGGCAGGGCAGACCCAGGACATCGACACGAGATGGCTCCTCCTCCCTAGACGTAGGACAACGACGACAAGGGCGGCCTGCTCCTTCTTCCCGGACGAGGGACGACTCCTCCTCCCTGGACGCGGGACAAAAACGTCGGGTGGACTGCTCCTCCTCCCTGGACGCGGGACGAACTCCACGGCCTACTCCTCCTCCCCGGATGCGGGACGTCGACAACAAGGCGGACACGGGACAACGACGGCAAGGGTGGCGTGGGTCGCCTGAGCTGGCTAGGGTTGTGTCGACGTGGCGATTTGGGAATTGGGGATTTTTCGGAGGCACAACAAGGGGTGAGACAGGGGCTTTACAGGTGGAACCCATGGCACTTACCCCTAGCGAATAACCGCATTCGCCGGCGATAAATTAACACCCACTTACAGATGGGACCAGCAGAACTTACGCTGACGCTTTAGGGATCTATTCGCCGGGGATAATCCTTTTTTCCTTACGCGTTTTCTTTTAAAAAGAGTGTGAGTGCATTGACTAGGTGTTGTTTAATTATGTCGCCAATATATGGCACAAAGAGACAATCAACTACATGAAATATGATGAGTTCGGTCGATAGTACACAACATGTCATTGAAGACGACACACATCCAAAGGATTTTTCGTATGTAGTACACTTATATATATACATTGCCAATTAATTATAGATAGACTTATATCTTCTTCTTGCCCTTCTGCTTGGTCTTTGTTGACTTAACCCCACGGGTGTACAGAGGAAGAGCCGACGACCTAGGTAGCGTGGTCCTTGTTCTTTGTTTTGTGTATGTTGCATCGTATTCATCAGGTTCTTCCACCATCGGGTCTTGGACGAGGCCATCGAAGTCTTTCTCGTCGATAACTCCATCCATTTCGACGAGGGCCCTTTTGCCTCTCCTTACAATGACACAGCTGGGCCTTGGCGGTTCGGTAATTAAGAAGCATTTCTCAACGTGCTTATCCAGTGCCCATGGTTCATTTTGCGTGGTGGGGTTCTTGCTCTTGGATTTCTTGGGCATACGCATGGTTGTGAAATAGTCGTCTTCTTTTGTGACGTCCGTAGCCCATATGGCTCGGAACATCGAAAACTTCTCCCCGACGCAGTCGAGCTCCCAGATTTCCTCGATTGTTCTGTAGTATATTTTCTTCTCTTCACCCGTGTAAGATTCCATCGTCACACCCGAGTTTTGATAGTTGCTCCTTTTTTATCTCTCCTTCATGTAGAATGTGTACCTGCCGATGTCGCATGCTTGATAAGTCATGAGGTTAGGCGCAGGCCTATAAGACAAGGCCAATATGATTTTGTCTGCATCGCTTGTCATTGGTGGGGATTGGCAGCAATCTGGTATTTAAACCATCACGCGAAAGAGGAGTTGTGCGCTCTAAATACCTCTTCTTCCATCATCGGCCTGCCAGCACTATTCTTGATCATGGTTATGTGTTGATCCACCCAAGGCTCGACATCGTCCATGTGCTATAGCGCTACTAAGTGGTCCCTATTAAAGTCGGCTCTCCTACCAGATTGATCCATGTCCATTTCCTTATTGCTGGTGCTGTGTCCTACTCCCTCGAACCTGCCAAGGTGCTTGTTTGCAGGCAAACCAACCAAATGTGGGTTATCCTTGTTTAGATAGTTCTTGCAGAAAGAGAGGCACTCCTCAGTGAGAAATCCCTGGATGATGCTTCCATCCGGACGTGCCTTGTTACAGACGTATCCTTTGATGATCCCATTCATTCTTTCTAACGCCATCATTTTGTGAAGGAACGGAGGCTCGAGATCCTCGATATCGTCTACTATATACAGCAGCAGGTGGACCATGATGTCAAAGAACGCGGGCGGGAAGTACATATCCATCTCACATATGATGGTGACGATCTCTTCCTGCAGCCTCCCGAGTTTCTTGACGGTTATCAACTTCCAAGTGATGACGTTGAATAAGTTATAGAGGACAGTCAGCATTGAATGAACATGCGGCTCCATTATCCCTCGAATTGCAACCGTAAGTATCTACATCATCATGACGTGACAGTCATGAGACTTCATCCCGCTAAAGATTCTTTTCGTCGGGTCTAGCCATCGGCGTATCAGCCCGCGTATCCTAAGGGAAATTTGACTCCTAGGAGGCAATTGAAGATTTGTTCGATCTCATCAGGATTTAGAGTGAAGCAGGAGGGGGCACGGAGTTTCGCTCTTCTTAGCCCTTTTGCCCTTAGAATCTACCTTGTCCTCCTCAACCAAATGCTTCCTCGCCCTTTTGCGCTTGCGATCGTCCGTCTCCTGAACCCTAGACGAAGGCGGAGGGTGAAGCTCTTCTCTGATACTCATGTCCATCAGGTCGTGTCTTACTTTCAGCACGTCTTTGGTCCTATACGACATGTTGAAGAGAGTGGCTAGCAAGATCTCGCGCATGTTCTTCATTATATACACGATATCAAGGCTATGAGGTGTACCGAGGATCTTCTAGTACAGCAAGTCCCAAAACACAGACCTCCTTTTCCATACCCCCCATGAGCGGCTCGGGTTCCTTTTTCTTATTCTTGTATCCTTGCTTCCACTTCTGCTTCTTTATTATCTTACCCGCCGGAGGGCAGTGTTTCCAGTTTTTCAATAAAGTATCGATCTCCTCGCCGCTATGCTTAGGTGGAGGTCCTTCGAGCTCATCCTTACCGTTGAACAGATCTCCACGCTTCCTCCACGGGTCATTCTCGGGTAGCCACATTCGAGTCCTCATGTAGATGGTTTTCCCAGACCCAGGATCCTTACCAAGCTGTAGATACATCGTCTTTCCATGCACTGCACACAAGCCTTGTGTCCGTGGAACACCTGGCATGCAATATATCCGTATCCGAGATAGTCCTACACCACCACGATCACCGCGGCTCAGACGGAACGGTTCTTCGAGGTAGGCGTCCCATGTTTCTACCCCTTCCCCCCACAAGATGGCTAGCTCCTCCTTCAATGGCTCGATGTACAGGTTGAGATTGCTCCTAGGCTGTGTCGGCCCTTGGATTAGCATACTCATGTGTATGTAATTCTTATTTAGGCACAGCCAATGGGGAAGGTTGTACATCCACACAAACACGTGCCAGGTGTTGTGCTTGCTGCGCTGGTTGCCAAATGGGTTCATCCCGTCGGTTCTCACACCAAGCTTGATGTTTCTTGGGTCTTCCCTGAATTCTTCGTACCCATTGTCTAATGCTTTCCACTGGCTTCCATCCGAAGGGTGTGTCAGCACTAGGTTTTCAACCCATATAGGATCCATGAGGACCTCTTCCTTCCTTTCCATGTGCCAGCGCATGAGTTTTGCTTCCTTGCGGTCTGCGAAGTACCGCTGAAGACGGGGCCTGAGAGGGAAGTACCACACAACTTTTCTAGGAGCTTTTCTCGTCCCTCTCTTGTATCGAGGTTCACCGCACACTAGGCATGTGGTCTCGTCATTGTGCTCATTCCGATAAATCATGCAGTCACTGATGCAGGCATGGTATTTCTCATGCGGTAAATCGAGAGGGCACACAACTTTCTTGGCTTCATGTAGGCTACCGAGCAACATGTTATCTTCAGGAAAGCGCCGCTTCAAGTATTAGAAGAGATCGTCCATGCATGTGTCAGACCATCCGTGTTTTTCCTTCATCTCCTGAAGATCGAGAGTTACTCTCAGGTGGCTCTCCTCCGGCCCACGACCTACGTTGTACAACGGAGTTCTCGAGTCTACCTCCAGTTGATCCAGCTTAGACTTACACCTACCGACGAATCTGGGGTCGGTCGATGCATTGCCGAGAAGAATTTCTTGAACATGAGGGTCATGAAAGGCATCGATTAGCGGGGTACTCCTACTCCTGTCCCCGTCGTCCGCATGTACTTCTTCCCGGGATTCTTCATCACTGTCGTCGTGTGCGACATCCCGATCTTCCTCCTCATCTTCATTTTTGTGTTGATCGCCATCCTATTCCTCATGGTCATGGTCATCATCACCCATCCACTGAGTGTGGCCCTCCATGAAACTATACCTAAGCAGGTGCTGATTCACTGTGCCTGAGAAGGGGCCGAACAATGACGATAGTTTGCATCTTCCATACGGATAGCTTATTTCCATGCGGTTATTTCAATACATGTTAGTCGTCATGTGTTGCACGTATCTATCCATGATGCTTTCCTTCATCTCGATGACTATCATCACCTGCACGATAAGGGAGTTGATTAGAAACGTCATCTTGGATTTCACGGAAAAATTCGGCATGACCTTTGCTAAAAATGGTCATGCCGGAGTGCTAGAAATTCACCAGAATGGAAGTTAATTGAAATTCCGGCGGAACATTGGCAACTTATTTGTACCTGCACATGAAAAAATGCAAAACGGTCCACAGATGCATGGAACCGCTTTACGCCATCACAAGAAATGACACCAACTCATGCGCACATTCCCACATCCACATTATATGCCTATTAGGTCACGCGAGCTCCAAGAGCACCGAAGAGACACCACTCATTGACCGAAGATAGTGTGTGTTGTGGTGAGATAGATCTAGATCTTAGATCTAGATCTAGAACTTGCAAGCTAGCTACTATATGGGTGGGGAAAAGTGGGGGAATGGGATTTGATCAAATATACCAATTTTGGTTGGTTGAATTAGCTAAAATAGGTGGGGATAAGTGGGGGATGCGTTAGCAAAGCTTTGGGTCGAGTGCCATGAAAAGTGATCTAGAGAGGGGTAAGGAAGAGGTAGTAGGTGGCTGATTCGCGACCACATTTAAAGCCCATATTACCCCCGGTGAACAGGTCCCAGCCGCCGGCGATAAGGAGGGTGGAAGGGGGTGGTAGGTGAAGGAAAATACCGCTGTCAAATAGGTGCACTATTGTCGGTGGTAATTTTTACATCATCGGCGAACAAGGGTGACATACGCCAGCAGTAAATTGTGGGCCCGGGTGGACCATATGGCTGGCCTTATCACCGGCAAACACGACACAAACTCGTCGGTGGTAACAAGAGATAGCCCCAACAAATGGGATGCATTTTTCCTGTGCTAAAGGACGGCCCATCCGGGGGCACGTGGCCCACCGCAGCCCCGATGCGCACAGGTCCTATTTGCCGGTGGCATATGGGCTAGCCCCAGCAAATCTGATGTCCATTCTCTAGCGGTAAAGTGAGGAAGGCCTAGAAGGCCTTATCGCCGACGACCCCGGGCTAGCTTTGCTGGCGCTAAAGAATCCGGCTATAAGGTTTTCACTACTAGTGCAAGTTTGAATAATTCAAACTTCTATTTTGAATTCAAATAACATTGTATTGCTCTAGTTCACTTTAGAACTAGCATTCATGTGTGTATGTGAGTATGAGCCAAAAACTCATTTACTTTGTGTTAACTGAATTTTGATTTCCTATATTTGAAAATAAGCTGAAAGGGCATGTGTGCCGCCATGTGTGATTTTGGTAATTAATGAAAATCTCTATGGACTAATGTTTGCATTGAGTTCAACTTGTAGGAATTGTCCATTGGCATCGCTTGGATCATTTGTTGGCCTCAAGGTGGAAGAAATGAAGAAGAAGCATTATCCAAGGGCTTTAGGCCTATTGAAATCATGTAGAAGAAGAATAAAGAAAATAAGATCAAGAGTGTGTTGAAGGAGAAGATAGTGTTCCTCATATGTATCGGCAATACATCCTCCTAATAGAGTTAGAAGAAATGAAGTGCAAGCTCAAGATTCTCTATCTCTATAAGATCACATGCTTGAAGCTTTCCATCCTCGATGATCATGGATTGATGAAGACAAGTTCAAAGAAGTAGTTTCCCCCATGATGTTTAGGGGAGAAATTCGCAAGTCTTCATCAAGCAGGAACGAGTAAGAGCAATCAAGAAGGAAGTTCCATATTGAGGAGGACAAGATCATCTACATCAAGGTCAAGTGGAATTCTCAAGGCAAAGGTATGATCTTGATAGGTTTTACCTTTTGCCGGTCTCATATTGTTAGTTGGGAGACCGGTTTATAGGATAGATAGATGTACTATCAAGAGGGGCTCTCTAGTGAGTAACTTGATCATATATTTGGGAGAGATCTCAAACCTTTGCATACTTGGCATCATCCTTCTTGATTCTTATTGTTGGGGAATGCGCTATGGAAAACAAAAATAGCTAGCACGTAACCAAGATCCAATACAAGGGTGAGGTAACGGAACATACCTCGTAGATAAAACTAGCGGAAGTTTGTCGATGACGAGGTTGATCGTGCGTCGATCCTCGCAACAAGCCTTAGAGAGTCGCGAGGAGATGTATTATCCCACGGATGGCTCCGAAGAACTAGTTCTCCAAGTGTCACACCTCCACCATTATCCACAAGTGCAACAAGGACGACACTGCGTCAATGCAAGATCAATAACCCAGAGACGAATCGGGAACGTCTCGATGAAGATCCAGCAGCACTCCATCATCCGTAAAGATTGGATCTAGATGGGGTAGAAGAAGGAGCAACTGCGAACATTGGCGAAGGACTCCTCCACGCAACGAAGATGATGACACGAGGAAGAGGACCACACCAAAGAGGTGGCGACCGGTGGCGATGGCTTAGGGCTAGGGTGTGGATTAGTGTGTCTTGCCCTTGGCCCTCTCCAACAATATATAGGAAGATTCCCTCCTCCATATTGGAGAGTAGGACTATGATTTGTATCCTACAAGGACTCCTCTACTCGCCGAACTGGGTGAGAGCCCTGACCAATTCGGCCAGGGTCTCCCCTCACCCCCACACGCGCATGTGGCCTAGTGGACCCATGCGTCCCTTCGTCCCATGGGACCCACTAGGGTATTAATAAATGATGTCCGTGTTTAAACATTGTTTTTGTCAAGAAATTGACAATAATATCTCTTTATTTGCCACTAATGACTAATTATTGCAAAGTTATGCAAAACCTTGCTTTGATTTGTGTTGTGTAGTAAATCACACTTTTAGTGCGAAACCTGGAGACATAAATGAAGTTTTTGAGGAAGTTTTGATGACCAAGCAATCCTAGAACTATTGCCAGGCGCCACACAACATAATGACCACTGGTATGGGTGCAGCCTGCCGTACGACCCCCATACAAGGTGGAGGAGGCTTCGTCTTGTCAAATCCTACATGTCTCGTGAAGACGCCTATATATTTTGAGGTCCTAGCCGCCATGCAGAGGTCCGCCATTCTCAGATTGCATCACAACAACACCAAAGGAGATCCACACCATAGTTCATCCCTTCCATCCCCATCCTCTCCATTATACATAGCCATTACTTTGTACTTGAGATCTCCTTGTGATTCGGTGACCATTGTAAGAATATTTGATTTCAATCTAAGTATTTTGCACAATATTTTATATCTTTGATCTTATTGTTATGAGTGAGTAGTCCTCACGGGTTGCGGTTTGGAGAGATACCTCGCAACGTTTATGTGCATCTAATCTATGGGAGTATTGTGTATTGTTTGAATAAGAGATTTGTATCTTTTGTTTCTTTGTCTCTTGCCTCAATCTTTGAACTTGTAGGTACCCAAGACCCCCGAGATCGATCAAGGCTTGAGGTAAGATACTTAGATAGAGGTGATCTGATAGGAAACCCAGTGACATAAAGGTCTGTACGATCTTTGCTTAGCGACCCATTCGGGATAAATAGCCACATCTATCCTTAAGGCTTTGATTTGTGTTTATTGTAACATCCCAGCATTAGAGCTTAGAAATAAGCTGAACCCAGATGTGTGCATTGCATTCATGCATAGAAAATCCGAATAATTTTCGCGATTTTGAATAAATATTGTCAAAGTGATTGAAGCTTCTCTTAACTTGATGGAATTGAAGTAGATCATCAAGTTGACTACGATAACTTTCAATATGACCTTTGTTAAAACCATATTTTGGGTAACGGAGATTTGATCTAAGGATAGATCAAATGTAATATAAATTAAACCCTAATACATTTCTTAATGATTAATATTTGATCCTTAAGTGATTATCTCATAGTATTTTATAATAACTCATGAATACCAAGCTAAGAATATAACTCAAGTAACAAGAATTTAATAACTAAATCCCGACCTATCTTAATCTCGTTTACTTATACCATGAGTATCATGGTAATACCTAACCTTAACTCTTTAGTGAGATTGAGTAGGAAAGAAACCAAGTCAAGATCATTCACCATATATCTTTCTTTCCATATCAATCCTTATGGAATCCTATCTCAATATCTGTTGTTCATCAATGTTGAGTAATCAACTATTGATTCAGAAATTCTTAAACTATCAATTTTTGACCTATCAACTCTGGTCCTCCTCATAGCATTCACTGTAAATCCTTTAGAGAAGAATTAAGAAGAGGAAGGTGGTAATGCTAGATTCATATATCATCTATAGGATGGGAGTGTTGGAAGAGAATATGATCAATATGATAATTGATGGGGTTAACTCACTCCTGAATGGATAGAAGAGTTATTTGAAATAAAGATATATGTGGTAACAAAGAGGATTACAAGGATGGATATTGAAGATAGTTACTAAGGAGTAATCCTATTGGATTAAGTAGGCATAGTCAATAAATAATATCTTCTTCTCAGTAATAGATATTGAGAAGATAATTATAATACAACTGTAATGTTGTATTCATGAAGACCTTGATTAGCCAACTGGAAACCTAAGCCATATATGATCAAAGGATTCTAATGATCATGATTTTGTCACCAAGATTGAATGCTTATATCATGTATAAGTGACATTGATGGATAGAACATGATTGAACCCTAGTATAGATATGTTATTCTAGGTTAGCCATGACAAGTCATCATGATATAATGTGAAGTTTGAGTATAAGATATTGGAGTCAAGTAGAGATGAGATAGTATGATTAACATGATGCTAGAGCACATTGGATTATAAAAGTAGTATTTTCCTCTTGGGAAATATTAAACACTTGAGGAGAGTAGAATTTGATATATACCTCTACTGGAGTAGTATTAGTGATGGATGATTAAGCAAGAGTATGAATGGAGTTAGAAGTAACCACTTGTTGGATTGGATATTATTGATAGTAGAATAGTTTGATATAACCAAGTATGGATATAAGAAGATTATGAAAAGCTTTATTGTCAAGCTCATTAGATTTACAAGTGGATTTAGAAGAATAAAAGGTGGATAAGAATATTCTTGTGAAGTAAAACTCATCATGTTAACACATGATGATGGATAGGAAGAAGTAGTATATCTAGAAAAGTAATTCTTTAAGTAGAAGTCAAGAATGATAAAGTATGGAAAATAGAAATTCTTGGTAAACACTAAACTCTAAATCTTTAACCACACATAAAATCCATTACATCTGATTGATCTATCATCCTATTTCCACAATGTCATATAGGAACAATTTCTTATAGCCAAGCACGTAAGCACATTTTTGTCATTTCCAATTGTCATAACCTTATGTGCTTAGGAGTTACCTTTATCTATTCTCTCTCATAGTTCATTCAAGATAATAACTTTCTATTTTAAGGGTGATAACATTAAAGATCACAAACATAAAGACAATATGTTTAGCCATTAATCTTTATTCACATTAACAAAAGAATATAAGTATGATAAGAACCCTAAACCCTAGGGTAAGCATTTACAATTTAAAACCCTAAACTTATTAATGAGTTGTATCATCAACATATCATGAATATTCAATCCATATTCATTAGGCAAAGTCTTTGATCCATTTCTCTAACCACTCATTCCATATGAGCATGGAATAAGTGGGGATACAAAAATTATAAACCACCCTATACTTTACTATGCGATTAAATACATAAAAATAAACCCTATGACTATCACTAAACATTTTAAAACTTCATTACTCCAAATAAAAGTGAAAATAATGTTATAGTTAATTTTTAAGATCTTAAACAAATCCTAAAACCCCTAAATCCTACTTGTTCCATTTAATAAAAGAATATCTCTATAATTATAAAGTTAGAAAATAATAAATAAAGTATGCTATCAAAATACTAAATTCATACCAGAATTTGAAATACATTTTTATATGATGCAATTATTTAGCAAATAAAATCCTATGGGAATTATTCAAACAAATGAGTAATATAAAAATCTGAAAGTAAATTTCAAAATAGAAAACAGAAAAAAATAAAAGAAGAAGAGGCATCAGTAAAATATGGCCCACAACCCATCTTTCCTCTTCACTTCATGTCGCTCACGCGCAGCTCTCAGCAGCACAGCAACGGCCTAACTAGCCCAATTCCACAGCCCATAACTTTTCAATGTTTTTTCCTTTTTTCCTCCTCTCGCCAGAAGGACTCGTCGGCGAAGCAGCTGCCTAGCTCGAGCTCCGCCGTTCGCCGTGGTCGCCATGATTCGTGCTGAAGCTATCGTCATCAGAAGGGGATAAGAAGGACACGACGCTGTCTTGCACATCCTTATCCCCATTTCTTTCCTCTTCCTCCCGAGTTTCTCCTCTGACCGAACCCTAGGTTTAGAAGCCGACGAATCGACGTCATTCTGCATCACCCCAGGCACCACCAAGCACACTCGCGCCTCCACCTCGTCTCCCTGATCCTTCCTGCCAAACCACATAACCTAAAATGGTCCCTACACCAAGAATCGAGATGTCCTTCCCGAAGTACGGCTACCATCGTCTTCCTCGATTCCAGCCATGATTTTCTTCACCGACTCCTTCATCCACCTTCTGGTGAGCCTCTTTTGCTCAGGCACCATTTATTTTGCTTGTTCTAGTCACGGCTGGCTTCCCCGACGAGCCTCTGCCACCGCCGCCGTTAGCCACTATCGCAACCTCCGTTCTGACAACCGAAACCCAGTGGCGCCACCACTGGATTGCTTGCCTCGTTGTTCTGGTTCGAACAAGCCCCTGCACGCACGCTTGCTCGCCCTCTACTGCCATCCTCGCCGTCGTCTGCCGTGTCACCGGCGAGGTGACGTCAGGGTGAGGTCACCTTGGCCATGTCATAGTGTTTGACTGAGTCTGTTGACTGGTCCACGCCTGCGTGGCACACCAGCGGGGCCATAGACCCACCAGTCAGTGTCTAGGTCTAGGTTAGGCTCAGTATAAAAAGTATTACTCGTTTAGAAAATAGATAAGAAAATATAAATTCAAATATAAACATTCCAGAAATTGAATAAAGTAATTAAATCTTGTTAAATCAATAACTTATGTTTTATAATTCAGAAAAATATGTGTAATATATGAAAATGTTTAGAAAAATAAAATCTACAACATAAAATTATTACCAAATATTATTGTGTTAATTATTTAAATAATTATTATTAAATAAAGATTCTATAAGTATTAATACTTTGATAATTCATATTTTAATCTTGGAAAAATAAAAACTATACTTTAAAACTATAATCATACATTATTATTTCACTTAAATAAGTATTTATTATTTATAAAGTAATAAACCTTATAAAAATCATATATTATTATTTATAAATCACAAAAATAAATGTAATATACTTAAATGATCACAAAAATAATACCTACATGTTAAAAATATGATATTCCACTTTTTGAGGTAAATAAACATTTGAACAACTTAATAACTTTAATTTAAACTTATTTCCTTAATTGATAATTCGTATAAGGGTAAATAAAAGTTGCTAATATTTCTAAAATTAGCCAACCGAGTCTAATAAATAGTATTAGTATTCAATAGTGATAATATGAATTCAAAATGATTCAACACATTTTAAATGCAATTTTATTGAATTATCATTCATCCACAAGTGTAGATATTTCTTAAAAAGATTCTTATCCAATATAAAATCTTCATTAATAATTTGTGACTAAATAAAAACTTTTCCCTTACTTCAACCACAAGTTATAAACATACCAACACTATATTGAATCCATAAGTAATTAAGTATTATCACTTCCTTGTTTACAAAATATAACCACTCATCTATAAAAAGGAAAATGATTCCATTCCATTATAATGTTAGGAAACCACTACTCAAATAGAAGTAATGTCATGCTTAAATAACTTTAAGGAAACATTATGAAGTGAACAAAATACAAATATCATAAGCATTACAACCTATGTTCATCTAGGTTTTTTAAGTTAAATTTAGTCTACAAAGCTTTAAGTACAATGCTAAAGACCTTATTATGTGTTTTATAGTTAACTTTGGTCTATTATAATTAAGTCGTAAAGCATCTCAAGTCCAAACTATTCAAGCAAGCACAAACAACATCGACGACATCTGATTAACCACAAAGATTGTTTAGACCTTAGAAAAGAAATCTTTTCTTCAAATGTTATTCTTTTTGCCACTTCAAATAACAAATCTTAAGATAGTATTTCCAAATCTTAACAACTAAACTCAAGGACTTTCATCATAGTCAACATATAATAATTAATCATAATCACATTACTTTATACTTTACTTGTATACTTAGAATTGATAACACTTAAGTTCTTTATAAGTGACATTACTTGTAAAGTAAAATTTGAAGATAAAGAAATATAGTGTAAGCTATCTTGAGTAGCATTTCACATTTGTGTGTATCTCATTGTTTTATGATATTATAATTACATGTTGTTTCACACTCACAAGACTTAATAAGAAGCACATGTGTGAAACTTAATCTAAAAGGGCAACACATTCCAAAGAAGCCATTTCCAGTATCCAAACCCTAGAACAACGTTATCTCCGGGATTCGAGTTTACGAAATTGCATTACATTACTTATGCATAATAACATCTTGCTTCTTTAAACATTAGTTCTTACCAGACCAATGATGCCGATTTCAGATATTGGATCTTATATTGTGTTGAAGACCGTGAGTGCATAATCTTGCAATCACACAAGGCAAGTTCACACTTGCTCATGTCCTTTGATTATTTTCTGTAAAGTATTTTGCAAATCTAGTGTTGTCATCACCTGCATTTGAAAAAGTTCAGAAAACACTATTTTGATAATAATGTGAAGTATTGGTTACTGATCCAGGGTGATCAGCTAATCTATTAAATCTGGCAGTTGGAATACCATTGTTCAGGACTATATCACCTAGGATTTAATAACCAATGTCGCCAGTGATTCTTGCGCCGTATATTACGCGTTGACCATGAGATTTGGAATGGGACAGAGAAGTCGGCTGTATCTTCTTCCTCTCGCATGTAGCCGGATGTGCAGGTCGTGGCTGTTATCACTTGTAGCATGCATATTAATTAGTAATTCATGGAGGATATGCAGCATATGGGTGAGAACCCTCATCGTCCCACGATAGTTCTGGCATCTAACGGTCTATACAAACCATTGCCGTAATTCAATATGTGGGCATGGTGTACACCAAGAAGGCATGCAAGGTCGCGAAGGGGGCAGTGATTGGATTGGATCTTAGGTTGGGCCTCAAACCAAGGAAGTTTGAACGGGAACATACTCCCGGCCGTGCAACAAAGCCTAAGGTCTCTCATGGTTAAAGTGACTCACCTCTGCAGAGTGTAAGAACTATAACTTGTTACTCCCTATTCTAGGAAGGAGCTGCGAACACGGCGGGAAAGGAACTCCATGAAAGTTCTGGTAAACCCGTGAAGGATGACGGACATAACTTTTCAGAATAAAAGCAACCTTTGAAGAAATGTTTACAAAAACCTGCATTGCCTATGACCTACAGTCTGTGGCTGTAGATATAGTGCATCAAACACTCTTTTCTCGTGAACTTGCTAAGTACACTCGTACTCAACGTATCTTCTTAACCCTTGCTAGATTCTGATGCCATTAAGATGACGTCTACATCAATTTATGCTCCAGGAATCATCATCAAAAGCTAAAGCTCTTCAATGAAGTCAAGAATGTCAACATATACATCAACTCAAGTGAAGATGAAGTTACTGATTAGATAGGAATATAATCTGTAGCCATAGAACCAATTTTTGTAGCGTATTGCAATAGCAGCAATGCAAGACCATTAGTTACAATACTAGTCTTATTAATATGGTATTTTTGAGTTGTTTATTTCTGATTCTTCTTTGTAAGAAGTTTCTTTCTCTCTCTTTAACCTAGAGTGTCCTCTGGATCTTGTGTAAAGAGTTGAGTTGTAACCTATAGTCATGTCTTGGACCTGCTGTGTTTGTGTTGTACCGCTCTGAGGGATGTAATACTAGTGAACGGTGTTTCATTGGTGTTATGTCAACGACTATAGTGTAATACATCTTGTAGTGGTATGCTGGGTCACCGCATTTATCACTTAATAACTATTTGTAACCCGGTGCTTCGTGGTACAACCAGTTGGATCAAAAGGATATCGCTATGCCTGCTGCTCACGGGGGCTTTATTATATTAGGATGTGTTGCTCACAAAGATTATCTCTATTGGAATAGTACACATGACTATGCTTTTTATTATCTTTTATCTCATATGATGTGCAGCTGCATGTGGGTCTTCAACCCTGGCCTATCTCCATCCATTGAATCAACCCACAATATAAGTAAACTAGATTAGTCCGATAAACAAAGGTAAAATGAAAAAACAGAGTCTTGTAGACGTGTCCTTTTTTCATTCCTATTAGCGTTGTTTCCCAATGTTCGATTAAACCAAGGTCTACTAGGGAAAAACTACTATACTGCATCCATAATCCGGATCGAAGGTATTAACCTTTTTCTGGCGCCATTGGCGGGGAAACAATTCTCTATCCTGGTGAGGTCACTAGAGACCTTGTTTTTAGTTTTAATTTTTGTTTGTAGTTTATTTATTATTATTATTTTACTTTCTTGTTATCTATTTGAAAACCCCAAAAAATTAGTTACCTGTTCTCATACTTCAAAATACCAAAAAGAAAAGAGCCATGGCTCAAAATAAACTTGGGGAGTATGCTACTCCTACTGATGATTTCATTCATGCATCTATTACTCAGCCCGCCGTTGGTGTGGAAGAATATGAAATTAATCCTAACCTTTTGAGATTAGTTCAGCAAAACCAATTTGGAGCCTCATCTTCTGAGGATTCAGGTTTTCACCTAAATGCATTTACTAAAATTTGCGACATGTTGTGTATTAAGGTTGATCCAAATGTTGTTAAATTATGATTGTTTCCTTTCTCTCTTAGAGGAAAGTATAAGGACTGGTTGTTGGCTCTACCTAATGGCACTATTACATCTTGAGAGGAATGCACTAATCTTTTATAACTAGAATTTCCCCCCAGCTAAAACTATGCAACTAAGATCGAACATTACAAGTTTTAGACAAGAAGACCGCGAGCCACTAGAGCTTGCATGGGAAAGGATGAAAGTAGCTGTAATGAACTATCCTAGTCATGGGATGGAAGAGTGGCTTATATTAAATTTGTTTTATAATGGTCTTAACCCAATGTTTAAGTCTAAGCTAGATACTACAACATGATGAATAATCATGGGAAAGTAGGTGAGTGTTGCAAAGAAATTTCTTGATGATATGCAAAAAAAACCATGCTCAATGGCATGTGGAAAGAACCACAAAAAGGGTGAATTCAATCACCGAGGTAAATAATGAAGAGCTTACTAAAAAGGTAGATGAGTTACTTAATATAGTAAAGGGTAAGGAAGATATCCAAGTTAATGCTATCACTACCGATGTTAATGATGTTAATTTTATAGCTCGTAGTCCTTATAATCCTGCATGGAAATATCAAAACTTTGCTTCTAATGTTCAAAAACATTATTCTAATCTTGCATGAGCTCCTTGTAATAATTACGATAATCATAATGGAGCAAATCATGGCAATCTCTCATTTGAACATACTGTTAGAAACTTTATGCAAGCTCAAACCAAGAAATATAATATGCTTATTAAAATCACGGAGAACCATGAGACTAGTATTGGTAAATTGTCTAATCAAACCATTGCAATTAGAAATTATGTGCGTGCTCTACAGGAAAGGACAAAGACCATGGAAGCTCAATTGGGCAAGGTATCCAAGAGCCAAGCTCTCGTACTTCCAAATTTCGCTAGAAAGCCGAAGCCAAATCCGGTGGAAGAGATCAAGATGATAAGGGTTGAAAATAACGAAGAGAAGCCTAAAGAGATGAACTAAGACAACGCACCAACACCTGAATATACCGCCAAAGATCTATTAAAGATGATCACTATGAAGAATCCTTGTAATGAAGAAGGTAATGATACTACCTATCAACAATTTATTCAACAAGTAGCATATAAAGTTCGAGAATTAGAAATGGAGTATAAAAGACTAGCTGTTAAGCTTCCTGCTAAGCTAAATGATATATTTGAGCCCACTATTAAAATTAAAGTTGGTGTTAATGAGATATTTGCACTTTGTGATCTTGGTGCAAGCATCTCAATGATTTCAAAAATCCTATTTGATAAATTAAACTTGGGTCCATTTACAACCACTGAAATGAGACTCCATCTAGCTGATTCAACATATAAGCAAGCTGTTGGGATAAAGGAAAGTATAGTTGTAGAAATTAAGGGCAGTCCCGCGCTTATTGATCTTGTTATAATGGACATGCCTGAAGATCCCATAACACCTATAATTCTACGTAGGCCGTTCCTAAGAACTATTAAAGCTTTAATCAATTTGCATAAAGGAAATGTGAGAATAGGACTACCGTCTAGAGATCCTTTTATAGTCCACTTCCCTAGGAATAAGAAGGCCGAGCCTAATAATGATGATGGTACAATCACACTGAAAGCCAATTACTTTGGAGTGGGTGTTCCACTCACGGAACCTAAATGAACACCATCTAGGTCAAGCTAGTTAACCTTCACTAGAAGCGCTTCATGGGAGGCAACCCATGTGAAATAAAAGTTTTTATTCTTGTGTTAGTTTTTGTTTTGTTTGTTTTTGTTCTTAATAAAGAGTGTTCAAGAATTCCTATGGATAGAGGAGAAGAAAATAAGGTAATCCTCGATTTTATATTTTACTAACACATGACCTTAAGGTATTGTTGATTTCTACAAAGTCTATTTTGCTATTGTTTTTCCTTTTGCTAAGAAGTGCAAAGGCGCGTGAAGCTACTAAACAAATTCGTCAAGTTTTTGTAGCTTCCAGTAAACATAACGTCCACTAGTACGGTGGGAGACCCCGTACCGCGCGCCCGTACCACATCCCAGCATCAAAAAAATAGAATTGTTGATTTTTGCCGCAGGACATAGTCGTCATAACGACCACTGGTATGGTCGGAGGTGGTCATATCGCCCTCCCATACCGTATTCTCGAGCAAAGATCAAACTTAAGCAAACTTAATGACTGCGTAACGACCAGTAGTACGGGCGCGCGTGGCCATACCATGCGTCCGTACCGATTGCATCACCAGGAGGAAAACGTCGACCCCAAGGTATGTACTTGGTATGGGCGGGTACCGGCCGTATCACCCGCCTGTAGCACATACTTGGTAACCTAAAAAATCCCAAAACACAAATTATCTCTTTCTACTACCTCCAAACTCCAAACCACCTCCATTGGATCTTCAATTCTACTTGTTCTTTCTTTGATTCCTCGCATCCAATCGATCTAAGATATGTTTCTCCTCTGATCCCCAACTTATTTACATCTAAACCTTGCTCAATCTTTCACCATTATCAATCTATACTTAGGTCTTGTTCTTGAGCTAATCTTGATGTTAAGCATGTTTAGTTAGTTTTTAGAGGATATTCTTTTGAACTAGTGTAGATGATCGTATAATGCTATGTTTCTATTGGATATTTTTATTAGTGATGAGGGTTTGACTCGTCAATGCCCATTGTTATGGACTTGGGTTTTGGAGAAGGAGGGGACGCTGGAAATCGTGGAACGGCTAACAGATTCCCAACACGGGGACACGAGGTTTACCCAGGTTCCGGCCCCTAGAGGGAAAACCCTACTCCTCCTTGTCTATTCTTGATTGATGGCGGAACCGAAGGTTACACGGGTGTGCAGAATGGATCTGGCGTGGTGTATGCTAGGGTATGAAGTCAAGTCCTTGTCGCCATGCCCTCCTGGCCTTTATATGGGGAGGCCAGGTCTTGGAGTAGGTCGAGTCAGTTACATATTAGGGTTGGACCCTTTGAAATTCTATCTATAGCTAGCCGTGTTCTCCAAGAATTCGCATACATATGGGCCTTGGTCATCTGAATACTTCCTAGGCTTTGACATCCATAGTGGATAGTTTCATGGGCCTTTGCCAGGCTGACACTAGGTAGGCTAACATTAGGTACCCGTAGGTCATACCCCTGTCAGTAGCCCTCGAGTGTTCAGTCGAATTGATTCGATTGGAGACTCTAAAGTCTTTTGTGTGCTTTCGTCTGAATAAGGTTCGAGTCAGTGTGTTGGTTCATAGGGATTGTTGTTACGTGTGCCTGACTCACCCGATGGATCAGGGTCAGTTAACTGTGTTTGGACAAAACAACACGATCTACTTCAGACTCGAGTCCCTGGAGTCGAATCCGGAAAAATTTGGTGTAATTCGACCCTGGCCACGGAGGTCTTATAGGAGTCGAATTCTAGTGTTTCAAATTATATACCTAATGCATCCGTCGGGATTTTTCATCATTCCTGCTGACACGGAATATTACTAGCAGATCACAGTCGGGTGCATTGCCAGGCATTAGAAGTATCTGTAGGTATTATCTTTGCATCATAGAAACAACATTCAAAAGTTTATTGCCGCAGAGGCGTTTTGGGTGACTAAGGAGAGATTGCCTCTCTTAGTGCTATTTTGAGCAGAGTTGCTAAATAAGATGTATGATTTACTGTAATCTTGAAGGATCCGAAAGATCTCAATTCCATAATTCATAGGGTGCGCGAACAGCGCTCCCTATGGGAGTAGCCCCCGAGTGTCTACTCGATTTGTAGACTCGAGCAGGAACTTATAATTTTTAGTTGTATGTTATGGTGATCCAAAAGTTCTTCGGATGTTTTTAAAATGCGACTAGCACCAGCACTTTTTTGAATGCGCAGCCAGCGCTCCCTATGGGAGTAGCCCTCGAGTTTGTAGTGGAGTCACAAACTTGAAGAAGGACTCGAATCTTGAGGAAGTTCTTCGACTGACTCTGGGACCATATCGATTCCTCAGGTGCGCGACCAGCACTCCTGATAGGAGTAGCCCCCTAGTAGTTGGTTGAGTCGAGACTCGAGTAAGTACTTTTATTTGTATTTGAAAGATTATAGTCGTTGCTGGCCTTTGCTTTTGCTGACGCTCAGTGAGCTCAATCATCTGCGACAGCTGAAGAGATGTGGCAAGACAATTGTGGGTCCCACTGCCTGATCGGGATTTGACTAGTTATGTGTGGTTTACATGATAATTATTGCGTCTCCTTGATTTTCGCGCGTAGTGGACGGCATGCTTGTGGCACCCCAGATTTACAGTCCGAGAATACCCGTTATGCATGCAATTCACGTTCCCATGATCAGTGAGCCATGAGCATAACCGACTAGTATCATTACATCATCCATAAAGTAACGAGTACAAACTTACAAAGTGGCCATTATGGCGATTAAAACACAGATATCAGAAGTCTTCAGCGCAGAGCCCGTGCCTTAACCTATAGGCAACTGACTGGGAAGACGGCCTAGGTCGCATAGACGTCAACACCTTAGTCGCTTCTTAACATCTGCAATCTGGCCAAGTAAATAGCCAGGGACAATGCCGGTGAGTACTTTGAATGTACTCGCAAACCACCAAGATAAGGTAACAAAGATAATGCATAATTGGCTGTTGCGAGATAGCTCTACACTATAGTTGCTTTTGACAGACCTAACATTGGCATCTCTATATCTTTGTTGAAAAAGAGTTTTTGGAAAATATGCCTCCTTTTAGAAAATCCGGACATCTCCACATCCTTGTTAAAAAGATTTAAAACAGTTTTGTTGTAAAACCCTTTTTAAACGTCTTAGACCATCTCAGGTCAAAACCAAACTCGTTCTTTATCTTTCCTCGCGAACAAGTCACATCCTTTATTTCAACTTATCCGAAGGGTCCTCCTAGCACTTGCCGTTCCAACCTTCCTTGACCGTGGACATGGCTATTCGAATAGATTAGACTCTATAGAGTTTGTGTACTTTACCCACAAGAATCAATACATTCGCCGGGATAAAACCACGACCTGCTACACACGGTAGAGAGGGGCTCGGATAATCAAACTTAAAATTTTCATTTGTCCATCCCTAGCAACGGCGACTTTTCATTTTTGGTTGTTCTCTCTGGTAGGAGTATGGGGTACGACGACCCTGATCCTTCCTCCTGTACTGACCCCTACCTCCAAACCGTAGTTTGACCGGTAGCAATAGTGACAATAACTTCCTCCCGTACTAGCCAAAAAGCATACCGTCCGCGAGAGACCCAATTGTTGCACCGATACCTTGGCCATGGCCGCCCAGATTTCAGGGGATTTCTCCCCTTTAGCGAGTACGAGCAGCCCCGACTAAAGACCACAAACTATGAGCTAAGCCCCAGTGACTGGGGTAATGTGGTTGCACGGATAAAATTGTTCTAGACATTGGCTTAGAACATCCCTTCCCTTTCTCTTTCTTGATTTTCTCTTCATACACCTCATATCTTCTTTTAGTAAAACTTCCAATCGGAAATGATGCCTATTTCCAAGGGTTTTATTTTGAGAACTTTGTAGTAGGGTAAAACCAAAAATAGTTTTATCATTGAAAATCCGTGGGTTCCAAGAGGGAAGATGCTAATCATCTTGTCCTCAATCTCAGGGATAAAATTAGGCGGCAATAAGGTAGATGTCCTAATGGACACTCATCCATAACTTGGAGGATCCAAGTTACTCACACCTTTTTATTTGAAAACAAACTATGCAATTAATCATGCAGTTCATAAATGAGATATAAAACCGTTGATAAACATGAGTAGGTTAATATAGGGGTTTAGGAATGGTGGCTTGCCTGTGACCAGCAAGATGTCCCGTGACTTCCTTAGAATACCAGAATTCCAATAATAACAAAAATAAAGATAGCCCCGATGCTTCCTTCTTCTCGGCGTCTCGCAATTGCAACTATCGCCATTATTGAGCATACATGCAAGCAAACAACATCACCATCAACACAAAGCATACAAGCAACAAACCATACATCAAGCAAGAGATAAAGACATGATATACATCAATAAGATGTTGGAGGGTTGATTTGATTGGATTGGGATAAGATTTGGGAGACATTAGGTAAAGGCTTCCCTTTGAATTTCTAGTCTCAGAAATACCTAAGAGAGGGATTTTGACCAAGGGCTTGATCTGTATGATACCATTGTGTAAAAATGATACCATCATATAGGTTTTGATAAAATGAAGCCAACAAAAGTGGTTTCACTATTTTATCAATTCCCAAAGATTTATAATGGATTTTATAGTGATTAAAACCCTAGTTTTAGGAAATAATTCACCAGAACTTTTTTGGAGTTGCAAAAATTATTTCCTTGGGTGATTAGGTAGTATTTGATGGACTGAATCAAGAGGAGTTGGAATCTCCTCAGAACAATTACCAGAATGCCCTTGAGAATTTCCCAAAGGCAGTACTAGATAGGATTTGTCTTTTTCATCAGGTTTGATCTACAGAAGATTTTTAGTTGATTACAAGGACACAGGTTAGGTACTGAGAATACCATTCTGTAGAAATTAGAATCAACCTTTTTGGAGTTGTAGAGCTACTGTAGTGTTTTTATTAGTGATTAAACCATGCATAAAAGAGTTTAATTCACCAAAATTAATAGAGACTCATAAAAATATGAGCCACTGGGTTTTGGAATATATGGTTATGTGTGTCATCTGGGAGTTGGAACTAGATCAAAACCTCATTTGGTTTGACCTAGAGAAATTCCTAAAGGCAGATAATGCTTTACATTGTTATTTTTGCTACCAGCAAAATAGGAAGCAAAAGACTATGGGACCTGTGGGATATGAAAGGTATGGTCAGTACCTTTCATCACTAGTTGGATTTAGGGCATTTGGATTTCTAAAACTGCTTGGAGAAATTTTTTAGTGTTCTAGACAGATCTTATGATATGATTTATCATAATTAATTTAGACATCAGTTTGGTACAGATCTAGGTCTGCATGTTAGAGAAAATGTGTATGCATGTGGGAAAAATTAGATCTGGCCAAGATCTGGTGGTTTTCAATTTTTTTTGATTTAAACCATCTGCTGATTTCCAGATCTGATATTTAAAAGAAAAGAAAAAGGGGCTGGGGGCCAACGGGCCAGATCTAGAGTGGAAACGGGCCGGGGGAGAGGCTCTGTCCCAGCTGGAGGTGCAGGACGGCGGGAGGGCCGCGACACGGTTGGCCCAGCCGGGGGCGAAGGGGTACGGGAGCTCCTGGCCGCTGGATTAGATCCAGATCAACGGCCAGGGCACATCGTCTACCTCCCGACGGGGTTCGCAGGCGAAACCCTAGCAGAGGGAGAGACGAAGGTGGGGGAGGCTCACCGAGGGATCGAGGGAGGATGTGGAGGCGACGGGGCGATGCGGTCGACGGCGACGAATCCGGTGATGGGCGGCGCGAGGTGGTTTGTCGTCGGGAAGGCCCTTGCACGACGGCGGCCGTGGAGAGCTCGTCGGTGCTTGCCGGAGCTTCGTTCCAGAGCGGTCCTGGGCCAAACAGAACACATGGGGAGAGCCAGAGGGGGTAGAGGAGAGCAGGAGGGTGACATGCAGAAGGAGATGAGCTTGGGGAAGAGGAGTAGGGCTTGCAAGAGGGAAGGAGGCAGAAACTCCTTGTTCTTCTTCCCACGGGCAGGGTGATGGCTGGTAGGAGCTCTAGCGCTAGGGAATAGTAGATCAGGGGAAGGGGAGTGTAGGGATGCTACATGCACGTGGAGTGGAGCAAGGGAGGAGGGGTAGAGCTCAAGTTTCCATTAATGGCCGAGGGGCTTGTTTGAGCTTTTCTTGGCCAAAGCAGAGGAGAGGAGAGGGAGGGGGAGCTCTAGGGAGGTGAGTGGAGGCTGCTGGGGGGCAAATGAGGGCGAGGGGGAGAGTGGTACTGGCCTTGGGCCTTATAAACAAGAGAGTTGGTGGGAAAGGTGGATAAATAAAATGGTTTGGACAAGGGCTAGGGTAAGTGCTGTCCATTGGCTGCCTGGGGGCGGTGCTGAGGGTGGTGTGGGGTCAGTAGCTCGACTAGAGAGGTGGAGGGGAGTGGTCTTTTAATGATAGGGAGATCTTTTGCAAGATTGCTTCTCTTTCTCTCTCAAGCAAATGTGACAAAAGATGTTCTAGGTAATGTAGTGCTACAGTGCACACGACCAGGAGGGTGTAATGATGCTAGGGAGTAGTGTTGGGGAAGATTTGAGATGGTTTGGCTTTGGTTTGAATCAAGTTTGCATTGACTTAGCAACATTGATCAAATGGGTTCTTGTGAAGGAAGTTGGAAATGTTGTATTGGACAAAGTGTGGAAATGGTACTGGTAGGTGGAGTATGTCAAATAATCTCATCATGATTTAAATGGGATTTTTCTAATGATTATAATCCCATTTAAATGCACTTCTTAAAAAAGTGCTGAAGTATATTATGGAAGCAAAAATGATATTTTTACATTGGAAAGGCTTTGTTTTTTATGTGACATGGTCCTAGATACCATAACACACCTTGGAGAATTTTATTGGGATTTATTAAGGAGGAAAAGTATTTTTAGGGAATTATTTCTTGTTTCTACCATTTAAGAAAAAGGGCAAAAACAAATAATAAAGAATCTCAAAAATATTTATTTTTGAGTTGGTAAGATGGGATTATAGATGGAGAACTCAATTATGCATTGAGTTGGAAAAGTTATTTGGAGAAAAACAAACTTGCCTCTATAGACAAGGATTTTGAGAATTTGGTAAGTGAAGGAAATAAAATAGTTTAATAATCCAAATAATTGTGGGAATTATTTGGGGATGCTTATATCCAAGGTAGATGATGTGGATTTGATGTGGGCATCAAGGTCAACTTTGGTTTTGAAGAAAAGTGGTGGAAAGGATGGAAACTAGATTCTTGGAGGATCTAGGGTTTGGTTATTTTGTTGTCACCTAAACAAGGTTAGGTTAGGGAGCTCAGAGCTCACCTTGGTACAAGGGGTATATGGATGGATATAACAAGCCATATATATGATCTTGGAAACAAGAGTTGAGCTTCGTTGCATTTGAGGTGATCTAGGAGAGATGGCAAACTTTGTTGAAAATAAGGTTGCCATAACAGATGCATCAGGTAGCCTCCTAAACCATGTGGGTTTAAGAAGCACAAGGCTCCACTAGAAACAAGTGAAGTGGGAGTTGATAGGCCATTATTAATAGATCATAACCAAGCAATAAGTTGGTCAAGGGGAGGTGGCATATAGATGTGAGTTTCTGCCAAAGTAGGCAAGATGATAAGATTTGCAGAAAAGATTATTATCTTGACTACAAAACCATCATGGATGAGTGGGAATTAAAATTTCTTAGCCAAGGGCAAGAGTGGGATTTGGTAGTACTAAAGATGTACTACAAGATGTCTCAAGTACATTATCAAGAGTGCACATAGGTTGGAAGAGGTAGGGCTCCAAAGATTCAGTCTAGATAAGAAATCTAGACTTAGCCACTTTGGCAGATTTGGTGATTTTGACTAGTGTGCAAGTGTAGAGGCTTTTGAGAGGATGGAAGGTTCCAAACTTATGATTAAGGAGATGATTTTGAGTTACTAACTAAGTAGATAGGATTCATGCTTAGATTGGGTCTCTACCGACTTGGAAACCATCCAGAGGGATTATACTGGGATTGATCTGAGCAGGAGATGAGAGGGGCACTTGAGTGGCTTAGGATAGATCCAGACTTGGATGCTTTCTTTGAGATTGATTATCACAAGAATGGGTTGGGTCCTAAGGGATGAGCTACTATATTAGGTCACTCTAGTTCCTAAGCAAACAATGCAAACAACAGATCAAGGCAACTCATCAAACAACAGATCAAGGCAATTAATTTTGTTACTTATCCAACTAGTACTAGGGTTACCATCAAGCCTAACTTGAGGTAAGGATGGGTATTTTGAGCTGGGTGTATCTTGAAGTAAGATAAGGATCATCTTGGTATTACTACCTAGATTGGAATAAAAAAGGTTTTCATAGAAGTTTTGGAAAACCTAGAGATAAGAGTAGTTGAAGGTTCTGTTTTGAAAACATAAGGAGATAATATATAGGTCCCCATAATTTTGGCAATAGAAACTAGTAAAGTATTTGGTTGTGTCAAAGTCATCTTGGCTCAGGTTTTTGAAATGTTAGAACATTGGAGAATATGAAAGATCAGCCAAGACATCTCTTTTGTTAAATAGTTTTTGTAAACTAGTGTTGAGATGAGGGGTACACAACTAATACATAAACAGTTGTTTGAGCACAAGAAAACAAGTAAGCACACATTGCAAGAAAAAGTTTTTGTTCCCCCTGATTTTTGCCTTTTTGGACATTTAATCAGGGTTGCTGAAATTGGGATGTTACAGTGCTCGCGACGGTTCGGGCGGTGCCTGCCATGTGTATGTCACAATGTAGGACACATGTTAGGGTAGTTGGATCGACGGCCCTGCGTCATCGTCCTCATCGTTTTATACTGCGGGGGACTGTGGTAATTTTTTCCCTTGCCATTTTCTTTCTAATTTCTCTGTCTTTCTGCCTCCTCCATTCCCAGAGCTTGCACGCGCTGGATGTTCTTCGCGTTTTACCTGATTCTTTCCTTCGCGCCCATCGCATCGCGTTCCGCACTAGCAAGATGGGCAATACGAAGAAATCTGCTCCTGCTGCCGCTGGGACGAGCGCCACCAAGAAGGCCACCACCGCCAGCCGCGTCACCGATGGTGGTTGGCGGAAGACGTCGATCAGGGAGGTGGACACGCGTCGCCTGCGCGAGTCTGGTGTGATCTCGCAGGAGAAGGGCGGCGCCATTCTCCCTAAGTCTGAGGTAATCTCGTCCCGCCCGAAGGTTATCGGGTTATGTTTTACGCCTTTTTCATCCGCGGGATTTGTCTTCCTTCCCACAAATTTCTTTTTGGGCTTATTTTCCTTTACGGTCTACAACTCCATTAGTTGTCGCCCAACACCCTTTTCCATATCGCATGCTTCATCATGCTATGCGAGTGATGGCTCAACATCGAGCCGCACTTTGGCCTCTTTAGGAAACTCTATTCCCTGAAGAGGCAGTCTGGTACTGGCAGCGTTTACGCACTGGGTGGGTGCGGGATATCCATCCTCTCCACCATTCAGTACTCCACCTTCCACCTCTGTGGATCCGTCCAAGGATGGAGGAACAATTGGTTCTACCTTCGCGACTCCAAACTCGACGACCATCACTATGGATTAGCTCGCTTCGACGCCAGCAAGGTGGTCATCCGAAAATGTTCGTGGTCTAACGACGTATGGAGGGTGAGACCGAGGTGGTGGAGAAGCGGTACAAGCGGGCAGAGGCTCTCCAGTTGGTGCGGGGAAATGAGGTCTGCAGCGTCGTCATCATCCGAATGTGCCTCAAGCGTCGGGCGCATCCCCTCCAGGCAAGGGTGTACCCGATGTTTCTGTATTCTGGCGCAATTTACCCGATGAGAGTGTCGTATGAGGAGATGTCCTTAGCCGACCTCTATCGGGCGCTTCGACCCCTACTGAAGTTCAGGGCTAGCGAGGAGATGCCAGGGAAGTCGTTGACTGCCCCCTTCATTGCGAGGAAAGAAGTTCCTCAAGTAAGTCTTGTACTTGCATGTAGTGCATTTTCGTTTGTTTGTGTCTTCTGTTCTTGACTTGGACATGCGTCTTTGGTGCTCCGCAGGAGCTTAAGGTGGAGAGCATGATTCCCCCTTCCTGAAAAGTACACGGCTACGACAGATGGCAGAGACGCGGAATCTGATTCCACGGTCCCTCCCGCACAGTCGCTGACTACATAAGCCCCCGAGCATAGCGAAGGTATCTCTCGCAAGAGAACTCGAAGAGAAAGTTCGGATGACGTGACACCGCCATCGCCAAAAGGGCCTACCTTCCTAGAGAGACACTCTGGGGATGAAGGTGTTACCTCCCCCATTCCTGTGGTGCCCCTCCGGGTCGTGGCTCCTCACCCGCCGACCAAGAAGAAGAAAGAGATGCCGGTCTTCAACCTCTACGATATCCCCTCGTAAGTATTGTATTATTCTATGTTTTTGATTGTGCTTCATCTTTCGATCTTCTAGATGTTTCGAGTGACTTACTTGTTTGTGTTGCATCAGGAGGTCCTCCTCAGGTGAATCCATAAAGGATGAGATGTTGCTGTGGAGTCGAAGATGGTTCATGCGGATCATGCAACCTCCTCCCCGAAGATACCGGCCAACTCCGGTGATGTCGCATCGAGCTCCTCGAAGCCAGGGACTCGTGCGGTTGTTACTCGGAAGACGCAAGCTAATCCTTCAGAGTCTTCGGGTGGACATGTAAGTATTTTAGCATTTTGACGTGGGCGAGCCCCGTGTCCTTTATTTACCTGGTCTGTGTTTCTTTGTTGCAGCCATTCATCCGCGACATCAACCACCTCGCTCAACAATACCTCGCCTTGGAGGAAAGCTTTCATTAACTCCAAGGTGTGTACACTTCTGCTCGTTTTCCTCGGATGCTAATGATGGGTTTTTCTTTTCTGATCTTTTTTCCTTTTAGTTTTTGCAGATGAGAACAATGAGGCTCTCTGTAAGTTTAATGCACTCGAAAATAGGAACAGCCAGGAGGAGACCAAGGCGAAAGATGCCGTGGAGGCCCTTGAGCGCTGCAGGCAGGAGGCCCAGGAGCGCGAGGAGAAGCTTGTGGCTGCTGCGACATCTCATGAGAAGGCGATGGCGGAGCAGCTTATGGCTATTGCCAAAGCGTTGTCTGGTGAGTTGCCAAACTTTTATCTCTTGCTTGAGCTTTTCTAGTGCATTTCCCTCGCCTAACCAAAAAATTCTTTGCCGCAATCTGCAGATGCCACTGGCATCGTGTTTGATTGTGGAGTCTTGGAGCATGGGGATCCCATGGAGGATGCGGTTGCGGAGGTCAAAGACCGTTGCAGCTCTACCATCGAGACGCTGGGCAAGGCCAAGGAGGTCCTTTCTCAATTCTACTGGGAGATCTTCCCAAAGGGAGTCACCCTCGACGACGTCGGATCCTTGGCAAAGGCCCTAGCGGGTGATGCGTCTGTAGACTACAAGAAGACCCAGAAGGGTGTGGGTGCTACCCTGGGCTTGGCGATGGCAGCTGGCGCATAGCTGAACCTAATCCAGGTCACCTCCAAGATGCCGGTGGTGGCGAATGGCACTGAGGTAGTCTTTGCTCCCTTCGTCTCCAGCTGCAAGCACTTTGGCCCTCGCCTTATTGACCTCCTAGCCACGTATGCGATGGAGCAGTAGCGGGCAGCCAAGGCGAAGGCCTCAGAGTCCGAAGTTGCTCTAGATGCGGCTGCTCCTTAGGGCCGTTTAGTTGTAGTCACTTTTTTAGTTTCGAGTTTTCTTTTGCCACTATGCATGTAATGCCTTGTACTGGGTCATTCTGACTCTACCACATAGTGGTTGTATTGATGTGAATATATGCATTTCCTTTTACTGCTGTCGATTTCCCTTGTCCTTACATTATGTTTCTTGTGCGCCTCTTAGGGCCCTTCAAATGCTGACCTCCATGGCCCCATCATCTGCCTTGGCTGTTGCTCGTACAGTGGCAAGTGAAGTGTCACAGTTGCCTTTATTGCGTGACTGCATCCGAAGCCTGGAGAAGGATGTCCTCATCATTCGTGGCCACGCGGATGTTTGGAAGTCCAAGACAGAGCGTGCCGTTGCAAGAGAGGAATTTCTCCTTGAAGAATTTCAGTAGATCGGCGAGCAACTCCAATGTAAGTCATCATGGATGTCTGTGCTTTGTTTTTCGACTGCTCCACCTCTGCGGCTTCTGAGATGCTGCTCTTGTTTGTAGTTGTCAATATTCTTCCACAGGAAGAGAAGCAGCGTGTTGCTATTTGGCTCAATTGCCTCACCCAACATGAGTTGGAGGCCGGAGGCTTCTTTTGGATGGACCATGACCGGGTGACTGTGGTTGCAACGGTTCAAGATCATGTTCATCAAGTGATTCAGGTCTTGAAGCGTGCGAGGTCTTCACTTGCGTCTACTTGGGCTGCGATGTTCCCCCTGGATGCGGCTCCGTCCAGTTTCTTAGGGTTGTTGGGGAACCTTCAAAGCATAGACGTCGTGAAAGATCTTGTTCATCAGCAACTTGTGGCGGGTGCGAAGGCGGCCCTGACGCTTGTTCGGCTGCATCGCCGTGATGTTGATTTGGCGGAAATATCGGTGGGGCCACCCGCTCCTCCGGATGGTATGGAATTGAATATGCGCCCGCACTATGTTGTGGTGGCTCGGCATGCCGAAGAAATCGTGGAGTTCTTCGATGAGTGGACAAATGTCCTGCTCTAGCGTAGTTAAGTCCTGCAGTTTTTGGACAGAGTAATGTAAAATTTGTATAGTTTCGATTGGGATTTTGTGCCCTTGTAAAGTTTGTAGTGCTGTATTGGTGTTAATTTGTGCATGCCCTTTTTGTTTGCCTGACGTTGTCAACTACTCAGGGTGATGCATTATTGTGATAGTCGACGAAGTCGTAGGGTGAGGAAAAGCCCCCGAGTTAGGGTAGGTCGAGTCGGTTACAGATTAGGGTTGGAACATTTAGAATTATATCTATATCTAGCTGTGTTCTCCAAGAATTCTCATCTGTATGGGCCTTGGTCACCTGATAGGGTAATTCGTGGGCCTCTACCAGGCTAACACCGGGATAGGCTAACATTAGGCACCCATAGGTCATATCCATGTCAATTAGCTTTATTTCTTATTTTTTATTAGATGAACATGAGGAGACTTACACGTGTGATGGTTGCAAAACAAGCCGCATCACCCGTTAATACGCTAATCCCCGAGTCACTTGGTATCGAGTTCACCGAGGTTTTCAGCTGAACCGTTTCAACCGTCAAGCTCCGAGAAATCAAGTCCACCAAGTAGGCGTGTCCCTTCATCTTGAAACAACTTGGCATCGATGTTGATTTTGATTTATTGTGCAACAATGTTGGTTTGTATGATTTTGTATTTCAGGATTCGCCACGTACCGCCGCTTGACGCTTGAGCTTCTCAGCACTTTGATGCCTTCAGTGACCTCTAACTACTGTCCCGAGGAGCAACTTCCTGGAGTTGATCGCATCAACTTCTGTCTTATGAACTGTGAGTACTCCTTGACACTCAACCAATGGTCTTACTACTTTGGGTTTTCCAACAACGCCACCGACTTACGCTCCACCTCTTTTGTTATAAATCCTACACCCTTGGGCCACTTTAATAGAATGAGAATTTGTGGAAACACAACCAAGGGAAACTAAATTGATCATCCTACTGTTTGTTATTTGTTTTATGTTATTTCTAACACCTTGCAAGCACGTGGTGAGTTTACTAGAGTCAATAAGGAGGAAATGATGATCCTCTCTAAAGTTGTTATTCCTAACCGTAAGTTGATGCCAAACTTGGGCGTCCTTCTTTTGTTTTATCTTAATCATCAGGGTCTTGAATCTCGTGGTCCCATATGCAGAGGAGTCATAACCATGCTTGGACATGCACTTCAAGTCAACCTAGATAACATCCAACCATTGTCTAGAAACCGCCGTCTTGGTTTTTCTACTATGAGAGCTTGTGGTATGGTTTCTAGAACTAATGGTAAATATTTCTTTGATATACCTGGAGAAGATCACTTGATCCCTGCTCCTTTTCCTAATGGTCTCTTCTCTATCAAGGAGGGACGTTTGTGTTATGACGCGCAGGTCGAAGCAATTCTACCACAACAAGAATTACTCGTGGATGAAGAAGAAGAAGATGAAGAAGTGGAACAAGAAGGACCCGAAAAAGATGTGCAACCACCAAACTTCTACACCACCTATGATGATATCTATGCTCTCGAAGGAAATATCCAAAACATGAACAAACTCTCCATTAACCTTCGAGATGCTACTACCAACCTCGCCACTCAGTTCCATGATTGGAGCAGCCAATGGAACATGGGTTACTATCCACCACCATAGTGAGCAATAAAAGGGCTTGAAAAAGCTTGACCTTGGGGATGTGTCCCTCGACAATTTTATTTGTGTAATAATGAGTCTGTACTCAGGCTCCTTGTGAGCTTTGAAACACTCATGTTGGTTTGTTCCAACACTTTGCTTTTTCTTTTGTTTTTCGTTTGCTTTAGTTTTTCATTTTTTATTTTCTTAGTCCCTTGCTTGGTCGCAAGTTCTTTGCTATTCTCTAATCCCCATCCTCAAAAATTCAAAAATATTTTTCCATTTTCCATTCTTTGGTAAGAGTGGATTTTCACTTTGCCTCTTTGCTTCAATTTTATTAAGAGAGTGATTTTTCTTGAGTTTTGAAGTAACACATCCCTATAAGGAAGAGGATTGTGAAGTCACTCATAAGAGGTATGTCCTATGTCTCCCACTTTCAAAGTTTGATTTGTTTATCTTAGTTAGTTGATTTTCTAAGATGTTATGATAGTTGGAGTAATTCAAAATAGTTAGAGTAAAGCTTTTTATTTGTATGACTGATTATTTGTGGAAGCTTTTGCTCTAGTTCTTGTAGCTAACCGAGTCTTGCCCTGGAAATAATATTGCAAAACAAGTACAATAAGAAAATGTCTAAATTTTTTATGACTTGTTTGATGAGTGATTGTCTTGAGAGCTTACCTTTGAAGATACTTAACCCCATAAATGTTTTGATAGACTTGACGACACTCTTGAAAGGAGTTGTCTTATTGAAATGAAGTCTAGTGGTAATTGTGATTGCATGCGAAAGGTAACCTTGTGGATCAAATTGTGATATTGTTTAAAAAGTTCTATGTTTCCCATGCGCACCTTTGGATGCCAACAACTCTGCTAGATTTTAAACGATCTATGGTATAACCCCAGATTTTGGCTATGAGTTGATGACATGGGTAGCATATGTGTCACCGTATGGGCAAAAGTATTGGTACTCTCGAAGGTTGTGCAAACCATTGTTTAAAAGCATCACTCCGTGATCCTTGTTGAGAAATATCCTTGAAAGAAGGAAGAAAAAAAGAAGAGAAAGAGAAATAGAAAAGATAAGAAGAAAATATGAAGATCCACATAACAAGTCTTTGGTATGATCTCATTACTACTCTATGAATTTTCTTGAGAAACAATGATATGAATAGTAGTGTTTTAGATATTCTTGATTTACTGATGTGGGTGTCAATAAGAAACTTCATTGTTATGCTACTTGGGACATGAACTCTCTTACTCAATTTTTCTATAATAAACATCCTAGTGTTCCTTGACAAGCTAAGAGTTAATTAGAGGAATTGGATTGATTGTTACACTTCTAGTTATTTATACTTATATTAAATTCTACTTTGATTGTCTTGAGTTATCAAACCTTATATAGTGTTCTTAGCATCTCTCTAACTTTGATGAGCCTTTCAAATGAAAGAAGTGCTGGACGCATATGGCTACCAATTGTAAGTGAATTCACGTCCTTGTTATTTCAAATTTAAACGCTGAATTCCTTATAAACCTTTTGTTTCTTATTGCTCGAGGGCGATCAAGGTTTAAGCTTTGGGGACGTTGATGGCTCCAAAAATCACCATTTTTCTCCGTGTTTAAACATTTTTTTCTCAATAAATTGACAATAATCTCTCTTGATTTTCCACTAATGACTAATTATTGCAAAGATATGCAAAACATTGCTTTGATTTGTGTTGTGTAGGAAATAACGCTTTTAATGTGAAATATAGAGACATAAATGAATATTTTGAGAAAGTTTTGGCGACCAAGCAATCCCGAAGGTATTGCCAGGTGCCAGACGGTGTAACTACCACTGGTATGGGCATGGCCTGCTCGTACGAGTTGGCAGCGGCTTCGTCTCGTCAAACCCTACAACTCTCGTGAAGGCGCCTATATATTTTGAGGTCCTAGCCACCGTGCAGAGGGCCACCATTCTTAGATTGCATCACAACACCACCAAAGGAGATCCACACCATAGTTCATCCCTTCCATCCCCATCCTCTCCATTAGCCATAGCCATTACTTTGTACTTGATATATCCTTGTGATTCGGCGACCATTGTAAGAATATTTAATTTCAATCTAAGTATTTTGCACAATGTTTTATATCCTTGATCTTATTGTTATGAGTGAGTAGTTTTAGCACCACAGGTAAAACCACTACCATAAAATTGCTCGTGTTTGTGCATCATCATGACTGCATGCTCATGTCATCATGCCATATTGCATTTGAGCATCTTCATGTGTGCATTCATATTATTTGCCTAAAACTATTTCCCCCTAAAAGCCTTTCTTTCTTTTCTAAATACCCCCGTATTTATTTGAAATTATAAAAACCTAGTTGATCCGAATATTGTATTTGCCTAAAAACTACCTGGCAAACCACCCCGAGGCAGTCCAGCTAGTCAGGCCAGATGTCCAACCGGGCCAGACTACCTACTACCCGTCCCAACAAAACCTACCTGGTAAACCCTAATATATTGACCTACCCAGACCTACCCCAAACCCTAAACTAACCCACACCACACCACCTACCCAAACCACCTACCACTACCGCCACACCTCCCCAAACCCTACCCTGGCCAGCGACCGACACGCGCGCGCACAACCATGATCATGCCTGCTCACCACCCTGACACGCCCTGACCTACACTACACGCACGCTAGCGATGCAAGCGACCTGCTCGCCCCTGGCCCCACCCAGCTCCACGGTTAACCACCCCACCCCGTGTCCCGCACGCGTTTTCTGCTCCCCCCGCGATGCTGCTAGCGCACCACGACCCCACCCCTAGCGACGCACTGCCGCACACCTTCCTCGCCCACAACCAGCTGAACGTGACCCCGCTCTCCCCGCTCGCCTCCATATTCCTCACAACACCGCCGCCCTCCTCCCTCCTTGGCTCACCCTAGCCAGGTGCCGCATGCCCTACTACCATGGCCTGCCCTTCTCTCTCCCCATGAACCCCTCCCCTGCCGCCTCGAGCTCCGCTCTCCTAATCGTTGCTCGCGGTCATCACCAACCCTCACCTCGACCTTGTCCATCGCTCGCTCCGGCCGCCGCTCAGACCTCCCCGCGCACGCTGATACTAATCTCCGTCGCCTCCACCTCCAGGGTCGCCCGCCCGCTCCCCTGCCCATCCTCCTGA
Source organism: Avena sativa (assembly GCA_916181665.1). Classification (NCBI taxonomy): domain Eukaryota; kingdom Viridiplantae; phylum Streptophyta; class Magnoliopsida; order Poales; family Poaceae; genus Avena; species Avena sativa. Next base: position 120,788,099 of record OV702297.1, on the reverse strand, counting down.
TCCCTGCGCCGCCAGCGTCGCCCTCCACCAATCCTTGCCGCCGGCCAAAACTCCTATCGTTGGTTTGCTACTACGCCACGCTGCCCCTGGCCGCCTCCCCGCAAGCAGCGCTGCCCGGTTCTCCTTTGCTTCTTCCCCTAGACCGCGTGAGGCTGCCATACTTACTATTTCTAGGCCCGTGTGTACCAGTTTCCTGTTCTAGCATCGCGGCACGCTGTCTAGATCCTTGCCAAGTTTGGCCTCGGCTCGTTTAGCTTGTTAGGATTTTTGACGATGTGGCTTCCCAGTTGTCCGTGTCGAGACATCGTGAGATCTATATAATATGTGCATACCACCACAAAAATCCAAGAGCTTCACCAACACGTGAAAGGGACCCGAAGATTCCTGCAGTATCCGACGACAAGTGAAGTAGCGCCGACGAGATCTTATTCCTGGAATCCGAAGACCACCAGTACCGGACCCATTCAAGTTTGCCATCGACGTCAAGATCGCCTGCATGGATCCGAAGCCCTAAACCTAGATCCGATGATTGATGACGCCTAGTGTTGAAACGGGAGCGCTTCATTGGAAACCCCAAGAGCAGGGTGCGAAGAGCACAACATCAATTCTTCCCTCAGTAAGAAACCGAGGTTATCGAACCAATAGGAGGAAGAAAACGTCTCAAAGGTGTTGCAAGCAACGTGGAAACCTGCACAATACAAACTCAAGACTTCGCCACAAGAAACAGTGAGGTTGTCAAGCTCACCTGTTTGCTGTAACAAAGGATTAACTGTATGGTGTGGAAGGTGATGGTGGTTTGCAGCAAGTAAACAGTAACAGTGGAAGATGTATCAATGGTAAAGATTGGATCGGGGTCCATAGTTCACTAGAGGTGCTCTCCTTAGATAAACAAACATGGCATGCAGGGTAAACAAATTACAGCAGGGAAATTGACAGGACTAAGCAAGGCATAACAATGCAATACTAGACAAAAAGATCCTATGATATTCGATTGGGCCATAAAACAATATACGTAGACCTCCATCCAACTGCATCTATGACTATAAGTCCACCTTCAGGTTATCATCCGAACCCCCTCCATTATTAAGTTGCAAGCAATAGACAACTGCTTTAAGCAAAGTGTGTAAGGTAAACAATCCACTTATTCCATGAACAAGAGACGGTTGTTTTCTCCCTAGTGGCAACAGACATCTACAACCGAAGAGATTTCTGTCACTTCCTTTGGAAACTAGAGGCATGAACCCACTATCGAGCATAAATACCCCCTCTTGGAGTCACTAGCAACTACTTGGCCAATATAGCTACTAACAACAGAGAGCATGCAAGATCACAAACAACACAGACATGATAGATTCAAATAGACAAAACCATTAATCAATCTGACATAGTAATCTCACACTACTAGGAAAAGGCCTATTAGTGGCGCACCATTTTGGGACTTCTATGGCGCATATGGGATACGCCACTGTTATCTCGCCACTAAATTGCAGTTCTATGGCGCATAAAATGTGCCACAGAAGTCTGAAAAACTTCTATGGCGCATATTGCCAGAATGTGCCACAGAATTCCCGAACCAGATCTCAAACTTCTGTCGCACATTTGGCCAATATGTGCCACAGAAGTTTTTTCAAATTTCAAAAAAAAACCTGGCTAGATCTGGCCGGAGGTGGTGCTCGCCGGAGGTGGGGGTCACCGATGGAGGTGGTGCTCGTCGGAGGTGGTGCTCGCCGGAGGTGCGGGTCGCCGATGGAGGATAAAAGGAGGTCACTAGTGGAGGAGGTGGAGGTCGCCGGTGGAGGAGAGGAGGAGGCCACCGGAGGAGGAGGAGGCCGCCGGAGGATGAGGAGGAGGGAGGTGGGAGGAGGAGGAGCTCGCCAGGGTGGTGGAGGAGGAGGAGCTCACCAGGGTGGCGAAGGGAAGAGCTCACCGGAGTGGAGGAGGGAGGAGCTCGCCAGGGTGGTGGTGGAGGAGGAGGAGGAGGAGAAGCTCACCGAGGTGGAGGAGGAGGAGGATCTCACCGGGGCGGAGGAGGAGGAGGAGGATCTCACCGGGATGGAGGAGGAGGAGGAGGAGAAGGTGAGGAGAATGAGAGAAGAAGGTGAGAAGGGGAAGGTGGAGGAGTGGAAGAGTATAAGAGAGGGAGTAGGGGCGGGATTCCAATTTCGGATTTTGGCCAAGACTTCTGTGGCGCATATGGAAGAAATGCGCCACAGAAGTTTGTCCTCCTTTTTTATTTTTTTGCAGGAAAAAACGATCTTTTGGCCATAACATTTTACTCTTTTCGAATTTTGAAAATCTAAATAATCGCCGAACGATCATAGGTGGTTGCGAGCGGATGCGAAATCTCGTTCTCGTCATTTTGGTATATTATACGTACTTTTCCGACATCGTATGCAAAAGTTACGTCCGTTTTACCATGGCATAAACTTTTTTTGCATAAAAAGTCAAAATGCATTTTTTTTAATTTTCCTACAAACTAGACCATATTACCTATCACTATGTGAAAGGATTTTATTTTTTTGAAGTGTTTTTCATTTTCTAATATTTTTTGCAAGGCTAAAAAGGCGATCCTCAGGGGGGGGGGGTAGAATCTGTTTTTCCTACTCCAACATCTGTGGCGCATGCCTCTATATGCGCCACAGAAGATGAACTTATGTGGCGCATATGGGCATATGCGCCACAGAATATTGGTCAGAGTACAGTCAATGAGATTTCGTGATAGGGTCCACCCTAGCTTTCTGTGGCGCATACGTCCATATGCGCCATAGAAGTTCCAACTTCTGTGGCGCATTTTTCCTATATGCGCCACAGAAGTGTGAATTACTGAAATGCTCCACTCGACAACTTTTGTGGCGCATTGTCAGAACCATGCGCCACAGAAGGTTTGTCTATCTATAGCTAGTTTCTTAGTATTGTCAATATCCATCGGATCCCTGCAAACACAACATGCATGCTTACAAATAGATTAGATCTTGATCATGAACGGAGCTCACAAGATCTATACATAAAAGCACAAGGAGGAGATACAACCATCTAGCTACTACATGGACCCGTAGTCCAAGGTGGAACTACTCACGCTTCATACCGAAGGCTAGCATGATGAAGAAGAAGGCCTCCGGGATAATCTCCCCTCTGGCAGGGTGCCGGGAAGAGCTTCAGATCCCCCCAATCTAGGGATGATGGTGGCGGAGGATACAGATGGTTTCGTGGAGTTTTGATTGGGTGCCTATGGTTTCTGCATCGGGGGCTTCTTATAGGCGAAGAGGCGAGGCAGGGGAGCCACCAGGGCGGCTCCACCCCCCAGGTGCGGGGCGGGCCCACCCGCGCGGCCAGGGGTGTGGCCCCCTGGTGGGTCTCTGCGGTGACCCAGCATACCACTTCATGATGTAGTACAATATAGTCGTTGACGTAACACCAAGGAAACACCGTTCACTAGTATTACATCCCTTAGAGTGGTACAATAGAAACACAGCAGGTCCAACACATGACTATAGGTTACAACTCAACTCTTTACACAAGATCTAGAGAACACTCTAGGTTAAACAGAAAGAAAGAAACTTCTTACAAAGAAGAATCAGAGATAAACAACTCAAAACTATCATACTATTAAGACTAGTATCTTAACTAATGGTCTGGCATTGCTGCTATTGCAATACACTACAAAAATAGGTTCTATGGCTAGAGATTATATTCCTATCTAATCAGTAACTTCGTCTTCACTTGAGTTGATGTATATGTTGACTTTCTTGACTTCATTAAAGAGCTTTAGCTTTTGATGATGATTCCTGGAGCATAACTTGATGTAGACGTCGTCTTAATGGCTTCAGAATCTAGCAAGGGTTAAGAAGATACGTTGAGTACGAGTGTACTCAGCAAGTTCACTAGAAAAGAAGTGTTTGATGCACTACATCTACAGCCACAGACCATAGGTCGTAGGCGATGCAAGTTTTCGTAAACATTTATTCAAAGGTTACTTTTATTCTGAAAAGCTATGTCCGTCAGCCTTCACGGGTTTACCAGAACTTTCATGGAGTTCCTTTCCCGCCGCGTTCGCAGCTCCTTCCCGGAACAGGGAGTTACAAGTTACAGTTCTTACACTCTGCAGAGGTGCATTACTTTACCCATGAGAGACCTTAGCCTTGTTGCACAACCAAGTCATGACCTTGTCCATACTTCCTTGGTATGGGGCCCAGTCTAAGATCCAATCCAATCACTGCCCTCTCCATGACCTCATATGTCTAAACGATCCTTCGGGTCTGGACCGAAGACTCTATGACCTGGTGTTGCCCTGGCAAGTGCCATATTAAATGGTCCATCCACTAAACACCATCCATATATAATCTAGACACCAAAAGTGTGGGGCATAAGGGTGCCCACCCATATGTTGGATCCGCACAAGGAATCAGAACGTCACGTTAAGGTCGTCTTGCCTCCATACGAGAGGAAAATGATACAACTGACATCTCCGTCCCATTCCAAATCTCATGGTTAACACGTAATATACAACGCAAGAATCACTGGCGACATTGGTTGTTAGGTCCTAGATAATATGTTCCTTTACCACCAGAACTTTCATAGTAGGTTATTACCTCATGGTAAATAACCTATAATCATATTATTATGAAAATAGTGTTTTCTGACCTTTTTCAAATGCAGCTGATGACAACACTGGATTTGTAAAATACTTTACAGAAAATAATCAAAGCACATGAGCAAGTGTGAACTTGCCTTTTGTGATTTCAAGATTATGCACTCACGATCTTCAAGACAATATAAAAGGTCCAATATCTGAAATCAACATCATTGGTCCGGTAAGGAATAATGTTTAAAGAAGGAAGATGCTATTATGCATAAGTAATGTAATGCACTTTATGAACGCGAATCCCGGGGATAACGTTGATCTAGGGTTTGGAAACTGGAAATGGTTACTTTAGAATGTGTTATCCTTTTAGATAAGTTTCAACCTTGTGCTTCTTATTAAGGCTTGTGAGTGTGTGTGAAACAACATGTAAGTATAATAAAGCACACACAATAATGGAATACTCAAGTGGGAAATGTATTTGTAGACTATGTATATAAGGTTTGTTCATCATTTAGATCTCTCATAAAAATGCTTATGTCTTGCTTTATAATGTACCTTAAAAGAATAACTTTTGAAGAAAATCTTACTTAGCTAAGGAGAAGTATTTAGATTTTAAGTTAACCTTATTAGGTGTTCTTTCAAGTTATAGTCTTTAAGTAAGAAAGAATTGCTTTATTTGAATAATGATATTAGCGGTATTTGAGACTTATCTATCTTGGTTTTTAACTTGGTTAGTTTGGAATTAAGATGCTTCATAACTTAATTATAACAAACCAAAGTTAACTATAAAATACATAACAAAGTCTTTAGCATAGTATTTAATGTATTATAGACTAAAGTTAACTTTAAAGACATAGATGGACTTAGATTATATTGCTTATGTTATTTGTACCTTGTGTACTTTATAATGTTTCCTTAAAGTCACTTAAGAATGGTTATAATTTTATGTGGTGTAGTGGTTTCTTGATTTTATAATGGAATAGAATCATTCATCTTTTTATGAATGAATGGTTACAATTGGTAATCAGGAAAATGACATTAGTTAACTAATTATGGTTCACTATAGGGTTTTGATTTGTTTATAAACTTGTGGTTAAAGTAAAGGAATAGGTTTTATCTCATTACAAATTATTATTGGATATTTTATATTAGATAAGGATCCTTTTATAAAATAATCTACACTTATGGTTGAAGGATAATTCAATAAAATTGCATTTAAAATGTGTTGAACCATTTTGACTTCATATTATAAATATTGAATACTAATATTATTTATTAGACTCAAGTAGCTAATTTTAGAAATATTAGCAATTTTTATTTACCCTTATATGAATTACTAACTAAAGAAATAGGTTTAAATTCAAGTTATTAAAGTGTTTAACTTTTTATTTAACTCAAAAGTGGAATATTATATTTTTAACATGTAGACATTATTTTTGTGATCATTTTGATATATTACATTTATTTTTGTGATTTATAAATAATAAGATATGATTTTTATAAAATTTATCTCTTTATAAATACTTACTAAATAAAAAATATTTAATTAAGTGAAATAACAATGTATGATTATAGATTTGGATTATAGTTCTTATTTTTCTAAGATTTTTGGTATTTTATTTATATTTTTAACATTTACCATTATTAAAATATGAATTATCAAAGTTTTATTACTTATAAAACCTTTATTAAATAATAATTATTTAAATTGTTAACATAATAATGTTTGATAATGGTTTTAAGTTATAGATTTTATTTTTCTAAATTTTTTCATATATTACATGTATTTTTCTGAATTACAAAACTAAATATATTAATTTTACAAGATTTAATTACTTTATTTAAATTTCTGGAATGTTTATATTTGAATTAATATTGTTTTATCAATTTACTAAACAGACACAGAACTTTTTTACACCTAAACTAAACCTACCCAAGGTCACTGACTAGTGGGCCAGTGACCACGTCACATGCCATAGCAGCAAGGACCAGTCAAATGGCTGACCAGGTCAAGGGTGACCTCACCCTGACATCAACGTGACCTCATCAATGGCAATCCTCACAGGTGATGCTCGGGGTCAGCGATTTGAGGCGCGCGGGCTGGCGAGATTGTGTGTGCTAGACACGGACGATTGGGAGGAACCGTGGGGTGGAAGCTCCGCCATTTTTTGGTCGCCGGAGCGACACCGATGACGAGCTACCACGGCGGTGGTGAACAGTTCTCGGTGGGAGAGCAAACGAGCAAACAAGGAGGAGATTGAGAAGGTGCGTGAGCACCGGTAACTCACCGTGAAGCTGAAGGGCGCAACGGCGTGCCCGGAGGAGCCCTGTGGAAGTGGCAATCGACGATTGAAGAAGATGGCCGGAGACGGGGATGACATGTCGATTGAGTCGACTGGGAACTCTCCGGCTTCCGTGACCTGGCCAGGGAGAACGAGGGCAACGAGGTGAGTCCAACGGCACCCTCAGGGAGGCCAGGGGGCTCGGGAACGACGGCGATGAGCAGCTCCGACGAGGCTCGTTTTTCGGTCAGAGTGGAACTTGGGGAGGATAAGATGATAAGGCTGTCCGACATGGCGGTGGCCTTCTTATAGGCAACAAACAACGGCAGCGCGGATCTTGGCCACAACGGGCATCGCAGCGACGGTGGACGGCCAACAATGTGCCAGGCAGCAGCTTCGCTGGCGCTGCATTCTGGTGAGAGGAAGAAGAAAGTAAAAGATTTAGCAAAACGGTATTGGGCTTAGTTAGGCTGGTGTTGGGCTTCGTTTGACGCGCGTGAGCGATAGGAAGGGGAAGGAAAGATGGGCCTCGGGCCAGTTTCTAGTCTAAGCCCATTTTTTATTCTTTTCTGTTTTCTATTTTATTTTTAGGTTTCAATATTACACATTTGATTGAAATTTCTTTATAGAATTTATTTTCTGGATAATTGCAGCAATATTGGAATGTGTTTAGTATTTTTAGGGTCTTTTGATATGGTTTAATTTATCTAGTATTCATAAACTTATTAAAGATTGAATTATTATTAATCCATGAGTTTTTATTCTTATTGATTTATAATATTAAAGAATCTTTTATATTTAGTGATCCTTCATTATTATTTAATACATAAAGTTTTGAGTAATTAATATGGTTAATGTTATTCTCATAAATTTAGGAAATAGCAATATATATATTTTATTACAACTAACATATGAGTTAAGGTTTGAATTGAAAATGCTTACCATAAGTTCTTAGAAGATTTAATATTCTCATATTTCTTTTATTGATGTGAATAAAGATTAGTGGCTAAACATATTGTTTTTTTATGTTTGTGATCTTTAATGATATCACCCTTTGAAATAGAAGGTTATTATCTTGAATGTCTGATGGAAAAGAATTGATAAAGATAACTCCTAAGCACATATGGTTACGATAATTGGAAATGACAAAAATGTGCTTAAGTGATTTGCTATAGAAAAAAATATTCCTATGAAGCATTGTGAAACTAAGATGATTTATCCAATAGATGACATGGATATTAAGCTTGATTATAGATTTAGGGTTTAGTGTTTACCAAGAATTCCTATCTTCCATAATTCACAATCCTAGACTTCTAATTAAGGAATTCCTTTCCTAGATATACTACTTCTTCAAATCCATCATCATGTGCTAACATGATGAGCTTTGCTTCACAAAAATATTCTTATCCACCTTTTATTCTTCTTAATCCATTTATAAATACAATGAGCTTGACACTAAAGCTTTTCATAATCTTCTCATATCTATACTTGGCTATATCAACTACTTTACTGCTGATAACCTCCAAACCAACAAGTGGTTACTTCTAACTACATTCATACTCTTCCTTAAACATCCTTCACTAACATTACTCCAATGGATGTATATAAATCAAATTCTACTTTCCTCAAGTGCTTACTATTCTTTAAGAGGAATATTATTACTTCAACAACTTCATGCTACTCTAGCTTCATCTTAGTCATACTATCTTAAATCTACTTAATTGCAATATCTTATATTCAAACTTCACATCATATAATGGTGACTTAGCATGGCTAACCTAGAATAACATATTTATACTAGGGTTCAATCATGTTCTATCAACCAATGTCACTTATACATGATATAAGCATTCAATCTTGGTGACAAAAGCATGATCATTAGAATCCTTTGATCATATATGGCTTAGGTTTCCAGTTGGCTAATCAAGGTCTTCATCAATACAATATTACATTTGTATTGAAATTATCTACTTAGTATCTCTATTGGATTAAGAGATGTTATTCATTTGCTATGCCTACTTAATCCAATAGGATTTCTCATTGGTAACTATCTTAAATGTTCATCCTTATAATCCTATTTGTTAACATATAAATATATATTGTAAATAATTCTTCTATCATTTTAGGAGTGAGTTAAGTCCATCAATTAACACAATGATCTTATTCTCTTCCAACACTCCCATTCTATAAATGATATATAAATCTAGCACTAGCACTTACCTCTTTTTACTTCTTTCTCTAAAGGACTAAAGTGAATGCTATGATATGGACAAAAGTTGATAGATCAAGAATTGATAGGTTAAGAATTGGTGAATCAATAGTTGATTACTTCAACATTTATGAACAACAGATATTAGAACAAGGTTCAATAGAGATGATAAGGATTGATATGGGAAGAAAGATATATGGTGAATGATCTTGACTTGGTTTCCTTTCTACTCAATCTCACTAAAGAATTAAGGTTAGGTATTACCATGATACTCATGGTAGGAATGGATAAGGATGATATAGGTGAAGTCTTAGTTATTAAATTCTTGTTACTTGGTATTCATGAGTGATGGTAGTGAATACTATGATATGATATCTTAAAGATCAGATATTAATCATTAAACAATGTATTGTGGTTTATTGTATTTCATTTGATCTACCCTTAGATCAAATCTCCTTTACCCAAAATAAGGTTTTAGCAAAGGTCATATTGAAACTTATCATAGTCAACTTGATGATCTACTTCAATTCCATCAAGTTGAGAGAAGCTTCAATCACTTTGACAAGTTTTTATTTAAAAGCGCGAAAATTATTCAGATTTTCTATGCATGAATGCAATGCACACATCTGGGTTCAGCTTATTTCTAAGCTCTAATGCTGGGATGTTACAGACTCTCCCCCTTAAAATAAACTTTGTCCTCGAAGTTCGTAAACTCTCACATTTTGGAATGAAGAATTGTCATGTATTAGCTACAACACATTGGAGCTCCATGATAACCTTAATGGAAATAATTGTATTATTCCATATCCGAATCTTTTCCTTGAATTCTCATCATTCTTGGCAATCTCCAACTTGTTTTCTTTAATCCTTCAAAGTTCCTTTTACAATCCTCCTTTAAAGATATGTAATTATTATAAATCCTTAATTTGGGGTCTCTTGTTTAGTTCCTTATCCTGATTAGATATCCTAATCCAATACCTTTGACTTAATCATCGAACTTCCTTACTATACTATGTAATATCTAGGAAGTCTCACTAAAATAGTGTTTTAAACTTCTATTAGACAATAATTATGGTTAAAAGACGAATCTTTGATTTGTCATTGTATGGCTCAAGCTGGTAACCTTTCCAAGATTGGATTTGAACTCATTTAGTCCATACCCATTGGAATTTCTTGTTCCTCTACACATATCTAATTGGTTGTGCTGTATTCTCTCTTAAGGATCACTTAAGAGTTGTTTCCTCTAGAATTAGTATGTTAAAATTAATCTATTTTATATCCTTCAAGCTTTTACCTTATTAAGCTTTAGATATTCTTTTATTATTACCTATAGTTCTTCTTCAACTTTCATTTATTAATTACCTTAAGGTTTGAGTACTACTTCCTTGAAGTACATTTCGATCTTTTATCTAGACATACTTCTGAAAGTACTTTAATAAGGATAACTTCTTTTAACCTTATGAAAATAAGATTTAGTGTTGGCATAGGTTAGTATTTCTTCTCCAATCTTTACTTGGAATTCGGGTAACAATACTTCCGTTTACTGTTTACTCTCCCCCTTAGGGTTTACTAATAATCTCTAAACTGTCTATATAGTAACCATTGGCTTGATAACTAGGATGTAGGTCTTTGTCTAGCTTATTTTCTACCTAGTTGGGTTCTCATGAAAGATTGTACAGTGTATCCACACAATTGTGGATCTCCGAAGTGAATCTTTTAGCATTATTGGTCTTACTTATTATTTGGACACTTTCGCTTTGATAGATCTTACTTCGTGAAGCGTCTCGAAAGACGGTCATTTTAACGTTTATACTCCTTCATGTCTTTCTTAACTTAGGCCAAGTTTTATGCTCTTTATGCAAATTTTAAGAAGATCTGGTTAACTAAGTAAACCAAATACCAGCTGCGGACAAGATACCAACTATGGAACATCCTAGGTCGTAGGTATTACCCTACGGCTTCCAACATCCTTATGGCATTCTCTCTGAATTGTCAGAGCTTGAATACCACTTTGGTTCCAACGCTACTTCTTTGTACTTATTCATGATACTTCCATGAACTTGTACAATTACTCCATTATCTTCCTAGCAACATTACCTACTTTTGGTGAATTTAAATTCATCACTTCTTGTTGCTCCATATATCTTCTACACTAATCTTCCTTCTTATTGCTGGCTAGTAATGATCTAAGCTTGATCCATCCTTCAAATTGCATCGACACTCCTTATACTTGGCTTTACCCTTCATGTAGGTCTTCATCTTGATGTTTGGAACTCGTCACTCCCTTACATGAATTCCCATTCCTATCTAGGTCTATAACATCAAGTAGTAACTGAATGTTGAACATGCATTTGCACATCAAGTCAAACTTCATGTACAGATCTAGTCAATCAAGAAGATCCAAGAAAAACAAATAAATCCAAATGTGGTACATATAACACACAATATTCTAAGCCCAGAATATAGTAGTTGAGTATAGTATCTCTAGAATTCAGGCTTAGTTGTGTAGTATATGACACCTCCTCGTATAGGTTTACATTGTGATACTTAGCACTTACGGTCAAACTATACTTTGTCTCAATATTTACCCTAATTGCTCAACTGCAATAAGATATATTTAAGCAAGGTGATCTCAATTTGGTTTTTTTTTGACTAACCTTTAGTCTCACTTTTGGAATGGCTAATATACCCAACCTATAATTATTTAGTAAACTAACCTCACATGATCACTCCAAATGACTAAACAGATTTTATTTGATAACTTAAACCAAAGATTTTTAGAAAAATTTTAGCACCTATGACTTCTATCATATCTCTACCATGTTATTATCTTACTTCTACCTCAAGATAATTACTAATTGCTTGTCAATTATTACAACTACACCATGGTTTCAGAGCTAATCTCAACATGATCTTGTTATGTTTTACCTATTTATCTTGATTCAAGCGCTAATCTCACCATGATGACTTTACTCCACACTACACTTTTATTAAGTCTTAACATAATTTCACTTCATCACATAGAATTCTCAAGTGAATCTCACATGATTACTACTCATTACATCAACATTTATCCTAACGATATTCATTAGATTGTCTTTGGCTATCAACTAACCACAAGATTCCACTGTCTTACATGAATTCTAGGGTTAGGCCATACCACTAGGACTACTTTAATTGATGTTTTACACTTGATCCTGATCTACTGTAACCAATTGGCTTTCCTAAAGTATCTTGGTGGATTATGTCTCCTTCGGAAGACACTAAATAGCACCTTACTAAGAAAAGATGAAAAACTACTCCATATGATATCCTAAACTTAGTCATATTCTACATTACCGTTTTAGCTTACTTTAAGACATATTAATGGTGTTCTACCCTCTTGGGACTAGCACTATACCAAGAAAATATGGTTAACGACTTTTCAGAAAGATGACCAAAGAATCCAACTTAAGTGTAACAAGGTTATCCTCAAGTGGATACTCATCACAAGTCATAAGAATATTTGGTTTAGATAAGATCGCTCCTATAGTCACTATCCAACCTACAGATCTTCCTAAAAGGGTTTTAATCCTAAGGTCAAAGCATATGCTCTGATACCAACTGCGGTGACCCAGCATACCACTTCATGATGTAGTACACTATAGTCGTTGACATAACACCAATGAAACACCGTTCACTAATATTACATCCCTCAGAGTTGTACAATAGAAACACAGCAGGTCCAAGACATGACTATAGGTTACAACTCAACTCTTGACACAAGATCCAGAGAACACTCTAGGTTAAAGAGAGAGAAAGAAACTTCTTACAAAGAAGAATCAGAGATAAACAAATCAAAACTATATACTATTAAGACTACTATCTTAACTAATGGTCTGGCATTGCTGCTATTGCAATACACTACAAAAATAGGTTCTATGGCTATATATTATATTCCTATCTAATCAGTAACTTCATCTTCACTTGAGTTGATGTATATGTTGTCTTTCTTGACTTCATTAAAGAGCTTTAGCTTTTGATGATGATTCCTGGAGCATAACTTGATGTAGACGTCGTCTTAATGGCCTCAGAATCTAGCAAGGGTTAAGAAGATACGTTGAGTATGAGCGTACTCAGCAAGTTCACTAGAAAAGAAGTGTTTGATGCACTATATCTACAGCCACAGACCATAGGTCGTAGGCGATGCAAGTTTTCGTAAACATTTCTTCAAAGGTTACTTTTATGCTGAAAAGCTATGTCCGTCAGCCTTCACGGGTTTACCAGAAGTTTCATGGAGTTTCTTTCCCGCCACGTTCGCAGCTCCTTCCCAAAACAGGGAGTACAAGTTACATTTCTTACACTCTACAGAGGTGCGTTACTTTACCCATGAGAGACCTTAGCCTTGTTGCACAACCAAGTCATGACCTTGTCCATACTTCCTTGGTATGGGGCCCAGTCTAAGATCCAAGCCAATCACTGCCCTCTCCATGACTTCATATGTCTGCATGATCCTTCGGGGCCGGATCACCTCTGTTAATCCCCCTTTCGGGCAGGCTAAAACCCTGATGAGTCCCCGAAGACTCTATGCCCTGGTGTTTCCCTGGCAAGTGCCATATTAAATGGTCCATCCACTAAACACCATCCATAGATAATCTAGACACCAAAAGTGTGGGGCATAAGGGTACCCACCCATATGTTGGATCCGCACAAGGAATCACAACGTCACATTAAGGTCGTCTTGCCTCCATACGAGAGGAAAATGATACAATTGACTTCTTCGTCCCATTCCAAATCTCATGGTTAACGCGTAATATACAACGCAAGAATCACTGGCGACATTGGTTGTTAGGTCCTAGATAATATGTTCCTTTACCACCGGAACTTTCATAGTTGGTTATTACCTCAAAGGAAAGCTGGCTCCTAGATACATTGGTCCTTTAAAAATTCGTGGAAGAAGAGGAGAAGTTGCTTATGCTCTTGAGCTCCCGGAAAAACTCAAGGTCCATGATGTTTTCCACATCTCTCAGCTCAAGAAGTGCTTCAAGGATCCCGGCAGGACCGTGGACCATGAGCTTATCAATCTCCAAGAAGACCTGTCTTATCAAGAACACCCCACAAAAATCCTTGAAGTCGCAGAAAGAAGGACTCACAACAAGTCCATCAAGTTCTGCAAGGTGCAGTGGTCGCACAATTCCGTTGATGAAGCCACTTGGGAACGTGAAGATGAGCTCCGTGCCAAGTATCCTACCCTCTTTGTGTCTTCTTCTTCTTCCTAGAATCTCGGGGCGAGATTCCTGTTTAGTGGGGGAGAGTTGTAGCATCCCAATTGTCTAACAATTGTAATGCTACTTGGTCTAGTAATATAATGGCTACTTCAAACATATAATTGTTGCATCATCATTATATCATGCTCATGTCATCATGCCACCTTGCATTTGAGCATCATATAAAACCCTTTTTGTTTTGGTTCTTCTCTCATATGCATTGTTAATTGTATTTGCCTCTTGATATTGTATTTGGTTCTTGATATATTGTTTAATGCCCAAGTTGAGTTGGGGGCATATCTCTTATTAACTCCACCACCTTTCTTTCACCACCTTATATTCCACCATCCAACTAAATATGAGCTTGGCACTTATTGGGTTTACCTCTAGCTCATGTGGGTTGGGATGGATCCAATTCTTTTCCACATGCTCTCATCTTGGCATCATGTTGTTTTCACATTATTGATATATGAGAGCCACATGGCCACCTTTGCATGCCTTGTGAGTGGGACCATATGGATTATTATGGGTTCATGCTCATGAGGGAATATTTTTGGGACTAATAATCATCTAGTGGAATATACACACTAGCAAGTCCCAAATTCTAATCCAATATGATCATCTCCATCTATTCCACTTGGGACTTTCTTTTAAATTCTTGGCTTGGCTTTATTCCAATTTTGGGAATGCATAATATTAATGCCATGTAATAATATTGTTTTCACAAGCATCAACATGGCAATAAATATTTTGCATGGGCCATGCAAGTGCCACCTTTTCTAGTATTTGGTTTTTATTTTGAATCTTGAGTGGATCATCATCTCACTCTCTCTACCACCCCTTTTGGCTTGGTTTTAGTTGATCTTTCTTAAACCCTACCATCACATCCCTCTCCTTTCCTTGCTTAGATCTTGCTTGAGCTAGCCTTGTTCAAGCTTGATCTTGTCAAAGGACCACTCCATCTTTCTCTCTAAGTCCTAGATCATCACCCTACCCCCTCTCTCCTAAACCCTAATCTATACCTAATCTAAACCAATCCCTATTTACCCTCCCTCATCTCTCCTCTCTCTAGCCGAGCCACCCCACCATGACCCCTCCTAGCTGGCCCCACCTGGCCACCCTGGCCACCTAGCTACCCTCTCCCTGCCCTAGCTACCAACCCCCAAACCCTAACCCGAGCCTAGCTCTAACCCTACCCGAGCCTCACCTCTCTCTCCCTAGCTCCCTCTCTCTACCATGAGCACCCCACCACCCGAGCCTGTCCTTTCTCCTCCCCTGCCTGCCTGGCCTCGCCCTGGCCCCACCTGCATGCCCTCGCCCGACCCTGCCCGAGCACGTGAGGGTGGAGGAAGAAAAGGTGGCCGAGCCACCTTTATCTCCAACCACTCCCCCATGGCACCCCCTCTCCCTCTCTGCTATCTACCACCGTCCCCTGGCTCTCCTCTGCCCCAGATCCACCCCAGGCGCCTGCCCTCCCCTCCTTCCTTCTTCTCCATCGCCGCCGCTACCCCATCGCCGGCAAAACCCTCGGCCTCCACCGCCCTACTCAAACCAGCCGGTGGCGTGGTGCTCCAGGGTGTCGAGGAAGGCCACGGTCGTCTGCTGCGATGCCCTGTACACGGCAACGAGGAGGAGGCGAGCTGGAGCCAGAGAACTTCGCGAAGACGACCCCGAAACCCTAATCCGCCCGGCGTCTGCCTCGCTGTCGATCCGCTGCTCACCGACCCGATCCATCACCGCCAACATCATCTCGGTGAGCTCCCTGACCTCCTGGACATGCCCCGCCTCGCCATACCGCCCTAGATCCGCCGGACGTTCCGTCGTGCACCCTCGGTGCACCGACGAGCGTGCGCGCCTGCTCGCTCCCGCGACGCGCAAGAACCTATCTAGGCCGCGCCTGCCCCTCTAACGTCTACCCCGCCCTAGCGCAGTGGCTCCGCCCTCTGCCCGCGCGCCCAGGTCGCGAGTTCGAACCCCCACGTGTCGCGCCTGACGCGATCGGCACTGATCTGTCCTCTGCTCGCGGAGAAGAGGAACAGTACGGGCTCCTTTTTGCGCATAGCCCCCTAGCTTTTTGATCCGCTCAACCCGCGGTCCGCCTGGCCCACTAGTCAGCCGCGCTAAGCACTCTTACGGGAAACCCCCTGGCTTTTCTCGTTCGCAACCCGCGCTCCCACCCCAGCCCCACCTGTCAGCGCCTGTCCCTTTCGCTGCTGTCACGTGGACCCCGTGGCCGCTAGCCCCACCTGTCGGTCTCTGTGTCTGGCAGCAGCCGCGGTGTAAAAAGTTTTCCTACGCGTGTGTTTCGCCAGGTCAGCTCGGCCCCATCTGTCAGTGACTGTGGCTAGACCTGGCCGAGTAACAAAAGTATTTTCTGTAATCTGTTTTTAATTCAAATCTTTTTAAATTTAATTCAAATTCAAATTTATTTCTGTTTTCAAATAACTTTTCAAATACAAATCCAAATAATACAAATAATATATGTTTTCAAATCAGAAAAATGAGAGGAATTCAAATATGCCATTCAAAATCTATTTGAACAATTAAAATTCCAAGTTTATTTAAATTACAATACAATGCCCTTTTGCCTTATTTAATTAATAACTTTTGTTTTATAACTCCAAATTTAACAAATAATATGTCTAAAATGAATAAGCTCGACGAGACCTTTCTATTTATGCATTACATGGTTTGATTTGAAGCATGCATCATATAAATATAATGATTACAGCAACTAATTTGAGAATAAAATGAGGCTAAAACTCAATAAAATGTTTTCTTCTTGTATTCCACACCTCACCCATGCCATGCTACTTTATTGCCATGCAAATTGTGCATCATTCATCATGGCATGATTGTTTGCTTGATGCATTTTATTCATATGCTTGTGCACTTTATTTATGTTGGCCCTTGTTTGTTTGGTTCTTCTTCGAATAGACGCTGAGCAGGGGATATACCAAGAGAACCAGGAGCACTACCCAGATCCTTCTCACGCTTCAACTGAGCTGCCAGGCAAGCACTACCACATGCTTGCACACATATAGTACCTATTGCCTCTATCTTATTCTTGCATCATTGAGTCGCGATTGCATTAATCTGAATCCCAAGTATTGCATAGCCTTTACTTTTAAACCCCACCGAAGCTTGTTCCTCCATCCCATGAGCCATTACTACAGGAGTTGTTTGAGCCATGCGAGTCGTAGAACAGCATGTGTAGGGTATGTGAGTGTCTGTTGGATAACGAGGTACCTAAACAACTTAACCTGAGTAGTAATGGGATAACTAATGAAAGTGGCATTGGTGAGCCATATTCGCTATTTGGTTTTTCAGGCTCACTTGTGTCCCGTAGGACCCCGAGTACTTGATTCCTGTTCCTTGAATATTCGCGCTATCCACATCCGGGAGGCCTATGGACCCCCCTGAGCTAGAGCTTGATTCATTCTTATTTCTTGGGGCCACAATTAGTTTGGGGCTTTATTACTATTCTGTACTTATGCCATGATTTACTGCTTTATTTAAATTGTGCGAGGTACTGCACACTGTACTGTTTAGGTAAGCGGAGTGTTTTCGCGGTATCGACAAGCCCAGTCACATTTTCGGGTTCCCAGTCGTTTATAGCCATTGGCGCAAACCTTGAGTCCGTCTCGGAGTCGGCCAACTTCGTCACGGGTAGCTTAATGGGGTGGCCCCCTGAAATATTTCTGAATCCTGTGATCGCTTTGTCGTGACTGCCTCGTTGGGTTTTGATTTGGTTTTTCCGAGGTTGATCGAGTGTGTGTTGCTATTTGTGCACCCCTGCAGGGTAAAACTTTCTGAAAGCCGTGTCCGCGGTTATGGACGACTTGGAGCACAGTTTCTCGATCATAGACAAGCATAACTAAAGTACCGCTTTTAATTTGACTAAGTACCTGACTAGTAAATAGTGCAACACTCATGGAATGGATAATAAAACTGCCAACGGATGGGGGGTTGTTCGTCCGCTTCCTCGTCGGTAAGTGAGGAGGAGGATGGATCTGAGGATATTACCGTTATAACTGTTATAACTGTTGTTATTTAATTCACGGACATCCGTCTATCTCTGGTTAGGCGGATGGTTAGCGAGTATCTATAGAATTGTTAGGGTTTATCTTTTGCTGCAATTGCGTCACCCCAGGTTGTGTCCCCTTTAGCGGCATAAAGACTTGCTGAGTACCCCTAGGGTCTCACACGATAAATTATTTGATTCAGATGAACAGGTACCCTCACAAGATGGATACTGGGTGGAGGAGACGGACGATGTGGGCAACGATCATTCGGTGTAGAGATTCCGGGAACGGGGATCCGTGAGATCTGTGGGCGGGGTGTGCTTATTTATGGGGCATCTTATGCCGATTTGCTTCTTATCCGTACTCGGATTTTTTCTTCCGCTTCCGCCTGATACTCTGATGTTTGATGTATGAGGAGATATCCTAAACTATTATATCTATCTAGGATATTTGGATCTTGCCGTATGGCGTTGCTATACTTCCTTTCTTTTTAGATGGAATGACTCTGAGAACCATTGTATGGTGGCTTGCATACATACTCATTTGTGTATGTAGTTGATCCCTTCGCCTGCCGATTACGCCGCCCGTTCTTGTCCCGATGTTTGGAAATGGTTGGGACGGCCGAAAGGTCTACCTGTGAGTGGCATTTGGGCCCCACCGTACTATTTCAACCATTTCTGCTCATCCAGGCTTGTAACTAGGAGCGTAATTCACCGAGGTAGTTACAATTGGTATCAGAGCCATCCCGCCCTTCAGGGTCTCAGCCAAATGGTCGTTGTCTGTCTAGCAAATATTTTGGTAGTTATGTATACTAGGGAAAAACAAAACGCGAGAGTAGGACTGCTTCCACTTTTCTTCTTACCCACCCACCCACCCTTTTCTGGTAAGGAAGTGTAACGTTTTCAATCCTCTTCTTAAACTTCAAACTAGGATTCACGTGTTCTGGGTTTCCGTAGTACCATAGGTTGTGTATCTGTGTGTGTGTGTAATTCTTTGTCTATCTGTTGCATCCAAGTTGTTATCTTATCTGCCTTTGGTTATCAACTGTTGGTACATTCCATACCGACAGGCTTTTGCAAACCGACGCGATCTATCTGATTCGTTGTATACCGACGCGATCTGTCTTACTCTTTGTTAACCGACGTTATCTCTGGTTTGACGTGTTCGTTTCCGTAGTTGCTAATCTTTAGGTTCATCTTGAGAAGAAGGTGTTGAGATATGTGTTTTACTTGTTCATGTGCGGAGTAATGATTTGAGTGCGGGATGGAGTCGCGACCATACCACTACTCTTATCATTCGCTCTTGTATATTGAATTGGTAGAGTCACTAATCTTGATTCGTTAAGTGATTTTGCGCATCTATTGGTATTTTAATGCCGAAATTTGTGGAAAATTTTCTTTGATATATTTGTGTACCACACTCCTTTTCAGTCGTGTGCGATATGCTTAATATCTTCTAGGTGCTTTGGACTTCGTTGATATTTTAATATCATCTTAGTAAATTGTATCCTTTAATCTTGATTAATTCCATCTTGGTACTATTTTGGATTATTATTATTCTCCATCATAGTACTGACTTGTGTTTTATATCAATAACAGGATGGCACCACCACGCCGTTCTGAGGAGGACATACAACCTGAACTGGGGGCAGCGTTGTCGAGCGTCGCCAATGCCTTGGCAGCAATGAAGCAGAACCAGCAACGCTTTGAAGAAAGTGTCAGGAGGAACGAGTTTGTGCCGCTACCTCCACCTCCCAAGCGAGGAGACATCAAAAGCTTTCTGAAGTTCAACCCACGCCAATTTGATGTTTCTGATCAACCACTTGATGCTGATGATTGGTTGCGTGAGATGTCAAGGTTACTGGCAACTGCTGATGTTCCTGAGCAAGAATGGGTAAAGTGTGCTACTCACCTTCTGAAGGGAGATGCAGCTCTGTGGTGGGAGAATTACCTGAAGGCAAACTGCGCTGGTTTTCAGCCTACTTGGGGACAGTTCACTGGAGCTTTCACAGAGCAGTATCTGTCAGAAATTGTCATGGAGAGGATGAAGGAAGTGTTTCTCAACCTCAAGCAGGGCAATGACAATGTCAACACCTACATCAGGAACTTCATGAACCTTTCTCGTTATGGTGGCGATGAGACCTCTGATGACAAGAAGAAGCAAAAGAGGTTCAGGCAAGGGATCAATGCATCGATTAAATATGCAATCACACATGCAAGGCCGGCGTCTTTTCTGGAACTTCAGCATACAACTCTGCAGGAAGAGGCAAGTAGGCAAGTGTTTGAGGAGTCAAAGAAACACAGCCGTGATGCAGCAGGCTCTTCAGCTATGTCAGCTCCTTCTAAGCGTCGTGTCTGGGTTCCTAACACCCCACCGTCGCTCCCGGCTCCACCAAGACCTTCAAGCTACGCGGCAAGGCCACCAAACTTCCTCACTGCTGCTCCCAGGGGCTACAACCACCACTACCCTGGAGCGCCTGGCGGAGTCCCTGGCTATGTTGCTCCACGTCCACCTGGTGCTTGTTACACTTGTGGAGACACTGGGCATCAAAGCTGGAACTGTACGATGAAGAACAAGGCTCTTCCTCCACCACCTCCAAGATCTGCGGCAAGCTCTCCTTTGGTTCGTGCACCACCACCTCGGGCTCTCAACATCAACACCAAGCCCGGGTCTACTGTTGCTCGTGCCAACTGTGTCAACGCCGCTCAAGCTGAGCATGCACCTGGAGTTGTGATGGGTATGCTTCCCGTTAACTCAGTTCCTGCAAGAGTTTTGTTTGATTCTGGTGCATCGCATTCTTTTGTGTCCACCAAGTTTGCTGATGGAAATGGGTTAGCTATGGATCCTCTCCTTAAGCGGTTAATGGTCCTTTCTCCTGGAGCAATAATGGCAGCTTCTAAAATCAGCCATGGCAATCAAATTGAGATTGGTGGCTCTTCGTTCTCGGCTTCCTTAATCATTCTGGGCAATTCTGACATTGATGTCATCTTGGGCATGGATTGGTTGACAGCAAATGCAGCTGTGATTGATTGTGCTGAACGCTCGGTTTCTCTGAAGATTCCTGAAGGCCATATAGTCTATTCTCCAAGTCTGACTCCTGCTATCCAGCTTTTCTCTTTGGCGGCTCTGAATGTTGATGCTATGGAAGCTATTCAGAGTGTTCTGGTGGTCTGTGAGTTCCCAGATGTCTTTCCTGAAGAGTTGCCAGGTATGCCTCCGGATCGTGAGGTTGAGTTTGTAATTGAGCTTGAACCTGGTACCGCCCCTATCTCCAAGCGGCCTTATAAAATGGGTCCTGCTGAGTTGGCTGAACTCAAACGTCAGCTTGATGAACAAGAGAAGTTGGGTTTCATTTAGCATAGTACTTCTTCTTGGGGTAGCCCTACCCTCTTTGTGAAGAAGCGAGACCAGACTAATAGACTTTGTGTTGACTATCGGGCTCTCAATGCTAAAACCATCAAGAATAAATATCCCCTTCCGCGGATTAATGATCTCTTTGATCAGCTAGCTGGAGCTGTGGTTTTCTCTAAGCTTGACTTGAGAAGTGGTTATCACCAAATCAAGATTCGCAAGGAAGATGTTCCTAAAACAGCTTTCACCACCCGCTATGGCCTGTATGAGTACACGGTCATGTCTTTCGGTCTCACCAACTCACCTGCCACCTTCTCGAGGCTCATGAACTCGGTTTTCATGGAGTATCTTGATAAGTTCGTTGTGGTCTATCTGGATGACATCCTAGTCTATTCTAAGTCACAAAAAGAGCATGAAGAACACCTTCGGTGTGTCCTTAACAAGCTTCGTGAGAACCGCTTGTATGCAAAGTTCTCCAAGTGTGAGTTTTGGCTGCCTCAAGTAACCTATCTTGGTCACGTTATCTCTGCCAAGGGCATTGCAGTCAACCCGGAAACTGTGAAGACAATTGTTGAATGGCTTCCTCCGGTAAATGTCAAAGAAGTGCGGAGTTTCCTTGGTTTGGCTAGTTATTGCCGTCGCTTCGTTCAGAACTTTTCGAAGATAGCGAAGCCTCTTACCGATCTCCTCAAGAAAGACAAGAAATACCTTTGGACTCCTGCATGTCAAGCAAGCTTTGAGACACTCAAAGAGAAGCTCACTTCCACACCAGTCTTGGTTCCTCCGGATACATCCAAGCCTTTCCTGATACTCTGTTGATTGATGTATGAGGAGATATCCTAAACTATTATATCTATCTAGGATATTTGGATCTTGCCGTATGGCGTTGCAATATTTCCTTTCTTTTTAGATGGAATGACTATGAGAACCATTGTATGGTGGCTTGCATACATACTCATTTGTGTATGTAGTTGATCCCTTCGCCTGCCGATTACGCCGCCCGTTCTTGTCCCGATGTTTGGAAATGGTTGGGACGGCCGAGAGGTCTACCTGTGAGTGGCATTTGGGCCCCACCGTACTATTTCAACCATTTCCGCTCATCCAAGCTTGTAACTAGGAGCGTAATTCACCGAGGTAGTTACAATTGGTATCAGAGCCATCCCGCCCTTTAGGGTCTCAGCCAAATGGTCGTTGTCTGTCTAGCAAATATTTTTGGTAGTTATGTATACTAGGGAAAAACAAAACGTGAGAGTAGGACTGCTTCCTCTTTTCTTCTTACCCACCCACCCACCCTTTTCTGGTAAGGAAGTGTAACGTTTTCAATCCTCTTCTTAAAATTCAAACTAGGATTCACGTGTTCTGGGTTTCCGTAGTACCATAGGTTGTATGTGTGTGTGCGTCTGTGTAATTCTTTGTCTATCTGTTGCATCCAAGTTGTTATCTTATCGGCCTTTTGGTTATCAACTGTTGGTACATTCCATACCGACAGGCATTTGCAAACCGACGCGATCTATCTGATTCGTTGTATACCGCCGTGATCTGTCTTACTCTTTGTTATCCGACGTCATCTTGTTTGGGGTGTCCGTTTCCGTAGTTACTAATCTTTAGGTTCATCGTGAGAAGAAGGTGTTGGGATATGTGTTCTACTTATTCATGTGCGGAGTAATGATTTGAGTGCGGGATGGAGTAGCGACCATACCACTACTCTTATCATTCGCTCTTGTACATTGAATGGGTAGAGTCACTAATCTTGATTCGTTAAGTGATTTTGCGCATCTATTGGTATTTTAATGCCGAAATTTGTGGAAAAATTTTCTTTGATATATTTGTGTACCACACTCCTTTTCAGTCGTGTGCGATATGCTTAATATCTTCTAGGTGCTTTGAACTTCGTTGATATTTTAATATCATCTTAGTAAATTGTATCCTTTAATCTAGATTAATTCCATCTTGGTACTATTTTGGATTATTATTATTATCCATCATAGTACTGACTTGTGTTTTATATCAATCACAGGATGGCACCACCACGCCGTTCTGAGGAGGACATACAACCTGAACTGGGGGCAGCGTTGTCAAGCATCGCCAATGCCTTGGCAGCAATGCAGCAGAACCAGCAGCGCTTTGAGGAGAGTGTCAGGAGGAATGAGTTTGTTCCGCTACCTCCACCTCCCAAGCGAGGAGACATCAAAAGATTTCTGAAGTTCAACCCACGCCAGTTTGATGTTTCTGATCAACCACTTGATGTTGATGATTGGTTGCGTGAGATGTCAAGGTTACTGGCAACTGCTGATGTTCCTGAGTAAGAATGGGTAAAGTGTGCTACTCACCTTCTGAAGGGAGATGCAGCTCTCTGGTGGGAGAATTACCTGAAGGCAAACCACACTGGTTTTCAGCCTACTTGGGGACAGTTCACTGGAGCTTTCAAAGAGCAGTATCTGTCAGAAATTGTCATGGAGAGGATGAAGGAAGTGTTTCTCAACCTCAAGCAGGGCAATGACAATGTCAACACCTACATCAGAAACTTCATGAACCTTTCTCGTTATGGTGGCGATGAGATCTCTGATGACAAGAAGAAGCAAAAGAGGTTCCGGCAAGGGCTCAATGCATCGATTAAATATGCAATCACGCATGCAAGGCCGGCGTCTTTTCTGGAACTTCAGCATACAGCTCTGCAGGAAGAGGCAAGTAGGCAAATGTTTGAGGAGTCAAAGCAGCCGTGATGCAGCAGGCTCTTCAGCTATGTCAGCTCCTTCTAAGCGTCGTGTCTCGGTTCCTAACACCGCACCGTCGCTCCCGGCTTCACCAAGACTTTCAAGCTTCGCGGCAAGGCCACCAAACTTCCTCACTGCTGCTCCCAGGGGCTACAACCACCACTACGCTAGAGCGCCTGGCGGAGTCCCTGGCTACGTTGCTCCACGTCCACCTGGTGCTTGTTACACGTGTGGAAACACTGGGCATCAATACTGGAACTGTCCGTTGAAGAACAAGGCTCTTCCTCCACCACCTCCAAGACCTGCGGCAAGCTCTCCTTTGGTTCGTGCACCACCACCTCGGGCTCTCAACATCAACACCAAGCCCGGGTCTACTGTTGCTCGTGCCAACTGTGTCAACGCCGCTCAAGCTGAGCATGCACCTGGAGTTGTGATGGGTATGCTTCCCGTTAACTCAGTCCCTGCACGAGTTTTGTTTGATTCTGGTGCTTCGCATTCTTTTGTTTCGCATAAGTTTGCGCATGAGCAGGATCTGGATATGGTTCCCTTAGCACATCGCCTGGTGGTGCTATCTCCTGGTTCAAACATGAGGGCTGCTCATATCAGCCATGGCAATCAAATTGAGATTGGTGGCTCTTCGTTCTCGGCGTCCTTAATTGTTCTGGGCAATTCTGACATTGATGTCATCTTGGGCATGGATTGGTTGACAGCAAATGCAGCTGTGATTAATTGTGCTGAACGCTCGGTTTCTCTGAAGATTCCTGAAGGCCATATAGTCCATTCTCCAAGTCAGACTCCTCCTATCCAGCTTTTCTCTTTGGCGGCTCTGAATGATGATGCTATGGAAGCTATTCAGAGTGTTCCGGTGGTCTGTGAGTTCCCAGATGTCTTTCCTGAAGAGTTGCCAGGTATGCCTCCGGATCGTGAGGTTGAGTTTGTAATTGAGCTTGAACCTGGTACCGCTCCTATCTCCAAGCGGCCTTATAAAATGGGTCCTGCTGAGTTGGCTGAACTCAAACGTCAGCTTGATGAACAAGAGAAGTTGGGTTTCATTCAGCACAGTAGTTCTTCTTGGGGTAGCCCAACAATCTTTGTGAAGAAGCGAGACAAGACTGATAGACTTTGTGTTGACTATCGGGCTCTCAATGCTAAAACCATCAAGAATAAATATCCCCTTCCGCGGATTAATGATCTCTTTGATCAGCTAGCTGGAGCTGTGGTATTCTCTAAGCTTGACTTGAGAAGTGGTTATCACCAAATCAAGATTCACAAGGAAGATGTTCCTAAGACAGCTTTCACCACCCGCTATGGCCTGTATGAGTACACGGTCATGTCTTTCGGTCTCACCAACGCACCAGCCACCTTCTCGAGGCTCATAAACTCGGTTTTCATGGAGTATCTTGATAAGTTCATTGTGGTCTACCTGGATGACATCTTAGTCTATTCTAAGTCACAGGAAGAGCATGAAGAACACCTCCGGTGTGTCCTAAGCAAGCTTCGTGAGAACCGCTTGTATGCAAAGTTCTCCAAGTGTGAGTTTTGGCTGCCTCAAGTAACCTATCTTGGTCACGTCATCTCTGCCAAGGGCATTGCCGTCAACCCGGAAACTGTAAGGACAATTGTTGAATGGCTTCCCCCGGCAAATGTCAAAGAAGTGCGGAGTTTCCTTGGTTTGGCTAGTTATTGCCGTCGCTTCGTTCAGAACTTTTCGAAGATAGCGAAGCCTCTTACCAATCTCCTTAAGAAAGGCAAGAAATACCTTTGGACTCCTGCATGTCAAGCAAGCTTTGAGACACTCAAAGAGAAGCTCACTTCCACACCAGTCTTGGTTCCTCCGGATACATCCAAGCCTTTCCAGATATTCTGTGACGCCTCTTTGCAAGGATTGGGTGCGGTCCTCATGCAAGAAAAACAAGTTGTTGCTTATGCCTCTCGACAGTTGAAGACGCATGAGATCAACTATCCTACACATGACCTCGAGCTCGCAGCAGTTGTCTTTGCTTTGAAAGTATGGAGGCACTACTTGCTTGGCAACCGTTGTGAGATCTTTTCTGATCACAAGAGTCTGAAGTATATCTTTACTCAGCCTGATCTCAACCTTAGGCAAAGGAGATGGATTGAAGAAATCAATGACTTCGATTTGACCATCAACTACACTCCGTGCAAAGCTAATGTCATGGCAGATGCTCTCAGCCGCAAAGCCTATGTCAACAACCTCATGATGGAAGAACAACAACCTCTCTTGTGCGAGGAATTCCGTCAGCTCAACCTGGAAATTGTGGAACAAGGGTATCTCCTGAACCTTCTAGCAATGCCTCTCTTGGAAGAAAAGGTTCGCTCTTCTCAGCTTGGTGATCCGTACACAAGAAAGATCATCTCCAGGATTCAGCTTCCGAAGTATGAGTCCTTCCACGTCGATGATCAAGGAACACTCTTCTTTGAACACCGGATGTTTGTTCCGAACTACCCGGGTTTGAGAGAGCAAGTTCTCAAGGAGGCGCATGATTCTGTTCTTTCATCCACCCTGGCAGCACAAAGATGTACATGGACTTGAAAACACAATATTGGTGGCCTGGTTTGAAACGATATTGTGCCAAGTATGTCTCGGAGTGTGATGTCTGCCGCAGAGTTAAAGCTGTCCATCAGAAACCTTCCGGTCTTCTACAGCCATTGAAACCCCCGGAATGGAAATGGGAGAAAGTAGAGATGGACTTCATCACTGGTTTCCCAAGGTCGCAGAAGGGCAACAATGCAATCTTTGTTGTCATTGACAGGCTTTCTAAAGTGGCTCACTTCTTCCCCGTCAAGGAAACCATTTCTGCAATTCAGTTGGCTGAGCTCTATATCAACAGATTTGTCTCTCTGTATGGGGTTCCGCTTGAGATCAGTTCAGACCGTGGAAGCATCTTCACTTCCAAGTTCTGGGAGAGTTTCCAAAATGCTTTGGGAACAAAGTTGAACTTCAGCACAGCTTACCACCCTCAGTCGCAAGGACAAGTTGAAAGGATCAATCAGATTCTGGAGGAGATATGCTTCATGCTTGCATCATCTCTTTTGGCATGAAGTGGGAAGAATGTCTTCCTTATGTTGAATTCTCTTACAACAACAGCTTCCAGAAAAGTCTAAAGATGGCACCATTTGAGGCTCTCTATGGTCGCAAATGCAGAACTCCGATTGGTTGGTCGGGTGCAGGAGAAAGAATTTTGTTTGGCCCTGACATTGTAACTCAAGCGGAGGAGGAGGTGCACATCATTCTTGAAAATCTGAGGATTGCTCAAAGTCGCCAGAAGAGCAATTATGACAGGAAGCACACGGACATGGAGTATGTCCCTGGTGATCTCGTTTACCTTCGTGTCACTCCCATGAGAGGCACGCACCGCTTTGGTATCAAAGGAAAGCTGGCTCCTAGATACATCGGTCCTTTCAAAATTCGTGGAAGAAGAGGAGAAGTTGCTTATGCTCTTGAGCTCCCGGAAAAACTCAAGGTCCATGATGTTTTCCACATCTCTCAGCTCAAGAAGTGCTTCAAGGATCCCGGCAGGACCGTGGACCATGAGCTTATCAATCTCCAAGAAGACCTGTCTTATCAAGAACACCCCACAAAAATCCTTGAAGTCGCAGAAAGAAGGACTCGCAACAAGTCCATCAAGTTCTACAAGGTGTAGTGGTCGCACAATTCCGTTGATGAAGCCACTTGGGAACGTGAAGATGAGCTCCGTGCCAAGTATCCTACCCTCTTTGTGTCTTCTTCTTCTTCCTAGAATCTCGGGGCGAGATTCCTGTTTAGTGGGGGAGAGTTGTAGCATCCCAATTGTCTAACAATTGTAATTCTACTTGGTCTAGTAATATAATGGCTACTTCAAATATATAATTGTTGCATCATCATTATATCATGCTCATGTCATCATGCCACCTTGCATTTGAGCATCATATAAAACCCTTTTTGTTTTGGTTCTTCTCTCATATGCATTGTTAATTGTATTTGCCTCTTGATATTGTATTTGGTTCTTGATATATTGTTTAATGCCCAAGTTGAGTTGGGGGCATATCTCTTATTAACTCCACCACCTTTCTTTCACCACCTTATATTCCACCATCCAACTAAATATGAGCTTGGCACTTATTGGGTTTACCTCTAGCTCATGTGGGTTGGGATGGATCCAATTCTTTTCCACATGCTCTCATCTTGGCATCATGTTGTTTTCACATTATTGATATATGAGAGCCACATGGCCACCTTTGCATGCCTTGTGAGTGGGACCATATGGATTATTATGGGTTCATGCTCATGTGGGAATATTTTTGGGACTAATAATCATCTAGTGGAATATACACACTAGCAAGTCCCAAATTCTAATCCAATATGATCATCTCCATCTATTCCACTTGGGACTTTCTTTTAAATTCTTGGCTTGGCTTTATTCCAATTTTGGGAATGCATAATATTAATGCCATGTAATAATATTGTTTTCACAAGCATCAACATGGCAATAAATATTTTGCATGGGCCATGCAAGTGCCACCTTTTCTAGTATTTGGTTTTTATTTTGAATCTTGAGTGGATCATCATCTCACTCTCTCTACCACCCCTTTTGGCTTGGTTTTAGTTGATCTTGCTTAAAC
Organism: Avena sativa; assembly: GCA_916181665.1. Classification (NCBI taxonomy): domain Eukaryota; kingdom Viridiplantae; phylum Streptophyta; class Magnoliopsida; order Poales; family Poaceae; genus Avena; species Avena sativa. Next base: position 120,759,067 of record OV702297.1, on the reverse strand, counting down.
CCTACCATCACATCCCTCTCCTTTCCTTGCTTAGATCTTGCTTGAGCTAGCCTTGTTCATGCTTGATCTTGTCAAAGGACCACTCCATCTTTCTCTCTAAGTCTAGATCATCACCCTACCCCCTCTCTCCTAAACCCTAATCTATACCTAATCTAAACCAATCCCTATTTACCCTCCCTCATCTCTCCTCTCTCTAGCCGAGCCACCCCACCATGATCCCTCCTAGCTGGCCCCACCTGGCCACCCTGGCCACCTAGCTACCCTCTCCCTGCCCTAGCTACCAACCCCCAAACCCTAACCCGAGCCTAGCTCTAACCCTACCCGAGCCTCACCTCTCTCTCCCTAGCTCCCTCTCTCTGCCATGAGCACCCCACCACCCGAGCCTGTCCTCTCTCCTCCCCTGCCTGCCTGGCCTCGCCCTGGCCCCACCTGCATGCCCTCGCCCGACCCTGCCCGAGCACGTGAGGGTGGAGGAAGAAAAGGTGGCCGAGCCACCTTTATATCCAACCACTCCCCCACGGCACCCCCTCTCCCTCTCTGCTATCTACCACCGTCCCCTGGCTCTCCACTTCCCCAGATCCACCCCAGGCGCCTGCCCTCCCCTCCTTCCTTCTTCTCCATCGCTACCGCTACCCCATCGCCGGCAAAACCCTCGGCCTCCACCGCCCTACTCAAACCAGCCGGTGGCGTGGTGCTCCAGGGTGTCGAGGAAGGCCACGGTCGTCTGCTGCGACGCCCTGTACACGGCAACGAGGAGGAGGCGAGCTAGAGCCGGAGAACCTCGCGAAGCCGACCTCGAAACCCTAATCCGCCCGGCGTCTGCCTCGCCGTCGATCCGCTGCTCACCGACCCGATCCATCACCGCCAACATCATCTCGGTGAGCTCCCTGACCTCCTGGACATGCCCCGCCTCGCCATACCGCGCTAGATCCGCCGGACGTTCCGTCGTGCACCCTCGGTGCACCGACGAGCGCGCGCGCCTGCTCGCTCCCGCGACGCGCAAGAACCTATCTAGGCCGCGCCTGCCCCTCTAACGTCTACCCCGCCCTAGCGCAGTGGCTCCGCCCTCTGCCCGCGCGCCCAGGTCGCGAGTTCGAACCCCCACGCGCCGCGCCTGACGCGATCGGCACCGATCTGTCCTCTGCTCGCGGAGAAGAGGAACAGTACGGGCTCCTTTTTGCGCATAGCCCCCCCAGCTTTTTGATCCGCTCAACCCGCGGTCCGCCTGGCCCACTAGTCAGCCGCGCTAAGCACTCTTACGGGAAACCCCCTGGCTTTTCTCGTTCGCAACCCGCGCTCCCACCCCAGCCCCACCTGTCAGCGCCTGTCCCTTTCGCTGCTGTCACGTGGACCCCGTGGCCGCTAGCCCCACCTGTCGGTCTCTGTGTCTGGCAGCAACCGCGGTGTAAAAAGTTTTCCTACGCGTGTGTTTCGCCAGGTCAGCTCGGCCCCATCTGTCAGTGACTATGGCTAGACCTGGCCGAGTAACAAAAGTATTTTCTGTAATCTGTTTTTAATTCAAATCTTTTTAAATTTAATTCAAATTCAAATTTATTTCTGTTTTCAAATAACTTTTCAAATACAAATCCAAATAATACAAATAATATATGTTTTCAAATCAGAAAAATGAGAAGAATTCAAATATGCCATTCAAAATCTATTTTGAACAATTAAAATTCCAAGTTTATTTAAATTACAATACAATGCCCTTTTGCCTTATTTAATTAATAACTTTTGTTTTATAACTCCAAATTTAACAAATAATATGTCTAAAATGATTAGCTCGACGAGACCTTTCTGTTTATGCATTCCATGGTTTGATTTGAAGCATGCATCATATAAATATAATGATTACAGAAACTAATTTGAGAATAAAATGAGGCTAAAACTCAATAAAATGATTTATTCTTGTATTCCACACCTCACCCATGCCATGCTACTTTATTGCCATGCAAATTGTGCATCATTCATCATGGCATGATTGTTTGCTTGATGCATTTTATTCATATGCTTGTGCACTTTATTTATGTTGGCCCTTGTTTGTTTGGTTCTTCTTCGAATAGACGCTGAGCGGGGGATATACCAAGAGAACCAGGAGCACTACCCAGATCCTTCTCACGCTTCAACTGAGCTGCCAGGCAAGCACTACCACATGCTTGCACACATATAGTACCTATTGCCTCTATCTTATTCTTGCATTATTGAGTCGCGATTGCATTAATCTGAATCCCAAGTATTGCATAGCCTTTACTTTTAAACCCCACCGAAGCTTGTTCCTCCATCCCATGAGCCATTACTACAGGAGTTGTTTGAGCCATGTGAGTCGTAGAACAACATGTGTAGGGTATGTGAGTGTCTGTTGGATAACGAGGTACCTAAACAACTTAACCTGAGTAGTAATGGGATAACTAATGAAAGTGGCATCGGTGAGCCATATTCGCTATTTGGTTTTTCAGGCTCACTTGTGTCCCGTAGGACCCCGAGTACTTGATTCCTGTTCCTTGAATATTCGCGCTATCCACATCCGGGAGGCCTATGGACCCCCCTGAGCCAGAGCTTGATTCATTCTTATTTCTTGGGGCCACAATTAGTTTGGGGCTTTATTACTATTCTGTACTTATGCCATGATTTACTGCTTTATTTAAATTGTGCGAGGTACTGCACACTGTACTGTTTAGGTAAGCGGAGTGTTTTCGCGGTATCGACAAGCCCAGTCACATTTTCGGGTTCCCAGTCGTTTACAGCCATTGGCGCAAACCTTGAGTCCGTCTCGGAGTCGGCCAACTTCGTCGCGGGTAGCTTAATGGGGTGGCCCCCTGAAATATTTCTGAATCCTGTGATCGCTTTGTCGTGACTGCCTCGTTGGGTTTTGATTTGGTTTTTCCGAGGTTGATCGAGTGTGTGTTGCTATTTGTGCACCCCTGTAGGGTAAAACTTTCTGAAAGCCGTGTCCGCGGTTATGGACGACTTGGAGCACAGTTTCTCGATCATAGACAAGCATAACTAAAGTACCGCTTTTAATTTGACTAAGTACCTGACTAGTAAATAGTGCAACACTCATGGAATGGATAATAAAACTGCCAACGGATGGGGGGTTGTTCGTCCGCTTCCTCGTCGGTAAGCGAGGAGGAGGATGGATCTGAGGATATTACCGTTATAACTGTTATAACTGTTGTTATTTAATTCACGGACATCCGTCTATCTCTGGTTAGGCGGATGGTTAGCGAGTATCTATAGAATTGTTAGGGTTTATCTTTTGCTGCAATTGCGTCACCCCAGGTTGTGTCCCCTTTAGCGGCATAAAGACTTGCTGAGTACCCCTAGGGTCTCACACGATAAATTATTTGATTTAGATGAACAGGTACCCTCACAAGATGGATACTGGGTGGAGGAGACGGACGATGTGGGCAACGATCATTCGGTGTAGAGATTCCGGGAACGGGGATCCGTGAGATCTGTGGGCGGGGTGTGCTTATTTATGGGGCATCTTATGCCGATTTGCTTCTTATCCGTACTCGGATTTTGTCTTCCGCTTCCGCCTGATACTCTGATGTTTGATGTATGAGGAGATATCCTAAACTATTATATCTATCTAGGATATTTGGATCTTGCCGTATGGCGTTGCTATACTTCCTTTCTTTTTAGATGGAATGACTCTGAGAACCATTGTATGGTGGCTTGCATACATACTCATTTGTGTATGTAGTTGATCCCTTCGCCTGCCGATTACGCCGCCCGTTCTTGTCCCGATGTTTGGAAATGGTTGGGACGGCCGAAAGGTCTACTTGTGTGTGGCATTTGGGCCCCACCGTACTATTTCAACCATTTCTGCTCATCCAGGCTTGTAACTAGGAGCGTAATTCACCGAGGTAGTTACACGTGAGCACCGGTAACTCACCGTGATACTGAAGGGTGCGACGGCGTGCCCGGAGGAGCCCTGTGGAAGTGGCAATCAACGATTGAAGAAGATGGCCGGAGACGGGGATGGCATGTCGATTGAGTCGACTGGGAACTCTCCGGCTTCCGTGACCTAGCCAGGGAGAATGAGGGCAACAAGGTGAGTCCAACAGCACCCTCAGGGAGGACAGGGGGCTCGGGAATAATGGCGATGAGCTTCTTCGGCAAGGCTCGGTTTTCGGTCAGAGAGGAAGTTGGGGAGGATAAGAGGATAAGGCTGTCCAGCATGGCGGTGGCTTTCTCATAGGCAACAAACAGCGGAGGCACAGATCTTGGCGACAGCGGGCATCGTGGCAACGGCGGACGGCCGACAATGTTCTAGGAAGCAGCTTCGCCGGCACTGCCTTCTGGCAAGAGGAAGAAGAAAGGAAAAGATTCAGCGAAATGGTATTGGGCTTAGTTGGGCTGGTGTTGGGCTTCGTTTGACACGCGTGAGCGATAGGAAGGGGAAGGAAAGATGGGCCTCGGGCCAATTTCTGGTCTGAGTCCATTTTTTTATTCTTTTCTGTTTTCTATTTTATTTTCAGGTTTGAATATTACACATTTGATTGAAATTTCTTTATAGAATTTATTTTCTGGATAATTGCAGCAATATTGGAATGTGTTTAGTATTTGTAGGGTCTTTTGATATGGATTTGATTTATCTAGTATTCATAAACTTATTAAAGATTGAATTATTATTAATCCATGAGTTTTGATTCTTATTGATTTATAATATTAAAGAATCTTTTATATTTAGTGATCCTTCATTATTATTAAATACATAAAGTTTTGAGTAATTAATATGGTTAATATTATTCTCATAAATTTAGGAAATAGCAATATATATTTTATTACAACTAACATATGAGTTAAGGTTTGAATTGAAAATGCTTACCATAAGTTCTTAGAAGATTTAATATTCTCATATTTCTTTTATTGATGTGAATAAAGATTAGTGGCTAAACATATTGTTTTTTTATGTTTGTGATCTTTAATGATATCGCCCTTTGAAATAGAAGGTTATTATCTTGAATGTCTGATGGAAAAGAATTGATAAAGATAACTCCTAAGCACATATGGTTATGATAATTGGAAATGACAAAAATGTGCTTAAGTGATTTGCTATAGAAAAAAATATTCCTATGAAGCATTGTGAAACTAAGATGATTTATCCAATAGATGACATGGATATTAAGCTTGATTATAGATTTAGGGTTTAGTGTTTACCAAGAATTCCTATTTTCCATAATTCACAATCCTGGACTTCTAATTAAGGAATTCCTTTCCTAGATATACTACTTCTTCAAATCCATCATCATGTGCTAACATGATGAGCTTTGCTTCACAAAAATATTCTTATCCACCTTTTATTCTTCTTAATCCATTTATAAATACAATGAGCTTGACACTAAAGCTTTTCATAATCTTCTCATATATATACTTGGTTATATCAACTACTTTACTGCTGATAACCTCCAATCCAACAAGTGGTTACTTCTAACTACATTCATACTCTTCCTTAAACATCCTTCACTAACATTACTCCAATGGATGTATATAAATCAAATTCTACTTTCCTCAAGTGCTTACTATTCTTTAAGAGGAATATTATTACTTCAACAACTTCATTGTACTCTAGCTTCATCTTAGTCATACTATCTTATATCTACTTAATTCCAATATCTTATATTCAAACTTCACATCATATAATGGTGACTTAGCATGGCTAACCTAGAATAACATATCTATACTAGGGTTCAATCATGTTCTATCAACCAATGTCACTTATACATGATATAAGCATTCAATCTTGGTGACAAAAGCATGATCATTAGAATCCTTTGATCATATATGGCTTAGGTTTCCAGTTGGCTAATCAAGGTCTTCATCAATACAATATTACAGTTGTATTGAAATTATCTTCTTAGTATCTCTATTGTATTAAGAGATGTTATCCATTTGCTATGCCTACTTAATCCAATAGGATTACTCATTGGTAATTATCTTCAATGTTCATCCTTATAATCCTATTTGTTAACATATAAATATATTTTCTAAATAACTCTTCTATCATTTTAGGAGTGAGTTAACTCCATCAATTAACACAATGATCTTATTCTCTTCCAACACTCCCATTCTATAAATGATATATAAATATATCATTAGCACTTACCTCTTTTTACTTCTTTCTCTAAAGGACTAATGTGAATGCTATGATATGGACACAAGTTGATAGATCAAGAATTGATAGGTTAAGAATTGGTGAATCAATAGTTGATTACTTCAACATTGATGAACAACAGATATTAGAACAAGGTTCAATAGAGATGATAAGGATTGATATGGGAAGAAAGATATATGGTGAATGATCTTGACTTGGTTTCCTTCCTACTCAATCTTACTAAAGAATTAAGGTTAGGTATTACCATGATACTCATGGTAGGAATGGATAAGGATGATATAGGTCAAGTCTTAGTTATTTAATTCTTGTTACTTGGTATTCATGAGTGATGGTAGTGAATACTATGATATGATCTCTTAAAGATCAGATATTAATCATTAAACAATGTATTGTGGTTTATTGTATTTCATTTGATATACCCTTAGATCAAATCTCCTTTACCCAAAATAAGGTTTTAGCAAAGGTCATATTGAAACTTATCGCAGTCAACTTGATGATCTACTTCAATTCCATCAAGTTGAGAGAAGCTTCAATCACTTTGATAGGTTTTTATTTAAAAGCGCGAAAATTATTCAGATTTTCTATGCATGAATGCAATGCACACATCTTGGTTCAGCTTATTTCTAATCTCTAATGCTGGGATGTTACTGTCTCCTCTGTCTCGTACTCCGGCTTCGTGTTCCCCACGGTAAAATATTGACTTTGGCTTTTGTTCCTCCCAATTCCGAGAATATTGATTTTCTTCCTTTTTGGAACCAAAAACAGAAGAAAATAGGCAACTGGAACTATGGCAACTTGTTAATAGGTTAGTACCAGAAAACATATAAAAACACCTCAAAGTGTAGACAAAGCAAAACAAAGTAGATAGTAAACAAGCATGCAACATCAAAAATTATAGATACGTTTCTGACGTATCAAGCATCCCCAAGCTTAACTCCTGCTCGTCCTCGAGTAGGTAAGTGATAAAAGAATAAATTTTTTAGGTGACATGCACCATCAAAACCAAGATCAAACCATTTGCAAGTATTGAAAGCTGGGATCAAAGAACTCTAAACATGTGCATGAAAGTTGGAGTTCTAACAATAGGACAAAGTAATTATGCATGCAACATGAAAGTCTACAAACAAAGATCATGAATAACATGCATTGAAAAATGTTTATTTGTTTCACATATAGAAAACGTGGCATAGTGGCATTCAACTCGTCCGTCATAGAGTAGCAAATAGATGCATAGGAAACCTTCAAAGTTCATAAGAGTGACTAGATACAAACATCACAAGAACAAGCAATATCAACAATATGCATCAATCAATAAGTTTTGGGACACTACACATAGAACTAAGAATGGCAACTATGCTCTCTTAATGGTGCCTAAAGGTAGAAGGTGGAGACTCAATATAAAAGTGGAAGAAAATCCCTTCATAAAGGGAAGAAGGGATTTCAAGTTTCAAAAAGAGCTTCCAAAAATTATGGTAATTTTTAGCTTTCAGCCCTCATTGCCCCTATCATAAGCATCTTGAAGTGATTAAGGTTAAAGGGAACAAACTATGGAGTATATGCTTGAAAATGTATAAGTTGGCAATCTCATGTCCCTTGAATATGAGGGCCACACCTCATGCTACTCAATTTCAGTCACCTCGAAGTTCTTGTCATAGTAAGTACATGTGTATCATAGAGAACCGCCAACGGGGTACCCCTTGAACATGGTACATGAGCTATCCCATAACCAAAATAACAAGGCAAGCAGACAATGGACATCTCAGCGATCTTTTTATTTACTATATGCATAGCTTTTTATTGAGGATGCTTCATAGAATGCTCATTATGGCGATGCTGCAAGTTTCCACCATGATTAGGCATGGCTTAGGCTAGCGGCCCAGGCGTTTCTCTAACACAAAATACATAACTCCATGGACTTACAAGCTCTCTCTTTATTTCACACCGGCCATATCCATAGACAAAAGAGCATGATATCAACTATGTACAAAGTACAAGTGCAATGTTGAAAACATTCCCCATGACAGCATGGTTCTGCTAATTCCAACGTATAAGTGCAAGCATATACAACATAGATGACACAATGGTTCAAGTTTATTAGGGGAAAGGAATATAAAGTGTGCCATCAAGTTCGTGAGGGCTTTAATCACTAAGTTTTCACATAACAAAATACTTTTTAAATGGAAGATAATTGAAAACAAGAATATACTTGGAATGGTGTAACACACCATTCATAGGATTTTATGGTGGACACTTTGAAAAAACTTTGTTTCTTGGGAGTTGGAAGCATGAGTAGAACTTACTCATACAAGTGGAGGCTAGCAAAAGACTGGGAGCAACCAACTAAGATAGCAATAATGTCCATAATCATGCAGAGCGACACAAAATTACTAATCAAAACATATAGTGGTACTACAAGTCAAGGAATAAATGATCATAGAGGCTATGGTGACTTGTTCATAGTCATAACATGGTGTGAGCATGTGCCAAGTCAACCCAAACAAAGCATCAAAGGAGAATACCACAATACTATGCTTTTGTATGCTAAAACAACGCATGATTCTTTCAAGGCAAACTAAGCAATCCCAATTGTTTGGAACAAGACATGCTACATCAATAATCACTAAGCATAAGGTCAAAACAACACCTAGCATGTCATCCTAGAGTCTAAGTCACAGTCAATGCAAGCTCCTCTTGCACTTTCAAGCAAGAACTTTCTACTCCTTTCCAACACCAATCAACTTATTTGAAACAACATAGCGAGAACGAGGGTCCGAACTAATTTATTTAAGCAAACTAAACAACTAAGCAAAGCAAACGAAAACTAAGACGCTCCAAGAACAACACAACAGTGCATGAAACAATAAAAAGGAAGTGTCTAGAAAGACTTGAGCTTTTTATAGATAAAGAAGGGGATGCCTTGGGCATCCCCAAGATTTGACACCTGTACTTCTTGGATATTTCTTGGGGTGACTCCGGGGTGGCATCCCCAAGCTTGATCTTTTTTCCATTCTTCATCTCATTACATCATTCTTTCTCTACACCTGAAATTTTTCCTGCATACAAAACTCCACACAATCTTCATTAGCAACATTAGTGTATTCAAAAGATAATAAACCTTTGGGTTTAGCTTTGGAACAGCAAAACTTTTCACTAAAAACACAAGCTACTGTAGCAACTCCTTCCAAAATCTCAATTACCCAAAAGAGAACTCAAAAAGGAATAAAAAAGAAGCAAATGCAAATAATGTCAGAAATCTATCAAAACAGACCAGAAGGTAGAAAACGTTTTTTTCAAAAATCTTATGTTGCTCAAATCAAAAGGTGTTTAACTAACGAAAGTTAGCTAACATACTGTTGGTTTTATTCGTAAATTTTCAGCTCAATACGACTTATAGATACTCCTCACGAATTTTTATGATGGAGGACATAAATCTGTTTCGGGACAGCAACTCCCCAACTCTTACTTCCCTGTCATTAGAGGTCATTTTTGGCACAAGGAAACAAAAAGGATAAGGAGTGGTCATTACTGAAGTAATAACTTCCAAGACTCAAGGAAAATCTTGGGTTATCTCCCAATAAGTACTTTTCTTTAACGCCTTTAAGATAGACATGATATTTTGAGAAGATGCTCACATAAGAAATATGAATCGAAGTAAAAGAGAGCATCAAGAAGCAAATTCAAAACACATTTAAGTCTAACCCACTTCCTATGCATAGGAATCTCGTAAGAAAATAAATCAAAGAAGCACAAAGCAACAAGCATAGGAAAGAAAAACAAGTGCAACTTCAAGATTTTCAACATAAAGAGGGGAAACTTAATATTGTTGAGATACAAAAGACCATGTTTCCCTCTCTCATAATAACTTTCAGTAGTATCATGAATAAACTCAACAATATAACTATCACATAAAGCATGCTTTTCATGATCTATAAACACATAATTTTTATCAAGCTCAAAAATAGTGGGATTAAAACCTTCAAACCCACTTTTAGCAATTTTATAATAGGGTAACTAATCATTCAACATAGGACCATCATCTAGAGCTTTATCATAAACATTTTATAAGAAAAACTCCTTAGTACCATGCATTTCAAAGTTAGGCACAAATATAGGATTATCATAGATAACAGGAGCATAACTATTATCACAAGTTTTACCCATAGCAAATATTTCAAAAGAATTCACAGGAACATAACATTCATCCTCCTTTGGTAAACATGGGGGACAATCAAATAATGTAAGAGGTAAAGAGTTACTCTCATTAGAAGGTAGACATGGGTAGATCGATTCTTCCTCCTCTTGACCATCACTAGTCCTCCTCTTTTTCATCTAATGAGCTTTCAGTTTCAGAAATTTCTTCTTCCATAGGCTCCTGCAAGGCATTAGTCTCTTCCATTTGTGGAAAGCACCTATTAAAATATTCAAGAATATAGCCATTTTCTTCCTTGTAATTATCAAAGCAAAATTTAAGTATCTCATAAATCTCATATTCATAAGGTGCATCATTAGTATTTCAAGCAAACTGGCAAGTTCAAATGCACCCTTGAAAGCAATAGATTCTTCAATTTGTTCCACATCATAAAAGTCATAATTTCCTTTAACATAAGAAGATATGGTAAACATTATCATTATACTGACATGGAAAAGCCAGGTGTTTATACCTCCTACAGCAACAAGTTTTATCAAAGCAATAAGTAACATTATAAGTAGAGCACACCTCTCTAGCAATGGTATTCAATTTATCAATTTGGTCCCATAAGTGTTTCCCTTTTTGTGACAAACGGTGCTCCTTATAATAATACTTTTCTTCTTCCGTGAACCCACCTTGCCAATAAGAACTAGTTTCAAAGAAACCATCCATTCATAGAAAGCATGACAAAGCAGGGCAATAACAGACATTCAACTAGAGTAGGAACTATTTTTTTTTGTGTTTTTGATTAGAGAAAGAAAACCAAACTAAATTAAATTTTTTTGGAGTTTTCGATTAAAAGAGGCAAACAAAACTAAGGAAAAGAAACTAAGCAAACCAAAAACAAAGTAAAGATAAGGGTTGAGGAGGACTCCCCTTGTGAAGATGTCCTTAGCCTCTCCAGCAACGACGCCAGAAAAGCTTGATGACACCCGGTGTTGACATGGGAGCGCTTCGTTGGAAACCCCCAGAGAAGGGTGCGAAGAGCATAGCAGCAAGTCTTCCCTTAGTAAGAAACCGAGGTTATCGAACCAGTAGAAGGAAGGAAATGTCTCAAAGGTGTTGCAAGCAACGTGGAAACCTGCACAATACAAACTCAAGACTTCGCCACAACGAACAGTGAGGTTGTCAAGCTCACTTGTTTGCTGTAACAAAGGATTAATTGTATGGTGTGGAAGGTGATGGTGGTTTGCAGCAAGTAAACAGTAACAGTGGAAGATGTATCAATGGTAAAGATTGGACTGGGGTCCATAGTTCACTAGAGGTGCTCTCTTTAGATAAACAAACATGGCATGCATGGTAAACAAATTACAGCAGAGCAATTGACAGGACTGAGCAAGGCATAACAATGCAGTACTAGACATAAAGATCCTATGAGATTCGATTGGGAAATACAACAATATAGATAGACCACCATCCAACTTCATATATGACTAGAAGTCCACCTTCAGGTTATCATCCGAACCCCCTCAAGTATTAAGTTGCAAGCAATAGATAGCTGCTTTAAGCAAAGTGTGTAAGGTAAACAATCCACTTGTTCCATGAACAAGAGATCGTTTTTTTCTCCCTAGTGGCAACAACACATCTACAACCGAAGAGATTTCTGTCACTTCCCTTGGAAACTAGAGGCATGAACCCACTATCGAGCATAAATACCCCCTCTTGGAGTCACTAGCAACTACTTGGCCAAGATAGCTACTAACAACGGAGAGCATGCAAGATCACAAACAACACAGACATGATAGAATCAAATAGACAAAATCATTAATCAATCTGACATAGTAATCTCAATATCCACCGGATCCCCGCAAACACAACATGCATGATTACAAATATATTAGATCTTGATCATGAACGGAGCTCACAAGATCTATTCATGAAAGCACAAGGAGGAGATACAACCATCTAGCTACTATATGGACCCGTAGTCCAAGGTGGAACTACTCACGCTTTATACCGGAGGCTGGCATGATGAAGAAGAAGGCCTTCGGGATGATCTCCCCTCTGGAAGGGTGCCGGGAAGAGCTTCAGATCCCCTCGATCTAGGGACGATGGTGGCGGTGGCTAAAGACGGTTTCGGGGAGTTTTGTTCAGGTGCCTAGGGTTTCTGCATTGGGGGCTTCTTATAGGCGAAGAGGCGAGGCAGGGGCCACCAGGGTGGCTGCACCCCCTAGGCGTGGGGTGGGCCCACCCACATGGCCAGGGGGTGTGGCCCCTTGGTGGGTCTCCTTCGTCTTGTACTCCGGCTTCATGTTCCCCCACGGTAAAATATTGACTTTGGCTTTTTTCCCGTCCAACTCCGAGAATATTGATTTTCTGCCTTTCTGGATCCAAAAACATAAGAAAACAGGAAACTGGTACTCTGGAAACTTGTTAATAGGTTAGTACCAGAAAACATATAAAAACATCTCAAAGTGTAGACAAAGCAAAGCAAGGTATATAGTAAACAAGCATGGAACATAAAAAATTATAGATACTTTTCCGACGTATTAATGACCGATCCCGCTAGACCCGAACTCCTCAGAACCAAGATCGTCAACCCTAAACGTGTGACCCTATGCCCTATTTTTGTAAGATGATATATGACTCGTGCATCTTAAAATTGTTCATGACTTCATACTTGTCATTTGGGGGTATTTTTCCGATTCACGTCGTAATTAAATAAGGAGACCATGACAAGTCTTATATTGGTTCCATTTAAATTTGTGTAGCATGACATATTTTGCCTTGTTAATACAACATTTAAATTGCATGGTATTTAAACAACACGATCCATTTAATTAATATTCGGGACCCCGGTTTTGCTTAATATTGACTAATTGCATCGCACATCTGCCATGTCATGCATCATACATGCATCATGTCCGATCTTCTATCACAGTATTAAATAGTGCATCCGGTGTTTCTTTTAGTGCTTTGTTTCTTTAGAGATTAGGCCGATGAGTTGATGGGAGTGTCGACCCGATCTTCAGAAGTTTTCCCAGGCGAGCAATCTCCCCCTTTCTACCTATTTTTCATTTATATTATTAACTTCCACCTATTGATCTATTGCTATCTGTGTTGCGATGCTTTAGTCTTTTCATACCCGTTATATCCCTTCCAGCCTATATTGCCTTGGACACCTCCTATTACCTGATGTTTGATAGACAATTGGCCTTGTGAGTCATAGTTGCTTGCTCAAGTGTTGCTTCACGTCGTCTATGTTCCACCAATGTTGGGTGGTTGGAACATGCTTAATGGTGGATATAATATGGTTCTACTTACAACTTTTAAAATTAAATGTTGGTGGTAGATATAACTAATGCATACGCAATGATGGGTAATAGTTAATATTTGGTTTTTAACTGCCCACTTGTGTTCACCTAGGACCCGAGTTCTTGACACATGTTCCAAGGTCAAGCTCGCTAACCACAAATTCTCTCCTTCTTCTACCTCCAAATCCCAAAACACAAATCTCTCTTTCTTCTACCTCCGAACTCCAAACCACCTCCATTGGATCTTTAAGTATACTCGTTCTTCTTTGATTCCTCACACCCAATTGATCTAAGGTATGTTTCTCCTCTGATCCCCAACTTATTAGCATCTAAACCTTGCTCAATATTTCACCATTATCAATCTAGACTTAGGTATTGTTCTTAAGATAATCTTGATGTTGAGCATGTTTAGTTAGTTTTTAGAGGAGATTATTTTGTAACTAGTGTACAGGATCTTATATGCTATGTTTCTATCGGATAATTTTTTTGACTAGCTTTATTTCTTATTTTTGTTATTAGATGAACACGAGGAGCCGTAAACATGCGATGGTTGTGGAACAAGCCACATTACCCGTTAATACACTACCCCCGAGTCAGTTGGTATCGAGTTCCTCGAGGATTTTCATCTGAACCGTTTCAACCGTATCAAGCTTGAACCAACTTGGCATCCGTGTTGATTTTGATTAATTATGTAACATTGTTGGTTTGTATAATTTTCTCTATCGGGATTGCGCCATGTACCGCCGCTTGACGCTTGAGTTTCTCAGCACTTTGACGCATTCGGTGACCTGTCACTACTCTCCCGAGGAGCAATTTCCTGGAGTTGATCGCATCAACTTCCGTCTTATGAACCGTGAGTACTCCTTGACACTCAACCAATGGGCTTACTACTTTGGGTTTGCCAACAACACCACCGACTTACGCTCCACCTCTTTTATTGGAAATCCTACACCCTTGGGCTACTTTAATAGAATGGGAATTCATGGAAGAACAACCAAGGGAAACCAAATTGTTCATCCTGTTGTTCATTATTTGTTTTATGTTATTGCTAACACCTTGGAGGCACGTGGTGAGTTTACTAGTCAATGAGGAGGACATGATGATCCTCTCTAAAGCTGTTATTCCTAACTATAACTTGATGCCAAACTTGGGTGCCCTTCTTTTGTTTTATCTTAATCATCAGGGTCTTGAATCTCGTTGTCCCATATATGGAGGATTCATAACCATGCTTGCGCATGCACTTCAAGTCAACCTAGATAGCATCCAACCATTGTATGTAAATCGCCGTATTGGTTTTTCTACTCTAACAGCTTGTGGTATGATTTCTAGAACTAATGGTAGATATTTCGTCAATATACCTGGAGTGGACAACTTGATCCCTTCTCCTTTGCCTAATGGCATTTTCTCTATCGAGGAGGGACATTTGCATTATGACGCCTAGGTTGAAGCAAGTCTACCACAACAAGAAGTACCTGTGGATGAAGAAGAAGATGATGATGATGAAGAAGTGGAACAGGAAGTACCCGAACAAGATGTACACCCACCAAACTTCTACACCACATATGATTACGCAAGGGAAACAGACGTGCCAACTCCTTCTCAAAAAAGCACCTCATCGAGCCATACTCGTCATACAACTGATACGCCCAATTTGCATCACCATTCTATATCATAATTTACCTCTATTCATTGATATTTGTCTTATTATGAGGTATTACTTATGGATTTTCATCTATTTATGCAAGTTGGACGATTCCTGGACGATGGACTGCCGGAGTCTGGATTCTGGTGGAAAAGAGGGCGTTTCGGTGCAATTTCGCAAAGATCAGAAAAATACCAGAAAAATATTGAAACATATTATTTTACCAGAGGATGAAGGAAGCCAGAAGGAGGGACGAAGTGGGGCCTCACGGGGCCCACACCCCCCTAGGCGCGGGCCCACCTGACCCCGCGCCTAGGGCAGGTGTGGCCCACCTGCCCGTCCTCCGACTCCGCCCCTTCGCCTATATATTCCCTTCGAAACCCTAAGGCTCGGGGAGCAACCACAGATATATTTCCGCTGCCTTTGGGGGGCGGAAAACACCGAGAGAGAAAGATCTCTCCGGTAGACAGATTTCTGCCGGGGGAATTCCTTCCCGGAGAGGGGAGACCATCGCCATCAACACAGTCATCAAGCTAGGCTTCATCGGGATCATCATCATCCACACCATTATATCAACCATCACCACCACTCCGTCTCGCTGTAACAATTGTGTTGGATATTGCTTTAGTTCTTAGGGGAAACTTCCCGGTGTTGATTACTATTGTAGTTAATGCTTGTGAGTGGAACCATTGGATTATTTTTTATGTTTAGATTGTTATCCATTACCATATAATCTTTGATCTTGATCCATATGATGTCTTGTGAGTAGTTCATTTAGTTCTTGAGGACATGGGAGAAGTCATGTTGTTAGTAGTGAATCTGTGATGAGTTATTATTCAATGGTTTAATATTTAAGTTGTGGTGCTATTCTTCTAGTGGTGTCATGTGAACATCGACTACATGATACTTCATTATTTATGGGCCTAGGGGAATGCATTGTGTATTTGGCTAATAATTATGGGGTTGCCAGAGTGACAGAAACCTGAACCCCCGTTAGGACACCTTTGCACAAGGGAGCGTAGGATCTCAGAGATTAAGGTTGTGGTTAGATTTATATCTTAATTACTTTCCTGTAGTTACGGATGTTTGCAGGGGGTTTAATCACAAGTATGTATTAGTCCTAGGAAGGGAGGTATGTTAGCACAGGTTCACCCACACAACACTTACAACACCAAAGAAGAGTACTCAGCTATTTGAAGCGAAAGCACTTGACATAATTCCCATTTGTCCTCGAGAACGTTTGGTCCTTATAAGTATTTCTACCGGCTTGTCCTTTGCTAAGAAAAGATTTGGCCACTTTCTCCGTTTGTTCGTTACTTCTGTTACTTGCTCTTTGTTTTGTTGCCTTATCAGAAAACCACTAAAAATCCATTTGCTAAGTATTCACAGGTATTTCCTGCTCCATACCACTGTTCAGCACCTTATGCTCCTCGTTGGGATCGACACTTCTATTTATCGAAAGTAGTACGATACACCCCATATACTTGTGGGTCATCAACAACTTCCTCTTTGATTGTTTTTAGAATATAGCCAAATTTGGCGTCATGCAAATTCTTGGATATGGGATTATCACCGACATAAAGTATGATGTACATATGGCAATGAACTTGGTCATTAGGCTTGAAATCCAAAAATGTTCATACTCATTGACAACTAAGCTTAAATTCGTTTAGATTTTACCACTTACTTTTAGGTTAAAATCTTACATGGGTAGTGGGAGTACATTTTACACCAAGGACCTAAAAAGGGGAAAATTACATCGAGGTCCATACTTCTACAAAAAAGGTCCCTTAAAAAGGGAAAATTACATCGAGGGCCCTATACATCTAGCACGAGGCACCATAAAATTAAGCAAGGAAATCGGTCGGGTTGGCTCCTTCTCGATAAAGCACCTCATCAAGCAATACTCTTCATACTACTTTCTCTTTGATTGTTTTCATAATATGGCCAAATTTTACACGGGCAGTGGGAGTACATTTTACACCAAGGACCTAAAAAAGGGAAAATTAAATCGAGGTCCATGCATTTACACATAGGGCCCTAAAAATGGAATATTACATCGAGGTACATATACATCTAGCATGAAGCACCATAAAATTTACCAAGGAAAATAGTCGGGTCGGCTCCTTCTCGGGCAAGCACCTCATCGAGCCATACTCTTCATATTACTTCCACTTTGATTGTTTTCAAAATACGGCCAAATTCGGTGGCATGCAAATTCTTGGATATGAGATCATCATCGATAGAAAATATGATTTACATATGGCCATGACCTTGGTTTCGTCTTGAAATCCAAAAATCT
This sequence comes from Avena sativa, assembly GCA_916181665.1. Taxonomy (NCBI): domain Eukaryota; kingdom Viridiplantae; phylum Streptophyta; class Magnoliopsida; order Poales; family Poaceae; genus Avena; species Avena sativa. The sequence continues at coordinate 120,741,559 of OV702297.1, read as the reverse complement.
TCATACTCGTTGACAACTAAGATAAATTCATTTAGATTTTACCACTCACTTTTAGGTTAAAATTTTACATGGACCGGGTGAGTACATTTTACATCAAGGACGTAAAAAGGGAAAATTGTATCGAGATCCATACATCTAGCATGAAGCACCATAAAACTAAGAAAGGAAAAAAGACAGGTCGACTCCTCTCAGAAAAGCACCTCATCAAGCCATACTCGTCATACTACTTCCTCCTTGATTATTTTCAAAATATGGATCAATTTGGCGGCATGCAATTCTTGGATATGGGATCATCATCGACATAAAGTATGATGTACATATGGACATGACCTCGGTCATTTGGCTCTAAATCCAAAAATGGTCATACTCATTGACAACTAAGCTTAACTTCATTTAGATTTTACCACTTACTTTTAGGTTAAAGTTTTACACGGGAGGTAGTAGTACATTTTACACCAAGGACCTAAAAAGGGAAAAATTACATCGATGTCCATACATCTACCAAAAAGTTCGCTAAAAAGGGAAAATTACATCGAGTCCCATATACATCTAGCACAAGGCACAATAAAATTAAGCAAGGAAAACAGTCGGGTCGGCTCCTTCTTGAGAAAGCACCTCATCATGCCATACTCTTCATACTACTCCCTCTTTTATTGTTTTCAAAATATGGCCAAATTTGACACTGGCGGTGGGAGTACATTTTACACCGAGGATCTAAAAAAGGGAAAATTAAATTGAGGTCCATATATTTACATATAGGGCCCGAAGAAAAGGGAAAATTACATCGAGGTCCATATACATCTAGCACAAAGCACCATAAAATTAACAAGGAAAACATTCGGGTCGGCTCCTTCTCGAGAAAGCACCTCATCGATCCATTCTCTTCATACTACTTCCTCTTTGATTGTTTTCAAAATATGGCCAAATTCGGCGGCATGAAAATTATTGGATATGGGATCATCATCGATAGAAAATATGATTTACATATGGGCATGACCTTGGTCATTCGGCTTGAAATCCTAAAATGTTCATACGCATTGCCAACTAAGATTAAATTTGTTTAGATTTTACCACTCACTTTTAGGTTAAAATTTTACACGGACCGGATGAGTACATTTTACCTCAAGGACCTAAAAAAGGGAAAATTGCATCGACGTCCATATATCTAGCACGAAGCACCATAAAATTAAGCAGGAAAAATAGACGGGTCAAATCCTTCTCGAAAAAGCACCTCATTAAGCCATACTCATCATATTACTTCCTCTTTGATTATTTTCAAAATATGGCTCAATTTGGCGGCATGCAATTCTTGGATATGGGATCATCATCGACATAAAGTATGATGTACATATGGCCATGACCTCGATCGTTTGGCTCGAAATCCAAAAATGTTCATACTCATTGACAACTAAAATTAAATTCATTTAGATTTTACCACTTAATTTTAGGTTAAAATTTTACACTGGCGGGGGGAGTACATTTTACATCAAGGAAAAAAGGTAAAATTGCATCGAGGTCCATACATTTAGCAAAAAGGGCACTAAAAATTTGGTCAAACTTTTCATATCTTGACTTATCAATAAAGGCCTTAAGCCTTGGGACCAAGGGAGTACTAAATAAAGGGGATAGAGGGTTACCCTCTCCTCCCACCATCCCGTCTCTCTATCACATTCCCACACTCACCTCTCAACTCTGAGTCATTAACCCAAGTTTCTATGATGAAACCAATGTCAAAACTTTTGTCTGTGGTGGAGTCAGGGTCCTCATTAAGCTATGCTTTGGAGCTACAGGTGGCTTGTTCGATTCCTCTGGCCGCATCGCCTTTTCTGAAGCGTCCTATGCCTTTCGCGTGTGTGTAGGTCGCGCACAAGGTGAGGTGTCCATCGCCCTTATGGTTTCGGCTAGCCGCGCTGGAACCCTCATTGCCCATCGAGCTGTCATGCATGCTTACGGTGCCGACTGCGTCAGGCCTGAATGCTCGTGCAGCGGCGGATGCGTTCTTGTCGTCTGCAGGTTGGACTTTCATTCCCAATGTGCCAAATTTCAGAGTGTACGCGGCGAAACCCCTATCAGTGGCCCTCCTCATCTGCGATTGTCCGTGCTTCTTTGGTGTATGTGGTTGTTTCTTCATTAGTGACGCCTTTTTCATCTGCTCAACCCATTGACCCTTGTGCTGCAAGTTCGCGCCCCCCACTGCAACAAGGTTAGATTTGGAGGAATGGGGCTTTAAACCAAATCCGACGTGCATCTAGTCAGATTTTGGCAACATCTACTGCAGTTCCCTTATTGAACTTCTTAGTTATATGTCATATTCTTGACAATTGTCTTTTGTGTTGTTCTTTATATGTCATATTCTTGATAATCGTCTTTTGTGTTGTTCTGCTTAGTTATGATATATTCTTTATGATGATGATGTAGGGTTCTGTTTTGGTACTTAGTTGATGCTTTGTGCTGTTTAGGAATTTTCCATGATGCGTTTTGTTGTTTTTGTATTTTTTTATGATGCATTGTGTCATGTCTCCTCATTGTGTCGTTTCATCCATTTTGATCCATGTTCTGCTGTTTAATATTAAATGACATGCCTTCTAGCTGTTCACATTATTTCAACTACCCATGAGTTTAGGTAATTTTGATTATGCTAACACTGTTTATTAAATTTAATTACATGATGCCTTGTGATGTTTTGGTATTTTTGATGATGCATTGCATATATGTTGTTCTGTATATCCAGATAATTCATTGTGTTGTTTTATCCATATAGATTATTTATTGTGCTGCTTAATCAATCTAATTAAATGGTATGCCTTCTAGCTATTTAATCAATGCTGTTTTGGTATTTTTGATGATGCATTCCATATATGTTGTCATGTCTATCCAGACAATTCATTGTGTTGTTTTATCCATATAGATTATTCATTGTGCAGCTTAATCAATCTAATTAAATGGTATGCCTTCTAGCTGTTTAATCAATCTAATTTTGAGGACCCATTGGGTTAGGTGATTCTGATGATGCATCATGCTGTTTAAGCAATTTAATTTACTTGATACCTTGTGCTGTTTAGGTAATTTTGATGGTGCAATATTGCATTGTGATCTTCAGTCAATTTATACAATGCATTGTGGAGTTTTGGTAATTAAAAATGTTTGACGCAATGGTAATTTTCACGTAAGATGACCCAGCTGTAATGCTGAAATTAGACTACATTCTTGATCGGACTGCTCCTGCTCCAGGTGGCTATGAAGATGTTCTCTCCATCATACCAAGGGAGTTAAAGCTGTCGGGTAAGAGAGTGGAGGCCTTAGCAAGGGCGAGTGCTGCAAGGTCGGTCACTAGTTCTACCAAACCAAGAGGATGCCCTAGGTCGGTCTAACACCATGCCACCGCACATCATCCTAGGCGCTTCTACATCTAGTTAGTCTAGCATGAATTTTATATGCTTATCATCCCGACTTACTTCAAGCCTTATGTGAAGGGACACCCCTACCCGTAGCTAGTAGTGGTCCAAGCGTGCGAGGAACGCGAGTGGGTTGTCCATTCCAACCGCAAAAAAGACTAGATCATTCTGGACAACGGGTGGGCTACCTTTGATGCTTTCCATGAGTTGAAGGAGGGTGACTTCCTTATGTTCAAGGTCACTACATACGGGTTCAAGATGAAAATCAATGACCGCATCACCTCCTATCGGAAGGTGTTCGTCTACATCAGCACACTCTTAATTAAGGGCCCCTTTGGATCAAAGGATTTTCGAAGGAATTTTAGAGGAATTCAACCCATAGGATTTTTCCATAAGGAATCCATTTGGATGAAAGAAATGATACCTCAAAATTCCTATGGATTGCATTCCTACACCCCTAATCCCATAGGAATATCAACATCCACTTTTTTACACTGATTTGCGTAGGATTGAGGCACTTTTCCTGTGTGTTTCGTGTGTTTCAAGCCTGCATATTTGCTCTGTTTTGCAATCCTCTTTTTTGTACATGTGACCCTGTTAAATTCCAGTGTTTTAAAATCCTGTGATCTAAAGAAGCCCTAGGTTCTATTTAAATTTGCCATTCGATCTTTTGGTGAGTGTTTGTGATGATTAGGCGTCAAGCCCTAATAAGTATGTTTAATTTAATGTGACTACTACTATGGTACTACTAGTACTACTCTACATTGGAAAGTTCTACGAAATACTAGTACTAGTACTACTAGTATCTTTTGCATGTGGTAGTACGAGAGATTGTAGAAGCCTAATCGCAAAAAAAAGGTTATAGAAGCCTCCGAGTTACGTAATTCCACTCTAGTTTTTCATCGCTCGGATGGAATCTTGTCCACTGGTTTTACAAGACATTAGTACAGACCTTTGGTGGGTCGTAAAAATATTTACAGCTACTTGCTCGATTGCTAGCATGGTGGCCTACCCATAGTCTACTCCGGGAGACCTACATTTTCCTTCCTACTATGGCAGAGCCTTCATCCTGTCTGCCGGGACTTTGGATGGACAGACGAGATTGCTCAAAGGGAGACAACGAGACCCAGACCTTGACATCTTGCTTCCACTATTCACTCTCCTCCTACTAGTACTACCTCACTCCACCTTAGCAGAAACCATTTTCTTCCCCACTGCTCCTCCCTTGATTCTTTACTTCTTCATCCAGTGATGTCACAAAATAACTTGTCTCGTCGGAAGAACAACAAGATGGCAGTGGAGAAACCCCGTCGGCAGGGGGACCTGCAGGCTCGGACCGAGAAAGGGGACCAGAAATGGGGCGAGGGCTCCTCCTCACGCATGTATTTGAAGAGAGGCTATCACCAGGACCAAGAGTCCGAGTAGGTGTTTGTACTTCCGTTGATTCCTGGGCTATCTTCTCCTCCTATTGAACCATCTTTCTACATCTTCCAGGACAGTCGAGTCGAGCGTCGAATTTTCCACCCCACGGGCTATCTCTGACTTGTATGATGACATCATGCCTTCTCTCCGTTGAAAAAAGAGGGCGACACTATACATGTAGTGGCATTTTATGTTCTTCTCTGCATGCACCAAATGAATGCTCTCTTACTTTTGGGGATATGCTATATGGGTATCCTCATAGCATGTCTCCTATCCGGATAACCCGGGTGGCCCACAGTTGGTAGCATGGCCCATGGCCTGCTTGGCGGCCCAGTTAGATGGATCCAGAAGGGAGGCCCATGCCGGATAAAGGAAGGTTACGGAGGAGTCACCGATGTACCCGGAGCCTTGGAGCGCAAGACACGCTAGACTAGTTGTAAGCCGTGTAGGACTTTGTAACCTCTACGGCTAGGTTTTTCCTGTAACCCTAGGACCTGGCGACTATATAAGTCGGGCCTATGGGAGCCTTTAGGGAACAATCTCAGACGATAACTTAGATTCTCTAGTCACCTCGCAGAGTGAACCAATCCATGTAACTCGGCGATTTGCCCTTATAGTGATTTATAGCAGGAGTAGGATTCCGCCACCGTTGTGGGATCTGAACCTGGGTAAGTTGTGTTACCTTGTACCCATCAATCGTCTGCCTTCCCCCACGTCTCTAAACACGCACTGTGAGGACCCCTCCATGGCATACTCGTCGGCAATACCACGACAGTTGGTGCCCATCGTGGGGCAAGAGGCGCTTCAGGTTCTTCAGCGGGCGAGGACCAAGATCTTCGCGGGAATTGGTGAAACCGTAGCAATCGGTCGTGTTCTCTTCTCCAGAAACGTTTCGATCGTCCCTCCCGACGAATTCTGGATCCCGGAAAAGACGAACCCTACGCGGTGCTCGATCATCCCCATCGGAGATATCCATCTCTTCATCGGCGAAACCGACTCGGGCACTAGTTCCCTGGGAGTCGTAGGTGCGTCAAGACCCGTACGGACCGCCTACGGGCAGGATACGTTCGCGGAAGGATCAATGTCAAATTTCTCCTCAGAGTTTGCCGGCCAAGATTGGAAAAATTCAAGGCCCACCCAAACCTCCCATGTGCAAGATATAACGGTGGAAGATCGTTGCAAGTCCGCCTGCTTCGTCCATGCGTCTAGACAACAGAGATCCAAGTTCGTCGGAGTGGTGACCATCTTTGATCTGGCGCGTTGCATTCAGAGAGAGGGCAAAAACCCCCACGATTACCTTGCCAGGTGGCTCCGTATACGGTCGATCTGGCGCATTACCCCAATGATGATGTCATGTATCACTTTGTGGAAGGACTGGACCAAGGTACGCTTCTCCGGCATTAGCTAAGGCGGCAGCAGGCTTTCGGATGCCTCACCTTCGAAAGCATGGTGAACACCGTCAACAACTACGAGGAGGCTGAGGAGGTAGCTCAGACAGCCCTCGCGCTCATTGATGGAGCCCCTTCGCCTCAGCCGCCACTACCGCCGCCTCCGGTCGTCGTCGCCGCAGCTGCGCCACCACCCCCAGTCATCGTCACTGATGTTGCACCTCCACCCCCCATCATCGAGGAAGCTCTGGCACCCTCCGAATCCGTGATTGACACACTCTACGCCGACTTCAGTGCAGATTCAGAGGAGATAGACTTCAGCCCGGAGGAGCTAGACTCTGCCATGCAGGAGATGGAGGAGGACTACAAGCGTGACGAGCAGGCCAACAACGCCGTCACGTACCGAGAGGTGTTCGTCGCCATTGGGACGATGATGGATGAAGATCAACCCGGATGAGCTCCGCCTCGCTGGACAAAGGGAAGGGACCACCTGTTGCTGCCAACAATGATCGCACAAAGGACATGCCCCCTCCGCCTAACCCAGTGCAGCAGTCGCAGGAACTCGGCACCGGTCCGAGCAACAATAACACCGCAAACCCGCCGCCTCCGGCATCTACGTCTGCTGCTTCCCAAGTCACTCCAGCTGATAGAGTGATGTACGACAATCTCCTTGTCGAGCATATGACCGTGGCTCATATTCGCAATGTAGTCCAGCTCGACGAGAAGCGCCATCTACTGCTGGAGGAAGCGCGGGCCATCGTGGATCAAGGCACAAAGCTAGATCGAGATCTGGTCAATGCGCAGAAGTCAATAGTGAAAGCTAGAGCAATGGAGACCGAGTACAAGACTCCGCTGCAGCAACAGAAGGCCAAGAAAGCTCCGGCTCGCGTCATCAACGATCCTGGTGTATGGCGAAACCTAGGATGGGCTCCTTCAAAGCCGGCACAGGCCAAGCCATATATTGTCAGTGAAGGCAGGCAGGTGATGCCCACTCCTCTCCTCAACCTCGCCGTCGCCAAGACCCTTCTAGAACAGGAGAGATCACCCGAAGCGGCGAACCAAGTCTATGACTTAGTGGCCAAGGCAGTGAAACAGCAAGAAAAGGCCACCTCTTAGAGGCTTGAGTCTGTCCCAGCATTTTGCCAGTCTAGCCAGCATAAGCCGCCAAGGGACATATCTCCTCTTGATGTCGGGTCTCAGACGGGTTCGTCAGAACAAAGACGGAGGGATGCCACAACAGGAAGGATGCTATCCCCATATCCTCCGAACATGGAGGCAAGGACCAACCTCGTCGCCCATCTCCACCGCCCCATTCCCCCCGACATCGCGAAGATACTAAGGCTCACTGCCGTACGGATATTCCTCCGCCAAGGCAGATCGGCATCGTCATTCGCGACAACACGGAGCAGACCCGTCATGACGGAGAACGCAACCAAGGACATAAGAGCAGGTCACGCCAGGATCCTCCGCGTCTGACAAACAACCGCGACAAGCATGAGCCGTCGCAGGAAGGTAACAGCAAGAAGGCTAACCCACTGCCACCTCCGCCTCCATCGGCACCTAGCAGCCGCAATGGCAGAGGAGGCCCGCGTTGTTCACGCAGTCCATCTCCTGATGGCAAGAACAAGAAAAGAAGCCCGGAGCCATACGATGCACGTTCATGTCTGAACAAGATCCACGAGGCCCGGGAAGAACCATACCTGGGACCATGTTGCTTTGGACCTGTGATATGGTCCGCAACTTACCCCAAAGGTTTCTGGATTGACAACCATCAAGCCCTATGACGGCACCGCCAAGCCAGCTACATGGTTGTAGGACTACGACAATGCAGTGGAGATCGCCGGGGGTAACCCCAACATTGCCGTCAAGTACCTCCCATTGATGTTGGCGGGCACGGCCTGCCAATGGATTGATGACTTGTCAGAAAGATCCATCTGCAATTGGTTGGACATGCAAGAAGCATTCACCAAAAACTTCGAGGGTATGTACAAACGTCCCTGCACTGTTGGCGATCTACAGTGGTGCGTAAAAGAGAATGACGAGACATCGCGCGCCTACCTCTCTCGCTGGATGGATATGAAGAATTCCTGCACAGGAGTGCATGCTCAGACCGCCATGGCCGCCTTCATCGATGGTTTGGAAAGGGGCACGTTGCTCCGACATAAGCTGAAGCGCCTACAGGACAATCACCAGCTATACTTGAACCAGATGATTCAGTTGGCCAGTGAGTTCATGGCTATCAACGACGATGCTCGCGGCTCTTTGCCGGCAACGGCCGTTGCAACTCAAGCACGGAGAAACAACAGCACAAAGTGCATGACCGTGCTAGAGGAAAAGCAAACCTCCGACATGGTCGCTATGACTTTTGCAGGACGAGATGATGGTGGACAGCGTGGCCGAGGAAGGGGAGCTGGTCGTGGGCAGCAGCGAGGCAGTGAAACTACCTCGGCAGCGCTCTGCGTTCCCCAAACCTACGAGGCGTACCGCGATATGCCGTGCCTCGTACACCTCGACTCCAACGGCAAAGCCACCCACACCAATCTCCATTGCAAGTTCATGAATGACCTCAAGGAGGACCCGGAGTCTGGCTACAAGCCAAGTCGGAAGAACATAGCACAAGGCAAGGGCAAGGGGAAGAAGGAGGAGGAGTCCAAGGATTCAAGTGACATGGATGAGGACGTTGACCCCAAGCACGCCGCCAAGAGCGACGACAAGGGAAAAAAACACTTCGAGAAGAAGGCAACAATTTTCCACACATTCCTTGGCACCCCCACCATCCGACAACAGAAGACCTCTATGAGGATACTGATGGCTACTCTACCCCCAGTTCCCCAGTTCCTGCGCTAGTCGGAGATTCCAATTACTTGGGACAGAAAGGATCACCCAGACCTCATCCCTACGGAGAACCAATACGCCATGGTCATCAACCCCCTGATTGACGACAACGAGTTCACCAAATGTATGGTGGATAGTGGAAGCAGCATCAACATCATGTACCTGTATACACTGCAGAAGATGAACTTTACGGAGGCAAACCTAAGGCGTACCAAAACAATCTTCCATGGCGTAGTTCCTGGTCGGGAGGCTTGGTCCCTTGGGTGCATCACACTTCAGGTCGCTTTTGGTGATGTTAATAATTACCGCCAAGAACGCATGACCTTTGAGGTGGTCCCCTTCAAGAGCGTGTACCACGTCATATTTGGCCACGTCATATTCCACACCTTCATGGCCAAGCCATGCTTCGTCTACAACAAGCTCAAGATACCCGGACCAAACGGTGTCATCATCATATCCGGAAGCTTTACCAAAGCAAGGGACTGCGAGATTGGAGAAGCAGCCTATGCAGAAGCTGTCCTCTACAGCGAAGAATTCAAGGGGATCCAGAGCAAGGTCGATGCCTCAGAGATGCCCGCATCGAGGAAACAGATTTCTGACTCCGCCCCAGCATTCAAGGACGCCATCGAGACCAAGCCAGTGGAACTTGTGGGAAGCGATGCCTCCAAGACCACCGCCATTGGTATGAACCTGGAACCTAAACAGGAAAGCACACTCGTCGAGTTCCTCCATGAGAACAGGGACATCTTTGCCTGGCAACCTGCCGACATGAAAGGTGTACCTAGGGAACTTGCCGAGCACATCTTGAATATTGATCCAAAATGTAAACCAGTGAACCAACCTCTACGACGCTTCGGAGACGAGAAGAGACGCGCCATAGGCAAAGAGATAGCTAGGTTACTTAAGGCTAGTTTTATCCGAGAAGTCCTTCACACCCGATGGGTGGCCAATCTTGTACTTGTCCCCAAAAAGGGAACCAAAGAATTTAGAATGTGCGTTGACTACACCGGCTTGAACAAAGCATGTCCCAAATATCCGTTTTCTTTGCCTCGCATTGACCAAGTCATTGACTCGACGGCTGGCTCAGAGCTTTTGTGTTTTCTCAATGCATACTCAGGATACCACCAGATCAAGATAAGGAAGTCAGACCAATTGGTCACTTTGTTCACTACACCATACGACACGTTTTGTTATGTCACGATGCCCTTTGGGCTGAAAAACGTAGGTGCTACGTACCAGCGGACAATGCAACGTTGCCTACACGATTATATTGGTCGGAACGTTCACGCCTATGTGGACGATATATCGGTGATGTCTAACAAGTCAAACGACATAATCTACAACTTAAAAGAAACCTTTGATAATCTCCGGAAATACAACATGATGCTTAACCCTAAGAAGTGCGTCTTCGGGGTTCCAGCCGGCAAATTATTGGGCTTCATCGTTTCCCAGCGTGGAATCAAGGTCAACCCGGAGAAAATCAAGGCCATCTTAAACATAAACCGTCCGACATGCCTAAAGCACATACAACGGCTAACAGGTTGTGTTGCAGCAGTTAGTCGGTTCGTTAGCCGACTTGGAGACAAGGCTCTGCCGCTATACAAGTTGCTGAAGAAGGCGGACAAATTCACGTGGATGGACGAGGCAGATGCAGCATTGAAGCAGCTCAAGGAGATACTCTCCTCAACTCCTATCCTTGCAGCACCCAAGCCTAGGGAGCCCATGTTAATTTACATGGCAGCCACCAACTGGGTAATCAGCATCATCATCATGGTAGAGCGGAAAGAACCTAGGCATGAGTACGGAGTTCAACGGATAGTTTACTATGTAAGCTAGGTCTTCACGGAGTCCAAGCAGTGTTACCCGCACTACCAGAAGATAGCTTATTGAGTGTTCTTTGCTTCTCGGAAGCTGAGGCACTACTTCCAGGAGCACCCTATCATAGTTGTGAGCAAAGCTCCACTCTCCGACATCATCAACAACAGCGACGCTAAAGGAAGGTTCGCGAAGTGGGGCATTGAACTTGTCGCCTTCGAGATTACCTATAAGATACGCGATGCTATCAAATCACAAGCCGTGGCGGATTTTATCGCAGATTGGACGGAGATTCTAGATGCTACCCCAATGGCGGAGCCAGAATACTGGGTGATGCACTATGACGGATCAAAGCTACTCAACGGCTCAGGGGCTGGTGTACTACTGCACTCACCAACCGGGGAAAAGTTGCACTACGTTCTGCAGATCCACTTCGAGGATACGAATAACATGAAGGAGTATGAAACACTCATTCACGGACTACGTGTAGCCAATGATATTGGCATCAAGCGCATAGTTTGCTGTGGAGATTCCGACCTGGTTGCCCAGCAGGTGGTTGGCACCTGGAACGCGCGGAACCCTATGATGGCGGCATATCAAGACGAAGTGGATGAGATAGCCAAGAGCTTCTTGGGCTACGAGGTCAATTATGTACCTAGGGAGCAAAACGAGGTGGCTGATCTATTGTCTAAGCTTGGATCAGGGTGCAAACGAATTCTGCCTGGAGTATTCCTGGAGCATCTACGGACACCATCCGCGAAGGGAGCAGACATAGACAACCCGGACAGAGTTGACTCTTTTGTTCACATAGTGCCAAAGGTCCCTCCGGCTTGGAAAAAACCGTTCATGGAATATCTTGTACACGGAACTTTTCCCGATGGCGAGGTCGAAAGACGGCAAATAGTACGTCGAGCAAAGGGCTATACCATAATAAATGGATAGCTCTACAAAAGAAGCAGGTGTATACCTTAAGTGTGTTTCCTAGCAAGAAGGTATTGAAATCCTCAGCAAAATCCATCTCGGATATTGCGGGCATCACGCCGCTCCTCGATCATTGGTTGCTAAAGCCTTCCGGCATGGGTTCTCCTGGCTGACCGCGAAGGTGGATGCCGACAAGCTGGTTGAGACATGCATGGGATGCCAGTATTATGCCCGACAACCACATGTTCTAGTTGAAGAATTGCGAACAATACCAATGACTTTGCCGTTTGTAGTCTGAGGGCTAGACATGGTTGGCCCGTTGCAGACGGCACCATGTGGGTTGACGGATCTGCTAGTAGTAGTTGACAAATTCACCAAATGGATAGAAGCTAAACCCATTATAAAGATCGATGGGGCAACTGCCCTTAGTTTTGTCCGGGATCTAGTAGTGAGATTTGGTCTCGCACATAGCATTATCACCAACAACGGCAGCAACTTATCACTCGGGCAAGTGGAGGCTTATTGTTGGGACAAGGGCATCCGACTTGACCTTGCATCTGTGGCACACCCACAGTCCAATGGTCAGGTTGAGGGAGCCAATGGATTAATTCTGCAGGTTATCAAGCCATGTCTTGAGGCACCGCTACATAGAGCAGATGGAGCCTGGGCGAAAGAATTGCCATCTGTGATGTGGAGTTTACGAACTACACTCAACAGATCCACCGGCTACACCCCTTACTTCATGGTATATGGAGCAGAAGCCATCCTGCCTTCCGACATCCTTCACGATTCACCAAGAGTTGCCGCCTACGACGAAGATGACGCTGAAGAATCCAGACGCCTAGATGTGGACCTTCTCGAGGAGGAACGCGTATTGGCATGCCAAAGATCCGCCATCTACCAGCATAAGCTACGCAGCACCATAGTCGCCGTGTTCGGCATCGCTCGTTTAAAGAGGGGGACCTGGTGCTCCGCCTTAAGCAGAGGAAGTCACACAAATTATCCCCTCCATGGGAAGGACCGTTCATCATAAGCAAGGCGCTACTCAATGGGTCTTACTACCTCTTTGATAATCGTGAACTGAAGGATAGACCCAACGAGGATCATAAGCGTAAGCGACGTGACCCAGATGATGACTACCCAGAGCTTGATCGGCCATGGAACATAGCACAGCTACGTCCTTTCTACACTTAGCATTTTTTATCTATTGTGTACCTCTTATATGATCAATGAAATAAAGCTCTCTGGTTTACTCATATTTCTGAGTCTTTTACCTCCTTTAGTGTTCATTTTTGGATCGTATAAAACCTTTATGCACAAGATTTGCGATTACACTTGTGAAAATTCCGCCTACGGGCGTTAGCTTAAGTTTTCTGGTCTACACGTTCTTTGTCATTTTTATGTGGATTCTGGAGTAGTGACTTTTGGCACTTATTTTCGGTGATTTTGTGCTTAGGTTATTGACGGTGCCATTGGGCATCATCGCCTGAGCACATAGTTCCGACAACGAGTCTTCCGACTCACGAAAAGTCAAGCATAAAACCAGAGTAATGGATAAGCCAACACTTGCTTAAAAAATATACACATGCTGGAACCAATTCTTGAGTAGCAGGACATAACAACCATTGTTTTCCGCCTTAAGTTAACAAGTAGTTATTTCCGCATACAAATTCCAGAGGAAACAAATGTTACATATTGTTTTTTTCATTCCTCTGGCGCATGCGACTTGGATGTAGCATCATCAGCAGCAGGAGAGTCATCCTCCTTGAAGTCGGCGGTGTTGAGGGGCCCGGAGGAGCTTTGGTTGTCGCTGTCAATGGTTTCCTTGGGCACGAAGACGTTAGGGTCGACCAACTCGGTGACTCTGGTATCAAAACCTGCGAGCGACGCCAAGATAGCCTTATGGTCTATCTTCTGGCCATCATCGTCCACGTTGGTGATACCAGAGGTCACTGTGTTGATGTCGGAGTTTTTGTAGTGCGACTTGACCATTGGAAGCGCCATCCTCGCGCCGGCCCGGGTACATGAAGCTTTCCAGCTTACAATACGCTCGGGGGCTCGGCGCAAGATTTCTGAGAACTTCATCACGGAATGCACCGCTTTGATGTTAATCTGGAGGGGTTGGCTATCTCCTTGGTCTGCTTGATGGCGGTATTGATAAAGTTGCCGACAAGGACCATGCATTCTTTTGGCAGAGGAGGCGACTGGGTCAATCCAATAGGAGCTGCAAATTCCCAACAAATGAACGCATGAGTTCAATAACACAAAAAGTTCAGAGTATCTAGCTTACATAATTACTTGGCGGAGAATCACTTACTGAAGATGCTAATCTCGGCCTGCTGGAGAGTCTCTGCCATAGAATCCCGTTCTTGTCGGAGGATCTTATATGCTTCAAGATTGCGCTGATTTTTCTCATTGGCAGCTTTCTTCTACTCTTTTAGCATCGCGATCTCCTCCTTCAAGCAGTTCATTTCTACGTTGGCGGACTCTTGCAGGACTTTCATGGAGTCCTCATGCATCTTCAGCATATCCTTCCTCTCTTGCTTAAGGATCTTGTTTTCACCATCCAGCTGCTGAATGTGCTTGGATTCCTCAACATTATCTTTAGCCTTGGAAATAGTTTCTGCAAGTCGGATAAAGAATAGTACACAGTGAGTACTCGGAGATTGTTGGCACAAGACCAAGTCGGGATACGAAAAAGAAAGGGAAAACAGACGCTTGCTCTTGATGATTTGTTCCTTCAAGAAGGCAGTTTTACCCTTTCCGGCTTCCAAGTCCGCACGCATCTTCTGGTACTTCTCGTTGGCCACGCCTCTCCGAGCATTCTCATTCTGTGGAAAGAAAGTTTAAATGTTGTTTAGTTTACTTGGAGCATCTAGCCGGATAACTATCCACCTAGAGGCTTGGGGGCTACATTGAGAGTTTTTAACTTGGCAATATGCTTGGTATTTCTTTAAGCATCTAGTCGGAACTGATTCAGTTTTCAATTAGAAGCTTGGGGGCTACAGTATAAAGTTTTTTAACTCAGTCATATGCTTAGTCTTTCTTTAAGCATCTAGTCGGAACTAATTCAGTTTACAACTAGAATCTTAGGGGCTATAGTAGCGAAATTTACAAACACTGCGTATGCTACTCTGAAAGTATTTAGTCGGAATATTTCATTCAAACTATATACTTGGGGGCTACAGTGAGAAGTTTTCTAGCTTAGTCACTCTTAGAGCATTCAGATGCAAAGGCCTAAGGTTTTCCGTCTAAATCCTCGGGGGATACAGTGGGATACTCATATGAAAACTTACAAGTGCGATGATCTTGAGGTTCGTAGCACTCTCACCAAGCAACTTGCCGGAGGACAGACTCTTTCCTTGCAAGATTTCTACTTGCCGGATAAGCTCTTCAAGACCGCAGGTTGGAGATGTCGGCACCGCACTAGGAACTAAAGCGGAGCTACTCGGCATAAGTGTCGGGTAGACTATCTTCGGGAATTCTACGGTTGTCCTGGGTGCGGAGGCGCCGCCTTCAGCAGACGTTCCACCAACAACCACCGCCTTACCGCTACCGATGGTATCCTTAGCCGGAGCTTTAGCCATATGAGTTGTGGTACTCTCTTGCGTTGCCTGTTCGCCGACAACGGCAAGCTCCGTGGAGGCACCTGAGTTCACTTCCATGGCGGAAGGGCCAGGTGCATCTTTGGCTTGTGAGCTTGTTGGAGCAGACGTAGGCTGGACGCTGCGAGTAACAGGGGCGATGGCGGGAGATGCATGGGGAGACACTTCACGATGCAACATATCCTTAATATTTTTAGAAGCCCCCAAAGTCTTTGATGTCTTCTTCAAGCTAGTAGCGGCCTTCTTCCTGAAACGTGCAAAAAGTATAAGTACAGGAATAAGACAAGCAATGGACAATGTCGGAGAGAAAGAAGCTTACACAACAGGGGGTGCTTTGTCAAAAGGGATCCCGGTAACCTTTCTTTTCTCCGCCTCCAGGGCGGCGGTAGTCTTCTTGGAGGCTCCACCCTCCATCTTATTCTTCTTGCCTCCATCGGCAGCATCAAAGGTGGAGCTCTTCCACTTTCACGCTAGTGGGACATCGTCGTCGGACACGACAGTGACTTCCTTCATCTTTGGGTCATAGATTTGGACAGCCATGCTATCCTCCTCTAGACTGCTAAGCTGTTAAGTGAAATCCCACAAGTGTTAGTTGAAGACGGTGATGGTTAGACGGAAGAACTGGAGTGTATGTCATACACGGAAAATAAACATCATACCTCTGGGCACATGCCGTCAATGAACATGTCATAGGTGATGGTGAAGCCACGCTTCCTATCCTTCACCTTGACGATGTCCTTGAGGCAGAGCTTGACGGAGTCACTCGAGAAGTTATCCTTAGAGATGTGGAGGCTATCCTTCCTATCCTTGGTATACTCATGCATCCGCTTTGAGTGGAGCTGCAGAGGCTGGATCCGCCTGATGAACCAGCACATCGCTAGGTCCAACCCGGTCAGACCCGTGTCTACGAACCACTCTATCCGCCTAATGGCACGGGAGGCTTTGTCACCGAAGGGAAGGGTGTCTTGGGACCTCCATGTCAGGGCTTCTGCGGCGGCTCCATCGACAAAGTCCGGATACATTTCTTCTCGGCCAGCCAGAGGGATATCTAGGCCATAGAAGTACGTATGTTGCCAGTTCTTGTAGGACTCATGGCCGACGATGTCGGGGAACCGCCAGCCAGGCCGGATCGTAAAGCTAATTGTCCCGCAGTCCCTAAGCTCGTCCTTGCCAGCTCCGGCTTCTCACTTGACGGTGAAGAAATAAATAAAGAGATCTAGCCTAGGCCTAATCCCTAAGTAACCCTCACAAAGCGCCGCGTAGTTGCTGAGCGCGAGGATGCTATTGGGGGAGAGGTTCTGAGGCTGTACTCGGTAATGGCTAAGGACAGCTAGGAAGAAATTGGAGATGGGCAAAGAAACACCGCGTACCAGTTGGGCTTTGAGGTACACCTTCTCCCCGGCTTGGGGAGAAGGGATGACCTCGCTGGCCGGTGCCGCCCGCCAGGCGAGCCCCTCCGCCGCAGGGAGGTAGCCCTCGACGAGCAGCTCCTTTATGTCGCGGTCCGTGATGTCCGAGTCGTGCCAGTCCCCTTTCTGGGAATCGCTTTCCTCTTCCAGCAGCTCCAGCGCCGCTGGATTGTGGTCGCCGCCGATGGATTCGACCACCGCGGACCTGGGGATCACCAGACCCTCTGGAGGCATGAGCATGGTGCTCGCCGGCTTTGCCACAACATCACCTGGTGCCGCCATGGAGGGAGCAGAGCTGCTGCTTGCCATTGGAGAGGAGGAGGTGGTGACTGGAATATTGAAGGGCTAGGGTTTTTCACAAAACGCGCGGAGAGCTCGAGGAGGCGCTTGCTGGAGGAAGAAGATGACGCAGGAGGAGAATGAGGTGAAAAGTAAAAGTCCACCTCAATTACAATTTATAACCTCTGGCGTCAAGATTCGTGCAAGATGATCGAATGGTTGACGCGTAGGCGACGTGTGCGGGCGCGTGCGCGGAAATTTTGGCACGTTTCCAACCATCGCCGCCAACGGTTCGTATCGCTCGCACGGGAAAAACGGACATGATTGTGTTCTCTGCATGTGTGAGTTACGAGGTGTTGCTGACCTATGTCTACGACGTCCTAGTTGTCACTGGCAGGTGAACCATCACATCGGAAGATTCTGGCATGGACTTATCCAGTCCGGCTATGGAAGAGTACGATAGAAGATTCAGCAATTCTCTGACTTACAAGATGAAGATGGAGAAAACCTTGCAGGGTTCTTTGGGAGGACTACAATATACTCCCTCCGTTTGGGATTATAAGTCCCGCACGGATAACTAGGTTGCCAATTTGAACAACAAAATATAAATAGTAGAGCATAAAAATTATACCATTAGAAACTTTACAAGTTATATTTTCCAATGGTATAACTTTTGTGATATATAAGTTATATTTTGTTACTCAAATTAACAACCTAGGTATACGCGTAGGACCTATAATCTCGAACAGAGGGATTATTGCTTGACGATTTGCTGACATACATCTAGACAGAGCATTCAACCTGAAGAGGCAAGACAGGGCAAGATCTCGGAGTTCTCCGGGGACTACTGTTGGGGATATGCTATATGGGTATCCTCATAGCATGTCTCCTATCCGGATAACCCAGGTGGCCCACAGTTGGTAGCATGGCCCATGGCCTGCTGGGCGGCCCAGTTAGATGGTTCCGGAAGGGAGGCCCATGCCAGCTAAAGGAAGGTTACGAAGGAGTTACCGACGTACCCGGAGCCTTGGAGTGCAAGATATGCTAGACTAGTTGTAAGCCGTGTAGGAATCTATAACCTGTCCGGCTAGGACTTTTTCCTATAACCCTAGGACCTGGCGACTATATAAGTCGGGCCTATGGGAGCCTTTAGGGCACAATCTCAGACGATAACTTAGATTCTCTACTTACCTCGCATAGCGAACCAATCCATGTAACTCGGCGATTTGCCCTTATAGTGATTTATAGCAGGAGTAGGATTCCGCCACCGTTGTGGGATCTGAACCTAGGTAAGCTGTGTTACCTTGTACCCGTCAACCGTCCGCCTTACCCCACGTCTCTAAACACGCACTGTGAGTACCCTTCCATGGCGTACTTGTCGGCAATACCACGACAGTTGGCGCCCACCGTGGGGCAAGAGGCGCTTTAGGATCTTCAGCGGGCGACGACCAAGATCTTCGCGGGAATCAGCGAAACCGTAGCCATCGGTCGTATTCTCTTCTTCGGCAACATTCTGATCGTCCCTCCCGACGAATTCTGGATCCCGGCAAAGACGAACCCTACACGATGCTTGATCGTCCCCATCGGAGATATCCATCTCTTCATCGGCAAAACCGACTAGGGCACTAGTTCCCTGGGAGTCGGAGGAGCGTCAAGACCCGCACGGACCACCTACGGGCAGGATACGTTCACGGAAGGATCGATGTCGAATCTCTCCTTGGAGTTTGCCGGCAGAGATCGAAAAAATTCTAGGACCACCCAAACCGCCCCTGTGCAGGATATAACAGTGGAAGATCGCTGCAAGTCCGTCGGCTTCATCCGTGCGTCTGGACAGCAGAGATCCAAGTTCGTCGGAGTGGTGACCATCTTCGATCTGGCGCGTTGCATTCATAGAGAGGGCGAAAACCCCCGTGATTACCTTGCCAGGTGGCTCCGTATACGGGCCGATCTGGCGCATTACCCCAATGATGATGCCATGTATCACATTGTGGAAGGACTGGACCAAGGTACGCTTCTCCGGCATTCGCTAAGGCGGAAATAGGCTTCAGGACGCCTTACCTTCGAAAGCATGGTGAACACCGTCAACAACTACGTGGAGGCTGAGGAGGCAGCTCAGACATCCCTCGCCCATTGACAGAGCCCCTCCGCCTCAGCCGCCACCGCCATCGCCTCCGGTCGTCATCACTGCAGCTGCGCCACCACCCCCAGTCATCGTCGCTGATGTTGCACCTCCACCCCCCCTCCTGTCCTTGAGGAAGCCCCGGCACCCTCCGACTCCGTGATTGACACGCTCTACGCCGACTTCAGCGCAGATTCAGAGGAGATAGACTTCAGCCCCGAGGAGCTAGACTCTGCCATGCAGAAGATGGAGGAGGATTACAAGCGTGACGAGCACTCCAACAACGCCGTCACGTCCCGAGAGGTGTTCGTCGCCATTGGGACGGCGATGGATGAAGATCAACCCGGACGAGCTCTGCCTACAGCGTTGGACAAAAGGGAAGGGACCACCTGTTGCTGCCGACAGTGATCGCGCAAAGGACATGCCCCTCCGCCTAACCCAGTGCAGCAGCCGCAGGAACTCAGCACCGGTCCGAGCAACAACAACACCGCAATCCCGCTGCCTCCAGCATCTACGTCTGCTGCTGCCCAAGTCACTCCAACTGATAGAGTGATGTTCGGCAATCTCCTCGTCGAGCCTATGACCATGGCTCATATTCGCAATGTAGTCCAGCTCGACGAGAAGCGCCATCAGCTGCTGGAGGAAGCGCATGCCATCGTGGATCAAGGCGCAAAGCTAGATCGAGATCTGGTCAACGCGCAGAAGTCAATAGTGAAAGCTAGAGCAATGGAGGACGAGTACAAGACTCTGCTGCAGCAGCTGAAGGCCAAGAAAGCTCCGGCTCGCGTCATCAACGATCCTGGTGTATGGCGAAACCTAGGATGGGATCCCTCAAAGCCGGCACAGGCCAAGCCATATATTGACAGTGACGGCATGCATGTGATGCCCACTCCTCTCCTCAACTTCGCCGTCGCCAAGACCCTTCTGGAGCAGGATAGATCACCCGAAGCGGTGAACCAAGTCTATGACCTAGTGGCCAAGGCGGTGAAATAGCAGGAAAAGGCCACCTATCAAAGGCTTGAGTCTGACCAAGCGTTTTTCCATTCTAGCCAGCATAAGCCGCCAAGGGACAAATCTCCTCTTGATGTCGGGTCTCAGACGAGTTCGTCAGAACGAAGACGGAGGGATGCGCGCAACAGGAAGTATGCTATCCCCATATTCTCCGACCATGGAGGCAAGTCCCAACCTCGTCGCCCATTGCCACCGCCCCGTTCCTCCCGACATCGCGAAGATACCAAGGCTCACCGTCATACGGATATGCCTCCGCCAAGGCAGAGCGGCATCATCATCTGCGACAATGCGGCATTCTCATGTTGGTCGTCGAGCTCACGACCATCGTAGAGGTCGTGCCTTCAAAGGGCATCCACAGTGTTGCAATCACCGAATCTGAGACAGGTAAATATTTGGCTTTGGAGTAGGAATTGGTTAGGAAGGGAGAAGCCTTCCACTGGCCCTCTTTTTTTGGTTTCTCATCCGTCTTCGCATAATTATATTCCACTCTTATTAGCAATCGAATGCGCTCTGTGGAGCTTTTTGTTAACGATAGTAGTTACTAGCTAATTGGTTGTATAGTAGCCCAATGAATTATTACTTCCATTCTTGCTATATTCATGAGAGGATGAGATGGTTGGCTGAGAATTGTTGCATGCTCTGTTTAATGGGTCCCACGTGTTTAGTCTAACCGGTGCATCCATTTTGTTTTGACTTGACTTTATTTTTTTCTCACGAGCAATCTTTCTTGCACTTTGTGGATGCCCGACTCAGGATTTTTAGTACTACGCTATATATGCTCTAGGAGGAGGTTTCTATCTAGAAAAGAAAATGTTCCATCAGCGTCAACGACACCTAGCTATGTCTGGAGTACTCTGGGTCACAGGCACAACTACCCATGTAGATACCCCGGGACACCCAACGATTGCTTCGCAGGCAAGATATCCGCTCTAGCCCGTTGATTTTGGATGGACGGACAAGATTGTTTAACACTGAACCGTGTATCTTTGGTTGTTACTATACTTTTTTTATGAGCTACTAGTATGATTTCATTAGCAGTCTGGTTATGACTGCAAAGTACAGTATGTGTGAGCTGCGTTGATTAGCGATAGTCATCAGCGAGCGAGGGCCTCGACCACACAAAAAAGGGTCCGTCACTCAATCAACAGAAAAATGGAGCTTGTGTGCACATGCATGCAACTCAGTAACTAGACTATGATGAGATCAACGAATATACGGAGAGTATGAGTAATATCAACCCAATAGAGTCCACTTAATACACGATGCATGCAACTCAGTAACCAACTACTATCATGCATGTAATCACGATGCATGCTAGTTACATAGTATATTTTTTTAGCTCCATGCATTCACTCCTAAAAATGGAGTAACCAACTACTATCATGCACGTAATCAAGATAGGCTGACATAATAGCAATAAGCTGCATTAGTATGTTTTTTGAGCTGCATGCATTCACTTCTGAAAATGGAGTACACGAAAACTTTGAAATCGTGGAGCGTCAAAATAACCTGGCCCCCAGCTATCCTGATTAATGGTGTGCTACTACTATATTGTGGCCTACACATCTACCCCTATAATTTATTCTAGGACACCCAACGATTGCTTGCATAGAAGTCCATGCTAGAGCCTTCGCAGGGAAGGTATCAGCTCTGGACCGTTGATTTTGGATGGACAGACAAGATTGCTAGACGGCCAAAATCACATGGTCCCTACTCCCTCGCACCCCTCTATTTCAAACACTATGAAATTTCTCGCGCCCCTCCGTTTCAAACGCTGCAAAATTTCTCACACCACTCTGTTTCAAACACTGCAAAATTTCTCGCGCCCCTCTGTTTCAAACAAACAATACTAGTTAATAGTATTTCCCTCTTGGGTCGGTACTACAGTAGTACCAATATATTTCAAAAAAAAAAATTCTCCCCCCCCCACACACAAAGAAAAATCCTCAGAAAAACCCTAGCCCCGCTCACACTCTCTTGCCTCTTCGACCACCGGCTCCGGCGGCCGGAACCTCCGGCAGCACTTCTCATGCTGGCTTTGCCCGCCGGAACTCGACACCTTGCACTCCTCACCCACCAGTATGCCGGAGCCGCATCAGCTGCGGTCTCATCCAACACACCATTGCCACTTCACCAATGTCTAGCGCACCCGATCCAGGTCACCGCACTTGACTTCCTTTCCCCACTTTCCCTTGTACGGTGCCGAATCCATCAACAACTGCCCAAGATCTACTTCCGCACCGCCGGCATCCATCCCAACCGTACCATACCAGAGCCACCGTGCACTGCACTGATTCTGTGTCAGCGATGCTCTCGTCCACCAGGCTCAAGCTGGCATCGACCATCCAAGATCTGTTTCTTCGATGCAAATTGCCACCACAACCGCAGCACCCTTAGTTAACTGGACGTCACCCACGTGGGTACGTATGATTGTTAGAAGCCCCTCTGGCTATGGTAACCAAATCTCCCAACTTTTTTTTGTTTTGTCAACATCATAGTAGGTTCAAGCCTATCGTAGTGAACTGCATTTTTCTAATCGTGCTACACACCAAGTCTGTGTGCACGCCTGTTCTTTGTGCTATATTAATGTCACTAGACATGTTGGTTTGCATTCGCTCATCTACAAATTTTAAAGTCATGCACATGTTCTTAGCTAGTCTGACGTCGGTATTGAAACGACAGTGCCTGAGAAGGCTAGATGATGGTATGGGAGCGAGCAGGGAAGCGAGCGACAGCGTCCGTGGGCGGGATTGGGCATAAGCATGCGTCGAGGACACAAGAAATACCTAGGTTCGGGGCCCTCGTGGTGGGGTAACGCCCCTACTCCTGCCAATCCGACTAACTGAATGAACACCAAGAACTACAAATGCTCCTTGAGTTGTACCGATGTGTGCTCTCTAAGAATGAGAGACCAATCCTTGCTACGTTGCCCCTGCCGCCCCTTATATAGGACCGAGGCGGTATGAGCAACGACACTGCTAATTGGCGGATCCCACAGGCGGGCCCATCTGACTATTCCAGTACAGTATTCTACCTCCCTGACGTCTAGTATAGTGTCGCCCCCCTCCCCCGCCGGCACGGAAACAGTGGAGGCCGCCCTGGCCGACACGAGCGGCGACTCCTGTTCTCGCCCGGCACGGGTATTGGCCGTATTCTCCGGCTTCCCCGCTGGCTCTGTCTTCATGTCTTATCGTTGTCTGCTAAGGGCGGAGGGTTACTGTGCACCCGTCAGCCTAGCATCCTTGCCTTCCTGGTAAACCTCGTCCGGCGGATACGATCCTGCCGGTTGCCTTGTCCGGCTGGGGAGGTCCAGCCGGCTAGGTGCCTTGCCTGTGTCTTTTTATCCGGCTGATGGTTCTGCTGGCTCCTCCTTGGTCTGTCTTTCTCTTTGGCCTGCTTTTGAGTGTTTGCATCAGGCTGGGATCACCGGTTGGCAGTTGTATCGCCCTTGAAACTTGTCCGGTTAGCCAACCCGTGGGTGATCCCCACACCACTAGCCCCCGAGCACACATAGATTCCACCCTTAGGTGAAATGTGTGTCGGCTCGAAAGCTAGTTTGAATTTCTGTCCGGTTGATTTCGGCGGTTGGGTTACTCGGCTACGTCATCACGGTTGTCAGCCACGCGCGTGAGGTCATGATGTCTTTAGTGCGACGTGCAGCGATGCATCGTGTCAAACATCGCCTAGGGAACCGTCGCTAGCGCTGCACGAACCGCTCCAGGGATCTTCTGTGCATTCTATGCCTGCACAAATGATCCGGGAGCCATTGGAGGTGTGCGGTGCCGCCCCGTGGCTAGCCGGGCAGTTTCCCTCCCCAGGCCATAAATACAGGGTCCGCCGCGCCACTACCTCCACCTTGCCATTAGCCCCCTTTAGCGCCACCGTCTGCCTCGCCGCCGCCATTGACACCAGCCGTCGATGAGCCTGTGCGCCTCGCCTCGCTGGTGCCGCCCTTTCTGTGATCGCCAGAGCACTGGGCCATCGTCTGTCCTCCACCTTTCCCTCTTCTTATCCGCTGCCGACCGCTGTCATAGAGATGGCTGAGAGTCGCGGAGCTTTGTGTGGATCCTCTTTGACGGAGGAGCAACTTGAAAAGTATCACCGCGCGCGGGTGATCCCAACGACCGGGGAGGTCGAGGTGTGCCTCACGCCAGCCGGCGAGGTGACGCTGCACCTGCAAGCCGGCGAGCGTGTTATTTTCCTCGTGTACCTGGCGCGCGGCCTAGCCCTTTCGGCCAGTGCCTTCTTCTTGACCGTCCTCGCCCACTTCGACCTTTGCCTCCACCATCTCGACCCCAATGCCATCAGCATCCTCGCCCACTTCATCGCCTTCGGTAAAGTTGTGGCAGCAAACGTACTTCAACGTACGTAACATGTCCTCCGTTGACCGGATCAACCTCCCCGGCTTCCAAGACCAGGAGTCCTCCCAGACGCACTGGGAGCAGAAGATCTTCGGCTCCAAAACTAAGTCGAACGAGATGCTGTGTCGGATGAGGGTGCTCATCACAGCTATATTGACCGGTGTCGATGTCGCCCTCAACTGGGTATCCCAGCTGATTATGCTGCTGTAGCAACGAGCACACAATATGTGCTATTACTTTGGCCGGCTGGACCCGAATCGGCTCTCCCGCCGTGATCCTCCCTTCGCCAACCTCTACGAGTGGGTTTGGATGATCACCAAGGAGAAGATCGAGGCCGACTGGTCTTTTGGCCTGGCCCCTACGACCGTGACAACCGCGCCCCTCGGGTAAGTTAACTGCTAACTTGCCGTCTCTTGCTTCTTCTTGCCTTTCATTTATCCGCTATCGCTTCATGATCCGGATTTCTTTCGTTCCTTTCCGGAAGACCATCCCGTGCATCATCCGGGAGGAGGGAAAGGCTCCCCTCCAGGTCTTCACCGTCGACCTTCCCGAGCCACGCGCGCGGCGATCCAGTGAGAGCTCGGACGGCGAGGACGAGTACTTCCCTAGCCAGATTGACAAGGTGACGGAGGATTCGCAAGGCCCTGAGCCAAAGGAGAGCAATGGCACTGCACCGAGCAAGGAGACACGGAAGCGAGTGAGCGAGGCCGTCTCGACCCACACCGCCGCTCCCGGAGATTTGGCTGCCAATCGCAGCCGGGGAGGCATCCCGCGCCCTAGCCAGGGTGGCGGTACCCGGAAGAAGGCCGGTGCTCCCGTTGTGCAGGGGTAAGTATCGCTTCTCCTATGGTTGGTTTCGCGTCGTTATTTGCCTTTCTTTTTGCTCCTTCCTGACTTTACTTTTTTCTTTCTTGCAGTGCTGTCATCTCATTGGGCGGCGCGATCCCGACTCGCAACCTGTCTGGCTCGCCGCCACGCGACCCCCGTCACCCAGGGCGCCCCCTCCATGACTGCCCCCGCCTCTGCCTGAAGTTACCCCACCACCGGAGTCAGAGCTCGTGGTGCAGCCGGATCCCGCCACGCATGCGCGTGTGTCGGATCAGCCAAAAGAGGCCTCTGACCCCGGCGGGGGTCCTTTGGCCGAAGCGGGGGACCCGCGAGCCGAGAAGGAAGACGTAGTGGTGGAGGAGGTGGACTCCGACAAGGAGGCGATGGAGCAGTGGCTCCCCGCTGCTCACGATGCCCCGGCTGCCTTGGCCGACTCCTCTGTGTTGCTGCCCCCGGATGCCCTCACCGTGCTCTAGGGCCTAGAGAACAACCCTGGAGGCTAGACTGAAGGAGTGCCGACTGCTGAAGTCGATGCTAGCAGGCGCCAACAAGGCCACATCCGAGCAGCTCGCCACGTCGCGGGGGACTGCACGGAGTAAGATTTTTCGCCTTGGGATTTTTCCTTCTTTTTTTGGTGTCCGACTGATTTCTTATCCTTTTTTCTCTTTGTCTTTCTCTTGCAGCCATCCTCGTCTGCACACAACGCGAGATTAACTGGCTGACGCGCTCTAACACGCGTATCAGCCGGGATAACTCAGCGCTTCGCATGCAGAACCGGGAGTTCCACGCTAAGGTCAACCGGCTAGAGTCCGCGACAAAGGAGCGCGAGGAGACCCTCGCCAGCCGGGCCACCGCCTTTAAGCTTTTGGACAAGGAGGTCACCCGGCTGAAGGAGCACCAAGCCTTCCTCAAGGATGAGCTCATGAAGATTGGGCATGTCGCCAAAGGTGAGCCTGTCCTTCCTCTTTTTTTGTTCGTCCGAATGGACCATACGGATTCGCTTTTAACTTCCCTTTCTGATCAAAGGCTTATATCCGCAAGTAGATGACCTGGCCTATGACCGGGTCCAGCAGGTTGCGCCGGGCAAGAAGGCGAGCGTCCGGGACATGGTCGCGTAGCTCGGGGAGGACGCCGCCAACCTCCGCAAGGCCGGTGCCACCATCCACAACATCCTCTATCCGGATGACCTCCTGCCGGAGACCATCGGCGTGCTTGCCGATGCCCCGGGTGCCATCGACCGGCTCCGCGACATAGCCTCCCATGCCGGATCAGAGATGGCCTTGGCGCTGATGCTCAATTGGTACAAGGACACGTGCACCGAGAAGCTAGTGGGAGGGTTCCGAGACGGCGTGGACCACGCCACCATTCGCCAAGCCCATCCAGGTCTCCAAGACGCCGCCATCCAGACCGCCGGCTACACCGACGTCGACGAGGTCTTAATGGAGATGCTGGTGGTGCGCCAGAAGGTGGACTGGAGGCGTACTCTTAGTCGGGAGGAGCCGGCTCGGACCCTCCTCACGGCAAGGGGCCAGCGGCCTGAAGAAGAATCATCGGGATGCCAGGCGTACTTGTATAAATTTGTGTTGTGTGTCTGGCACTTTGAAACTTTGTGGATCTGCGGGGCTTCGCCCCCCCCCCCCGCTATTTAATGACTATCCACCTTGCTTTTGGCTTTATCTATGTGTATTTTCCGGTATCTGTCTGACTGGCGTCTTCTGACTTGTCTTCTCCAATTGGTCTTTATCATTGCCTTTTCCCTTGTTTTGCGATCTTGCATTTTTGACTTAATCGGTTGGGAGGAACTTGCCGCCTTGCCCTGACCGGCTGGGACGACTTCTAGTCGGGAGCTACATGTTTCTAGTGGGGGCGATTCAGCGCACCCACTGGGTGTAGCCCCCAAGATTCGAAGTAGCTTAAGTAGCTAGGTGCTTTGAATCTTCAAAATTCCTTGCGCTCCTCCTTTCTCTTTAGAAACCGACTTGCTTAGCCGGACAGGAGAAACTGCATCCCAGCCCTGCTACCCCACTTGGCTATCCTTGAGCCCTTTTTTCTATTACTTTCCTTACCACTTCTACCTTTCTCTCTTTCTTTATTTCCTTATGATCTTTCTTATGAGCCTCTCTTGCTTTGCTCTGACCGGCTTGAACATATTTCGGCCAGAAGCTACATACTTCCAGTGGGGGCGCGCCAGCGCACCCACTGGGTGTAGACCCCGAGATTCGGAGTAGCTACCGCAGGTAGGTGCTTTGAATTTTAAAAAATGTCTTTGCATTCTTTCTGTGCCTTGCGTGTCCGACTGATGGACTTAGCTGGACGGGAGGAACTGCATCCCGACCCGGGTTAACTCATTGTCTTGCTTTTCTGACTAGCGTCGTCTTCCTTCGATCGGCTAGAACATCTTCTAGCCGAAAGCTACATACTTCTAGTGGGGGAGCGCCAGCGCACCCACTGGGTTTAGCCCCCGAGATTCGGAGTGGCTGGTGTAGCTAGGTGCTTCAAATCTTACCTGTTCTTGAGATCCGACTCGGTGCGGTCATGCAAAAAAGAAACATACGGAAATTAACTTTTATCAGTACACTACCGTGTGGTACACAGGGTGTCAATCGGACAATGGGTTTGCGTTCGAAATACTAGATCGTGCTTTTTTGAATACTTAGTCACTTTCCCGTGCGCTCTGTTGTTTATGCTATGTCCTTGCCGGGCAGCCGGGTTGCGATTTGGAGCCAGAACCGAAGGGGAAGCTGACAATACATTGCACACAGTACTAGGGGCTTAGCAGCCAGAAAATAACAACTAGGAACAAGGTTGGTGTAGCACCTCGGTAAAACCACTACTACAAAATCGCTTGGTTTTTTGTTTTGTGCATCATCAATATATCATGCTCATCTCATCATGTCACCTCCATTTGAGCATCATATCAAACATTACATTCATCTTGTATTGCTTGGGTTGTTGTTGCTACAACCATACTCTCTCTCTCTTGTAAAACCTCTTTATTTTGTTTTCTACAAAGTTGGGATCCACTTGTTAAGATCCACTATTTTTTGATACACTATTTTATCAATGGCTTTGCTCTTTCTAAAACTCTAATCTCTAATCTTATTAAAATGCCCAATTTGAATTATGGGGCATCATCCTTCCTCTAGCTCTTGTTCCCTCTTTGCTCTTTTATGTTGCCACCTATCTATGTTCAAAAGATCCTGCATAAATATTCAAAAGGATTCAAAATTAGAACCTAGCTTGAAATTGTGAAAGAATAAGAGCAACCAAACATATAAGATAAAAATAGAAAGAATAAAGAGAGATAGAATGCAAACCTGGCTGAAACCTACAGCAGCCCATCTAGTAGAAGCCCACCCGGGTGTCCTCCTTTTTGGCCCACCCGCGGCCCATCTCCCTGCGTTCCCAGCGTCCTGGTACCGCTTCATCGACGAAGTTACTGTAGACCACCTTTCTCTATCGCCCTCATCTCTCAGCGCCTCGACGGAGAAGCAGGTGCCCGTCGGTCCCATCAAGCTCCATCAGTGGCTCATGCCGCTCGCGTGCCGCGTGCCACCCTTATCTACCATCCCAGCCGCGTCCCTGGAACCCTAGACTCCTCCTTCCGTCCACCAGTGCCACCACCTTCCTCCCCCTTTTTCCCCATGTTCCGAGAGAGAGACCGAGAGGGAGCCACGGCGAAGGAGCATCGATATGGCCGTCGTCAAGTTCATATGAGCGCGGGATTGGCACAACTCTGTCTCCGCGACATCTACATGGATGATCGGAGCTGGAGCTGCCGGTGACTACCTCCTCGCCTCTGTTTCGTTGGTGACCAAGCAGGCCTGCCCCGTCGCCACCGCCCTGTCCATCTTCCTCCTTCCCCGATCCCGATTCCGGCGGGAATTGGTCGAGGTGAGTGCCACCTCCTTTCCCCCTCTCTTTTCCCCACCTTCCCGCATCATGCCGCCCTGAATCGCCGTCGCCGTCGTCAGTAACCACCGCCCGCGCACGCAGCAGCAACAGCAACATCCGCGCGCACCATGCCCTGTAGTAGAACAACCCGAGCAGCAGTTTATGTCTCTGTTCCTCGCAAGATATAAACCGGTACAGTCCCCTCCGTCGATTGATAAAACACAAAACTTGTAGAGAATAGTGCCCTCTTCATCTTTGTCATTTGTGGCATAGCAAAATTCCCAAAGGCGCTCTCGCCATCTTGGTCGCAACATGGGCCCGAGCTAGTAGTTTTTGCGATCATCTTCAGTTTCGTTAGGTTCCAAACCAACCCAGCGAGATGTTTTCCTGGAAAGACCTTGAGCTTCCCTTCTTCCTACCCGCGGTCCTACCCCACCCAGTCCTCTATGCCAAGTCAGCACCGCGGTCCATCTGTCACTCTCTGTTGGTAGAACTCCTGCGAGTAACAAAAGTCGAGAAAACCTATTTCTGAATTCAAATTCAATTTGTTTATATTCTGTTTAAATACAAACTATTTGATAACTTTTAAATAAGTAAAAATTTGAATAAAAATTTAATATGAAATATGTTTATTTTTTCAATATGAATGCAAATGCCAATTCAGTTTTGCCTAGAGTCAACTCTAACTAGTCAAACCTTTGACTTTGATCTTGTTTTAATAATGTTGACCTTAATACTCCCTCTGTTTTAAATTACTCCGCCGGCGCGCTTATGTAGGTGAACTAGTACTCCCTCATTTTTCATTCAAAAAAATCCTCGAATTTTTGAAATAGATAGTATGAAATATGTACTACGTATACCAAAAATTCTAAGAATTTTTTGATGAAAAATGAGAGAATACTAGGCCACCTAGGTAAGCGTGCGCGCGGAGTAATTTGAAACAGAGGGAGTAATAAATTAAATTCATAATTTCAAATAATGTTAATAATATATGTTTTTGAATCAAAAAAATGTGAGGAATATGTTTATGCTATTTACAATATCATTTGAGAAATTTAAAATTTCGAAATAATTTAATTGTTTATAAATGCCTTTTCTTAATAAATTCATAACTTTAAATCTGTAAATGTGAATTCGATAAATAAAATGTCCAAATTGATCAGTGACGACCTCTCCAACCATGATATCCATGTTATCATTTTCATTATGCATTAAGAGCAGTTTTATAATTAGTACTGTTTATGCAAGGAAAACATGATAAATAAAATTGGGAACTAATTGTTTCTTATTAATAATGCCTCACAAATGTTATATCATCAATGTGATATGCCCCTAATACCTTTTCGACATATCATGATCATGCCGATTCTTCCCCATTAGTTGTAGTTACTGCATCGCTTGTTTCTTTTAGCGTTTTGCTTCTTTCCGGATAGGACGATGAGATATTGTGAGCTTCGACAAGTTCTTCGGTTATGAAACTTTGGCAATGTTTTCTAGGCGAGCATTCTCCCCCTTTCTACCTATTTTATATTTATAGTTCCTCATGTTGATCTATTGCTATCTGTGTTGTGATGCTTTAGATTCCATACCCCTTTATATATCCCTGCAGCCTTTATATTGACTTGGACACCTCTATTTCTTGTTGTTTGGGTAAACAGTTGGTCTTGCGAGTCGTAGTCGTTAGCTTAGGTGTTATTTCGTGTCGTCGATGTTCCAATGATGTTGGGGGTTGGCATATTATTAATGATGGAGATGATCATGACTTTAGTTATAGTTTAATAACTAATATTGAAAGTACGTATAATAAATGCAGAGGCACAGAGGGGTAATAGTTGAGATCTGGTTGTTATCCCGCCCCCTATGTCCA
This sequence comes from Avena sativa, assembly GCA_916181665.1. NCBI lineage: Eukaryota > Viridiplantae > Streptophyta > Magnoliopsida > Poales > Poaceae > Avena > Avena sativa. Next base: position 120,710,410 of record OV702297.1, on the reverse strand, counting down.
TCTAGGGCCCAAGTTCTTGACACCTGTTCCGAGACGAGCGTGCTAACCACATGTGGGGTGTCTGGGCACCCCTATCGGCTTAGTACCTGATTTCAAAGTACTATTCTGGGCCACAAACTAGTTCGGGATTTATGAGTTACTACTGTACTTATGCCATGTATGCCATGTATGAGATGTTTATTACCTGTTGCTCGATGAGCGTTTATTGTTGTTGCGTAGGTGCGGCACTCTGTCACGGGAATATTTTGTCTATGACCTCTGCTCACGTGCAAGTCCACGCAACCTCAGGGTCCATACGAGGAGGATTAGCTATACCTCATATGGGTAGCTCTTTCGGGTGGGACCCATGTACTTTCTTTGGGTCAGGGAAAGCGTCGTGTCCTAGTACCTGCCAGCATACTGATGGAAGTATGTTAATTGATCTGACAAAAATGGTCGAAGTGCATGTGGAAACTTTGATGCACCCCTACAGGGTTAAATCTTTTCGAAAAGTCGTATCCACGGTTATGGACGACTTGGAGCACAGTTCTCGATCATAGACAACTATAACTAAAGTTTACTATTATAATATGACTTATATCTGCTATGACTAGTAAGTTGGATAATCACCATGAAAATAATGAATAAAACTACCAACTGTGTGAGTTTCCTCGGCACGACTTCCTCGTTTGGTATCGAGGGGGAAATACCAGGATGGGTATGACTTATGGTATTATCAGGTTGGTTCTTAATAGGTCTTTCTTATCCCTCTCTGATAGCCGACAGTTGTATCGAGTCTCTATAGGTTGTTTAGTGCATGCCGCGCTGCCGCTTCAGTCCACCATACCTATGTAGGCGAGGACCGCCAAATTCTAAGACTCATCATGTACTGGCCTCAGTACTGACCGCTCTCTTGTTTTTCTTTTCCCTTTGTCGGCACTCCTTTTATTTAGCAGGTTTGAGATCAATGTCATTAGCAGGATTACCCTTCCGGCTTGGCCTAGGCAGGGTTATGGACGCCATTGGTTATTCTCCGGGGATCTTATCCTAATTTTCATCTTGTTCGTACTTGGACGTGGTATTGTTTTCAAGGTGATTTGGATCTTTGTATCGTATATTTGTATTCTTGACTCTTTCAGTCATTGTTGTATATATTCGTCTGTGGGTTCCATCGTGGACTATTGTGTAATGATATTACTTCGTTTTCCACCCGCACGCAAGTGCCTGGTAGGCACCTTTGAATCGTTTATATGTGTGTTTGGTGGGAGTCGCTAAAACTTGCATATGGCCAATCCGAGGGTGTTATAGCTGGAATGTCTGATCTATCGCATCTTTCACCGTTTTTCATGTGGGATGCCTCGGGCTTTTGCTCTTTCTAGTCGGACAGCCGGGTTACGATCTATAGCTGAGACGAAGAGTGGGCCTCCGACAGCACCGCACACTACTTAGTCGGTTCACTGAATTAGCAGGTTGGGCCAACCGGCGAGACCCGGTTAGGGGTCGATGGAGCCGAAAAAACATTGCAGGATTAATCGGAAAAGAACAATAACCAAATATCTGGCAAGGAGCCCCCGAGCATCAGCCAGGGTTCTACATCTCTCATTCATTCAAGGTTCCGGATACATACACTGGCTTTCGACTAAGTGTAAAATGGATGGAGCAGGTCTGCATTCCACGGCCACTTGGTCTCCTCATCTGACTTGTCCATCTTGTTCCTACGCGGCTGCTGCGCGTCAATGAGGAAGTAGGAGTTTTTGTGCAGCACCTTGCTGATGATGAAGGGGCCATCCCATGGAGAGGATAGCTTGTGCATGCCCTTTGTGTCTTGCACCAGCCGGAGCACCAGATCCCCCTCGTGGAATGCGATGGGCCGGATCTAGTTTGAGTGGTACCGACGCAGCCCTTGCTGGTATATGGTCGACCTCGACAAGGCCACTTCACGGGCCTCCTCGAGGAGGTCCACGATGTCCTCCATCGCCTCTTGGTTCTCCTTCTTCGTGTAGAGGATCTTGCGGGGTGAGTCAAACTCGATGTCTGCCGCGAGGACTGCTTCTGAGCCATAGGTGAAGAAGAACGGGGTGAAGCCGGTTGAACGATTCGGGGTAGTACGCAGGCTCCACACAACAGCCAGGAGTTCTTCGATCTAGCAGCCGGGTGAGCGCTCCAGTGGCTTGATCAGCCGAGGCTTGATTCCGACCAACACCAGGCTGTTTGCTCTCTCCCCCTACTCGTTGGACCGCGGGTGGGTGACAGATGCGAGGTCCAGTTGGTCCCCTTGTTGTGGAAGACCCGGGCGAAGGCTCCCTTAGCGAAGTTCGTGCCATTGTCATTGATGATGTTGTGGGGGTACCCGAACCGGATGATGGTGTCCCGGAAGAAGGTGACGACCGTGGCACCGTCTAGCTTCTAGATTGGCTTCTCCTCGATCCACTTGGTGAACTTGAACACTGCCAACAATAGGTGGGTGATGCCCGCTCGAGCCCTCTTGAAGGGACCGACCATGTCCAATCCCAAGAGCATTGAAGTTTTGAGCATTGAAGTCGGCATGTGACTTAGTTGGATGAATCGCTGGCACCCATTGCATGCGCGAACCAACTGATCTGCATCCTCCATGGCAGTGGGCCAGTAGAAGCCGTGGCGCATTGCCTTCGTGACCAGGGCATGAGAAAAGGCGTGGTGGCCGTACTCCCCCTGGTAGATTTCCTTCAGCAGCCGGTGGCCGGTTTCCGCGTCGACGCACCGCTGGAAGATGCCCGAGGCTCTGCGCTTGTACAGCTCCTTGTTGATGATGGTATACGTGTGCTCATGGCGTCGGATTTTCCTTTCCTCCACCTCGTCATCCGGAAGCTCGTCGTTGAGGATGTAGTTCATGAAGGGCTTGGCCCAGGATGGAACTTCCCAGATGGTGAGAACGCTTCCCGGTATGATCTGGAGCTCATCCGGAGGTCGGCCGGGTGGGATGCCTGAGTCAGCAGCCCCTGAGCCCTTTGGCTTACTCGGAGATGCCTTGCTTGACGAAGTGGCTGCTCCCGGGTCTTTCGAGCCGGGAAGCACAACAGCCGGACCCGGCTCTTTCAAGCCGGCAGCTCCCGGGTCTACTACCCAGATGATGGACTCGGATTCCAGGGAGGGAGTGATGCTGGGATTGCGGAGGTGCTCCAAGGAAACTCTAGGAGGGATGGCTTGCCTGGTGGATCCGACTCGCGCGAACGCGTCGGCCGCCTCATTGTTGGCACGGGGGACATGATGGAATTCACATCCCTCGAAGCCAGCACTGAGCAGCTTGATGTGGAACCGGTACAAGGCCATGTTGGCATCCCAGGCGTCCCACTCTCCGATACTTGCTGCACTACCAGATCCGAATCCCATAAGTAGAGGATCCGTCAAATGTCGATATCTTTCGCGAGCCAGAGCCCGTGTGCCAGTGCCTCATATTCGGCGACGTTGTTTGAGGCGGTGAAGTGGATCTACAACACGTACTCCAGCCGGTCTCCCTTGGGCAAGGTGAGCATGATGTCGTCTCCCAAGCCCCCGCGCTTCTTTGAGTCGGGTATCGGTGGCAGGTCCTGGTTCTCTGCCCAGTCGACAAAGAAATCTGCCACCGCCTGAGACTTGATGGTGATTCTTGACCCGTACCGGATGCAGTAGGCGGCTAGCTCGATCCCCCACTTGGCCACCCGGCCCGTGGCGTCCTTGTTGCCGAAAATCTCCCCCAACGGCGCGGTCGACACCACCGTGAGAGGATGCTCCTAGAAGTAGTGCTTGAGCTTCTTGCACGCCAGGTGGACACCGTAGAACATCTTCTGGTAGTGGGGGTAGTTCTACTTGGAGAGGGAGAGCACCTCGCGGAGGTAGTAGACGCGTCGCTGAACCGGATGGGCCTTGCCTTCCTCTTGGCGCTCCACCGACAGGACGACGCTGACGACCCGGTTGGTGGCGGATATCTAGAGCAACATTGGCTCCTTTTTAGCCGGCATGGCGAGAACCGGTGCTATGGATAGCATGCGCTTGAGGTCATGGAACGTGACATCCACCTGCATAGTCCTGGTCAACTTGTATGTCTTCTTCATTAGCTGGTATAGTGGAAGTGCTTTCTCCCCTAGCCGGCTGACGAATCGGCTGAGGGGGGCTAAGCATCTAGTTAACTTCTGGACGCCGAGCAGGCTCTTAGGCGGCTACATCATCTCGATGGCCGCGATCTTCTATGGATTGGCCTCAATCCCTTGGTGTGACACGAGGAAACTGAGGAGTTGTCCGGCTTCCATGCCGAAGATGCACTTCTCCGGGTTCAGCTTCATCTAGTACCAACGAAGGTTCGCGAATGTCTCGCCTAGATCTTTGAGCAAGGTCTGCTTCTCCTTCGTCTTGATGATGACATCGTCCATGTAAGAATGCATGTTTCGGTCGATTTATGAGTGCAAGCACTTTTGCATGTAGCGTTGGTAAGTGGCACCTGCATTCTTTAGGCTGAATGGCATGGTTACATAACAATAAGCCCCATACGGGGTGATGAACGATGTTTTCAACTAATCAGTTGTATTTTGCCAGATCTGATTGTAACCGGAATAACAATCAAGAAAGGAGATAAAATCATAGCCGGCCGTAGAGTCAAGGACTTTATCAATACGGGGCACAACAAAAGGGTATTTCGGGCAGGCCTTGTTCAGGCTGGTGTAGTCGATACACATGCGCTAAGTCTTGTTTTTCTTCAACACGAGGACTGGGTTGGCCAGCCAGTCCGGGTGATACACCTCCATGATGAAGCCCGCTGCAAGTAGCCAAGCGATATCATCGCCAATGACTTTCCTCTTGTCCTCCGTGAAGCGACGAAGGGGCTGCTTGATCGTCTTGGCATCCGTCCGCACATGAAGTGAGTGCTCGGCAAACTCCCTCGGCACACCCGACATGTCCTTGGGGGACCATGCGAAGATGTACTGATTCTCACGCAGGAAGTCGACGAGCATGCTTTCCTATCTGTTGTCCAAGCCGGCACCGATGGTGACACACTTGGAGGGATTAAACGGGTCGAGCGGGATCTGCCTTGTATCCTTGAACGGATGGAAAGCCATGTCCCAAGCCGGCTTCTGTCCAGCCAGCACCTCTTGTTGCAGCATTACAACATTGCGCATCATCTCGCTCTTCTCTTCGGCGATGAGCAGGGACTAGGCTATCTTTGCACCCTCCATCGTGCATGCCATGGACCGCTTGTGGTAGCCGGACACGGTGATCATGCTATTCGGCCCTGGCAACTTCATTTTGAGGTATGTGTAGTGGGGGACCACCATGAACTTTGTGAGGGTGAGGCGCCCAAGAAGAGCATGGTAGGTGCTGGATAGATTCACCACCTCAAACCAGATCGGCTCGCGCTGGAAGTTTTCCTCCGAACCAAATATGACATCCAGCCAGATTTTACCCCACCGGACACACAGTGGTATAGGCGCAATGCCATGGAACACGGTGGTCGAGGGTTGCAGGTCGCGCTCCCGAATGCCCAGCTTCTCCATGGAGGAACAATAGAGCAGGTGAGGCTGCTCCCATCGTCCACTAGCACGCACGAGCAGCGGCAGGTTTGCTCGTTGGAGATGCGGAAAGGGTCTAGCACCGTCGCGTAGAACCCGGATGTGGGAGAAGATCCGACTGGTCTTCCCGGCTCCAAGTGATGGGAGTCTCAGACCAGCTGAGGTACTGGGGGTCAGAGGAACGACAACGTTCACCTCCACTATGTGCTACTTCCGGCTACGACTGTCAGTCGGCTTGGCCTCAAAGATGTGGTAGTTCTTGTGATACTACAGGTAGGCCCTGTTGTTGTTGTTCCAGACTGCCCTAGCCAATGCTGGGGGTCCACCAGGAGGGGATGGGGGAGAGGGGGTAAACCAGCCTGCTCCTTGATCTTCTGGGTCCAGCTGCATTGTAGAGGGGTGTGCGTAGCTGGCTTGAAGGCGCTGTTGTGGTACTTGTACGGCCCGTCAAACATCTACTCGAAGGTGAAGGTATTCTTCCGCCTCTTGTCGTTTCCAGCCAATGCTCCTTGCACCGCATTGACCTGCCTCTAGTGATATCGAGGGTTCTGCTACTCAACCGGGCGCTTGCCCTGGTAGCAGTTGTCGTTGCCAGGTTGCCTAGATGATTTGGCATCTCCGCCTTGTCCTCCTTGCTTCTCCCGAGTTGGCTCGATGAGAACCGGCCGACCTTCCACGTTCACCCGGAGGGGCTTCTTCATTGTCGCATCCACGGTGGCGTATTGGTCAGCGACAGTCATCAGCTCCGCCATGGTCTTGGGCTCGTCACACAGCAGCCGGTGGCGTAACATCGTGCCCTCTCGACACCTTTCGATGAAGAAACCAATTGTGTGGTTCTCCACCACCCCTTCGCAATAGTTGCATAGCTCAGTCCGGCAGGCAAGATACTCGTGATCCAACTCGCGGTCTCCTTGGACGCACAAAGAGAGATCATGAGGTATACCTAGACACTTGTAGGTGCCGTTGAAGTTCCATATGAAGACCTTCTCGAAGTCGGTCCAAGCGTTGATGCTATTGGGCGCGAGGCTATTGAGCCAGGTTCTCGCCGAACCGGTCAACATGACATGCAAATAGCGTACCGCCACATGCTTGTTGTCGTGGGTGATTCTGACTACGTGGCATAGTCAGTCAACTAGTCTTCTGGCTTCATGATGCTGTCGTACTTGGGGGTGTCCCATGGCAGGGAGAACTTGTCGCGGAACGGTTCCCTCCGGATACGTGGCCTGAAGCAGACCGGTCCGGTTGCGTCTCCGTCTTCCGTAATGCGGGCTTGCGCCAGGACGTCGATTAGGTCACGCGCATCTGGCTCAACCGGATTGGGAGCTCCCATACAGCCAGAGAGGCGGTATGGGGGAGGGGGTGGAGGGTGGCCCTGGTCCGCCAAAGGCGATGGAGCCGCAGTCGGTGGGTGACTCGTGGCGCCCTGGTCGCCGCGAGGTTGGCTGCTGCCAGAGTGGCGGCGCTTGGAACGCGAGCAAGCGCGAGGCTGGTTCGGAGACGCGAAGTACTCGGTTAGGCGACGGCCTCCCCGGAAGCCTCCAGCCGGATGGTTTCTTCTAGTACCTGCCTCGAATGCGATTCGGGCAGCCTTAGCCTGCTTCTCCGCCACCTGCAAGAGATGCTAGAATCGTCGGGCTCTTTCCTTCCCCTCCAGGTGAGGTATTTCCTCCACAACAGCTCACGTCGCCCGAACATTCTTGATTGCGATGTCATACACAGGAGGCGGGAAGTACATGGGGTGCACCGGCTCGACATCTTGCTCGAAGCGAGCCCCAGTTCTCCCCCGTGGTGCTGCATGGAGCCTAGCTGGCTCGGATCCCGGTTAGCCGGGGTGAGGCCATGGGCTTGGTGCTACTCCCGCATATTGCTCTCCATCTAGTACTTGGTGGAGGCCAAGCCCTGTGCCTGGTGAAGCAGTATTTCCCGTGCCTCCTCGATTTTCGCGTCCGCCTCCTCTGGGTCATCGTCCAGATCGGCCGGAGCGAGGATCTCCTCAATGTCTTCTTATACCATGCCCTTTCCATGCAAGGGGTGGACGTGCCGGATGCGTCGCTGGTGCATTCAAGAGCGGGTCGGTGGTGGTGGATGGATCCAGCCATCATCACCTCCACGCTACGAGGTGCAACGAGAGCGCTGCCGGCCCAGGGCGGCGACTCGGCACACGAGACGATTTCCCGGGGAAACGGTTCGGCATGGAGGCGATATAGACGGGCACATCGCCGAATAGCACGACAGAGCCGCTTGCCGGAAAAGTGGAACCTGTGAAGCAACGGGCGTTGTGGATGTAGTCGAACTTACACAGGGTGAGCACAAGGCCGGAGGCTATGGGCTCACCGGAAGAAGTGCAGGGTCCCGTGCAGAACGTGACTCCGGTCGCCGCCATCTTTTCCCCATGGTGGGCACCAAGTTTCATCGGTATGAAAATGACAGTGCCTGAGCAGGCTAGATGATGGTATGGGAGCAAGCAGGGAAGCGAGCGATGACATCCGCAAGAGGGATTAGGCACAAGCATGCGTTGGGGACACAATAAGTACCCAGGTTTAGGGCCCTCGTGTGAGGTAACACCCCTACTCCTGCCGATCCGACTAACTGAATGAACACCAAGAACTACAAATGCTCCTTGAAATGTATTGATGTGTGCTATCTAAGAATGAGAGACCAACCCTTGCAATGTTGCCCTGTCGCCCCTTATATAGGACTGAGGCGGTATGGACAACGACACTGCCGACTGGCGGGTCCCATAGGCGGGCCCAGCCGACTATTCCAGTATAGTATTCTTCCTCCCTAACGTCTAGTACAATGTCGCGCCCCCCCCCCGGGCTGACACGGAAACAGTGGAGGCCGCCCTAGCCGACACGGTTGGCAACTCCTGTTCCCGCCCGGCATGGGTACGGGCCGTCTTCTCTGGCGTCCATGCCGCTGGCTCTGTCTTCCTGTATTGTTGTTGTCTGCTAGGGCGGCGGGTTACTATGCATCCGTCACCCTAGCGCCATTGCCTTCCTGGTAAACTTTGTCCGGCTGATACGATCTTGGCGGCTTCCTTGTCCGGCTGGGGAGTTCCAGCCGGCTAGGTGCCTTGCCCGTGTCTTCTTATCCGGCTGATGGTTCTGCCGGCTCGTCCTTGGTATGTCTTTCTCTTTGGTCTGATTTTGAGTGTTTGCATACTGCTGGGATCAGCCGGCTGGCAGTTGTATGGCCCTTGAATCTTGTCCGGTTAGCATACCCGTGGGTGATCCCCCGACATACTCCATACAATAGTAATTGCCTGCTATTGTGTAGTTCTTGCAAAATGTAAAGTTAGTGGAAAATATTAGTGTGCATTCCCTGCTCCATAATTACTGAATTTATCTGGTTCGTCCTGAGCTATGTTCCTGCTATTATTTTCTCCCTGGCATCATTCTGCTAACATGTAGTACGCGTTCAAACTATTCGTAAAAATTTGATTATAATTTTGTTGTTGCCATATGGTTCTTCAAAAGATGCAACACTGACTATTTTATTTGTCTTTGCTTAGAGCTCAAAAAGGGAAATCTGAACATGTTGGTTTGCACAACCTCTTCTATGGGTTCACAAGCGATGCAATTTTTTCCTTATCTGGTGCTAGTTCGTCCTAAGAAATGATATAAGTACCCTCTACCATATACATAGTTCATTCGTGGTTTGCATTCCCGCTCTACAAGTTCTCGTATGATGTTGTTATAATTTCTATCTAGTCCATTCTTAGCTACAAAAGTAACTGCATGCCATTGTGTAGCTCATCGCAAATTCCGAGTCACCCAAACTGTCTTGCATTCCAGGATACACAACTACTTCCATATATATTTGTTGAAATGACCTAGCTAGTTTATATTTGCTGAAATTCTAAGAAAAACTATTTGATTGCTCAATTCATTTGTTGGCACACTTCTGTAATGCTTGTTTGTCCTGATCTATAGGTCTACAATTGATGCCATTATATTTCGTATCTAGTGGTTCATCATAAGCAATGACATAACTATCCTCTACTGTATATGTAGTTCATTCTTGGTTTCCATTTCTTCTCTACAAGTTCTTGTATGATCTCATTATAATTTCTATTTGTTCCATTCTTATAGCTATGACAGAAATCCATTGTGTAGCTCACCGCAAATTCTGAGTTACCCAATGTCTCTTGCATTCTAGGATAAATAACTGCTTCCATATATATATTTGTTGAAATAACTTGGCTACTTCATATTTGCTAAAATTATAAGAAATCCTTTGATTGATTGCTCATTTCATTGTAGGCACACTTTCCTAATGTTTGCTTGTCCTATTCTACAGGTTCACAAGCGATGCCATTATATTTCTTGTCTTGTTCTGGTTCGTCCTAAGCAACGATGTAACTATCCTCTACCGTATAGTTCATTCGTGGTTTGCATTCTCGCTCTACAGGTTCTCGCATGATGCTGTTATAATTTCTGTCTGGTTCATTCTTAGCTATGACAGTAACTGCATGCAATTATGTAGCTCACCATAAATTCCAAGTCACCTAACATCTCTTGCATTCGAGGATATACAACTAGTTCTATATATATTTGTTGAAATGACCTAGCTAGTTTATATTTACTGAAATTCTAAGCCATGCACATTTTTATATTTCTTGTTTCACGGTAGGCACACTTGTTTAATGCTTGCTTGTCCTATTTATTTGACATGATGGTCAATATATTTGAACCATTGACCAGTAGTAAACTCTAGTTCAGAGCTCCTGTCGTATCAGTTAAATGAGTAGTTTTCCTTGTTTCATCTATTAACTTGTTATTACTTAGTTTCAGACTACAATTATTACTATCGCCACCAAATAGGGGGCTGCAAGATCATGTCTCAAGATTGTTTTCTAACGTAGATGTCACATTCAAAAGGGAGATGCGGGTGATAGAATGAGAAAGCAAATTGAGGACTATTATCAACTCGATTGTCAACTGAAATGCCGAATTTTCCTTCCCTTGAGTTGATAATATGTAATAATTTAAGTAGTTTGTATTTTATGTAATATCTAGATAAATCGCATAGGTTGTGTAGGCATAGTTAACACCGTCCACATATAGAGGTAGGCGGTACCATACCTGTGCTATCTAGCTCGATTAGGGTATATCATCTTGCTTTGTTATTTGCCCGTCTTGTATTGGGAGGACGATGAACAATAAAAGATGCTCGCAAGTTGTACACCTTTTATGATATCCGAATGGGCTCCAAAAAATGTTGAAACTATAAAAGACTATAAAAGTAATGGGCCGACCCATAGGCGTGCTTGGTAACAGTAATAGGCCATAATAGTAATAGGCTGAAATAGTAATAAGCTAAAATAGTAACATGCCGAAAACAGTAATGAACTAGAACATTAACAGACCAGAATAGTAAAAGATCCCGAAACTTAAAAGTCCAAAACAGTAGCGGGCCAGAATAGTAGCACGTCAGGCTAAAAAAAGGCCAGAATCATAGCAGGCCCGAACAGTAACAGGCCGGATTTGTACCAGCCAGAACAGTAACAGACCAGAATATAAGAGGTCGTTTATGGGCCTGAAAAGTAACAGGCCCAAAAATTTATGGGCCACAACGGGTTACATAAATGGGCCCAATTCAAAAAGTGCAGTACAATAATGGGCCCAAAAGATTATGGTCCAAAGCGGGTTGTGCAAATGGGCCGATTTCAAACAGTACAGGACGAAACAGTATCGGGACCGATAGTTTAAGGGCAGCAAAAATGGGCCCATTTCAAATAGTGCAGGTCGAAACAATAACGGGCCTAAAAGTTTACGGGTCGCAGCTGGCACAACTAATTGGCCCATTTCGAACAGTGCAACACGAAACAGTAACATGTCGTGATACTATTGGGCTCTCTTAATGGTCCAGCCCACTTAATAATTATCAGGCCTTCGCTGGGCCTGGCTTCTACCACGATTTCATTGAAAGTTAACGGTGCTAACTGGCTGTTAATGGTGTTCGCCACATGGTATTTTGCATGCCGTCAGCAGTCAACGCGGCTAGCGTACATATCTACAACGGAATGACTTTTCGTGGCTGAAGGGTGCGATCCACCACGATCAAAATAAAACCCGTGGTAGATTCATTTGTGACGGGGCTTCTACCACGAAGTGCAATCCATCATAGAAGGCTTTTCAACTATGAAAATCGTCCATTGTAAAAGGCGATTTTTCTTGTAGTGAAGTGTATCAAAACATCTATGGGGTTAAGTATCTTCAAAGGTAAACTCTCAAGACAATCACTCATCAAAGAAATCATAAAAATTTCAGACATTTTCTTGTTGCACTTGTTTGGAAATATTATTTCCAAGGCAAGACTCGGTTCTCTACAAGAACTATAGCAAAATCTTCCACAACTAATCATTCATACAAATAAAAAGCTTACTCTAACTATTTTGAATTACTCCCACTAGCATAACATCTTAGCAAATCAACTAATTAAGATAAACAAATCAAACTTTGAAAGTTGTAGACATGGGACTCTCATGATTGACTTCATAATCCTCTTCCTTATAGGGATTTGTTCCTTCAAACCTCAAGAAAAATCACTCTCATAAAATTGAAGCAAAAAGGCAAAGTGCAAATCCACTCTCAGGAGAAAGGAAAAAAGGGAAAATATTTTTGTATTTTTGAGGATGGGAATTAGAGAATAGAAAAGAACTTGAAACCAAGAAAGGGACTAAGAAAATAAAAACAAACAAAAAGAAAAAGCAAATGAAAAATGAAAGAAAAATCAAAGTGTTGGAATAAACAAACACGAGTGTTTTAAAGCTCACAAGGAGCTGGAGTACAACCTCATTATTACATAAATAAAAATTGCTGAGGGTTTTTCAAGCCCTTTTATTGCTTTTGCAAGCCCTTTTATTGCTCATTGTGGTGGTGCTAGATAATTACCCATGTTCTATTGGCTGCTCCAAGCATAGAACTGAGTGGAAAGGTCGGCTATAGCATCTCGAAGGTTGATTGAGAGGTTTTGCATGTTTTGGATATTTTTTGAGAGCATAGATATCATCATAGGTGGTGTAGAAGTTTGGTGGCTGCATATATTGTTTGGGTCCTTCATGTTGCACTTCTTCATCTCCTTCTTCATCAACGGGTACTTGTTCACTACAAGAAATGTTTCCTTCCGCAACGACTAGGCCCATCAGTCGTCGTAGAAGGCACATCTTCCTAGACGAAAATCTCGGCTTGACTGTGGCTGATGCAAAAAAAAATTCCAGTTCCGCGCCCCTCTACTACGACGAAACTGCTAAAAACATGGACGAAGCTCGATGGGCGTGTTGCAGAAGTAAGATTTCCTTTCCTCGCGAGATGTTGACTCGCCGGAGTATTTTTTTTGCGTGTGGGACTTGGATGTCTATGACTCTAATGGACAAAACTTTTTGGTCGCACCTCCCTGATATGAAATTGATAAGGTTGTTCGATGCCTCTTCCATTTAATCAGGCTGCTAGGTCCTGCATGTCTGCATCACATTAGAGGAATCATGTGTATGATGGAATTTTTTCCTTCCCTGTTCCAAACATGATAGCGTCGCTCGATGCATCTGCCGTTTAATCAGGTTGTTGGGTCCTACGTGTCATCCTCACACTAGAAGAAACGTGTGCATGATGGATTTTTCACCTTGGCTCATGCCTCCCTGATATGAACTCGATAACGTTTCTTGGTCTATCTACCATTAATCACAATGCGGGGTCCCACATGCCAGCCTATCATTAGAAGAATCATGTGTATGATGGAATTTTTTTCTTTGCTCCCGCTACCCTATTTTCGAACTTGATTGCGCTGCCATTTAATCACGTGTATGGGCCCACCTATTATCCTCTCGTTAGAAGAAACGAGTGTATGATGGAATTTTTGCCCTCGGTCGTGCTATTCTATTCGGAACTTGATAGCGATGTCAGATACATAATTACGCAGCTAGGCCCCATGTGTCATACTCTCATTAGAATAAATGTGTGTATGATGGAATTTTTGCCCTCGGTCACACCTCCGTATTAACTTGATAGCACTGCATTCACCATTTATTCAGGCTGGTGGGTCCCATATGTTAGCATCTCATTAGAAGAATTGTGTATATATGATTGAATTTTTTCCTTCTCTAGCACTACCATGTTCCTAACTAGATAGAGTTGCTCAACGAATCTTCCGTTTGGTCACGCAGCTGGGTCCCACATATCAGCATCTCATTAAAAGAAACCTGTGCATGTAGCACTTTTTTCTCGCTCGTGCCTCCGTGTTTCGAACCTGGCAATGTTGCTCAATGCATCAGCCGTTTATATTGGCTGGTGGGTCCCATATGTCAGCCTCAAATTAGAAGAATAGTGTGTATATGATGGAATTTTTTTCTTCTCTAGCGCTACCCTGTTCCGAACTAGATAGCGTTGCTCGATGAATCTTCCATTTGGTCAAGCTGCTGGGTCCCACATGTCAGCATCTCATTAGAAGAACGTGTGCATGTTGGACTTTTTTATCGCTCGCAACTACCTTATTCGAACTTGGCAACGTTGCTCGATGTAGCACCTATATAAGGTTGATGCGTGCACTCAGTGTTGACGTGGGACACTTCGTTGGAACCCCAAGAGGAAGGTGTGATGAGCACAGCAGCAAGTTTCCCACAGTAGAGACCGAGGTTATCGAACCTGAAGGAGGAAGGAAACGTCTCAAAGGTGTTTCAAGCAACGTGGAGACCTGCACAACACAAAATCAAGACTTTGTCCCAATAAATCAGTGAGGTTGTCAAGCTCACCGGTTTGCTGTAACAAAAGATTAGACATATGGTGTGGAACGTAATGGTTTGCAGCAAGTAAACAAGTAACAGTGGAAGATGTATCAATGGCAAAGATTGGACCGGGGTCCATAGTTCACTAGAGGTGCTCTCCTTAGATAAACAACATGGCATGAAGGGTAAACAAATTACAGCAGGGCAATTGACAGGAACTGAGCAAGGCATAACAATGCAATTACTAGTCAGAAAGATCCTATGAGATTCGATTGGGAAATACAACAAGATACATATACCACCATCCAACTGCATCTATGACTAGAAGTCCACCTTCAGGTTATTATCCGAACCCCCTCTAGTATTAAGTTGTAAGCAATAGACAACTGCTTTAAGCAAAGTGTGTAAGGTAAACAGTCTACATGTTCCATGAACAAGAGACCTTTGTTTTCTCCCTAGTAGCAACAACACATCTACAACCGAAGAGATTATTGTCAATTCCCTTGGAAACTAGAGGCATGAACCCACTATCGAGCATAAATACCCCCTATTGGAGTCACTAGAAACTACTTGGCCAAGATAGCTACTAACAACAGAGAGCATGCAAGATCACAAACAACACAGACATGATATAATCATAAAGACAAAACCATTAATCAAACCAACATAATAATCTTAATATCCATCGGATCCCCGCAAACACAACAAGCATGATTACAAATAGATTAGATCTTGATCATGAACGGAGCTCACAGATCTATACATGAGAGCACAAAGGAGGAGATACAACCATCTAGCTACTACATGGACCCATAGTCCAAGGTGGAACTACTCACGCATCATACCGGAGAGAAGGCCTCCGGGATGATCTCCCCTCCAGCAGGATGCCGAGAAGAACTTCAGATCCCCCGATCTAGGGACGATGGTGGCGGCGGCTACAGACGGTTTTGTGGAGATTTGATCGGGGTGCTTAGGGTTTCTGCATCGGGAGCTTCTTATAGGCGATGGGGAAGGCTGAGGAGGAGACCAGGTGGGTCAAACCCTACCCAGGCGCGGGCCCACCCCTGGCCACATCTAGGGGGGTGGGGTTGGCTGCCCTGGCACGCTTCCTCGTCTCCCCTCTGGACTTCTTGTTCCCCATGAAAAGTAATCGACTTTGGCGTTTGTCCTGTCCAATTCCGAGAATATTTCTTTACTAACTTTTCTGAAACCAAAAACATCAGAAAACAGGCATCTGGCACTGTTGCAACTTGTTAGTAGGTTAGTACCAGAAAACATGTAAAAATCACCTCAAAGTGTAGACAAATCAAAGCAAAGTAGATACTAAACAAGCATGGAACATCTAAACTTATAGATACATTTCCAACGTATCAAAGGTCTCTCTGGTGGGTCCCACATGTCAGGCTCTCCCTAAATGAAACGTTCTATGTTGGACTTTTTTTCCGCCTTCGTTGTTCTGACTTTGGTCCGTAGCTAAGTCCCAGATATCAGAAACCTCTGTGCAGGAAACGTGTCTACGCTAGGTCCCAGATGTCAGCCTATATTTGAAAGAAACGTGTGTATGTTGGACTGTTTTTTCGGGTTAAGTCCGTCGTTATGACCTTGGCAACATTGGTAGATTTTTTAGGGGAAACGTTTCTATGATGCAGAAGCAGTTTGTATGGGCCCTAGATGTCAGCCTTATAGAGTATAATTTTTTAATCTATACTCTGATACTGGGTCCCACATATCATCCTTCTATATACAGGAAACGTGTCTATGCTGGGTCTCACATCTCAGCTTTCTTTGTGCAAGAAACATGCCTATACTGGGTCCCACATGTTAGCCACTATTTGAATTAAACGTGTCTATGTGGATCCCACATGTCAACCTCTATTTGAATTAAACGTGTGTATATATGTTGGACTGTTTTTTCGGGTTGAGTCCTCCGTCCTGACCTTGGCAACACTGCTAGATGCAGCATCAGTTTATCTAGGTCCCAGATGTCAGCCTAACAGTACAAAAAATATAACTCTATATTAACAAAAATTGCCTAGGAATCGAACTCGAGACCTCACCACCGGTCGACTTGGTGCCTTGCCATTACGACAGAAACAACTAATACAATTGAATTGTTAAGCTTTACTATTAGAACTTAGGGACTTGTCTCCTTAAAAAGAATTTTTTTGACCATTTATATCTCCCATCAAATAATAAGGCGGTGCTCCTGGAAGCTAAACTAAAAATTGCAGGCGCTATAAAAATCCGCAGGCAGAGTTTTTTAAAAAATATTGAAAGGTGGGGGCAATGCCCAAAAGGCCGAATTAAAAGAGTTTGGCTATTCTACATGGGCTATACTCCATAGGCTATTCTACATGGGCTTCTATCTCAAATTTCCCTAGGCTATGGTCAGAAGTCCCCTTAACCCTAAGAGGCCGAATTAAAATGTTCTAGGCTAAAGAGGGGCCGAATGAGCTAGATTTATTCTCCAGGTATATAAAAATTGCATTTTGGTGTGGCTCAGCCAGATTCGAAACAAAGACCTCAGAGAGGGAGGGATATTTATATAAACTCTGCAGTACAAAATAAGATAGAAATAATATCGACAGATTCACAGTTCACATTCAGCGGCACTTAACCAATTCAGCAACATTTCAAAGTGAGCGATTTAGCAATACAAACACTAAAATATAATAGCAGTACAGAAAGAACTAGTTCTTGTTTCAGCTCTTAAAACCTTGTCATCCGATCAGTTTGCACTTTTCTCCAAAAACACTCTGATGACCCACAAGTATAGGGGATCGCAATAGTCTTCGCGGGTAGTATTACCCAATTTATTGATTTGACACAAGGGGAGCCAAAGAATACTTGCAAGCCTTAACAACTGAGTTGTCAGTTCAGCTGCACCTGGAAATAGTTCTTGCTCATAGATGTTTATCAGTAGAAATAGTTTGGTAGTAGCAACAGCAATAGTGAAACAGGAGCAGTAGTAACAGTGGGATTCGAGTGCGGTAGGCATAGGTATGGATGGACGGGCGTGGCATGGACGAGTCTAAACATGTAACTTCAAGATCTAGGGCATTGCAACTAAATAATAACAAGCATCCAAGTACTAAACAATCCTGGGAAGGTGCTCCAAATATAGTCATACGTGCTCGCAATGAGAACTTGCACAACAACTTCTGTCCAGCATCCCGTGGTAGTGGGGCCTCTAGCGAACTACTGGAAATTAAGGTTCTCCTTTTAATAGAGCACCGAAGCAAAGCATTAACACTCCGCGAACACATGTGATCCTCAGACCACAGCCATCCCCTCCGGTTGTCCCAATTATTGTCACTTTGGGGCCTTTGGATCCAGAAAATGATATGTGTACACAACTTGCAGATAAGATCACAAACAATACTATCATAATGATTTAATAATAAGTTCAGATCTTAGATCATGGCACTCGGGCCCTAGTGACAAGCATTAAGCACAACAAGTTGCAACAAAGTCAAATAGCACTAATAGAGATACTAGGCACTATGCCCTAACAGATCTTATTCGATTACATGATAGAACTCATCCAATCCCTACCATCCCCAAGCCTATAGTGGGGGATTACTCAATCATGGATGAGGGAAACATCGGTGGTTGATGGAGATGCGTTGGTGATGATGATGGCGATGATCCTCTCTAAATTCCCCGTCCCGGCAAGGTGCCAGAACGGAGTTTCTGGATCCGAATCTTCGTTTCTGGTGGCGGCAGCGGAGCGAAACTCTTTCTAGAAAACTATCGACCCCCCCCCCCGGTTTTTAGGTCGAAAGGCAACTTATAGGCGCAGAGGGAGGCCGAGGAGGTGCCTGGGGAGGCTGCACCCCTCCAGGCGTGGCCAGTGGTGGGCCCGCGCCTGGGCCCCCCAGGCCTCCCCTCCATCTCTTCTTCTGGCTCCGTGGATCTTCTGGTGAAATATAATTTTTGGCATATTTTCCGGGATTTTTCCTGATAGTTCATTTTATGCACAAAAACAAGACACCAAGATAATTCTATTGAAAACAGTGTCAGTCCGTGTTAGTTGTATCCAAATCACACAAGTTCAGAGGAGAAATAATAGCAAAGTGTTCGAGAAAGTAGATACGTTTTGGATGTATCAACTCCCCCCAAGCTTAGCTTATTGCTTGTCCTCAAGCAATTCAGTTGAAAACTTAGTGCGATAAAAGAACTTTCACGAACTCTTTGCTTCATATGATGTAAATATTCTCAGCACAGGAGTAGATTCTTAGACAATTCATAATAAGGAGTATGTAACTAAGTCTACTCAATAGTCATTGCAAGCTATGAAGAGAAACCAACTCAATCATAATAAGTATCATGAAACATAAACATAAGCAACATTGCAATGCTCATAAAAAGGTATGATAGAGTGGTATCTTGCTTGCCTTTGTTTGAAGAGCACAATGCAAATGCCTAGGCACCTCTGAAGTTCACATGAAGACTAGAAGTAAAGATATCAGAGATACAAGCATCAAAGTCATGACATAGTTAACCAAGTTTTGGAACAAACACAAAAATGACAACTATGCTCTCAATAAGGTGCTCATAGAATAAGTGGTTACTCAACAAGGTTGTGAAAATGGTTTTGTGAAGGTTTGAAAGGCTTCCCAATGCTGAAGGGAAGGTACTCATTAGCTTTGAGCTCTCATTTCCCCTGTCATAGGCATCTTCATGTGGTTAAGGTGAAAGTGAGGTCCACTCTGAATCATATGCCTAATAGACCATAGACTGGAAATCCCAAGTGCCTTGAGTACGAGAGTCGCTCCGCATGCTACTCAACTTTGGTCACCTGAAAATTCTTGTCATTGTAAATACATGCATATCATCGAGAACCGCCAATGTACCCCTTGCACATGGTATAGGAGCTTTCCCATAACCAAAATGACAAGGCAAGTAGACAATGAGCATCTCATCAATCTTTTTATTTACCATATGCATAGATTTTTATTGAGGACGCTTCATAGATGCTCATTATGGTGATGCTGCAAGTTTCCACCATGATTAAGCATGACTTAGGCTAGCGGCCCAGGCGTTTCTCTAACACAATGTATAAACTCCATGAATTCATAACCTCCCCTTTTATTTCACATTGTCGACATCCGTAAACAAAAGAGTAAGGAATCAACTCGATGAGATATCCAAAAAGTGTTGAAAGTGTTCCCCGTGATAACACGGTTCTACTGACTCCCAGTATATAATTAGCAAGCATATAACTTTCATGGACTAGTCACAATGGATCAGAATTATTAAGCGCAAGGAATAAAGTGTGCCATCAAGTTTGTGAGAGCTTTACTAACTAACTTTCTCAAAACAGACATACATTTTATTTTGGGAGAAAACATGGCATAAGGAATATGCACTGAAATAGAAAATGATGCTAATAGGTAGGTATGGTGGACACAGCTGGCAATATTGGTTTTGGGGAGTTGGAAGCACAGGTAGAGCACGTACTCAGTGCAAGTGAAGGCTAGCAATAGAGAGGGAGCGATAAACGAGAGAGCAATAGCTGTCATAATCAGGCTTGCAACAAAACAGGACTAACTATGGCATGAAAGTGATACAAGAACTCTGAGGCAAAATAAATCATCGAGGCTTACTGGCTATTGATTAGTCATATGCATGCGTGAACATGTGGCAAGTCGATTCACATGAACAGTCAGAGGAGGATACCACAATATCATACCAAAGTATGAATAACAATGCAAGCAAACATTCATATGACATGCTACAAACTATTAGCAAGCTGGAGCTAATCATAGATAAGCAAGAACTACAAAGCATCCATAATGACATACACCTTACACAAACAGGCTAAGCATGCTCACAATGATGAATATATGTACAAAAATGAAACAAATAGAGTTCGTTAGCAGCCTCTTACCACACCTCGAGTTGTCTTAATCTTCATTATTGCCCTTCACTTGTGTGACTTGAATAATTAACATGAAACCAAAATCCACTGAGGATGGCTGAACCCTGTAAAGAACTCACAAAACCAAAGAAGAACAACAAATAATTTTGTTGTTTTCGATTTTTTTAGAAACAAGAAAACAAAGAAAAACTAAACAAAAACAAAGCAAACCAAACAAAGCAAAATAAAACCAAAAACAAAAACTAAGATGCTCCAAGAACAACACAACTGTGCGTGAAACAATAAAAACAAAGTGTCTAGAAAGACCTGAGATTTTTATTGATGAAGAAGGGGATGCCTTGGGCACCCCCAAGCTTTGACGCTTGTACCTCTTAAATATTTCTTGGGGTGACACGGGGTGGCCTCCCCCCGAGCTTGAGCTTTTGTCCATTCTAAATCTCATTACATCATTCTTTCTCTACACCTGATATTTTTCCTTCATACAAAACTTCACACAATCTTCATTAGCAACATTAGTGTATTCAAAAGATAATAGACCTTTAGTTAAAGCTTTGGAACAGCAAGACTTTTCACTAAAAACACAAGCTACTGTAGAAATTCCTTCAAAAAGCTCAATTCCCCAAAAGAGAACTCAAAAAGGAATCAATAAGAAGCAAATGTAAATAATGTCAGAAATCTGTCAAAACAAACCAGAAGGTAGAAACCGATTCTTTTGAAGACCTTCTGTTGCTCAAATCAAAAATTGTTGATCAAACAAAAGTTAGATAACATACTGGGGGATTTATTCGTAAATTTTCAGCTCAATCCTACTTACAGAGACTCCTCACGATTTTTTATGGTGGAGGACAGAAATCTTTTTCGGGACAGCAACTCCCCAAATCTTACTTCCCTCTCATTAGAGGTCATTCCTGGCACAAAAAGCAAACAAAAAGATAAGGGGAGGTTATTACTGAAGTAATAACTTCTAAGACTCAAGGAAACTCTTGGGTTATCTCCCAATAAGTACTTTTCTTTAACGCCTTTAAGTTAGGCACGATGAAGAGCAAAGTTTGGAAAAGAGAAAAGTAAAAGTGAGCAAGTATAACCACAGTGAAAGCATTATTTTGTTTATTAAAATCCTTTTGTTAACAAGGTTGATCAAGTCTTGTTACCAAAAAAATATTATATGAAACAAAACTTTGCATTTCACAAGGTAATTATGTTACCTCATACTTGATAGCAATGGTCCCAATCATAATAGTTTCAAATTTTTCTTGTGGAATGGGACAATATATCAACCTTGATGCTCTCAATATTTTCAATGGAATTCAGGCAACAACTCTTAACAACCTTCTTGGGGAAATAGACAGTGTTCTCTTTGTCATTAATATTGAATGTTACTTTTCCTTGATTACAATTGATGACAACACAAATAAAGCTATGCTCCATGGAAACGGCGCTAGAAAATAGTCTTATTGACCCACAAGTATAGGAGATCGCAATAGTCTGCGCGGGTAGTATTACCCAATTTATTGATTCGACACAAGGGGAGCCAAAAATACTTGCAAGCCTTAACAACTAAGTTTTCAGTTCAGCTGCACCTGGAAATAGTTCTTTCTCACAGAAGTTTATCAGTAGCAACAGTTTGGTAGTAGCAACAGCAAAGCAACAGCAACAGTGAAACATGAGCAGTAGTAACAGTAACGATAACAGTGGTATTCGAGTGCGGTAGGCATAGAGACGGATGGACGGGCATTGCATGGACGAGTCTAAACATGTAACTTCAAGATCTAGGGCATTGTAGATAAATAATAACAAGCATCCAAGTACTAAACAATCCTAGGCATGTGCTCCAAATATAGTCATATGTGCTCGCAATGAGAACTTGCACAACAACTTCTGTCCAGCCAGCCTGTGGTAGCGGGGCCTCTAGGGAACTACTGGCAATTAAGGTGCTCCTTTTAATAGAGCACCGGAGTAAAGCATTAACACTCTGTGAACACATGTGATCCTAACACCACATCCATCCCCTCCGGTTGTCCCAATTATTGTCACTTTGGGGCCTTTGGATCCGGACAGTGATATGTGTACACAACTTGCAGATAAGATCACAAACAATACTATCATAATGATTCAATAATAAGTTCAGATCTGAGATCATGGCACTCGGGCCCTAGTGACAAGCATTAAGCACAACAAGTTGCAACAAAGTCAAATAGCACTAATAGAGATACTAGGCACTATGCCCTATCAGATCTTATTCGATTACATGATAGATATACTAGGCACTATGCCCTAACAGATCTTATTCGATTACATGATAGAAATACTAGGCACTATGCCCTAACAGGAGGTGCCTGGGAAGGCTGCACCCCCTCTAGGCGTGGCCAGTGGTGGGCCCGCACCTGGGGTGGGTTTGGCTCCCCCAGGCCTCCCCTCCGTCTCTTCTTCTAGCTCCGTGGATCTTCTGGTGTAATATAATTTTTAGCATATTTTCCGGGATTTTTCCTGATAGTTCATTTTCTGCACAAAAACAGGGCACCAAGGTAATTCTGCTGAAAACAGGGTCAATCCGTGTTAGCTGTATCCAAATCACACAAGTTTAGATGAGAAACAATAGCAAAGTGTTCGAGAAAGTAGATACGTTTTGGACGTATCACACTCGACCATTGGAGCATGCAAAAATGACGATCAAGTCTTCTTTGAGTACCTTCTTCTCACACCAAATGCCTGTGCGACCCTCGTATGCGACCCAAAATGCCCAAGTCTCATCTAGATTGTGACAAGGCCATGTTTCAAAACAAAAGAAAGACTATCTACTGCCCTTGATTTAAACAAGTACCAGTACGTACATCAGTATTAGTTTCACAAAATGGTTTAGAAATAGCAAGGACAAAACAATTGAGAGATTCATTAGCTTTCCTACTTGAAATTCAATAGCAGTACAGAGAGAATCGGTTCTTGTTCCAGCTCAAAAAACTTTGGTGCACAATCAGTTTTTCCTTTTCTCCAAACAGACTCGATCATTGGAGCAAGCGAAACTGACGATTAAGTCTGCTTCTGTGTGAATACCTCCTCCTTACATCAATGCCTGTGTGACCCCTATATGCAACCCAAAATGCCTAAGACGCATCTAGATAATTGTGACAATGCTAAGCTTCAAAAGAAAATAAAGACATTCTGCTGCACTTGATCTAAACAAGTACTCCAATTACATCGCAGTTAGTTGTCAAAATATTGTACTAGTAGTAACAACAGAACATTTGATAGATTCAACAGTATAGAATAAGACCAAAAAAATATCGATAAATTGCTAGTTCATATTCAGCAGCACTTGACAGATTCGGCAGCATCACAAACTGACCGATTAGCAGTACATAGACAATAAGCATAAGAATTGATAGATTTAGTAAGGCCCAATTCAAAAGGAAAGCGAGACCATATTCTGGACTCGATAGGTCAATATGAACAAGTACCGGTATATGGTTATTACTGCAAAATAGATTAGCAGAGGAAGAAGTCCATACAAAATACTCAGAACTACCTTAAGCCAGGAACTAATGTTCTTACTATTATTTGAAAGATTCAGCAGTACAGAATAAGATATAAAAATATCAATAGATTTCCAGTTGGTAATCAGCCGCACTTAACATATTCAACAACATTTTAAAGTGGCCGATTCAACAATACAAACACTAAAATTCAATAGAAGTACAAAGATAATTAGTTTTTGATTCAGTTTGCCCTTTTCTCCGAACACTCTCCATCATTGGAGCATGCAAAACTGACGATCAAGACTATTTTTCTGTGCATACCTCGCTCTTACATCAATGTATGTGTGACCAACATATATGCACCCCAAAATGCCCAAGCCTCATCTAGATTGTGATAAGGCCAGATTTCAAAAGAAAAGTAAGACCGGCCATCTACTGCCCTTGATCTAAAAATATACCAGTACATCAGTACTAGTTCTACAAAATACTTTAGTAATAAAAATGATAGAACATTTGATATATTTACTAGAATTTGAAATATGCGGCGGTATGGAATAAAAGAGAAAAATATCAATAGATTCCTATTACATAATCAGTGACACTTGACAGATTCAACATCATTTCAAAGTGACCGATTTAGCAATACAGATAATGACCAAAAGAATTTACAGATTTAACAATGGAGACATTGAAATTCAATAGATGTAGAAAGGTCATAATTCAAATGGAAAAAGATACCATATTCTAGCCATGATGTTTCAAAACAAGCGCAAGACCATCTACTTCGCTTAATCTAAACAAGCACCAGTACATCACTATTAGTTTAAAAAAATACTATAGTAATAGCAACAGAACATTTGATAGATTCACTAGCATTTGAAAGATTCAATAGTATAGAATAAGAAAGAAAAATATCGACAGATTTCCAATTCATATTCAGTGGCACTTGACAGACTGATCAGCATTTCAAAGTGACCGATTCAGTTTGTCCTTTTCTCAGAACATTCGATTATTGGAGCAAGCAAAACTAGCGATCAAGTATTCTTTCGTGTGCATACCTCCTTCTCACATCAATGCATATGTGTGTGACCTCCATAGGCAACTAAAAATGCCCATCAAAAGAAAAGCAAGACCATCTGGACTTGATCTAAACAAGCACCAGTACATCAGTATTAGTTCTATAAAATACTTTAGTAATAGCAATGACAGAACAAAGGCAAAGTAGTACCATATCCTGCCCTTGATCTAAACAAGTATTAGTATATAGTATAAAATACTCTGAAATACAAGACTTAGTACTATACTAGTACTACTTTGCAGCCAAAATAGTTCAACATGGCCGATACCAACTGAACTATCCTATTACATAGTATTACGAGTACTTACGGTAGCTAGGTTCCAATCCCGGGCATTGGCGAAGCTCGGGATGAACCATAATGGAGTCTCCGGAGATTTCCATACAATGTTGGTTGAGAAACCAACAGCTACTTCAGTATTTAGACTGAAGCAGCATATTTCAGGAAACGGCGTATATCCAAGTCCTATTGCATGGCGGGAGGTGTAGACACAATTGCTTCTCGTCAGATATCCTAGGGCAACATCTGTACCGCCTACTGCAATGTTAATCGGATAGTTCAATCCAAGGAAAAGGCAATATGTTCCTAGGTCAGCGATCGGTATCCATGGCTTAGGTGGAAACAAGTAAGTAGTATCCTTTGAGTACACCTTGTAGCCAAAACCAGTAGCATAGGTGCCAAAAGTGCGACCGCGGCGATCAACGCTATGATCAGCAACAGGATTTCCATGGCCATAATAAGTACCACCATAAAACTCCTCATCAGTTACGCCCTTAGTATGGATAAGAAGAAGGTGAGATTCTTCTGCTGATATTGCTAAGAACCATAAACCAGGTCTGTACTCCTCATCATCTATGTCATCAAGGATGCCCTCCCCGAGATGGGCGCTAGGTGCTGGCGGGAGAAGAATAGGACCTTGAAAAAGAAATGATGGCCAAATCATCCAAAACTAGTTTACATCCATAAAAACTAAAACTAGTGATTACAATAGGTGTGGATCAAACTTACCAAAATATAGATGATTCCAGACATAAACACTGCCACTATGAGTGGCTGCAAACACCATACCCTTGTGGATAACTACATCGTTGTATCTAAAATATTTCTGGAATTGGTTCTCAAGAACTGTCCATGTATACTCATCGCCATCAAGTGTTGCAATTGAGTAGTCGAAGATAGCGACATGGGATAAATCTAAATAATCTGCAGCAGCTGTGGGACCTCGACAAATAGCAATCTTCCAGAGGATAATGATGCGATCATTATGCATGAATGTAAATGGATCGTTGGTGGGTACAAACTCACGGACTTGTGGGAGAGGAACACGTTGATGAGTATACACATTGACAATCTCCCACTTAAACTTGCACCCAACAGTGGCGATCCAATCTACATTATCACCTACCCATTGTTTACCCATACAATTTAGGAACACAGCGGAGGAGAACCTATCCAGCGGTGTCAGCTTGCATGTCGTGCCCTTTCCCTTGAAGTACTCATTGCATTCCCATGTTGAGAATGAAAAACACAGGGGAGGCCAAACGGCTGAGAAGCATGTAAATTTGCACTATATTTTGCCGAGTCAAGAAGATGTTTGGACGAATTAGTGAGGCTCACGGCAGTGATGACGTCGCATCTCGTTATGAGTTCTTCAAGCAGGCCTTCGGTAAAAACTTCCTAGAATAGCTCAGAATCATCACTATCCTTTCTCGGTCCTGCCATCACAAGGGAGCTGCTGGAATTTGGGACGATGGCTTGATTTGGTTTTCTGGAAAAGAGAGAAGATCGATGGAGGCAGGCGGGATAGGAAGAAGAACAAAATCTCTCATACTATGCGGTGGGCAGGATCAGAAAGCGGCATGGTGGAGGAGCAGAACAACGGTGCTTGGCGTAGAGGTAGGGGAATGGGGAACTGGGGATAGAGATTATTATAGGGGAGGTTGGATAAAATGATTAAAACTGACACATGCTCCTCTTCTCTAGTTCCCTTCAGATTAGTACGAATGCAGCGGTAGCTGTAGGACTAACTATTGTGTACTTTCTTGTCAAATTTTTAGATCCTTGATGTAAAATGTAATCCCACCACCCGTGTAAAATTTTAATCTAAAAGTGTTACAATTTAAACGAATTTAAGATTAGTTGTCAATGAGTATGAACATTCTTGGATTTCAAGCCAAAAGACCAAGGTCATAGTCATATCTACATCATACTTTATGTGGATGATCCATATCGCTCGACTATCGAGCATCTCGACTCGGTAAGGCTCGGCTTGTTAAGGAACTCACTCTTTAAGGCTCGGATAATTCAAATCGTCAAGGATACGAGAAAAAGTAAAGCCTGGCTCGTTTCGTACTCATTGACAACTAGTAAAATTCTAACCTAAAATACCTGGTAAAATCAAACCAAAATTAAGCTTAGTTGTCAATGAGTATGAACATTCTTGTATTTCAAGCTGAACGACCAGGGTCATGGAAATATCTACATCATACCTTATGTTGATGATCCCATATCCAAGGATTTGCATGCCGAAAAATCTGGCCATATTTTGAAAACACTCGAAGAGGAAGTAGTATGAAGAGTATGGCTTGATCATGTGCTCTCTCGAGGAGGCGAACCCTACTGTTTTCCTTGATTGATTATTTTAGGGTACTTTGTGTTGAATGTATGGACCTTAATGTAATTTTCCTATTTTTTAGGTCCTTGGTGTAAAATTTACTCCCGTCATCCGTGTAAAATTTTAACCTAAAAGTAACTGGTAAAATCTAAATGAATTTAATCTTAGTTGTGAATGAGTATGAACATCCTTGAAATTCAAGCCTAATGACCAAGGTCATGGCAATATCTTACATGGTTATACCCTACGGGTACACAACATTAGCATACCTGGTCCTGCCCAAGGAAGGCCCACGAGAATATACGCGGCCCATGAAGATTTTCGTGTGGCCCAAGCCCATGATGTCTTTGGATCCTTGGAGAGCAAGACTAGAACATATAGAATATTCAAAGGGGCAAACCCTAAACCTGTAACCGACTCGATCTATGCCCAGGACCTGCCTATCTCTATATAAAGGCTAGGAGGGCATGTCGAGGAGGATCTCTCTCACCTTATCGCATACAAACCTCCATGCCAGATTGCATCTGCGCACCCTTGTAACTTTCGGTTTCGCCGTAATCAAGAGCAGACAAGCAGGAGTAGGGTTTTCCCTCCGGGGGCCTAAACCTGGGTAAATCTCGTGTCCCCTGGTTGCTTGTCTGTTAACCGTTCCGTGATCTCCAGCACCCCCATCTTCTCCAAAACCCAAGCTCATAACAATGGGCATTGACGAGATTAAACCTCGTCAATTGGCGCCGTCTGTGGGAATCGGGGGCGCTCATTGTGTGATCGTGATGGTCCCGTCCAAAGCGATCTACAACTCCTCGGCGACAGAGAGCCATCTCCTCTTTAGCGCTTTCGACTTCACTGCCCACTCGCCAGCCACCCTGAAGGACTTCGAGCCCGTAGGCGACGGGCTCGAGATCCTATTCGGAAGCTTCTGCTTCCAGGTGGGACAGACCAGCACTCTCCGCCTCCCAGAGCGGGTGCCTCTGCCAACAATCAGGCCCGTCTCGTGGGCCCCGCATCCCAACGTGCTACGCATGACAACATCGACAGATGAGTCATATGATAGCAGCAGCTGCAACTCAGATCTATGCGATCCCCCGTTGGATGAAAGGAACCTACGGTTCCGGATCCGAAAGCTACGGCAGCAACGATCCAGTCCGCGGACGCTGCCAATGCGCCATGGTCATCCAAAGCAAAAACGAGCAACAACCACCAGGTTCGGGTGCTCACATACCGCCACCCAACCGGCGGGGTAGAAACGGCGAAAACAGGAGGCAACCAGCCCCACCGCCCAACAAGGACGACCCTGATGCCAGTCGAGTAATCCACCTCAGCGAGGAAGGATGGAACCAAGCACGCGAAGCCGTGGGGGGCAACAAAATTCTGCCTATGGGTGCCTCACGAGACCTACTGATGGCATACCACCTGCTCCTGATCGAAGAGCATAAAAAGCAGGTGAAGATGCAAGAGGTACTCGACAAACGCAAGCAAGCAGCCTCAGAGTCTAGTGCACGGCGAGCTGCGCTCTCCTCTGTTGGCGGCTCCATCTCGCACGGCAACAATGCCAATAAGAATCGCTCTCGCGTAGAGAACATGGATCCCACTTCACGTCGCGAGGTGACCCGAACCCTCAACACGTCCTTCATGGAGATGGACGCCAACGGCAACGTCATCCCGAAGACGCTGCAAGCTGCGATCATGGCAGCCACCACATATCTTGCGTCCCATCCACCCCCGGTGGGGGACCAGAAGAGGGCCATGCACAATTCTGCACTAGCCGGACTCGGACTCGTTGGAGCTGCGCTCCACGAGGAAGCTCCTGTGGAGCCGAAAAAGAAAGCTACGGTTATATTCAACCGCATCCCCACACCCACATCCAACGAGGAAGAACACGACCTACCTCGATGATGCAAGATTCCACGACGTCGCAACCGTGACTACGACGCTCAAAGCGACCTCGCTCAGCGCAAGATCGACAAGGCATGCGCCAAGCGCGTCTGCTCATCCGAATTCGAAGAGGATGACGACGAAGGAGAACTCTGTGGAGATCGATGTTTCAGCAGATCTGTTCGGTGGACATGGATGTCGAGGAACTTCAAGCTTGCTTCGGACACTCCAAAGTTCGACGGCACGCAGGACCCTAAGGCGTGGCTAAGCGACCACCTGTCGTCCGTCAAGCTGCACGGTGGAAACAAAAACACCGCCCTGCAATGCCTTCAGCTGTAGCTGACAGGCGTAGCCCAGATCTGGCTCAGCAGCCTATCCTCGGGATCCATCCAAAGCTGGGAGGAACTGGCGTATAGTTTCATCCAAAACTTCAAGGGTACCAACAAGAGGCCAGGCTCGATCGAAGAGCTGCGGGCCTGCACCCAATGAACGGGCGAATCCATTCGCTCGTACATATTATGCTGGTCCAACATCAAGAACTCCACATCACACATCTCTGAGGAGAGAACAATCGACGCCTTCAAAGATGGCGTCAAACGTCAGGACTTCAAGGAAGAACTTGGGCGCGTCCAGCCCAAGACACTCGACCACCTCATGGACATCGCCAACAGGTGGGCAGATGGTGAGGACTCCGTCCATCGAGCACACTCGGATGAGGAGCATGACTATGGCCGCCGATGTGAGGGCCGTAGTAAACAAATATTGCGCGTCTACGACGATCGCGACGGACCCGACATGGTCTCGGCTGGCTATGACGACCGCCGCAACGAAAGCAACCGTAGCAGTGGCGGATACCGTGGAAACAACTTCCGCGAAGGAGGACGCCCAACGCAAACGTGGCAACGCCGCGGCCGGGATGACAAGCCTTTGGCATACGACAAATTGTCGGGCCCATGCACCATCCACTTCTACATCGACAAGAAGGATGGCAAAAAGAAGGCCAGCCATATGCTCCAGGACTGCCGCGAGTTCCAGAAACTCAGCGAGAGCCTGTCCCAGATGAGACAGCAGGTCCCGAACAATGGGTTCAGACACGCGCCCGCACCAGGCGACATCGCCCATGGAGCTCCTCCGCAACCACCCGTGGGACCTTCGAATCACCCGGTCACACCCATATAGAACAATGGCGTAAACGGGTACCCCATGCCGAAAGGGTCACTGATGATACAAAAGGGGTGCACAACAAACAGGGTGCAAAATAAGATCACCTGCCAAGTCAGTTTGGCTGTGACCGCTCCTCCCGCCATCCCTAAGTACCTCAGCGGTTCAGAGTCCTGCATCACATTCAGCCGTTCGGATCACCCCTGCCAGATCCCTCACCCAGGTCATGCTGCCCTGGTGCTCGAGGCGCAGATTGGAGGATTCGAGATGAGCCGCGTCTTCATGGACGGCAGCAGCGGCATCAGTCTGATGTTCGCCAGCACCTTAGCAGCAATGCGGATCCCGTTGTGCAGCCTGGAACAATCCGACACAATGTTCCATGACATCGTCCCAGGGAAGGGCATATTTCCCCTAGGAAAGATACGGCTCAACGTCATCTTCGTCAAGCCCGACCATTTTCGGTGTGAGCGGCTCGAGTTCGAAGTGGTGGACTGGCCATCACAATACCACGCCATCCTCGGGCGCATGGCATTCGCAAGGTTCCTGGCAGTACTGCACTATGCGTACCTGCTACTCAAGATACCAGGACCTAGGGGCGTCATCAAGGTCCACGGGAGCTTCACTCGGTCGGACCAATGTGATAGGGACTTCAACAGAATCTCCCAGACATTCGGCATGCAGGAGGAGCTCGCAAGGCTCCGAGAAGTGACGGACAACGGGGCACCCCCAGTCTCGAGGCAAAACACACCTGACATGTCGTTCGACTCAACAGTCAACACGAAGAAGGGCAGGTCCACCCGACGAATGCCTCCAAGACGGCGCTGATCGCCAACAACCTCAGCCCCGCATAGGAAAGTGCGCTCATCGAATTCCTCCGTGAGTGCTGGGAAATTTTCGCCTGGTGTCCTGCAGACATGCCAGGAGTTCCTAGGGAATTCACCGAGCACGCACTCAATGTGTTCCCGGACACAAGGCCCGTCAAACAGTCCATCCGACGATTGTCCGAGCCACGGGCGAAGCCATCAGAGTCGAAGTCAACAGACTGCTCGATGGTGATTTCATCAGGGAGATCAAAGGAAAGCGAGTGGCTGGCCAACACCGTGATGGTCCCTAAAAAGGACACGGACATCCTGCGGATGTGCGTGGACTTCACATCGCTGAACAAGCACGGCCCGAAGGATCACTTCCCTCTCCCTCTGATCGAACAGATCACCGATTCAACTACAAGATGCGAAAAACTCTCCTTACTCGACGCCTACTCAGGCCACAATCAGATTCGACTAAAGGTCGAAGACCAGGAGAAAACGGCGTTCATCACGTTGTTCGGAGTATTCTGCTACAACACAATGCCCTTCGGGCTGAAGAACGCAGGTGCCACGTACCAGCGGTGCATGCAGGCATGCCTGAAGAACCAGATCGGACGCAACATACAGGTCTATGTCGACGACATAGTAGTCAAAACAAGGGAGGCCAAGACATTGATCGACGATCTCTGCGAGACGTTCGACAACCTTGATCACTACAAGATCAAGATGAACCCAGAAAAGTGCGCCTTTGGCGTCCCATCTGGTCAATTGCTTGTCTACTTCATCTCCCAGCGAGGAATTGAGGCGAACCTGAAGAAAATTCGGGCCATAATGGCCATGGAGAAACCAAAGAACCTCAAAGGTGTCCAGCATCTCGCTGGACGCATCACGGTGCTGAGCAGATTCATCAGCCACATGGGTGAGAAGGCCCTGCCTTTCTATCAGCTGCTACGCAAAGCAGTCAAATTCGAGTGGACACCTGAAGCGGACGACGCATTCGAAGATCTAAAGCGGCTACTCTCCACCTCGCCCGTCCTGGTTACACCAAAGGAGCACGAGCCTCTCCTGCTATACATAGCTGCCATACATCAGGTGGTAAGCACCGTGCTCGTGGTTGAATGACCCGAAGATGGCAAGACCCACGGGGTCTCATGCCCAATCTACTACCTCAGTGAGGTATTGACGCCAACAAAACAGAGGTACCCTCACTACCAGAAACTCGCCTACGGCGTGTTCATGACGGCTCGTCGGCTGAGCCACTATTTCCAGGAGCATCAGGTGATGGTCGTTAATGAGGCACCTCTGAACAGCATCCTGAACAACCCGGAAGCCACAGGACGCGTGGCCATATGGGGCATCGAACTGTCCTATAGACATAGTCTATGATAAGCGCCATGCGATCAAGTCTCAGGTCCTACCGGACTTCCTCGTCCACTGGATGGAGCTACAGCTACCGGACACTCCGGATATGACACAGTCATGGACGATGCACTTTGATGGCTCCAAGCGCGAGGCTGGAGCAGGAGCCGGGGTCATACTGACATCCCCGCAGGGAGACAAGATAAATTACGTCCTCCTGATGAAATTTCGAGCTTCCAACAACGAAGCCGAATACGAGGCCCTCATCCATGGCATGAGGATGGCCAAGATCTGCGGCACAACGCGCCTAGTCATCTACGGTGACTCGAACCTCGTCGTCCAGCAGACGATGAACGAGTGCAACGCACACGCCGCCAACATGATCGCGTATCGCGCGCTCTACAACTCACTCGAAGGAGACTTTGACGGCTGTGATCTTCGGCATGTTGGAATAGAAAGCAATGAAGAAGCCGATAGACTCGCCAACATCGGCTCCACCTACGCACGGGTGCCACCAGGTGTGTTCCTCGAACAAATCTGTGTGCCATCCATCAAAAGAAAATTCCCCAAGGGATCACCCGAAGAGGCAGAGAACTCAGGGGCTGCGCTCCCCGAAGGACAAAAAGGACCCAAAAAGCTCGACACAGAGGTCGCAGTGGTTAACCTGATGCAAGTCATGGGAATCAAGGAAACATGGATGTAGTCGTACCTTCGGTACCTGATAAACAGGGAACTACCTGATGACCTGACAGATGCCCAGCGTGTATCTCGTCGGTCCAAGGCCTTCACCATCATCAATGGCGAGCTATACAAGCGCAGCATTTCAGGTGTACTCCAAAGGTGTGTCACCATCGGTGACGGCAAAACCATCCTCCAAGACATCCACGAGGGCATCTGTGGTCACCACGCGGGCAGCCGCGCCCTCGTCGCCAAAACTCTAGGAGATGGATTCTACTGGCCAACGGCCATGAACGACACCAAGGACATCGTCCGAAGGTGCAACGGGTGCCAGAGGTTCGCAGACAAACCTCACGCACCAGGATCGGAGCTCAGGCCCATACCTGCGGTGACCCAGCATACCACTCCATGATATAGTATACTATAGTCGTTGACATAACACCAATGAAACAACGTTCACTAGTATTACATCCCTCAGAATGGACAACAGAAACACAACGGGTCCAATACATGGCTAAAGGTTACAAACTCACTCTTTACACAAGATCCAGAGAATACTCTGGGTTAAAGAGAGAGAAAGAACTTCTTACGAAGGAGAATCAAAGATAAACAACACAAGAACTACTATACTATTAAGACTAGTATTTTAACTAAGGGTTGGCATTGCTGCTATTGCAATACACTACAGAATTAGGTTCTTGGCTAGAGATTATATTTCTATCTATTCAGTAACTTCGTCTTCACTTGAGTTGATGTATATGTTGACATCCTTGACTTCAGTGAAGTACTTTAGCTTTGGATGATGAGTTCTGGAGCATAACTTGATGTAGATGTTCTCTATACCGGCTTTAGAACCTAGCAAGGGTTAATAAGATACTTTGAGTACGAGCGTACTCAGCAAATTCACTAGAAAAGGAGTGTTTGATGCACTATAACTACAGCCACAGGCCGTAGGTCATAGGCGATGCAAGTTTTTAGAAAGATTTCTTCAAAGGTTGCTTTTATTCTGAAAAGCTATGTCCGTCAGACTTCACGGGTTTACCAGAACTTTCATGGAGTTCCTTTCCCGCCGCGTTCACCGCTCCTTTCCGGAACAGGGAGTAACAAGTTACAATTCTTACACTCTGCAGAGGTGCGTCACTTTACCCATGAGATATCAACTCTTTGTTGCACAACCGGGCAGCTTATTCCTGTCCACAATTCCAAGATGTGGGGCCCAGAATATGATCCAAGCCAATCACTGCCCCCTTCGCGACCTCGCATGCCTCCTTGGTGTAACCATGCCCACATATTGTATTACCGCAATGGTTTGTACAAAACGTTAGGTGCCAGAACTATCGTGGGACGTTGAGGGTTCCCACCCATATGTTGCATATCCTCTATGAATTACCAATTAATATGCACGCTACGAGGATAACAGCCACGACCTGCACATCCGGCTTCATGCAAGAGGAAGAAGATACAGCACATATGCAATTCCTTTATCAATTCCTAGAATGTTTTATAGAAAGGAATTGATAAAGATACTCCTAAGCACATATAATTATGACGATTGGAATTAACAGAGATGTGCTTATTTGATTTGCTTATAGAAAATATTCCTAGTAAGTGATATAGATATAAGATGAGGAATTAATAACCTGGAATGGATATTATACTTGGTTTAAGACTTAAAATTGATTGTTTACTAAGAATGTCTATTTTCCATAATTCACAATCCTGGATTTCTAATTAAGGAATTCCTTTCCTAGATATAATACTTCTTCCTATCTATCATCATGGTTAACATGATGAGCTTTCCTTTACAAAAGTATTCTTATTCATTTTTTTATTCTTCTAAACTCATGGATGAATCCAATGAGTTTGATACTAAAGAATTTCATAGTTTTCTCATATCCGTACTTGGTTATATCCACTACTCTACTGTTGATAACCTTCCATCCAACAAGTAGTTCTTTCAAACTCCACTCATAATATTCCTTAATCATCTATCTCTAATATTTCTTCATTAGATGTATACATCCAACTACCTTTCTCTAAAGCTTACTATCCTTTAAGATGAATAACACTACTTCCATAACTCAATGCTATACTAGCTTTAATTAAATCTTACTGTCTTACATTTACTTCACTCTAATAACTCACACTCCAACCTCACATTATAGTAATGTGACCTGTAATGACTACTCTGGGATAACTGATCTAAGCTAGGGTTTTAATCATGTTCTACACACCAAAATCACCTATACTTGCTATAAGTATCCAATATTGATGAGCAAGTATGATCATTATAATCCTTTAATCTTTTATAGCTTAGGTTTCCAATTGGCTAATCAAGACTTCATCGATACAACCTTACTATTGTATTGGAATTATCTTCTTAGTATCTTTATTTGGATTAAGGCTGTTATTCATGGACTATACCCTCTTTAAAAGATTTAAGTAGATGCTATGATAAGATCAAGAAGTAGTATATCAAGTATTGATAGTTAAAGAATTTGTGAATCAATGGTTGATTAGTCAATCATTCATGAACAACAGATATTAAGTTAAGTTCCATAAAGATTGATATGGAAAGAAACATATATGGTGAATGATCTTGACTTAGTCTATTTCCAACTTAAACTCATTAAAGAGTTAAAGTTAGTTATTACTATGATACTCATAGTAAGAATAGATAAGAATAAGATAGGTCAGGATTAGTCATTACATTTATATTACTTTAGTTTGTAATCTTAACTTGGCACTTATGAGTTGTTGTGCTGAATATGATGATAGGATCCCTTAAGGATCAGATATTAATCATTTAACAATGTTATAAGAGTAACATTTTATTATATCTGATCTACACTTAGATCAAATCATGTTTACCCAAATAAGGTGTTCGCAAAGGTCATATGGAAACTTATCACAGTCAACTGGATGATCTACTTCAATTCCATTAAGTTGAGAGAAGCTTCAATCACTTTGACAAGTTTTGTTTAAAAGCGTGAAAATTATTTGGATTTTCTATGCATGAATGCAATGCACTCATCTGGGTTCAGCTTTTTTCTAAGCTCTAATGCTGGGATGTTACAATACTTCTGGCCTGGCCCTTCGCCCAATGGGGCCTCGACATGATCGGCAAACTTCCCAAGTCCTCGAAAGGAGGCCACATCTACCTCCTGGTCACAGTCGACAAGTTCACCAAGTGGATCGAAGCCATGCCCGTTACCAACCAAAAGGGTAAAACGGATGTGAAGTTCTTCGAATACATAGTCTACAGGTTCGGCATGCCGCATAGCATCATCACCGACAATGGGTCGAACTTCATCTCCAAAGAATTCCAGGACTTCTGTGAAGGCCTCAGGATCAACATATCATATGCCTCCGTGGCACACCCGCAAACCAACGGGCAGGTCGAAAAGGCCAACGGCCTCGTAGACGGCGGCATCAAGAAACGCCTACTAAGCCCACTCGAGAGACTTGCGGGAGCATGGGAAGAAGAGCTACCCTCCATCGTCTGGAGCTTGCGCACAACGCCAAATAGCTCAACTGGCTACACGTCTTTCACGGAGCCGAAGCCGTGTTGCCTGCGGAAGTACGCCATAAGTCCCCACGGTTCGTCGCTTACAATGAAGCCGAATCAACGGCCGCACTCGTAAATGCCGACGACACGCTCGACGAGGCACGCGACATTGCCACGGCTTGCTCGGCGGTCTACCAGCAGAGTCTCCGCAACTATCATAGCCGTCGGCTGTGCCCAAGGTCCTTTGTTGAAGGATACCTCGTCTTACGACTCAAGCAAGAGCGGCCGAAGAAGCTCGAGTCACCTTGGGAAGGACCCTACGTCATCACCGAAGTCATCCCAGGTGGCGCCTACCACCTCAAGGACGTGGAGTCTGGAGTCGCATACTCTAACCCATGGAACGTCGCACAACTGCGACGCTTCTACCCCTAGATATCCCCTTTTACTTTCAATAAGGCTACTCAGTCGGACAATGTCTCATCCGAAAATTTATCTTTTTCTCGCATTTCTTTATGCTACAACACACTCCGGAGATCCCCCTCACCTCACGACTCCGTCAAACAGAGGATAACGCATGTACACCTGAGTAGCTGATCATGTTAGGCTAACGAAAAGGGCATGCATACAACCAAGCACCACGTGCTAATACAATGAACCTTTACAACAAAGGGCACAACACGCCCAGTCGAAATACATACAAGTTTTACATCTATCTTTTTTTACAGGAACTACCTATTCTGAAGGATCACCTGCGCACGATGCCCAAAGATATCTACAACTTCTTTGGCATACTACCAAACAGCCGCATAGTGCGGGCACATGTCCCATAGGCCACCATCGGGTCGAGGGGGAGGCCCTGCCGCCACAGCCACAAGATTCACATCAGGGCGATGCAGCCGCACGAGGGAAAGGGTGGCCTTCACTCCCGCAACCAACTAGTGCCGCACCAACTCCCTGACGTGACGCACGTCTCAAAACTTCGCCAGCAAGCCCCAAAGAGTCGACGACGCTTCATCAAGGGGAAACATGACGTGCAGAATCGACGCCAGGGAAGTCTTTACCTGCCGCAGCACTAGTGATACCTGGTGAGCATGATCCTGCACAGTCGCAAGGACCGTGGCACAGTCGCGATCCATCCAGAAAAAGCCACCGGCTTCCATATCTTGATGGGTCAAGCAGTTGATCCAAACTGCAACACTCTCCTTCTCATCCCTTGGAACAAGGTTGGCACCTGTAGCAACCACAAAGTAAGATGACCCGCAAAACAGACGCATCCGAAAATGAGTAGCAGCTCGAAAAAACTTACACTCCAGCTGCTCGGCCAACTGCCGCAGCTCCCCCATCAGATATTTCTCTCTGGCAGTACCTCGTTCCGCCTTCGACTTCCAAACATCCACATGGCCTCGGATGGAAAGTAACTAGGGGGATCCCCCCATAGGAAGAAAGAAAACACTTACATGCTCAGCCGGAGACTCCGAAGGTCCTGGTGCAGTCTTCTGGGAGACGATCACTCGAGACTCCTGCGGAGAGGAGTTCGGAGCAACGACCCTAGAGGTGGCCACCTTCTGAGAGGGAGGAGGCATCATCTTCGACTCCCCCACTGCCTCTTGAGTGGCATTGCTAAAAGAGCCCTCAGAGGAGTGGCTGCAAAAGAAATCACCAGTCAACTCCAAGTCAGAAAGTGGGACCCATGTTCGTCCAGTAACATCACCTCTGGTGCCACAGACGATTGAGGTCACCGATCGTCAGCACTGACGTCATCAAAGCCATACTGGCAACGGTTACAAATCTTCGGCTAAATAGCTAAAGTACTCACTCGAATCTATGATTCGAGCAACTACTCGGGGGCTACTACTATCAGGAGCGCTGGCCGCGCACCCAAATCATGAAAAAGGCACCGCTAATGATCTATTCTTCAAGTCCTACGTCGAGTCTACGACTCCACTACGGACTCGTGGGATACTCCCATAGGGAGGATTGATTCAAGCATCCGAAAAAATTGTGTTCTACGATCCTGAAGCAAAAAATGGCTGAATTAAAGTCTCTGCTCGAGTCTACGACTCGAATAGACACTCGGGGGCTACTCCCATAGGGAGCGCTGGTCGCGCACCCTATGAATTCTTCGACTGCGATCCTTCGGATCAGAATGCAAAAACTTTTTGGCAACTTTGCCCCAATCAACGCTAAGTAAGTAACATCCTCCTTGGCCACCCGAAACACCTCCGCGGTGATAAAATTTCGGATGTTGTGTCTGCGACACAAAGATAAGACCTACAGATATGATCTGATGGCCTGGTAACGCACCTGACTGCGCTCTGCTTGTGAAAATCCGTGCCAACAGGCACGATGAAAATCCCGACGGGCGCGTTGGGTACATCATTCGAAAACTATTGGGATTCGACTCCTGTAAGACCTCAACGGCCTGAGTCGAATTACGCCAGCATCTGTTCTAGGTTTGAGTCGAGGGACTCGAATCTGAAGAAAGATCGTGTTGTTTTTTCCTAAGACAGTTAACTGACCCTGATCCGTCAGGAGATTCAGGCACACGCATCAACAATCCCTACACACTAAAATCATTCTTTTCCTGATAAACAGAAACAGCCTCACCCGAAAGATTGAAGAGTCCTCAGCCGAATCTACGATTCAACTAAACACTCGGGGGCTAGTAGCATGGTTATACCCTACGGGTACACGACATTAGCATACCTGGTCCTTCCCAAGGAAGGCCCACGAGAATATACGTGGCCCATGAAGATTTTCAGATGGCCCAAGCACAGGACGTCTTCGGATCCTTGGAGAGCAAGACTAGAACAGATAGAATATTCAAAGGGGCAAACCCTAAACCTGTAACCGACTCGATCTATGCCTGGGACCTGCCTATCTCTATATAAAGGCTAGGAGGGCACGACGAGGAGGGTCTCTCTCACCTCACCGCATACACACCTCCACGCCAGATTGCATCTGCGCACCCTTGTAACTTTCGGTTCCGCCGTAATCAAGAGCAGACAAGCAGGAGTAGAATTTTCCCTCTGGGGGCCTGAACCTGGGTAAATCCCGTGTCCCCTGGTTGCTTGTTTGTTAACCGTTATGCGATCTCCAGCACCCCCATCTTCTCCAAACCGCAAGCTCATAACAATGGGCATTGACAAGATTAAACCTCATCAATATCTGCATCATACTTTATATCAATGATCCCATGTCCAAGAATTTTCATGCCGACAAATTTGTCCATATTTTGAAAACAATCGAAGAGGTAGTATTTAGAAGAGTATGGCTCGATCAGCCGGTCGCCCGAGAAGGAGCCAAACCCGACTGTTTTCCTTGCTTAACTAATTTAGGGTCCTTTGTGCTAAAATGTATGGACCTTGATGTAATTTTCCCTTTTTAGCTCCTTTATATAGGATGTACTCCCACCGCCCATGTAATATTATAACCTGAAAGTATGTGGTAAAGTCAAAAAGAATTTATATTTAGTTGTCAATGAGTATGAACATTCTTGGATTTCGAGCCGAACGACCAGGGTCATGGCCATATCTACATCCTACTTTATGTTGATGATCCCATATCCAAGAATATGCATGCTCACAAGTTTGGCCATATTTTGAAAACAATCTAAGAGGTAGTAGTATGAAGAGTATGCCTCGATCAGCTGCTCTCTCAAAAAGGATCTGAACCCGATTG
Source organism: Avena sativa (assembly GCA_916181665.1). Lineage (NCBI taxonomy): Eukaryota > Viridiplantae > Streptophyta > Magnoliopsida > Poales > Poaceae > Avena > Avena sativa. Next base: position 120,670,072 of record OV702297.1, on the reverse strand, counting down.
TTTTCCTTGCTTAATTATTTTAGGGTCCTTTGTGCTAAATGTATGGACCTCGATATAATTTTCCTATTTTTTAGGTCCTTGATGTAAAATGTACTCCCGCCGCCCGTGTAAAATTTTAACCTAAAAGTAAGGGGTAAAATTTAATGAATTTAAGGTTAGTTTGACTGAGTATGTATGAACATTCTTGGATTTCAAGCCGAACGACCAAGGTCATGGCCATATCTACATCATACTTTATATTGATGATCCCATGTCCAAGAATTTTCATGTCGACAAATTTGTCCATATTTTGAAAACAATCAAAGAGGAATTAGTATTTAGAAGAGTATGGCTTGATCGGCTGGTCTCTCGAGGAGGAGCCGAAACCAATTGTTTTCCTTAATTATTTTATGGTCCTTTCTGCTACATGTATGGACCTCGATGTAATTTTCCCTCTTTTTGGGTCCTTGGCGTAAAAGGTACTCCCAACGCCCGTGTAAAATTCTAACCTGAAAGTACATGGTAAGATATAATTGGATTTACGCTTAGTTGTCAATGGGTATGATCATTATTGGATTTCATGACGAACGACCAAGGTCATGGACATATCTACAACATACTTTATGTTGATGATCCCATGTCAAAGAATTTGCATGCCCGCAAATTTGGCCATATTTTGAAAACAACCGAAGAGGAAGTAGTATGAAGAGTATTGCTCGATCAGCTGCTCTCTCGAGAAGGAGCCGAACCCGATTGTTTTCCTTGCTTAATTATTTTAGGGTCCTTTGTGCTAAGTGTATGGACCTCAGGAAATTACTTGTAACTCAGAATAGATTCCCCACAATTAATAATATCTGGTTGTATCCAGATTTTGCGGACTACTTACCCCGTAGCAATTTAATTAGTTTTAATGGCTTTATAAATCATTAAATTCATAGTAAATTAATTCCTTGTCACAAAAATATAAATGATATACCGATGGAAAGCTGGTTCCATGTAGATCATAAATATGCAAATGGTTTAGGCAAATACTGTAAGGTTTCGCAGCAAGTAAATAAATAGATTAATGGCTTATTTAGAGTATTAAAATCATAGTAATTCGAATACTGCTCAGAAAATTACAAATAATATGTCCCTGAAATCACAATTCCGTGGAGATTACAGATATAATTTTAGTTTGATTTTAGACAACAGAAACTATATGAATTAGTTAACAACCCATTAAACACTATTTAAATCATACAAGAAGATCTATAACTCCGATTAGGGTGAATCCAACGCCTACTGGTTCGTATTAACGTCCTCTATCCAGTAAACCCAAGAATCAAATTTAATTTAACAGTTAGAACATGCGTTACAACAGATCTATTAAAAACCCTATATTGGTAAGTAATTATTAATAACAAGTACTCTATTGCATTAATTGGCCTCTTGCATGCATCATATACTTCAATATTGTTTAGAGAACTAAAGTAACAACCATTGTGACTTATTAAATTATCATGCATGCATTTGTTGCATTTGTTTGATCTCTATCTGCTATTGTTTATGATTGTATGCAATTGTTTGCTCGATAGATTGCGAGGAGTGAAACGTGTGTGATTGCAACTACTATGATTGAAAGTATTGTGGTTATGACGAGAGCAACCATTATATCTATGATAATTATGAGGATTATCTAATCGACTACATCTACAACAAAGGCAAGTGGTGCTATCTTGGTCATAAATGTCCTACTGTTTTCCTATGCATTGTAGATGTTTTTGTAGAATTGCATGTGTAGGAATTGATGTGTATATGCTATGCTATGTCCCATATTATTCCCTAGCATTCCCTAGCATTCCTTGTTTATATGCTATGCTTAGCCATGCTATGATGAACGAGGGTTGGGTTACATCACTGATGTTGATTCTAAATGTGTTGGTTTGCGAAAACTAAAACAACTTAATCAATGAATCTCCTGGGTGTGATGGGATTGATAATTTTTGGTGGTATCGTTGCGGAAAGGCACCCAGGACACTGAGAAAGGATTGGTTTTTTTGTTTGCTAGCTTTCGTGTGCAACCATGTGCCAATAATGAAATGGGCGGTTGGTTGAACTCAGTAGGTTGTGGTAACTCGAACCCACGTATCCAGAGATATAGATAGTGTAGGTTGGACCAGTGCGTGTCGGGTTTGGGTTGCTACTTCCCGAACGGTTCCTTCTTGGATTTCTCCCTATCATCACCCAATATGAGAGTGGTGGTACGAACTGGGCTGGCCAAGTCACATGGGTAAAGTGTACTAACCCCTGCAGGGTGTATAAACTAAGTACTTAGCCGTGTCCCCGGTTATGGACAACTTGAGCGACCTGATACTGATGATATGATATTTCTCACTCATCCTTATTTCTTTATTACTTAAAACTTGTTGGGTGAACATAATTGGGTAGGAGCACCTGGGAGTGAACTAGAGTGTCCTATTTATCGTATTGGAAACCTACTTTGTTACAAATGATAGGATAAAATTATTGCTTTATGCAAATGAGCCTGAACTCCACTTGGCCAAATAAGCATGTAGTTGATAGATCTGTTGTTAACCACTTTAGCCTACTTGCCATACATTCAATGTATTGACCATTCGTGGCTATAACGTTTCATGTTGCAGGTTATATCGTATCTGAGTGATCGTTCATAGGTCGCGAGACTCCACTCAACAATTGTTCGCCTGTGGCGCATTTGGAGGATGGAGATCTACCTTGTATTCGTTTTCCGCCGTGTACTTGAATAAATAATGTAAATTCTGGATCATATTCATTGTATTTATGATGCACAGTTATGTTTGGTATCATTTTGTACTGTGTGTGCCTGTGAACCAATCCAGGGATTGGCACTATACACATGAACTCAGCCTTATCAGGCGAGGGTGTTACAAAAAAATTCTATCCTTGTTTGGAAAGCAATAAAACATCATACTTTATGTTGATGATCCCATATCCAAGAATTTGCATGCCAACAAATCTGGCCATGTTTTGAAAATAATCGAAGAGGAAGTAGCATGAAGAGTATGGCTCGATCGGCTGGTCTCTCAAGAATGATCTGTACCTGACTGTTTTCCTTGCTTAATTATTATAGAGCCCTTTGTGTTAGATATATGGACCTCAATGTAATTCCCCATTTTTAGGTCCTTGATTAAAATGTACTCCCAAGGCCCGTGTAAAATTCTAAACTAAAAGTAAGTGGTATGAATTTAAGCTTAGTTGTCGATGAGTATGAACATTATTGGATTTCAAGCCGAACGACCAAGGTCATGGCCATATGTACATCGCACTTTGTGTTGATGATCCCATATCCAAGATTTTGCATGGCATCAAATCTAGCCATATCTTGAAAACAATCGAAGAGGAAGTGGCATGATGAGTATGGTTCGATGAGCTGGTCTATCGAGAAGGAGCCGAACCCGATGATTTTCCTTGCTTAATTACTCTAGGGCCCACTATTCTAAGTGTATGGACCTCGATATAATTTTGGTTCTTTTTAGGTCTTTGAAGAAAATGTACTCCCACCGCACGTATAAAATTTAACCTAAAAGTAATTGGTAAGATCTAAATGAATTTAACCTTAGTTGTCAACGAGTATGGCCATTCTTGGATTTCAAGACGAACGACCAAGGTCATGGCCATATCTACATCTTACTTTATGTTGATGATCCCATATCCAAGAATTTGCATGCCGACAAATCTAGCTATATTTTGAAAACAGTCAAAGAGGAAGTAGCATGAAGAGCTAGTATGCCTCGATCAGTTGCTCTCTCGAGAAGGAGCCAAACCTGATTGTTTTCCTTGCTTAGTTGTTTTAGGTTCCTTTGTGATAAATGTATGGACCTCAATGTAATTTTCCTTTTTAGTTCCTTGGTATAAAATGTACTCTCGCTGCACGCATAGAATTTTGACCTAAAAGTAAGTGGTAAAATCTAATCAAATTTAATCTTAGTTATCAATAAGTGTGAATATTCTTGGATTTCAAGCAGAACGACCAAGGTCATGGCCATATCTACATCATACTTTACATTGATGATCCCATATCCAAGAATTTGTAGGCCGAAAAATCTGGCCATAGTTTGAAAACAATTGAAGAGGAAGTAGCATGAAGAGTATGCCTCGATTAGCTGCTCTCTCGGGAAGAAGGATCTGAACCCGATTGTTTTCCTTTCTTAATTATTTTAGGTCCCTTTGTGCTAAATGTACAAATATCAATGTAATTTTCTATTTTTAGGTCCTCAATATAAAATGCACTCCCATCGCATGTGTAAAATTGCAACCTAAAAGTAAGTGGTAAGATCTAAACGAATTTAAGCTTAGTTGTCAATGAGTAAGAACATTCTTGGATTTAATCTGAATGACCAAGGTCATGGCCATATATACATCATACTCTATGGTTATGATCCCATATCCAAGAATTTTCATGCCGACAAATGTTGCCATGTTTTGAAAATAATTGAGAGATGAAGTAGCATGAAGAGCATGGCTCGATTAGCTAGTCTCTCGAGAATGAGCCGAACCCGACAGTTTTCCTTGCATAATTATTCTAGGGTCCTTTGTTCTAACTTTATGGACCTCGATGTATTTTTCCTATTTTTAGGCCCTTGATGTAAAATGTACTCCCACCGTGCTTGTAAAATTTATCCTAAAAGTAAGTTGTAAGATCTAAACGAATTTAAGCTTAGTTGTCAATGAGTATGAACATTCTTGAATTTCAAGCCAAACAATCAATGTCATGGCCATATCTATATTGCACTTTGTGTTGATGATCCCATATCCAAGATTTTGCATGGCGTCAAATCTGGCCATATCTTGAAAACAGTCAAATAGGAAGTGTCATGAAGAGTATGGTTCGATGAGCTGCTTTCTCGAGAAGGAGCCGACCCGACTATTTTCCTTGCTTAATTACTCTATGTGTAAATGCATGGACCTCGATTTAATTTTCCCTTTTTTAGGTCCTTGGTGTAAAATGTACTCCCACTACCCGTGTAAAATTTGGCCATATTATGAAAACAATCAAAGAGAAAGTAGTATGAAGAGTATTGCTTGATGAGGTGCTTTATCGAGAAGGAGCCAACCCGACCGATTTCCTTGCTTAATTTTATGGTGCCTCGTGCTAGATGTATAGGGGCCTCGATGTAATTTTCCCTTTTTAAGGGACCTTTTTTGTAGAAGTATGGACCTCGATGTAATTTTCCCCTTTTTAGGTCCTTGGTGTAAAATGTACTCCCACTACCCATGTAAGATTTTAACCTAAAAGTAAGTGGTAAAATCTAAACGAATTTAAGCTTAGTTGTTAATGAGTATGAACATTCTTGGATTTGAAGTCAAACAACCAAGGTCATGGACATATCTATATCATACTTTATATTGATGATCCTAATATCCAAGAATTTGCATGCCGACAAATATGGCAATATTTTGAAAACAATCAAAGAGGAAGTAGTATTTAGAAGAGTGTGCCTCGATCGGATGCTCTCTCGAGAAGGAGCCGAACCGGGCTATTTTCCTTGCTTAATTATTTTAGGGACCTTTGTGCTAAATGTATGGAACCTCGATGTATTTTTTCCTTTTTTAGGTCCTTGATGTAAAATGTACTCCCACCGCTCGAGTAAAATTTTAACCTAAAAGTAAGTGGTAAAATATAATCGAATTTAAGCTTAGTTGTCAATGAGTATGCACGTTCTTGGATTTGAAGCCAAACGACCAACGTCATGGACATATGTACATCATATAGATTATATTGATAATCCCATATCCAAGAATTTGCATGCCAACAAATATGGCCATATTTTGAAAACAATCGAAGAGGAAGTAGCATGAAGAGCATGGCTCGATCTCCCCATCTCTCGAGAAGGAGCCAAACTCGACTGTTTTATTTCCTTAATTATTTTAGGGTCCTTTGTGATTAATGTATGGAAATCAATGTAATTTTCCCTCTTTTTAGGTCCTTGGCTTAAAAAGTACTCCCACCGCCCGTGTAAAATTCTAACCTAAAAGTAAGCGTTAAGATCTAAACAATTTTAAGCTTAGTTGCCAATGAGTATGAACATTCTTGGATTTCAAGCCAAACAACCAAGGTCATGGACATATCTACATCATACTTTATGTTGATGATCCCATATCCAAGAATTTGCATGCCGACAAATATGGCCATATTGTGAAAACAATCAAGGAGGAAGTGGTATAAAGAGTATGGATCGATCAGCTGCTCTCGAGAAGGAGACGAACCCGACTATTTTCATTTCTTAATTATTTTAGGGTCCTTTGTGCTACATGTATGGACGTCGATGTAATTTTCCTTCTTTTTATGTCCTTGATGAAAAATGTACTCCCACCACCCGTGTAAAATTTTAATGTAAAAGTAGGTGGTAAATCTAAACGAATTTAAGCTTAGTTGTCAATGAGTATGAACATTCTTGGTTTTGAAGATGAACGAGCAAGGTCATGGCCATATCTACATCATATTTTATATTGATGATCCCATATCCAAGAATTTGCATGCCGGCAAGTTTGGCCATATTGTGAAAATAATCAAAGAGGAAGTAGTAATATGAAGAGTATGGCTCGATAAGTTGCTCTCTCGATTCGGAGCCGGACCCAAATGTTTTTCTTGCTTAATTTTAGGGTCCTTTATGCTAAATGTATGGACCTCGATGTAATTTTCTCTTTTTAGGTACTTTATGTAAAATGTACATCCACCACTCGTGTAAATTTTTGATCTAAAATTAAGTGGTAAAATCTAAACGAATTTATGCTTAGTTCCTACTCCGTAGAAGTACTAGGGTGAAGAGACTATGAGCACAAAGGTTCCGATTTATGTTTGGTTGGGACAAGAACATGGAACGGAATGGATCATCTTGTAGCTAACAGCTAAACTGAGATCATCTTGTATCAAAATCGGAATACACATAAGCCAAATTAGATGAATCGAGACACAAATCGGATCAATCGAGGAAAATCCGATGGATAGCTAGCCCAAAATAAAAAAACACTATATATAGACAAATCCACGTCAATTAATTTGGATCGGAGGGAGTAGCAGTAATCACCCTTGCGTGCTTGCACCGCCGCCCATGCGTTCACAACTGTTGCGCCGCCCGCGTGCCTGCTGCGCATTCGCGTGTGCCTGCTTGCATCACTCGCGTCCCTACTGCACCTACGCGTGTGCTTGCCGCGGCCGCCAGTGGTTAGTGAGACATTTTATTTCCTTTGACAGCCCTCGTTAGCTAAGGTTCATCGGTTATCATCTCAAAAGAAACTTCATTCAACCATTGACATAACAACATGAGTTTACATATATAGGACTCGCTGCTGAACTAGTGCAGGTCCGGCGCCTCCTAGCACCTAGTCTCGCGCCGCCAGCGGCGGCTCGTTAGACACCGGCAGCAATGACAACTCCAACACCGCTGTCGGCTCCTGACTCGGCGGCACCTTCGGATAAGTCGGCGGCACCTCTTGAGCCATCGGCGGGTCTAGGACAACCCTATGGATGAAGATGCCGTTGTTGGGTAACTGGTCCCAATAGTTGGTGAAGATGTTGGCGCCGGTGAACACCACCATCTCGCAGCCGCAGTGGAAGGCCTGGCCATAGAGGAGACGAGTGTCCCTGAAGTTGACGAACTTGACCAACAACGTCCTGCCGTCCGGAGTGCTGTGGAGGCCATACATACGGTACTTGCGGCGACTGTAGCCGATGTCGAAGAAGGCGCACGCCAGCTTCCACGGTTTTCTCCGCGGGGAGAAGGCCCAAATGCGCAGGGCATTGTCCTCCTGTGCAGCGACGTTGATGTCTTTCCGCTCTGGTACGGCGTGCGGCAGCCGGAAGGTGACCATGGATGACTGACGGGGACAGAGACGGTTGCTGGAAGTTGGGGATTGGAGATGCTTTGGTGCTCTGGGCTCTTGGGTAAGGAGATAGAATAAACAAGAAGGAGGTGATCCGAGATTAATGTGCCACATTAGACGAACTAAGGGGACAATAAATGTCACTGATGAAATGATGCGTGTGGAAAATGTCGATGACGAAGACTAGGGTAAGCCGATGGGACGGAATGTTGCCTCTGCTTCTCGCACTCGATGGGCATAGTCATAATTTTCGGGTGCCTCCGAGGAGACCGCAGCCCACCTCATCATCCGCCCTCCACTAGCCATGGCACGGCTTGACATGGATAGCATGTCATGGCGTCTCCATCCTTCTACAATCTTCCGTGCTTAAAATATTCCAACTTATATTTTTAATGCACCTCATCAGGACCTGGCCAGTCTTCCTATATTTTACTCTTATATACTCAAGTTATTCCATTTCTCACCGTGCACTGAGGAAGCTACAGCCGTATTCACATGGACCCGGCATAGGTTGGGCCCACAAGTCGGTTCCTTTCCTGCCGCGTTCGCAGCTCCTTCCCGGAACAGGGAGTAACAAGTTACAGTTCTTACACTCTGCAGAGGTGCGTCACTTTACCCATGAGAGACCTTAGGTTTTGTTGCATGGCCGGGAGTATGTCCCCATTCAAACTTCCTTGGTTTGAGGCCCAACCTAAGATCCAAGGCAATCACTGCCTTCTTCGCGACCCCGCATGTCTCCTTGGCGTACAACATGCCCATGTTTTGAATTACGGCAATGGTTTGTACAGACCGTTCAGATGCCGGAACTATCATGGGACGTTGAGGGCTCCCACCCATATGATGCATATCCTCTACGAATTACCATAAATAATATGCACGCTACGAGTGATAACAGCCACGACCCGCACATCCAGCTCCATGCGAGAGGGAAAAGATACAGCTGACTTCTCCGTCCCATTCCAAATCTCACGGTCAACGCGTAGTATACGGCGCAAGAATCACTGGCAACATTTGTTGTTAAGTCCTAGGTAATATGTTACTTTACCACCGGAACTCTTATAGTAGGTTATTACCTCATGGTAAATAACCTATAATCACATTATTATAAAAATAGTGTTTTCTGACCTTTTTCAAATGCAGGTGATGACAACACTCGATTTGTAAAATACTTTACAGAAAATAATCAAAGGACATGAGCAAGTGTGAACTTGCCTTTTGTGATTTCAATATTATGCACTCACGGTCTTCAGAATAATATAAGATCCAATATCTAAAATCAGCATCATTGGTCCGGTAAGGACTAATGTTTAAAGAAGCAAGATGCAGTTATGCATAAGTAATGATATGCATTTTGTAAAACTCCCAAAGTGAATCCCCAATGTTTTGAGTGAAGTGAATCTAGGTGATTCTTTTAAGAGTTGGTTTATCTTCAAATTTTACTTTATAAGTAATGTCATTTATAAGGAACTTAAGTGATAACAATTTTAAATATATAGATAAAGTATAAAGTAATGTTATTATGATTAATTGTTATTTGGTGACTAATATAAAAGTCCTTGGTTTTAATTGTTAATAGTTGAAGAATTTATTATGGGACTATTGTTTTGAAGTGGCAAAAAGAATAGCATTTGAAGAAAAAATTTCCTTCTTAAGGTTTAAACAACCCTGATAGCTTTAAGAATATGATGGATAGAATGTGATTGTGTTGTTTATGCTTGTTTGAATAGTCTAGACTTGAGATGCATTATGTCTTGATTGAAATAGACCAAAGTTAACTATAAAAACATAAGTAGTTTATTAGACATAATGTTTATAAGCTTTTGAGACTAAAGTTAACTTTAAAAGGTTAAGTAAACTTAACATGTAATATATTTTAATTATTCCCCAGTTTTACATTTATGATAGGTATAACCAAGGTGTGGAATTATTCACTTTATATTTAAGTGAATGATTTAGATTAAATTTGTTTTGCTTATTAAGAAAATACTTTGTATTTATTTAATGGGATCATAATTAGATGGTCTTAGTAATTTGTTAAAATTTAAAGTTATGTTAATAGTGGTTAAGATATAATATTATTCACCATATTATATAAATGGGTGATACCCAATGTTTATTTAAAAGGATTCTTTATAAGATTTTTAAAAGAATATTTTAAAGTTAAAAGTTATACTTCAGTTTGATTCTGAATTAAAGTGATGGTTTTGGAATTAGTACTAAGACACTAATTGCTCAAGGTTTTATGAGAATTGTGATTATTTCTTACGTATGAATTGTTTTTAAAGAATTCATAAAATAGGTATTAGGTAAGTATTTATTATTTAAAATATTAAAGTCTTTCCTAATATATATTTAATATTTTTCTAGTGTAATATATTTATTCAAGACCTTAAAAATGAATTTTATTTATTTTTAAGTATTATCTTTATTTTTATAAATTTCATCAAAGAATTAAGTGTCTTTAAATATTTGCTTTATGTTTTATTTGTAAAACACTAAGTTAGTATTTTTATAAAATAGTAGAGTGATTTTGATACACAAAAATGATTTTTTATTTATTTTTAGGGTTTTTGTTATTTCACAGAATTTTATTAAGGATTTAATGGTGTTAATAATTATTTACTTTATATTTATTTAAAACAATTTAAAATTATATTTTTATTAAGTAGATCTTATTTTTATGATAATTTACATATATTATTTATATATTGTTAGGATTTTTTATAATTTGCTAGAGCTCAAAAGGTTTAGATGATATTTTGGTAAATTTCCATTTTATCTTTTATTATTTATTTGTAAGATCTGTTTTACTTCATAAATTTGGGCCCATTAGGTAGTCCAGCCCACTGGGTTGGGCTAGACCACTTGGCCAGGTTCTATGGGTCGGTTGACCCCGACCCCGACCCTATCTCCTTCTTCGCTGCTCGTCCTCTCTCAGGCGATGTGGATGTCGCCTTCCCTCTCTGGCTCGATTCCGGTGAACGCCGCCATTTCGGCCGCCGCTGCTGGCCAGTGAAGCTCCGTCGCCGCCTGGACAATCGGGTCCTCCGATTCGATTTGGCCCTGAGGCCTTACCAAGCTCGTCCCCTCTCATCTCCTTGTGCTAGGGTTCCGTGTTGGGGTCGCCGTGTGCCGGTGGTCTTGTGGAGCTCTTCGTCGGCCTGGAATCAGCTCGACGCCAGCGGAAAGGTGCGTAGGCGCAACCCTGGCGTCTCCTTCTCCTGATGCTTGCGGGACGGCGCTGTCAGCGCAACCTAGGCATCGGGGGCTTCCACTAATTCTGTGGTGGTGGTGTATAGGACCTAATCCATGTCTTCATCAAGCTAATGCTCCAGGTGCTCGGCACCCTCGGTGAGTTTTGATTCCATGTGACCAGCTTTAGTGTTGATGGCCCTAATCTATGATTCTTCTATGTTTGTTTGTGGCTGATTGATTACTAGCTAGAATTCCTAGATTTGGATGAGCAAGTGCTCAGTGGTACAATTTGGTTAATGACTGTGCTGCTAGTGTTGGTGAGTGCTAAACTATGGTTCAGTGATGCTGTTCTTAACATACCTAGGATTTTTCCTGGAATATAAGGGATATTACTAAGTACTATGCTGCTGTTTATATTGGCATCTGTAGTTATAGAGTGTCACAATTTATAAGGAAATGATCCCATGATTATTAATTTGAGAATATGAGAAGGATATAGTTATAGTGACCCCTCCTAACCTCCTAGAATTTATTCTAGTATCAGGTTAGTTGTGTTGGTTGCTTTAACTTGTCATACTCCTGGTTTCTATGGTTTATCACTTGATGAAGTGAAGTGTATATGTTTGACAACAACACATATGTAAGATTTGATTCCTAGTTTGGTGGCTAGGAAGATGATTACATTCATTTTATTGATATCTACTATATAATGAAATGGGTATAGTGTCTGGCTCTAGTGACATCTAATGCACTGTTTTTGTTGTGGTGCCTCTACTTGGAGTGTGCACAGCAGCTGGGTAGCATGGCTTACTGTTGTGTTATAGCTGACTGGAAATATTTCCCAGGCCAATGATGCATAGACTGAGGCTGTAAACACATGGTATCTTATGTAAAGAAGGTGACCTTATCAATGATTCCTAAACTATTTGTCTAGGAAGATGATTTATGTGGTATTTGTACTTGCTGGCAGATAAGCTTAAAATCTGTCTTTTGAGGATAAGATGATTTAGTTAATTATAGTGGCCTTATTAGTTATGAGATTGCTATTGTGGAACCTTATTAATGGGTGCACAACAGCATGACCATAATGAATATGATTTGCTACTACTTTGACTAATGTAACTGGTCAAAGGTCATTTGTTCTTGATGTTTTATGTGTGTAACCAGTTCCAGCCTATGATGCAAAGGCTGAGGCACAATATTTAAATAAGAACAGATGCTTGAGTTCTCCAAAGCTCTATGATGAGCCTTGCATAGCATTTCTATGCAAGACTGAGAGCTTCCCCCTTTTAAAAATCTTTTCATATAAGAACAGATGCTTTGATTGCTCATAGGAATGGATATTTACCTAATACTGCACAAGTTACTAAAATGTGTTGTGGATGTGTTTAGATTTGATCAGCTAGATCTTCTTTCTCTTGGGCTTGAACCGCTCCACCTTGGTATGTTTTGGATCCTTCTTTCTTCCTAGCTACTGGCCTGATCCTCCTCCTCTTGAGCTAGCTTATTATCCTGTCCTGATTTTCTTCTTGTTCTAGCTCTTGGATGGCTTTAGGGAGCAACCAGAGTTGGGGTGTGGAGATGAGATCTGGCTAGTGGTATGGTTGGTTATTTAGCTAAGATCCAAAGCTAGAGTTATATGTGATGGGGTCTTGTGCTTTGGGTTGATTTAGCTTGTGCTGTCCTGGGAGATAATGAATGTGTGAGCAGCACCTCTCCCAGTAGTGGCTGCAGTTGCTTCTTCTATATTGGTCACTTCCCTTGCTTGATCGACAGCACATCACATGCAGCTCTCTGTGTAAGCTGCCTGCCTGTTCCAAGGGTTTTGTCCCATTGCCAGATATTTCCTAGTCTAGAAGCTGATCCCTTGTGGCTGTGCTCGACTAGTTTGAATATTAGCTCTTTGCCACTTACCTGTCCTTGGTGAAACTTGCCCCTGTACCAGCCTATGATGCACTAGTCTGAGGCAAAATTTCCTGATAAGAACAGATTCTTAACATGGCCCCTTCATTAATACTCTATGATGAATTAGGCACTAGCATCACTTGGACAAGTCTGAGAGTAAAATTCTAACCAATTAACATCCTTTTATTTTATTTTTTTGTTATGTTTTATTTTCTCTTTGTTGTGTTTGCAGGAAATGAGAAGAAGAAGAAGTAGAATCAGAAGAAAGGAAGATGAAAGATTATAGATAGGGTATAAGTTAGGGCTTCTTTTATTATTATGTAACTTTCTTTTATTGAAAGTAGAACTTTGTAAATTAACTTGTAACATGGTACTGTATTCAGAAAGTTAAAACTTTCTCTTTTATTAGTTAATTGTAAAGACGATATAATTTGTTATATTATAATAAAGTTAAATTTCCTTCTTTTTGTAATGTTTATTCTTTTGTAATTCATTTATTCATTTGTAAAGATAATGTAATATATATTTTCTTGTAATAGAGAATTCTTGTATTTATTTCATTAATGTAATCCCATTTTCCCATTATCCTTTTCTATTTGTTCATTTCATTTTAATTTTCTTTTATTCTTTAGTTATAAAACAACAATGTAATATTATATGTATATATGTATTAATAAATATTCCTTTATATGATTATCGTAATCATTTCATTTCAAATTATTTTTAGATTCATTTTTTATCAATTAAGTAATAAAATTTAAATTTTCATCCCATCAAACACAAAAGATACAAGATAGATCATGCCAAAATCCATCGCACTTGTACTGATGTTTCCATTAGAACAAGAGAGATCTCGATCCCTCTATAGCTTGTTTAGTTTTGCGCGAAAATCCCCCGGATTTTCTTATGCATGAATGCAATGCACACACATGTGTCCTCTCTAATTCTAGGTGCTAATCATGGGATGTTACAGACTCTCCCCCTTAAAATAAACTTCGTCCCCAAAGTTCATACTCTCTTTCGTTACAGAATAAGGAATTGACTTGTATTGGTCACATAGTTCTCAACTCCATGATAATCTCAAATGGGAATAATCATGGTATCCCACATCAAACCTTTTCCTTGAATTCCCTTCATACTAGACAATCTCCATTCTGTTGTCTCCAATACCCTAAAGTTCCTTTTACTTTCATCCCTTATGAATATGTCCTTGTTATAAACTCCTTTTAATTGGGTTCTAATATTTAGCTCGATTCGGTATCCTAATCCAACTCCTTTACTTGATCATCAAACCTCCTTACTTATACTATACAAGGTTTAGGAAGTCTCACTAGCATAGGATTTTAACTCCATTAAACAATAACTAAAATCAAAATACTAACTTTTGATTTGTGATAATATGGTTTATATTGGTAGTCCTTCGAAAAAAATTGGATTTGAACTCATTTAGTCCATACCCATAGGAATTTCCTTGTTTCTTTATACATGTCTAATTTGATGTGATTATTCTCCCTTAAAGATCACTTAAGAGTTGTTTCCTATTAGGATTAGTTCTTTAGAATTAATTTATTCTATTTCCTTCAAGCTTTTACCTTAGCAGGCTTTAGATAATCTTTTGTTATTATCTTAAGTACTTTTATAATAATGACTTTCTTTTAACCTTATGAAAATAAGGCTTACTGTTGTTGCAGGTTAGTTCTTCTTCTCCAACCTTTATTTGGAAAGTTAGATAATGATACTTTCATTTCTTATGTTTACTCTCCCCCTTAGGGTTTACTAATAGTCTTTAAATTGTCTATTTAGTATTTATTGGCTTTATAATTAGACTTGTAGAGTTTTGTCTAGCTTATACTTTACCTAATTTGTTCTTATGAAAGATTGTACGGTGTATCCACACAGTTGTGGTTCTCCGAAGTGAATCTTTCAGCATTATTTGTCTTACTTACTTATTCGGATATTTTCGCTTTGATGGTCAATTTTCGGGAAGAATCTCGAAAGATGATCGCTTAAAGTTTTATACTCCTTTGTGTCTTACTTATCTTAGGCCAAATTTTATGCTTTTTTATGCAACCATTAAGATGATCTGGTTAACTATGTCAACCAATTACCAGCTACGGACAAGATACCAACTGTGGATTAATTACCACAATGGATCAAATACCAGCTGCGGATCATTCTAAGTTGTAATTATTACCCTATGGTTTCCGACATACTTCTAGCATTCTCTCTGAATTGTCAAAGCTTTAATACCATTTTGGATTCCAAAACTTCTTCTTTGCACTTATTCATGATGCTTCCATGAACTTGTATCAGTACTCCATTGACTTCTTAGCAACATTACCTATTTTAATTTAACTTTAAGTTCATCACTACTTGTTGCTGACTAATAATGATCTAAGCTTGATCTATCCTCCAAATTGAGTGGATAATACTTACACTTGGCTTCAGTCTTCATATAAGTCTTCATTTTGGTCTTTGAAATTCGTCACTCCCTTACACGAATTCCCTTACTCTATCTAGGTCTATAACATCAATTAGTGACTGGATGTTGCAACATGCATTTGCACACCAAGTCAAACTTCATGTACACATCTAGTCAATCAAGAAGATCCAAGAAAAACAAATAAATCCAATTGTGGTACATATGACACACAATATTCTAAGCCTAGAATATAGTAGTTAAGTATAATATCTCTAGATTTCAGGCTTAGTTGTGTAGTATCTGACACCTCCTCATATAGGTTTACATTGTGATACTTAGCACATAAAGCCAACTATTCTTTATCTCAATATTTACCCAAATTGCTCAAGTGCAACAGGATAATATTATGCAAAGTGGTCTCAATTTGGTTTTGACTAACCTTTGGTTTCACCTTTGGAAGGTTATCTATGTTCAACCCTTCTTTACTAGCCAACTAACCTTACATGATCTCTCCAAATGACTAATCAGATTCTATTTGTTAACTTAAACCAAAGATTATTAGAAATTTTTAGCACCCATGACTTCTATCATAACTCTACTATGTAATTTTCATACTTCTACTCCAAGATAATTCACTAAGTACTTGTCATACTTACACTTACATCATGGTCTCGGAGCTAATCTCACCATGATCTTATTATGCTTTCCCACTTTATCATGATTTAAAAGCTAATTTCACCCTGGTGACTTTACTTCTCACAGTATGGCCATTGACCCTTGACATAATTTCACTCCTTCATGTAGAATTCTTAAATGAATACTACATGATTTACTAGCCAATACAACTATACATACTCTAATGGTCTTCATTATTTTGTATTTGGTTATCAACTAACAGTAAAATTCCACGGTCTTACATGAATTCTAGGGTTAGGCTACACCATTAAGACTATTTCAATTGATATTTTACACTTGATCCTATTCCACTGTGACCAATTGGCTTTCCTACAGTATCTTGGTGGTTTACGTCTCCTTCGGAAGACACTAACTAGCACAATACCGAGAAAAGATAAATTAATTACTCCTAAGAAAGAATGACTTAAGTATATGACTTAGGTGTGAGAAGGTTTATCCTCAAGTGGATACTCATCACAAGTCATTAGACTATTTGGTTTAGATAAGATGGCTCCTATTGTCACTATCCAACCTACAGATCTTCCTAAAATATTTTCAATCCTAAGGTCAAAGCATATGCTCTAATACCAACAACGGTGACCCAGCATACAACTGCATTATGTAGTATACTATAGTCGTGCACATAGCACCGATGAAACACCGTTCACTAGTATTACATCCCTCAGAATGGCACAACAGAAAAACAGGGGGTCCAAGACATGACTATAGGTTACAACTCAACTCTTTACACAAGATCCAAACAACACTCTAGGTTAAAGAGAGAGAAAGAAACTTCTTACAAAGAAGAATCATAAATAAACAACTCCAAATTATAATACTATTAAGACTAATATCTTAACTAATGGTATGGCATTGCTGCTATTGCAATACACTACAGAAATAGGTTCTATGGCTAGAGATTATATCCCTATCTAATCAGTAGCTTCGTCTTCACTTGAGCTGATGTATATGTTGACTTTCTTGACTTCATTGAAGGGATTTAGCTTTTGATGATGATTCCTGGAGCATAGTTTGATGTAGTCATCGTCTGTACTGGCTTTAGAACCTAGCAAGGGTTAAGAAGATACTTTGAGTACAAGCGTACTCAGCAAGTCCACTAGAAAAGGAGTGTTTGATGCACTATAACTACAGCCACAGACCATAGGTCATAGGCAATGCAAGTTTTCATAAACATTTCTTCAAAGGTTGCTTTTATTTTGAAAAGCTATGTCCTTTAGCCTTCACGGGTTTACCAGAACCTTCATGGGGTTCCTTTCCCACCGCGTTCGCAACTCCTTCCCGGAATAGGGAGTAACAAGTTACAATTCTTACACTCTGTAGAGGTGCGTCACTTTACCCATGAGAGACCTTAGGTTTTGTTGCACGGCCGGGAGTATGTCCCCGTTCAAACTTCCTTGATTTGAGGCCCAACCTAAGATCCAATCCAATCACTGCCTTTTCCGCGGCCCCGCATGTCTCCTTGGTGTACACCATGCCCACGTTTTGAATTACGGCAATGGTTTGTACAGACTGTTCAGATGTCGGAACTATCGTGGGACGTTGAGGGCTCCCACCCATATGATGCATATCCTCTACGAATTACCATAAATAATATGCACGCTACGAGTGATAACAGCCACGACCCGCACATCCAGCTCCATGCGAGAGGGAAAAGATACAGCTGACTTCTCCGTCCCATTCCAAATCTCATGGTCAACGCGTAATATACGGCGCAAGAATCACTGGCGACATTTGTTGTTAAGTCCTAGGTAATATGTTCATTTACCACCGGAACTCTTATAGTAGGTTATTACCTCAAGGTAAATAACCTATAATCACATTATTATGAAAATAGTGTCTTATGACCTTTTTCAAATGCAGGTGATGACAACACTGAATTTGTAAAATACTTTACAGAAAATAATCAAAGGACATGAGCAAGTGTGAACTTGCCTTTTGTGATTGCAAATTGTGCATGAACCAGTGCTGGTAAAGAACCGCACGATTTCCGAGAGGCTCCTCTGAGGTGACCGTTGGTCGGCCTACGGCTTTCGCCGGCGTCTCACCGGCAAAAGATCTGCATGGATTCCTCAGGGGGTTGTTGGAGGATCACCTACTCTGGTGTGACCATGGGTGGTAAGTTTCTTGAGGGCTCTCTCGCTCTCTCGGCTGATTCTTGGTTGGTTCTTCTCAACGCCAAAGGCTCTCCCCTTGAGGGCAGATGTTTGGAAAATGGGGAGAAGATTTCTATTGGATCTGTTTTGAGGTTCCCCTCTCACCTCTCTCGTGTTAATGATTCTCTGGTGCCTTCATCTGGCTTTCTTGGTAGATCTCCTACCATCTTGGATCAGATGAGGACACTGGTTTTAAATGGCATGTTGTTTGTTCCTCCTTGCCGGTTGATGATCTGGAGCCTACTAAAGGTTTTTTGATGCTTTTCCCTAGTTCAAAAAGATTAGTTCTCCTCAACCACAATGAGGTGGTTATTGATGCTAGATATCTGATCCAAGGTGAGGTTGTGGCCTCTGGTGTTTCTATTGATCTTCAAGTGAAGAGGGTTGTAGTTGGCACTCAGATCTTGCCCAGCCCTTTGGTTAAGAAATTTTCACTCAATATTGAGATGATTGTGCCAAAAACCCTGGATTTCACCAAGGACTCTCCTAAGGAGTGCACTATTAAGGGTGAATCTTTGAATTGACCTGCCCTGGATTTCTCATTAGGGCAGGAATTTGAGAAGAAGATTTTTGATAAATTCAGGCATCAAGTTAATTTCCTTGTTGGTTTTAGAAAGAGACCTTTCTATCTGGTTTGTTCTTTTGGAAGAGCAAATTTTAAGTTGGATTTCCATACGGTTGGTCTTGCACTTCAAGCTTGTTTTGGTGGCCAGGCTTCTAAATTCCAAGTGAAGTTTCTGCAAGATAGAACTTTTCGTTTCTCGGTTGCTTCAAGGGCGGTGGGTTTTGAAATTTACAATATTTCAAAATTTTCATGCAAGTCGTTTGTGGTCCACGTCAACCTTTGCGGTAACGGTGGCCCAAATTGGATTTTTGAAGAAAAGGAATTTGCAGGTGATGGAAAGTTGTCACGTACAAAAAGAAAAGCCCCAAGAATTCTCCTTCGTTGAAGGATAGCAATAAAGGTGTTTTTGTTTTCCAACGACTCAAATTTCTGACTCCTGATGCGGTTTCATCGCCTGATTTTGCTGAGCACAGTAAGTGTGATTTCATGTCAAGCAATCAAGGCAGGTCTTATGTGCAGGTTCTCGCTGATGGCGGTGTTAAATCTGTGGTAATGTCGGTCGGGTCATCAGGAGGCGCCAATCCTGCGGCATTTAAACTACCTGGTCTCATTCCCTTTTTGAAATTCCCTTCCTTCCCAAAATGTATGTGGCCCGACAATTCTTGCAAGGGGTGGTTCAAGGCCCAGAAAACCCCTCATTTACGGCCCATCGTTCACAACGGTTTCCAAGATTTCTCCACTTCTTTGCAAAAAACAGCTGATGGTTTCCCTGTCTCCTCAACTCCCCCGCCTGCTGAAACCCCAACCATCCCTTGCTCGTCGTCGGTGAAGTCTGTCGAAATGGCGAACATTCCGATTGATCCTGCTCCTTTCTTGCCGAATGGCTTTCAAGTTTTGCAAGCAGCTGGAAGAAATCGTGTCAAAAGGGTGGTGGTTCCGCGGAGGTCAAGGACCCATGAACAGTATGCTATCGCAACCATTAATCCACTCCCCCTGGTCAAATTCCTTTCCTAAATATTCGTGATGTTTTGGTTGATTTCCTCAACAACGAGGCTCGTGTTCACTTTCGGGATGTTCAGGCTTGTCCATTTGGGTCTGCATATGTGCAATTTCACCATGTCAGTGACAGGGCCAGGCTCATCGAGGCCAGCCCCATTCCTTTTCAAGATGTGCATGTTTCTTTTGTTAAGCATAATGAGGGGGAAAATTGGAGGAGGGATCAGTTCAACAACGAGTGTTGGGTGATGCTCGTTGGCCCTCCCTTGGACCACTGTCATACTAAGGATCTAAATGCGGTTTTTGCTGATATTGGGAAGGTCCTTCTATGGGAGAGGGACCCGGACCAAAAAGGCAGGATTATTGCGAAAATTCACGTCACTGATCTGGTGGATATTCCCAAGAGTGTCAGGTTCACCATTGGCGACTTGGTGGAGTCTGAATCCTAGACCTTCTCTATTGAGGTGTTGCAAAGTGACTTGCTTGGGGGGGCACCTGATGAGGACCCACTTCCGGCTGACAATGAGGACCCACACCCAGTTCCTGACTTTGGGCCCCAGATCCCCCTCCTCCCCCTGCTCCTGGGGGTGAAGCTGGTGGTTGCGGTCAGTGGTTGGCTCCTATGCAGAATCCTGCTCCTGGTGGGGATAATAATGAAGGTTGGGACCCTTGGGAAGCTGCTGCTGCTCCAGTCCAAGGTCCTGTGATTGCTCCTAGAGAAGACATGCCAGTGGATAACCATAACCCCCCCAGAGGATGTTAACAGTGGAGTTACAGGTGCCATCCTTGTTAATGACTAGGTGTCTGATGATGATGAGTCTGTGAATGCTGATCCTGTGGCTGTTGAGGATCAAGCAGTGGTTGATGGGCCTCAAGGTGTTGGTGTTGGTGAGGGCCTACAGAACATTCTTGAAAACTATTTGGTTGAGGATGAAGCTAACTCTGATGATGAGGGGATGGTGGAGAGTCCCAGGGATTCTGGTGCTGGGGCTGATGGAAATGATGATTGGATGTTGGAGGATCAGCACCTCCTTTCCCCTAATGAAGCTCATCTTCAGGTGGCAATGGTCAGAACTTTTGTGTCAATTCCTGATGTGCATGCTGCAAAGTAGGGCTTTTCACAACAAGGCCTGGAGCTCTGGGAAAGCTATTTTGCTCCTCATATTCAGAAGGACTCTTCTTCAAAAGGCTCTCTCATGTGTGACATTCCTGTAAGTTGGTTTAATTTTATTACTCTCATGCTTTCTACTCCTGAGAATTTTAATTGGGTCAGAAGCTTTCTTACTTCTCCTTTATGGGAAATTATCAAAGAACCTATTGCTGAGGAGAATTCAATATCTTTCATCATCCCTAATGAAAGCATTTCACAGATGGCTCCTCCTTGTCTGGGATATGAGGCTAAGCAGTCCTCTTGCTCTCCTTCCACTCCTTCCAGAAAGAGAAAGGGCAAGGAACCTCTAGTTGAAACTGAGGTGAGAAGAAGTCCTAGAATAGTTGAGTTGAATGGGGGTTTCAAAAGTCACTTAAACTGATTAATTGCTGATTGCCTGGTTTGCAATGCTATTCCACCTTTCTTAAATCCTAAAGTGGTTAAAAATCTTGCTGCCTTTTTCTGCAAGGTAAAGGATGGTGACCTAGAGAAAGACTACTCAAGAAAGGGAAGGCCACTGAAGTGGCAGTCAAGGCTCCTCCAAAAGGCACCATCAAAGGAAATGGTTCATCAAGCCTGAGCATTGGAGGCAAAAAGAAATCTGGGGCTGCTGGTACCTGTGGTTAGCAAGCCAGGAAGAAACCCCCCACTTAAGTGCTTTAATGTATCACAATATGTCTTTTGATGGAGCCTTGTTGGCTCCCTGTTATGAAATCTGTTCTAGTGGTCTTTTGATGTGTTTGTTACTTAATGTTGAACCTGACAGTGAGGTTATGGTATGGAATGCCTTTTGTCCTTTTGGTTGTGGTCTTTTTTGTTGGGTGATTACATTGCTTGTATCACCTCATCACTCAACATACATCTGGTTTCTTAATGGATAACAAAAGAATTTGGAAGATTCTGAACTCGAACATTAGGGGAATTAACTCAGAAAAAATGGCTTGCTCTCAGAAATAAAATTGATGAGTCTGGATGTGATATTATTTGCCTCCAAGAAACCAAGAGGGAAGATTTTGATATCTCTTATATAAGAAAGTTTTGCCCCCCAAATTTACCAATTTTGAATTCCTTCCCTCCAGGGGAGCTTCTGGGGGTTTGATCACCATTTGGAATAGCTCTCTATTTTCTGGGCATCTTTCCTTCCATAATGAGTTCTCCATCTCCATTACCTTGACATCTCTCTTGTCCAATGAAACCTGGATCCTCACCAACATTTATGGACCATGCTTACCTGAAAAAAAGGCAGATTTTTTAGAATGGTTTGGAAATATTGACATGCCTGATGATTTGGACTTGCTCATTGTGGGTGATTTCAATTTTTCTAGAAAACCTTTTGACAGAAATAGACAGGGTGGGGATGTGAATGATATGCTGCTTTTCAATGAAGCCATTAATAATCTGGGTCTCATTGAATTACCCCTTAAAGGTAGAAAGTTCACTTGGAGTAACATGCAAAAAGAACCCCTTCTGGAAAGGTTGGACTGGTTTTTTACATCTGCCTCCTGGACTCAGAGCTTTCCTTCAACTTTTGTTGTTCCTCTTACCAAACCTACCTCTGACCATCTACCTTGTGTCATCTCCATTGGCACAATGATTCCAAAAGCTCGGGTTTTCAGATTTGAGAATTATTGGATGCATCATAAGGATTTTAAAGCAATTGTTCGAAATGCCTGGAACATCCCTGTTGGCTTCCATGATTCTGCCAAAAAAATAATGCTAAATTCAAAAATGTTAGAAGGGGACTAAAGCTCTGGGCAAAAAATCTGCCTTGCCTGAAATCTCAAATTTGCAATGTCAATGCCACCATTGATCTTTAGATGTCCTGGAGGAAATGAGAACCCTTACCATTCTGGAATGGAATCTTAGAGATCTCCTGAAAAATCTTATTATCTCACTTTTACAAGATCAAAATGCTTATTGGAAGCAAAGAGGGAAAATTAAATGGGTAAAGTTGGGTGATGAGAACACAAAATTCTTTCATTCAAGAGCTACCATAAGTTTCAGGCATAACTACATCTCCAGGCTCAAAGATGATTCTAATGAAGAGATTCATGATCATTGTGGTAAAGCTGATCTACTTTGGAAGGCCTTTAAAAATAGAATGGGCTCATCTGATAAGCCTAAAATGCACTTCAATCTTAGTGATTTGGCAGGAGAATGCTTAAGACAAGAGGAAAAGGATGTTTTAGAAGAACCCTTCTCTGATGATGAGATTGAAGGTGTAATAAAAGAACTTCCTAATGACAAATCCCCTGGCCCAGATGGCTTCAACAAAGAATTCATTAAACAATGCTGGCCTATTATTAAGGAGGATGTTAGACAACTCCTTGTGGATTTCTATGAGGGCCAGACTTCTTTGGAAAGCATTAATGCCTCTTTTATCACCCTCATTCCAAAAAATGAAGCCCATTTGACACCTGCTGATTTCAGGCCTATTTCTCTGCTAAACAGTGTCTTTAAGATTATTACCAAACTTCTGGCCAACAGACTTCAAAAAGTTATCCTCAAACTTGTCCACAAAAACCAGTATGGTTTCCTTAAACAAAGGTCTATTCAGGACTGTTTAGGTTGGGCATTTGAATTCCTTGATCAATGCCACAAGTCCAAAGAAGAAATCCTAATTCTTAAGCTTGATTTTGAAAAGGCTTTTGATAGAATTGAGCATTCCACAATTATTAATATTCTCAAAGCCAAAGGTTTTGGTGAAAAATGGATTACTTGGATTCAGTTGATCTTTGGTTCTACTTCTTCCTCTGTTTTGTTAAATGGAGTGTCTGGGAAAAAGTTTTACTGCAGAAGAGGTGTAAGGCAAGGGGATCCTTTATCCTCTCTCCTGTTTGTCTTGGCTGCTGATCTTTTTCAAAGCATCCTCAATAAAGCAATGAGCCTTGGACTTCTCTCCCTCCCCCTTGAGGGTGTGTTTTCTCCTGATTTCCCTGTTGTGCAGTATGCAGATGACACTTTATTAATCCTTAAGGCTGACTCAGAGCAATTATTGTGCCTTAAGGCTCTACTTCATACTTTTGCTCTCTCCACTGGACTCAAAGTCAATTATTCTAAATCTAGTATGATGCCAATCAACATGGATTCTGAGAGGCTTGGGCACTTTGCCAGTACACTTTCATGCCTCCCTGGCTCATTACCTTTCACCTACCTTGGATTGCCTTTAAGCATCAATAAGCCTACAGTGGAGCATTTTCTGCCTATTGTTCAGAGAGTTGAGAGAAGATTGTGTGGGATTGCTGATTTTCTAAATTATGGGGGAAAATTGCAATTGGTTAAATCTGTCTTATCTTCCCTTCCCATATATTATATGAGTTGTTTTGATCTTCCTGTCACTATTAAATATCAGCTGATTAAGTATATGACACAATGCTTCTGGAGGAATAAAACCACTGATGTTCAAGCTAGAGGTCAAGCCCTTGTAGCATGGAATAAAGTTTGTAGACCAAAGAACCATGGAGGTTTGGGGGTACTGGACCTTAATGTTCAAAACTCAGCACTTCTTTTGAAAAATTTGGATAAATTCTACAATCACAAGGACATCCCATGGGTTCATCTTGTCTGGAACACTTATTATTGCAATGGTAAACTGCCCAGAAGATGTCTGGAGGGATCTTTTTGGTGGAAGGCACATCTGAAATTGGTTGATTTATTCAAAGGAATTGCAAAGTGCTCGGTAGGCGATGGAAAATCCACCCTTCTCTGGACTGATATGTGGAACGATGGATGTCTGCAGCATAAGCTTCCTCATATTCTTTCTTATGCAAAAAATCCTCACATCTCTGTTTATGAGTTCTTACAGACAGTCAACATGCAAGATCACTTTTTTCTCCCTCTGCCACAACAAGCTTACCATGAATATCAAAGTCTTGAGCAAATTCTTAGTGATGGAATGCAGGGAGAAGCAGACAACTGGAGCTATATTTGGGGAAGTGCTATTTTCTCAGTTTAAAAGGCTTATTATTCTTTATCTGGTTATCAGTCTGTGCAACCACATTTCTCCTGGTTGTGGAAGTCCTCTTGCCAACAAAAACATAAGTTCTTCTTCTGGCTTTTGCTCCATGATAGGCTAAACACCAGGAATCTTTTGAAAAGGAAAAGATTTGCTCTGGACTCATATGACTGTGTGTTTCATGGTTGCACAAGTGAGGAAACTATTCTACACTTATTTTGGGGCTGTCATTTTGCAAAAGCATGATGGGCTAAAATTTTCCCTATCCAAGATTTTGATCACAATCTTTTCGAAGCTTTGGCCAGTATTAAAAAAGGCCTAAAAGTCCCTTTTGCAATGGAAATTATTGTCCTAGGAGCTTGGGGCATATGGATGTGCAGAAACAATGAAATCTTCAACAACAAGCATGCTTCCCTTGAGGAATGGAGGGCTATTGTTTCTCAGGAATTAAGATGGGTCCTGTGTAGAATTAAGAAAAAGAATTACCAGGGCCTCAAAGATTGGATTAGCAATAATTTAGATAGGATATAGCTACTCATAGTGTTATCCCTCTTTTGAGGTGGCTTGAGACTTGTAAATAACTACTTGTAACTCTCTATGATTTATAAAAATTGCAGTGGGGTTCTTTACCCTACTGTTTCACCCTCAAAAAAAGATTATGCACTCACGGTCTTTAGAACAATATAAGATCCAATATCTGAAATCAGCATCATTGGTCCGGTAAGGACTAATGTTTAAAGAAGCAAGATGCAGTTATGCATAAGTAATGATATGCATTTTGTAAAACTCCCAAAGTGAATTCCCAATGTTTTGAGTGAAGTGAATCTAGGTGATTCTTTTAAGAGTTGGTTTATCTTCAAATTTTACTTTATAAGTAAAGTCATTTATAAGGAACTTAAGTGATAACAATTTTAAATATACAGATAAAGTATAAAGTAATGTGATTATGATTAATTGTTATTTGGTGACTAATATAAAAGTCCTTGGTTTTAATTGTTAAGAGTTGAAGAATTTATTATGGGATTATTGTTTTGAAGTGGCAAAAAGAATAGAATTTGAAGAAAAAATTTCCTTCTTAAGGTTTAAACAACCCTGATAGCTTTAAGAATATGATGGATAGAATGTGATTGTGTTGTTTATGCTTGCTTGAATAGTCTGGACTTGAGATGCATTATGTCTTGATTGAAATAGACCAAAGTTAACTATAAAAACATAATTAGTTTATTAGACATAATGTTTATAAGCTTTTGAGACTAAAGTTAACTTTAAAAGGTTAAGTAAACTTAACAGGTAATATATTTTAATTATTCCCCAGTTTTAGATTTATGATAGGTATAACCAAGGTGTGGAATTATTCACTTTATATTTAAGTGAATGATTTAGATTAAATTTGTTTTGCTTATTAAGAAAATACTTTGTATTTATTTAATGGGATCATAATTAGATGGTCTTAGTAATTTGTTAAAATTTAAAGTTATGTTAATAGTGGTTAAGATATAATATTATTCACCATATTATATAAATGGGTGATACCCAATGTTTATTTAAAAGGATTCTTTATAAGATTTTTAAAAGAATATTTTAAAGTTAAAAGTTATACTTCAGTTTGATTCTGAATTAAAGTGATGGTTTTGGAATTAGTACTAAGACACTAATTGCTCAAGGTTTTATGAGAATTGTGATTATTTCTGACGTAAGAATTGTTTTTAAAGAATTCATAAAATAGGTATTAGGTAAGGATTTATTATTTAAAATATTAAAGTCTTTCCTAATATATATTTAATATTTTTCTAGTGTAATATATTTATTCAAGACCTTAAAAATGAATTTTATTTATTTTTAAGTATTACCTTTATTTTTATAAAATTCATCAAAGAATTAAGTGTCTTTAAATATTTGCTTTATGTTTTATTTGTAAAACTCCAAGTTAGTATTTTTTATAAAATAGTAGAGTGATTTTGATACACAAAAATGATTTTTTATTTATTTTTAGGGTTTTTGTTATTTCACAGAATTTTATTTAGGATTTAATGGTGTTAATAATTATTTACTTTATATTTATTTAAAACAATTTAAAATTATATTTTTATTAAGTAGATCTTATTTTTATGATAATTTACATATATTATTTATATATTGTTAGGATTATTTTATAATTTGCTAGAGCTCAAAAGGTTTAAATGATATTTTGGTAAATTTCCATTTTATCTTTTATTATTTATTTGTAAGATTTTTTTACTTCATAAATTTGGGCCCATTAGGTAGCCCAGCCCACTGGGTTGGGCTAGACCACTTGGCCAGGTTCTATGGGTCGGTTGACCCCGACCCTGACCCTATCTCCTTCTTCGCTGCTCGTCCTCTCTCAGGCGATGTGGATGTCGCCTTCCCTCTCTGGCTCGATTCCGGCGAACGCTGCCATTTCGGTCGCCGCTGCCGGCCAGTGAAGCTCTGTCACCGCCTGGAAAATCGGCTCCTCCGATTCAATTTGGCCCTATAAGATCCCTCCTTTATAAAGGAAAAGGATCCCTGTGATTGCAATGCTAGTCCCTGGATCAATGCTAGCATCCACAGTTTAAGATGAAGTACATAGAAACAAAGGTCATTATTACAGTCATTCCAGAGACAACATAGTCTTTACAACTCCATGGCCACAGGCCTATTACAAGAGTTTAAATAAGTAAATAGATAAAAGTCTTTATGTGCCACAGGCAAACATGTTGAGTGTAGACTCATGACTCCTAATCCTCATCAGAGTAACCTGCAACATCACAAGTTACAGCCACAGTGGGTCAATACATTGGAATAGTATTGGAAAGTGATACCTTAGTATAATTTAGGTGGACTAGATACTATATGCAATTTGGCTAAGTGTAGCTTGGCTTGCTTTGCTCAAAATAGGTTTTGCCTATTAGTTGAAATCACTAAGTTTTCTTTGTCAAAACTTTTCCCAAGGAGCCACCAATAGACATTGGAGTCCTTCACCCTTGTTCACCCACAAGTTTTACTTAGAAATTGGGATGAGGAGATTCTTGATAGCTTCCATGTCTTGATGCTCAAGTTGTCCTTTTCCAGGGACATGGCTAAGTACTTAGATTCTTCCATCTGCAGAGGTTGTGCACTTTCCCCACAAGCCTTGATTTTCACCAAGACAGGACCTTTCAGAAGCCTTCCCTTAGACCAAATGGACGCGCTCCAACCTATCATTCCCACTACCACCAACTGTCCATATGGCTAAGTTCTAGCAACCTATGTGATCCAGGCAGAGCCCATATTGCCAAGTGGCTGCACTGGAAGCTTCTTAACATTTGGCCTCTAAAATCTCTTTGTTCCTGGGTGGCTTTCCACAAGTGAGATACACAAGGTAAACCATAGAAATGGGCCTTGTGTAACCACTCAACATAAACCATTCCTTCCATTCCACCCAGGTGTTTCATTAACTTAGTTGTTTTATTAGGCAAAACCATTGTTCAAAAAATAGGCCGAATCAGCGATTAATAGGCCGATTAATCGCTACTAGGGACCTGACCATGTCGATTACCACTAATCCTTTGTGTTAATCGTTTAGCCCGATTAATAGGTCTGACATTCCAATTACTAGGTATGTTCCCGATTAACTACTACACTTGGTCAAAAAAGTTGCAAAATTATCAACACATATCGCCCATCAATCCGCTAGCCCGCCCCAATGAAGTAGGTTTTGCGAAGATCCCGTTCGATCCCTGCCTCCAGGAGCTTGATTTCATCCATCACCAACTAGTTCCTTGTCGTTGTTGACCAGTTCCTCGTAGTTGCCGACTAGAACTCAGATACAAAAACTCGAGCGCCTTGAGGATCTCATCCGGGAGCTTAAGGCTGAGGATTCATACGTGTTTTAGGTGCTAATTTTTGTAGGCTACACCGATTAATAGACGACCGATTAAATCATTTGATCGTCCGAATTCCGATTAATCGCTACTCCCAAGCCAACCGAGCAGCTAACGATTACCGATTTCCTTAACATTGGGCAAAACACAAGTCCAATGACTTAGAAATATTTTATCATAGCATGTATATTTCACCACCCTTGGTTGCTACTAGCTAGGCTAAGCATGGCATAGATAAGCATCTTAACTTAGAAATTTCCTAGCAATTCTACAACTACTAGGATTTCCCATCATGGCATATAAGCAAAATATAGCATGCAAGACTAGCAAAATAAATCTAATGCTTAGTAGAAAACATAGGGATAAAAATATCATGAAGCACCACTTGCCTTGGTAGTTTGGAGAGTAGCTACACTCCTCACAATCACAACCACTATTGGCACCAAAATCTACACATAAAATCATAGCAACAATCACATACAAAATATATACAAACAAAAATATATGAATGCATGCAATATGATATGTGATGGTTTTTTAAACTCAACAAAGCAAGTGTACAATACTGGTTCATAAACAAGTTCAAAACTTGCCAAACAACATTTATTTAAACCTTAAAACATTTCTTAAACAATTCATATACTCAAAATAGCCCTACACATGTTTTTGTAAATAAAACCATTTTAACAGAAGCAAAACATTAAACACATTGCATATTTAGAAAGGTCTTGTTCTCCTGATTCCATTGATATAAAATTTGTAAATTTGAACGTGGGGATCAAAAGTTATAGCTAAAACAAATTCAAACATCTAATAGATTCAATTCCTATTTTTCAAACTAAACTATTGCCACGCGTCTTAATCTGATTGGCCGGTACCGCTTCGCGTTGGATCACGTTTCTGAGCCGCTGGATCTAACTTAATCGCGCAGCCCAGATCCAATCTTACCGCTTCGCCCAGGTTCTATCGTATCCGCAGGATCTAGATCTAACGATCCTAAGCAGCCTGACAATCCAGTGGCGACGCTAGCGGCGGCGACAGGCGGCAGCGCCTCTGTCAGAGTTGCTACCGGCGTTCTAGGTCGCACGGGAGAGGGGGAAGGGGCTTACCAGACTCGCCGTGTGCTGCTGATGCTCAAGGTGGCAGTGGTTTGGCAAGGGGCGCACGGAGATGGTCGCTGGAGCTCGTCGAAGTTGCGGGCGGCGTCAGTTGCTTGCTGTCAAAGATGTTGCCGGGGTTCTGCGTCGGCCTAGCAAGAGCCAGATGGTTTAGGAGATGCGCAAGGGTCTTGCGATCAAGACTGTATCAAAGAGGAGGCAAGGGGCGGTCTCATTTTACTTGAATCGCACGTCGGAGTCGAGCGGCGGCTCAGGTGCTCGCGGGTGAGAACGAAGACGTCGCTCTGGGTCATGAGAAAGCAAACAGAGGCCATCAGTAAACGCGCAAGGTCGTGCTGGTCACGATGATTTGAACTAGAGGCTGGGGGGCGGTCTGTACTCACCGAGATTCGTCGTCGGAGTGCGTCTGTCTGCGGGCAGCCTGGTGGCGTATCTGTCTGGCTTTGTTGTGGGAAATGGCCGCGTGGGGGAGGTGGTCTTATAGCCAGAGCGGGGGCGAGGATCACGCGCGGTATCAATGGAAATTAAGCCCACAGTGGCTGTGGCGAGGTAACGGCGGAGCGAGCGTCGCGGCCGCGCGTGATTGACGACGACGACGTGGTCGCAGGGTCCACTCGTCAGCGAGTTAAACAGAGAGGAGGTGGGGTCCTGGTGTCAGTCACTCGGTGGGTGTGTCTGCGAGTGAGAGAGAGGGGGAACCTGTGTGGGATTAATGGGCTAGATTCATAGTTGGGCCAGATAGGTGGCACTGGCCATTTTCCATTTCTTTTCTCCTTTTATTTTTCTGTTTTGATTTTCTGAAATGATTTTCAATTCCAAATCAAATGAGTTTGAATTCAAAGCTTCTCTAGGTTTTTATTCAGCAAACCTTGCACTCAAATGTGTGTCAAACACTACTGTTTACTGAAAACACTTTGATCAAATGAAAATGAAAATAAAACCAAGCCTTTATGATATATATATACAATAGGCATAATATTGGTATTGTTTTGAAACTTTGTTCAAATTTTTGATGGTGCCTAAGTTTTAATTTCAAACCTTACTTAACCAAAACAAGTACTCTTCTCATTGGAAGATAGCACTAAGGCTAGAGCAAACTTACATGAAATAATAAGCATATATGCTTCTGTTTTGAAATGATCTGTTTGAAATGAAACTTATATGATCATGGATGCATGGATGATATGCATGAGTTTGAAACATGATTTTAGGGATGTTACAGGCCCTGAGGCCTTACCGAGCTCATCCCCTCTCATCTCCTTGTGCTAGGGTTCAGTGTTGGGGTCGCTGTGTGCCGGTGGTCTTGTGGAGCTCTTCGTCGGCCTGGACTCAGCTCGACGCCAGCGAAAAAGTGTGCAGGTGCAACCCTGGCGTCTCCTTCTCCTGATGCCTGCGAGACGACGCTGTCAGCGCAACCCAGGCATCGGGGGCTTCCACTGATTCCGTGGTGGTGTTGTATAGGACCTAATCCATGTCTTCATCAAGCCAACGCTCCAGGTGCTCGGCACCCTCGGTGAGTTTTGATTCCATGTGACCAGCTTTAGTGCTGATGGCCCTAATCTACGATTCTTCTATGTTTGTTTGTGGCTGATTGATTACTAGCTAGAATTCCTAGATTTGGATGAGCAAGTGCTCAGTGGTACAATTTGGTTAATGACTGTGCTACTAGTGTTGGTGAGTGCTAAACTATGGTTCAGCGATGCTGTTTTTAACATACCTAGGATTTTTCCTGGAATATAAGGGATATTACTAAGTACTATGCTGCTGTTTATATTGGCATCTGTAGTTATAGAGTGTCAAAATTTATAAGGAAATGATCCCATGATCATTAATTTGAGAATATGAGAAGGATATAGTTATAGTGACCCCTCCTAACCTCCTAGAATTTATTCTAGTATCAGGTTAGTTGTGTTGGTTGCTTTAACTTGTCATACTCCTGGTTTCTATGGTTTATCACTTGATGAAGTGAAGTGTATATGTTTGACAACAACACATATGTAAGATTTGATTCCTAGTTTGGTGGCTAGGAAGATGATTAGATTCATTTTATTGATCTCTGATGTATAATGAAATGGGTATAGTGTTTGGATCTAGTGACATCTAATGCACTGGTTTTTGTTGTGGTGCCTCTACTTGGAGTGTGCACAGCAGCAACTGGGTAGCATGGCTTACTGTTGTGTTATAGCTGACTGGAAATATTTCCCAGGCCAATGATGCATAGACTGAGGCTGTAAACACATGGTATCTTATGTAAAGAAGGTGACCTTATCAATGATTCCTAAACTATTTGTCTAGGAAGATGATTTATGTGGTATTTGTACTTGCTGGCAGATAAGCTTAAAATCTATCTTTTGATGATAAGATGATTTAGTTAATTATAGTGGCCTTATTAGTTATGAGATTGCTATTGTGGAACCTTATTAATGGGTGCACAACAGCATGACCATAATGAATATGATTTGCTACTACTTTGACTAATGTAACTGGTCAAAGGTCATTTGTTCTTGATGTTTTATGTGTGTAACCAGTTCCAGCCTATGATGCAAAGGCTGAGGAACAACATTTAAATAAGAACAGATGCTTGAGTGCTCCAAAGCTCTATGATGAGCCTTTCATAGCATTTCTATGCAAGACTGAGAGCTTCCCCCTTTTAAAAATATTTTCATATAAGAACAGATGCTATGATTGATCATAGAAATGGATATTTACCTGATACTGCACAAGTTACTAAAATATGTTGTGGATGTGTTTAGATTTGATCAGCTAGATCTTCTTGCTCTTGGGCTTGAACTGCTCCACCTTGGTATGTTGTGGATCCTTCTTTCTTCCTAGTTACTGGCCTGCTCCTCCTCCTCTTGAGCTAGCTTATTATCCTGTCCTGATTTTCTTCTTGTTCTAGCTCTTGGATGGCTTTAGGGAGCAACCATAGTTGGGGTGTGGAGATGAGATCTGGCTAGTGGTATGGTTGGTTGTTTAGCTGAGATCCAAAGCTAGAGTTATATGTGATGGGGTCTTGTGATTTGGGTTGATTTAGCTTGTGTTGTCCTGGGAGAGAATGAATGTGTGAGCAGCACCTCTCCCAGTAGTGGCTGCAGTTGCTTCTTCTATATTGGTCACTTCCCTTACTTGATCGACATCACATCACGTGCAGCTGCGTGTGTAAGCTGCCTGCCTGTTCCAGGGGTTTTGTCCCATTGCCAGATATTTCCTAGTCTGGAAGATGATCCCTCGTGGATGTGCTCGACTGGTTTGAATATTAGCTCTTTGCCACTTACCTATCCTTGGTGAAACTTGCCCCTGTACCACCATATGATGCACTAGTCTGAGGCAAAATTTCCTGATAAGGACAGATTCTTAACATGGCCCCTTCATTAATACTCTATAATGAATTAGGCACTAGCATCACTAGGCCAAGTCTGAGAGTAAAATTCTAACCAATTAACATCCTTTTATTTTATTTTTTTGTTCTGTTTTATTTTCTCTTTGTTGTGTTTGCAGGAAATGAGAAGAAGAAGAAGTAGAATCAGAAGAAAGGAAGATGAAAGATTATAGATAGGGTATAAGTTAGGGCTTCTTTTATTATTATGTAACTTTCTTTTATTAAAAGTAGAACTTTGTAAATTAACTTGTAACATGGTATTGTATTCACAAAGTTAAAACTTTCTCTTTTATTAGTTAATTGTAAAGATGATATAATTTGTTATATTATAATAAAGTTAAATTTCCTTCTTTTTGTAATGTTTATTCTTTTGTAATTCATTTATTCATTTGTAAATACAATGTAATATATATTTGCTTGTAACAGAGAATTCTTGTATTTATTTCATTAATGTAATCCCATTTTCCCATTATCCTTTTCTATTTGTTCATTTCATTTTAATTTACTTTTATTCTTTAGTTATAAAACAACAATGTAATATTATATGTATATATGTATTAATAAAGATTCATTTATATGATTATTGTAATCATTTCATTTCAAATTCTTTTTAGATTCATTTTTTATCAATTAAGTAATCAAATTTAAATTGTCATCCCATCAAACACAAAAGATACAAGAGAGATCATACCAAAATCCATCGCACCTGTACTGATGTTTCCATCAGAACAAGAGAGATCTCGATCCCTCTATAGCTTCTTTAGTTTTGCGCGAAAATCCCCCGGATTTTCTTATGCATGAATGCAATGCACACACATGTGTCCTCTCTAATTCTATGTGTTAATCCTAGGATGTTACACTCTTTCGAAGTGAATCCTTGACGAAACACGTTGCTTGCTGCTGGGGATATCATTTTCTCACTTGAACTGGTTATAATTCCATGCACTTTAGCGCTATAATAAGTATATTTTAATGCCATTTATAGGTTCCGACTCCAAGCAAGGTAGAAGATCATGGACAGTTCCAGCAATGATGAGATCTGCTACACTGACTTTTATGTAACTGATAGTGATGAGGAAGAACTTGCGGCTATAAGGGGTAAAGTTTTACTTAGATTGTGTAATTAATTAGACTATGCAGCAATATACTCCTCTCTAAGATTTTTTTTTCATGTAGGTCCTTCTTATGAGCGGAAAGATTGGTTTGAAAGTTAATTCTTTTACGGCAATAATGTGCGTTTATCATACAGAGGGTGGGATTTTCTCCAGAATAAAGTTTCCTAGATCAAACCTGACATACCTTTCTATGTATGCAAGCTCACTTATTCTTTACTCGGTGAGGAAGGGGAAGGATGGTAAGTAGTCGTCTGATTCAAAAGATTTGCCTAAGAAATTTGTAGGATTAAATCAGTATATAGGAAATTTTACCAAGATGGTTGTGACATTTGTAGGATTGGTTCCCATAGGAATTGTTTCTAAGGATTCCTTTGCACTAGATTTTGTAGAAAATCAAACATCCACTCACGCCTCTTTTTCTGAATCTTATGTTCGTCCTATTACGATAAGAGTCAAACAAACTTGGGTTCAGATGAATTCCCGTAGGATTGGAGTGGGCATAACATTGCAATCCTAAATTATTTTCTCTATCATACTTTGAATCAAGCAGGCATCTTTTTTACTATTTAACCAGTTAAAAATCCCTAAACTTCGGATAACTGTTTTCTTCTGGTTTCAGTGCTTCTCACTATATTACATATAGAATGTCTTGAAGAATCATCTGCGTGAAGAAAGAAATCTGAGTGTGACCAATGAGTTGTACAAAGGTTATCATGAAGTCGTGATTGCCATGGGAGCTGGCAATATGTTGTCAGGGATGCAGAGATCTTAGAACGCAAAATGGCTATCTTTTGGTTGAAGGAACACCCACATGGATTCCGTCTCAACCTTTTTAGCAGTATCCTGATTAGTTGGAGGTTGTGATATGAAACTCATTGAACTTGTATGAATCCTATGTGACCAGGAGGCATTCTAGGAACAAAGAAGGTTCCTGAAAAACTATTGTACTTATATTAGCCTCTATTGCTTCTCGATGCAACTATGGAACTGAGCAAATACTAGTACTCATGTTTGTATTAGTACTTGCCTTTTGGTGCCTAGTCGATCTCATACTGCTGGCAAGGCGAGCAAAGGCTCCTTCCACCGCAAATCTTTTGCCTTGTTTCAAAAATAAAGGGCTCATACACCCAAAAATATGCCTCGTTGGTGTCTTTTGGGAGAGCAAAGCCACCTGGACGAAGGAGAACATCCTCCCTCTCCCCTCTTCAATGCAGCACTGCCTGCTCTTCTCCACTCTGCATTCGGTGTCTTTATGCCTTTTATTAATGGAACTTGTTTAGTTGGGAAGCATCGCAGCTTCCGCACAATGTTCATCTCTTCCTTCCAATGTAAGCTTCCGCACAATGGAGTCAACCGTGAAGGCGCAGAAGTGCAGAGAAAGTTGGGGGCCGTCCTGGTCTATCCCAACTTTGCTTATGTTTGCCTCCTGCTTCCACCAAAAAAATGAGCTCTGGCTAGATGTTTTCCTTCTCTACCATAAAGATAAGGCCCCAAAATATACAACCAAGGTACCTAGGATAGGAAGAAAGAAATTAGGTAGAGCTTCATTGATTATCAGCGGTGGTATAAAAAGAAGGGCTCGGATCGAGGCCGGATTAGAGAGTCCACATTTCCCCCTCCCAAATCGCAATGTTTGGAATGCTTACTCTATAAACGGAAGCCACCATGCTCAGTTGTTCCTCCTGCTCCCAGCCCCTCAAGCCCCGGTGGGTCTACAATGTTGCTCCCTTTCTCCCTCACAAATCCATTGATTTATCTTTTGTCGGTTCATCCATGCAACTATCTTATTTTTCGAACTTTCATTTCTCTAGTGCATGGATATTCATCTAATCTGCCACAACTGTGTCCGCAAGATCACCTCCTTCCAAAAGTGCGAGTACCCTAGCGGGGGATTCACCCATGAGCCCTCCATGGACGTCGTCCTATCAGCGGCTAGGGTCAAGTGAACCCACAAAGGCTGCAGGATCTTGCTGCCCTACTACGAACTCCACGAGCACGAAATCACGTGCCGTTACGCCCCTGCACTTGCTCGAAGACCGTCTGCGACTTTGCCGCCCCGCCTCCAGCGCTCGTCTCCCACCTCGCTGCGGTCCACTCGATCCAAGTGCACAAGATCCAATATGCCACCAACAAAGCGTTCCAGGATCTGGTACCGCTGGCGGGCGAGGCATCCTGCCGGATCATCCTCGTCGAGGAGCAGGACGGCGCCATGTTCGTCCTAATGATTTGCACGCTAGACACGATGGTCCTTAGCCCGGCAAAGAAGATGAAGACATAAGCTAGGGGACAAGAATTTGCGGTCTCCCTCGTGTTTGTGGTGTGCGTTAGGCCCGCGCTGTTCGACTGGCTGGTGTACAGGGTAAAGATGTGGGCAGAATTCCCACCAGTGCTCTCGTGCTCTCATGGCAGGAGGATGACTAACACCATGACTGTGGATCTCGAGGCGTCGAGCTCCACTAAGCCGGTAGACCTCGCAATCGAGGACCTTACGTCTTACCTGTCGGAGCTGCCGTATTACCTGCTTGGTCCTGCTACGGCAAAGGAGCTTCTTTTCTTCATTCACGTTGACTATTAGTGGCTATGTAATCTGTTGTTAATTGGTTTATTTGCGGAAATATCGTTGGCATACAAGGAAGTGTGTATTTTGGCTTAATAGTAAGTTGTATGGAGTACATAGTTAATTAGTGGTAGTATGGTAGTGGAGTAGTAGTAGTTGTAGTTTGGTTGGAATAAATCATATCCTTTCCGTAGTAGGGATGGTGGTTTTTTGCTAGTAGTAGCAGGTATGTATGTTTATACTCGACATACATTCGGGCAATCATCAAAAGTTCATCTTGCTATTCTACTACTATTGTTTGTTTATATGAGTCTTTCCTCTTGTACTCTAGTTCACACTACTACTATTCCTTTAGTAGTATAATAAATGGAATTAC
The DNA here is from genome assembly GCA_916181665.1 of Avena sativa. Lineage (NCBI taxonomy): Eukaryota > Viridiplantae > Streptophyta > Magnoliopsida > Poales > Poaceae > Avena > Avena sativa. Next base: position 120,632,782 of record OV702297.1, on the reverse strand, counting down.
TCAAAGAAAATCTCTACCACGAATTAAAAGAAACTATTGCAATTCCTTGCAGTATGGTGGCGTGCTACGATGCCTAAACCTATACTCCTAGCACTCTGCAGTGAAATTAAAAGAAACTGATGTGATTTCTTGCATCTAATTCTTACCTCTACCCCTTGCATGATGTAGTACTACTCATGTACTCTTATTATAGTATATATACTACATGCATTAACTTGTACAGAGTATCATGCAAGGATAGAGCGAAATGCAAATATAGTACTCGTATGTCTCACATGGTGTACCATTCTAAGTCTTCTTCTTTGGTCTGCTTGTGCTTGCCCTTTCCCTTATTCTTTAGTTGTTTCTTTTTGTTGAACATTTCTAGAGTTTGTTGACCCCTCTCAAAGTTCACTATCCGCCTATATACCTCGTAGGTCGTGTAGGCATCGAGACTTGCATACTGGATCTGCTTTCGATCAAGGGCATGTTCTCCTACTGCTTGTGGTCCACATCCTTCTTCGTCTCCTTCATGGCATTGTAACGGCTGTCTATGAGGGCCACATCATAGTCATCCAAAGAATCCTTCTTATTCGTGGAGCCGGCAGGCTTCCACCTCTTTTGGATGTCCACGAATTTCATCACTGCCACTAGAGAATGCCCGAGCCTGATATCGTCGTTGCCGATGTCGACACCGGCAAAGGAAATGTTAGGGTCCGCGAGGAACTCTGCTAGCTTGGAGCATGGCTTGTCGGCATAGAAGATTTGGTAGACCACGCAATCCATGCCCACACATAGCTGGACGACGGCAGCCTTCTGCGTCGATGATTTCTCGTTGGTGTACTCAACGTCGAGGCCAGCAATATTTTCGTCCGCTTCCTCCAGGTGTGGTTGGATTTTCTTGATATAATCGTTCATCGCCGATGCTCTGTTGTTATACGCCACCCGTAGTATGGTGGTGTTGCGGGGGTCCAGGAAGGAGTACATCTTGTCGAACGGTAGCTCCATGGACGATAATTTACAGCTTCTTTTGTTTTGCAGAGGTCAGGCTGGGTGAGGAAAATGACAGAAAATGAATGGGACCGAGAAGAAAGGAACCACTAGGAAGATTGGGAGATGCATGCATGCATGAGCGGTTGTAGAAACAAAGAGTATACAGTTTCCCCCGGCCCCGCCCACGTACTCCTATGAAATATTTATGGATCAGTTTTAGGGACGCGGCTTACTGTACATTTTTGTAGGGAAGCAGTAGTACTCTCTTCGTTTACATTTAGATTGCGTTCTACTCAAAACACATCTTATCTTACCACCTAGTGTGCTTTTATATTAAAATGATATACCATACTTCTATTATCTAATTCTCACACATGTGCAAGGCATGTGCAACTTACTAGAGAGAAACATTACATCGCACTTTTCAATGCAAAATGTGTCTAGTATACAAAATACTAGTAGTACGTACCCGCTAACATATGCATACTCTAAGTTACCACTCTGACCAGTCTTAGGCCTTTCATTACAACAATGAGATTCTCTTAGCGCAGTATCATAGGCTAAATGTAGTTACCGATGAGGAGTACTCAGGTACTACTAGTACATTAGCTAGACTAGTATTATTGCACGCAGGTATAGACAAAAAATAATTTCTAGTAGCCCAATCACATGCATGCATGTAAGAGATAGTAATACATTGGCGAGTATAATGATAGAGTGTTACTAGTTCATGTTAGTACTACCTTTATTGTGGATAACATGTGTGTACGTAATTAAGACGAAGGCAGAGACCCTATTTGTGCAGCAATGGGTCCGAAAATACTTTGTATCTACAAAGGCTAGAACATTACAGTATACTAGTATTTTTTCTAGTGTGGAGTAGGATATTATTTTTGTATATCTTTTGTACTGTATAGCCAAATTCAAAATCTCGGAGCACCAGATTCTCTCGCCACACCTCCACCAAAATATTTCGAGTGGTTACGGGCTAAGTTTTAGCCGTATGAAATTCCTTTTCTACCCCTGACAATGGCCTAACTACAAATGTTGGGGCGTGGGTATCTTTCGTAATTTTTCTCCCCCGGTCCCCACAGCTCTGAAGCTGGGTAGTCCACCTTCCACCGACGCCATTTCCCCCATAGCACTCCGAAAACCCTAACCCCTATCTCACCTCTGGCTCCTGCACCATCGCACCGGAGCATCCCCGTCGTGCTTTGCTGGCCTACACGCCACCCAACCCCCTATCCCACCTCCAGCTCATGCACCACCGCACCGGAACATCCCCGCCCAAGTTCATCGGCCTACACTACACCCAACCCCCTATCTCACCTCCATCTCCTACACCACTTCATCGGAACATCCCCGCCCAAGTTCACCGGCCTACACGCCACGTAACCCCTATCTCACCTCCATCTACTGCACCACTGCACTGCAACATCCCTGCCGCAGCTCGCCCTACACGCCATCCAACCCCTATCTCACCTGCAGCTCCTGAACCACCGCACCGAACATCCCCGCCACACTTTGCCAGCCCACATGCCACACCAAACTCCCTATCACACCTCCGGCTTCTGCACTGCCGCACTTTTCCGGCCTGCACGCCATACCTCACGATACCACATACTCCTCACCAGTCTACCGGATCAGCCGACGTCCTCCTTACCGAACCTAGTTCGCTAACTCCCTTGTCCAAAGCACCTGACCTGCTTCACCTATGCTGGTGTGCGCTACATTCATCTGCTTCATGGACTCAATAGTCAACTATACTAGATCTGCTTCACCGACGCTCTTGAGAAGAGCCTCGAGTCCATAATCGGTCGTAATAGATCTGCTCCACCGATGATACCGTGCACTACACTAGATCTCCTCTAGTGGCCATCTTGTCCAGCAAGTGAGACCCATCAACAACCTCCACAGATCTTCTTCACCGACACCACCGTGATCTATCTGCTTTAGAGCTACTCACCACTACCGCGCACACTCGGCGTCGGTGAGGTGACCCGCAAAGATTTCGTGTATGCGTAGACGACACCATGACATAGGTAAACCATATCTTCTTGTTCGTTTCAATATAGTAGGTATAAGCCTACGATAGTGAACTGCATTTCCATATTGGTGGTAAATTCCTACATCAATACTGGCTTAATTAATATTCGACTCTCCCTTAATAAATCCAGTGTAGTCTATGTTAAATCCAGACGTTAAACTACTCCCTCTATTTCAAGGAATAAGGTGTCCTTGTTTTTTGTGTTTTTTCTTTGACCAACAATTAATCTTAATATATAAACAATTTTAGTAGTACAAAACTAGCATCATTGGAGCTCATTGCTGTTATGCAGTTCATGGCAAATATTAATTCACTGAACATCTAAAGTTGCCTACCTATTCTACAAATTCGCAAGTTATGTCATCATAATGTGTATTTGCTTTTTTCGTTTCTACAACACTGAATGCATGTAATTTTGGAGTTCATTGGTAGTTTTAATCCACTGAACATGTAGGTTAACATTCCCTTCTCTACAAGTTCAGAATTTATGCTATTTTAATTTCAATCTGGTTTGTTCTAAGCAACCATAGTAAATTCCTTCTTTTATGTAATTCATCGCAAATTTTATGTCATTGAACTTGTTGGTTTTGCATTCCCTCTGCAAGGTATGCCATTATTATTTATATCTCATTTCAATTAACCTCCGACAGTAGATGCTCCTATTATATACTACATTTGTTCCGTAAAAGAAGGCCTATACTTTTTAAAGTCAAACAATGATGACTTTGACCCGGCAGATATAAAATATATTAACTGTTAATTTGTATCATTTATGACTATGAAAATACATGTCCCGATGTATCGAATGGTATTTCTTTGGCATGGTAGATGTTCCTTGTATGTTCTACAAACTTGGTCGAATTTTGCGTCGACTGACTAGTGAAAAATTTATATGTCTTAGTATTTGGATTAGATGTAGTATTAGATGGGAAGTTTTAAGGCACTTAACATGGTTATCTGCATGCCCTGCTCTATAAATTCAAGTTTCTCAATTATAATTTATGGAGCAGCAGTATCTACCTTCTATTATATTGTTCATGGCATTTTAAGTCACTTCACATGTGTTTGCATTCCCTGCTCTATAAGTTCACGAGGTATACCATTGTAATGTATATCTTGTTTGTCCTAATGTTAATATAGTATTTGCCTGCTCCGTAGATCATGGAAAATTTTATGGAACTTCACATATTTGTTTTAAATCCCATTTCACAAGTTAAAACCATTTTCCATTGTAATTTGTCTCCTATTCGTGCTAAGGACTGACTGTATATGTAATCTATTTTTTCGCCATGGCAAACTTTATGTCATTAAAATGCTTGTTTATATTCCACCATTCCCTGCTCAACTTGTTCACAAGTGGAGAACCAGGCGCTGGCCTGGTGGCTGATACTCTAGGTGTGGAGGTCAGCCCTCCTGGGTTCGAGTCCCAGCATGGGCAGACTTTCGAGTCGCCACTGAGACATGAATAAACCAGGTGTCTCACCTACCTAAAAACGTATAACCAAGAGAGGTATTATTACCCCGTTGGCAACAATTTTACTTGTTCACAAGTGATTATACTATAATGTCTATGTGGATCTTTGTAAATAACAACACCCACTATCTGATATTATTTCCTCTCACAAGGAACACAGAGAATCATAGAGTGAATCTCCCCTACAATCTTGTAAGTATCTGTTGCTTTCTATTGATGGATGCAAACCTGTTTTATGTTAATGAGCGTCCGGAACCTATATGTAGGGTTCGCAGCATGGAAAACAAAAAATTCTATCACGGGAACACACAAAAGCCAAGATCTAACCTACGAGATCGGTGCACCGAGTTTTTAGAGTACTAACCCTCGTAGATCCAAAGCGTTTAACAAGATCGGATTCTCGTGGTTGATGTAGTCGTTCACTTGTCGATCTCAAGATCGCGAAGGCAATCCTTCCGCCGCCATGTTCCGGCAGCGCTTCCGTAGTCGATCAGACGTACGGTAGTCGATGAAGACCTTCCTCTACCTTGTTCCAGTAGGCAGCAGAGATAGTAGATCTCCTCGGAATCCCAACAGCACGACGGCATGGTAGTGGATAAGAATACCTGCAGGTCTTCTCCTAAGCCGGAGCAGGGCAATGGAGGAGGGAGGAGGGAGGTGGCCATGGGTGGTGGCGCCTAGGGTTTTGGGTTGAGGTTGTGGGGGGGGCGCCCCACCTGTCCTTATATGGGTGGAGGGGCGGCGGCCATGGTTCCTAGCCCTGGACGAGTCCTCACCAAACTCCTCATGGACGGCGGCAATGGAGAGGGAAAGGGAAACCTTTTCCCTCAAGGTTTCCTTTCCTTCCTCCACTAGGACTTTGACTTTCAAACTAGGATTTTACTTTTCAAAATAGTGTTTGACTATTCAAACTAGAGTTTGATTCTCTCTTCCTTGTCCTTGGCCGACTTGACCTAGTGGTCCATGCTCCTACCCCCTACCCCATTAGGGTATTGTACATTCCAAGTACCCCCTCCCGGGGTGGTGGACCTTCTAGAACATTCTAGAAGCTTTGGGTCAAAACACCGAAAACATTTCTAAACCCCAGAAATTGACTTTCCTTATATGTATCTTATTCTTCGGACCATTCCAGATCTCCTCATGATGTCCTAGATCCAATCCGAGACTCTGAACAACATTTGGTCTCCAACTCATATTCCATATCTACTAAACAACATCGAATCCTTAAGTGTGTCTCCCTACGGTTCGTGAACTATGCAGACATGATCGAGACACCTCTCCGATCAATAACCATTAGAGGAATCTGGAAATCCATTATGGCTCCCACATATTTCTACGATTACATTGTGGTCGAATGAACCATTTACATATGATACCGATTCCCTTTGCCGCGTGATACTTTACTTATCCGAGGTTTGATCGTCAGTATCTCTTATACCTAGTTCAACCTCGTTATCGATAAGTACTCTTTACTCATTCCGTGATATGACATCCCTTGTGACCTAGTCACATGCTTGCAAGCCAATTGGATGACATGCCATCGAGAGGGCCTAGAGTATATCTATCCGTCATATGGATGGACAAATCCCACTCTAGATCCATGTGCATCAACACATACTTTCAAAATACCTAATGCCACCTTTATAACCACCCAGTTATGGAAGTGGTTTTTTATGTCATCAAAGCATTCATCTGGTGATGGTGATTAACATGATCTCATGGTCAAAGGATTAGGTCCATCACATCATTCTTCTAATGATATGACCTTGTTATTAATAACATCCAATATCCATGATCAGGAAACCATGATCATCTATTAATCAACAAGCTAGTTTAACAAGAGGCTTACTAGGGACTCTTTTATATTTTTTAAACACACAAGTACTAATTTTTCTGGTTAATAGAATTATAGCATGTTATGCAAACATTTATCATAAACACAAATATATAATAATATCCATTTTATTATTGCCTCTTGGGTATATCTCCAACACTATATGCAGAGTGGCAATAATAAAGCAGATGAATCGTCTATCCAAGTGCTGGATGTGATGGATGTATTCAACGAACGAACTGACAACAGGATGTACTCCAACTGGACTGCACAAAGATAAATAGTAAGTCCCTTGTTTCTACCGAGATGTGCTTAGTGTTAGATGCTTGTTTGTACGAGGCACCACATGATTCGGCTAATGATTAGAACAAGATTGACCTTAAACAAGACTTGGAAAAACCAAACGTGAATCCCTCGATTATAATTCTACGTGCTCACTCGATCATGGTGTTGACCCATTCTTTCTATATTTGACGTATGTTCATCTATCTATCTATATATAAGTTAACTAGACCATGATTTTATCACATCCCAAGATTTTCCAAATCTTGTAATGTGAAAAATAAATGAATAAAATAAAACCTTGTTGATTTTTAGGGCCAGAAGAAACTTTTTGAATCCAATTGGAAACTTTCAAACCAATTTGGGTCAAATAAAATCCTAAAGGGATTTAAAAAGATAAAACATTTTGATAAAGGAAAATAAAAATATTTAAAATTACTATTTTTGATCCTTTAAATAAAAGGATTTGGTTTTCAAAAGAAATAGAAGTTTTATAAATAAAGATTATTTTATAGAAGCCAAATTAAACCTTGGCCAAGCTTTTGAAATAAAACATTTTGTTTTGATAGAAATAGTAAAGGTTTATTTAAATAAATTAATAAGGATTTAATATCCAAGTTTTTATTAATAAAGGTTTTACTATTTCCAAAACATCAAAACTTAATTATTTATTTAAAATAAGTTTTCCAAATATTTTATATTCCCAAATTAAAACCTTCTGATTTGGTTTTGGAAATAATTAGATTTCAAAAGGAGTATTTAAATAAAACAAATCCTAATTTAATTTATTAAGGTCTATTTATTTAAATTAATAATGGACCCTAAAATAAAATTACTATTTTTGGTTTGGAATTTTGGTTTATGTTACTAAACAGAACCAAATTCAAAGTTACAAAGTTTGGTGACTGTTTGATTTGATTTGAATGCTGTTTGTTTGTTTGAATTTCAAAACAGAAATTAGAAATAGAAAAGGAAAAAGGTTTCAGGAAAGAAAAAAAAATAGAATTTGGACTCAACCCAACCAGCAGCCCAGCAAGGCCCAACTCGCAGCCCACTTCCACTTCCTGAGCGAAACGTTATCTCACTCACCAGACGACCCGTGCAGTGAATGACTGGTGGACCCTTCCCTCACTCCTTTTCTCACTGACGACTGGACCCCACCTCTCCTGTTCATCCTCCTCACCCGCGCGACTTCTTCTCCCCCAAACCTCGTCGCCGTTTCTGCTGTTGAATGCGCGCTTGATTCCTCCTTAACCACGTATTGATTCAGCCCGTGATAGCGTGCACTTAAGCGCCTCTCCTCCCTCTGTCATTTCCCTCAAACACCAACTCCTCCTCACCACCAGGCTGCTCGAAATCATCTCCAAACCACCGCTGCTCCGACGAGCTTCCTCCTCCAATTCCGGCCGAGCCTCGCCACCTCCTACCTCCCCGAGCACACGGGAACACTCACCACTCCCAGACACTTCTCCCAGTACCCTCCGTTCAACCGCGGGCGCCCCAGAATGCCGTCTTCGACAAAGCTCTGAGCACCGCCGCGTCTGCAACTTCTCCGGCGACGTCTCCTGGTAAGTCCAGACTGCCCCGCGCCTTCTCGTTCACGCACGCGTCATCTCCTTGGCCGTACGCGTCTAACCATACTTCTTGTTTGCCCTCTCGTGAACCGTAGCACCGTCCTCGACCTCGACCGCGTGCAAACGTCGTCAGACCTAACTCCGGCGAGGAATTCCTCCTGTCCTCGTGCACCCCTTGCCCAGACGACTTCACGTTGAGCTTCCCCAGGCCTCTGCAATCACGGTGAGCATACTTCCCTCCCTTCTAGCTTCCTGTATCGCCAGGGTCGTCATCGCCTGACCGTCGCCGCCGTCTGCCGCCGCGCAGCGCCGCCAGCTTCTGGTCAAGCACGCGTGAGCCGTTAGATCTTAATCCTGTGACGTAGACAGAACGACTTAAGCGAACCGGTATGGAAGCATATGAGCCGCACGATTCGCATTAGATCCAACGCACCACAGAGCTGATCCAACCGAAGCGGTACCAGCCAATAGCTTTGCGACGCGTGGCCAGGTTTTTGATTTAAAAACAGATTGAAAACAGATTTGAATTGCAATTTGAAAACCCTATAACTTTTGATCCACACGTCCAAAAATTGCAAATTTGATATCATTGGAATCAGTGGAGCAAGCCCTAGCCAACCATGCAATTGGTTTAGTAAATAGTAACTGTTAGATTGTTTGTTTTTGCAGAAATATTTGTATGCTTGTTTAGATTAGAAAAATGATTCAAAAATGTTTTTGAGGTTGAAATCTTTGCAAATTGGTTTGTTGTAAACTTAGTGACCCTAGGAACCAACCCATGGTTTTGAAAATGAATTTGGTAAAGTTTAGGATGGATTAATTGGTTTAGCCCATTTCTAGCCAAATAAAAGTAATGGTTTTGTTATGGAAAATGTTTTTGGATGTAAAAAAAAAACTTTGGGAAAATGTTTTGGATCAAACCTACTAACCCTAAAACACCAAGTTTTGAGAAACAACTTATTTGGTGAACCACTTAAAGTTGTTGCTTTGATAAAAATATTTTTCACCACATAAAATGATGATTGAATTTAAAAATGGTTTATGGACAAAACCCTTTTGCAAATGACTTTGCCACTTGGAAAATGACCATTTTGAACCTTACCAAGTTTAGAAGCCTAGTGGAGACCATCTTTGCAAATGGAACCATCTCTTGCATGATTTCATGCATGACTTAGATCCCATTGTGTTATGTGAGTGAATTGTTAGTTTGATTATTGGTTTGGAATGTTGGTTGATTTTGTGTTTGCTTGATTGATTGTAGTGAAGTTAGAAAAGTGTGAGACTAGCAAGATCAAGAAATGAACCACCATTCCCTACCAAAAAGGCAAGTTACACTATCATCTAAAGTCCTACTATTTTCATTATACTTAGTGGATTTTGGAACATGCATGAAAATAATTTTATACTTATGCTACGCTAAATCCTAATAGGATACCCTATACATTCCTTAGTGAAAACAAATGTAGTTGTTACATGCTTAGCCATGCTATATTTTGAAAAGAGATACATGTTGAGATTTTTTATGAAGTTGAGAAAAGGACTTGTGTTCTATATAATAAAACAAGGACTCAATGAACCACCTGGGTGGCCAAGGATACTTTGAGTTTTGAAGAAGGTGGCAACAAAAGGAATCATGTCTATGGTAATCTCTTTGTGTTGTGCTCCAAATGAAACCACCCAGGAAACTTAGAGATTGAACATGTTTCTCCAATTGTGGCTTTCGTGTGCAACCACATTCTAATTTCTAAAAGAAAACTTTTAAAACTTGATGCACTTGGGGGTACCAAGGAGCTCAAGAGATTTTGATAAAACTTGATGCACTTGGGGTTACCAAGGAGCTCAAGGGATTTTTGACAAGGACTTGAATACTTGGGGATACCAAGGAGTTCAAGGGATTTTTTTTGAAAAGGAGTTTTGACAAAGGACCAAAACCATTTTGAAAAGATAGGATAAATTATTGCTTTATGCAAATGAGCCTCAAACCCTACCTAGCCAAATTGCATGTAATGATAGGATCCACTTATATTCTACATAGTAGTGAAACTTGCCAATACAATTCAAATGTATTGACCCTTGTGGCTGTAACTTATAATGTTGCAGGATTGATTGATTTTAGTGAAGATTGAATGATTAGGATTACAAAGTCTACAACCAACATTTGCCTGTGGCACTTTGAAGATGAAGGACCCATGCTTTTAGTTATTCCGCTGCAATGTAATGTAATAGCCAAGTGAGCTATGAAAAGATGCAATAAAATTATGTTATTCCTGGTTATAAAGTTATATTATGACCTTTGTTTCTTGATATTACATCTAAACTGTGGATGCTAGCTATTAATCCAGGGACTAGCATTGTAAACACAGGGGACACCACCTTATGTTGATAAGGTTGGGACACTCCCTCTTACAGATTTGGTGGTGGTGATTTAAGTATATCCACTTTTATGCTATATTTTCCTGCTATGTAACAAAGACCAAATGCAAATATTTCGATTTATAATTCAATTATCCCACTCAATCATGGTGATGCTCTATTATTATCTATATTTGACTCACCATCTATGCGTTAACTAGACTATTATTAGGTGGTGATAATTTAAGTATATCCACTTTTACTATAATTTATAGTCTATTGTAGTATTTTTCTGCTATTAAGAGTTTGTATGAACCCTGGAGGTAGTCACATTGTCTAGTGTTGGCACCACATGAGCTAGCCAATGATTAGAACAAGATGACTATTAACGCAATGTTCTCCCTAGATATAAAAATCATAATTAAGCTTTATATGATACTTAGTTACTATATATATGTACTATAACCATCTTACTATGATATGGAAGTCTATCATGCACCTGGTGTTTGATTGCTTAATTCATTACCTCACTAGCTACTCTACATGATGCACATATAGATTCTATTGCCAATTTGATTCTTTAGTTTGCTCATGTTTAAAGCAATGTCATGATTTTCTTAACTTAAACGATTGCAATTTCTTTGAGAATACAATTGTTGATTACTAAGAAACATGAGACATTATGCATATGTTCTAACTCATGTCTGCTCGATTTAATCTATAGATGATCAGATGATCTTGCTAGTTTAATATTAGCCACCAGATGGTTTAATTGGTTATGAGTCATTTGCGTTTTTAGTTGACTTGTGATTGCAACAATGCGATATTGTGTCGTGGTTTCTATGGATATAATGTGGATAATAGAGATCGTACACGTTTACTTGACATTATATATGTTGGATATCTTTTTTTAAAATAGCAGTTTATATGATGCATACGACGTTGCTATATTTCCTAGCTAACAACTCTATATGGTGAACAAAGTGCTTCTATCGAAAGACTATCACATTCTACTTAATTTGATCTTCCACTTCATACCAGCCATACATTATTCAAATACTTTATTGATCTTGCAAGGTGCACAATGTATCAGTTGCTTGTTTGTCTACTCAATTTTCTTAGTTGCCTGGTTATATGCACAATGATACTATTAGAAGTTGGAAATACAATAGTTGTAGGCATTACAAAGAAGGTTTCTGCTACTTTTTGGTTGCATCCAACTATTATTTTGGCAGCAAATGAGTCATCTCTTTGTTTCTATTTTTTTATATACTGGCCCAACAATCAAAATATTTGAATGATATGACTACTGAAAACCAGTGGTTGATATCTTGTTTCTCTGAAAATATGTTGTTAGACCATTTCCCAGGCACCACTTTTTGTTATATTTTCTATATTTCCATTAGGCAGTGATATGATATGTTTATGAGGGAAAGAGTAGTTGTTTGGTTCACTACATTCACTTCCAAACTAGTTTAGTTAGACTGCATGAAACACATGTTGATTTCTTGATTTGTTATATTAGAACAAATACTAATTTTGAAAATCTTGGATAACAAACACAGTGTTTCTTCGCCTGCTTTCCTGCACTAAATTAATATGTATTAGTTTTAGCCTGCAAATAATCTGTATTGTTTGTTCCATAGAGCGAATGTGATACAGGCACATGCTCGCATCGGTCCAGGACGTCGACTGTTTCTGTTATTACGGAAAGAGATGTACGAGACACATCATTGATTGTTCCTGGCCAATGATGCATTACAATTATTTTAAATATAAGCTGGCTGGCAGTTTGCTGGTATGCTGTGCTGACTTGTTTTCTTTGTTTCAGGCTGCACGTGAAGCTATGGAGGCAGAAGCGAGGACTCCTACATTAAGTATTGAGGTTATTTCACAAAGCAGCAGTGATGGTGGTTATTGCTTGCATCGGTCACTGTTCCAGTTTTTTCTAACACAAAGAGGTGTTATATCTGCACACGAAACAATTGATTTAATTGAACAAGAAATAGAGGAAACAGATGCAATAATCACGATTACACAAATAGAGGAACTGAAAAATCAACAATGTTTGACTGACCATCTACTTGATAATCTCTTCTGCAGCTCTCATGGTAAGTCTATTGTTATTTGTATGGCGATGTAAGCACTAGCAGAAACCCTGTTCCAACTCATGACTGGCGATGTCTGTGTAATGCATCATTTGTTTCTGTTGAAATTCTGGTCTGTAATAAATTTTAGTATTTTCCTGTTGATGCAATATGCTGATTCTCGCATGGCCATTAATGAGACGAAATATTAATGGACTATTTTAAATAAGAATTATGCCATAATTGTAGAATAAGATATGCCGACCATCAGACGGGCTCAATATACAGTAAAGGGCCCGAATCATGGCAGGCCGCATAAGCGGCCATAGGCCTTAAAATGTACCTACCAAAAAATAACGAGCCAATAGCAAAACAGTAACAAGCCAAAACAGTAGCAGACCAAAATAGTAACATGAGAGAACAGTATCAGGTCGGAACTATAATAGGCCAGAACAATAACAAACCAAAATAGTAACAGGCCTGAATAGTAATAGTCCTGAATAGTAACAAACCAGAACATGAGCAGGCCAGAACAGTAGCCGGTCAGAACAGTAGCAGTCTGGAAAGCATACCTGGTTTAGAACAGTAACATGCCAGAACATGAGAATGCCGCTTTATGGGCCATAACATTAACGGGCCTTCCGAGAAATGGGTCATCAGATGGTAGCCCATTACGATCTATAAGAACAATGTTAGGCCGACCGCAAGCCTTAACAGTACCAAGCCGATATTGAGTAGGCAGCCAATGGGTCGTATAGTAGAGAGTCCAGTGGGCCTTCAATAGGCCGGAACTGTAATGAGCCCGAAAGTTTATGGTCCGTGACGGACAACACAAATGGACCCAATTCAAACAGTGCAGAACGAAACAGTAATGGGCCATGATACTATTGGGCTCTCTTAATGGGCTGGCCCACTTAATAATTACCAGGCCTTAGCTGGGCCTAGCTTCTACCACGGTTTCATTGAAAGTTACCGCGCTAACTGACCGTTAACAACTTTCACCACATCGTAGTTTGCATGACGTTGGCAGTCAACAGGGCTGGCGAACAGATCTACGACGGAATGACTTTTCGTGTCTAAAGGGTATGATCCGCCATGGTCAAAAAAAGTTGTGGTAGATTCATTTGTGATGGGGCTTCTACCATGAAGGGCATCCATCGTAGAAGATTTTTCAGCCACGAAAAATAGACCTTCAACCAAGAAAATTGTCTGTTGTAAAAGGACATTTTTCTTATAGTGGTTGGGGTAGACTTGCTTCAACCTGCGCATCATAACGCAAACATCCCTCCACAATATCTTAGAGTAGACAAACCAAGACGGCGGTTTCCAGACAATGGTTGGATGTTACCTAGGGTGACTTGAAGCGCACGTGCAAGCATGGTTATGACTCCTCCGCATATGGGATCACGAGATTCAAGACCCTAATGATTAAGATAAAACAAAAGAAGGGTGCCCAAATTTAGCGTCAAATTACAGTTAGGAATATCAGCTTTAGCGAGGATCATCATGTTCTCCTCATTGACTCTACTAAACTCACCACGTTCCTGCAAAGTGTTAGCAATAACATAAAACAAATAACGAATAACAAGATGATCAATTTGGTTTCCCTTAGTTGTGCTTCCACGAATTCTCATTCTATTAAAGTAGCCCAAGAATGTAGGATTTGCAACAAAAGAGGTAGAGCGTATGTCGGTGGCGTTGTTGGCAAACCCAAAGTATTAAGCCCATTGGTTGAGTGTCAAAACGTACTCACGATTCATAAGACAGAAATTGGTGCAATCAACTCCAGGAAGTTGCTCCTCGGGACATTAGTGAGACGTCACCGAATGTGTCAAAGTGCTAAGAAACTCAAGCGTAAAGCGGCAGTACGTGGTATAATCCTGAAAGACAAAATCATACAAACCAACATTATTTCACAATAAATTAAAATCAACACGGATGCCAAGTTGATTCAGGATGAAGGGACACGCCCACTTACTGGACCTGATTTCTCGGAGCTTGAGACAGTTGAAACGGTTAATCTGAAAATCCTCTTTGAACTCGATACCAGACTCCGGGGTTAGCGTATCAACGGGTGGTACGGCTTGTTTCGCAACCATCGCACGTGTACGGATCCTCGTGTTCATCTAGTAACAAAATAAAAAAATAAAGATAATCAAAAATTTGATCCAATAGAAACATAGCATATACGATCCTCTACACTAGTTACAAAAGAATCTCCTCTAAAAACTAACTAAACATACTCAACATCAAGATTACCTCAAGAACAAGACCTAATTCTAGATTGATAATGTTGAAAGATTGAGCAAGATTTGGATGCAAACAAGTTAGGAATCAGAGAAGAAACATACCTTAGATCGATTGGGTGCGACGAATCGAAGAAAAAACAAGTAGAATTTAAGATCCCATGGAGCGAGGTGGTTTGGTGTTTGGAGGTAGAAGAAAGAGAGAGAATTTGTGTTTTGGGATTTTTAGCTTACCTCTTCCTGGGCTGATATGGTATCCGAGTATGTGGTACGGGTGGGCGGTACGACCAGAACCCGCCCGTACCGAGTACATACCTTGGGGTCGATGGTTTCCTTCCAGCGATGCATTCGGTACGGGCACGCGGTACGGTCATACACACCCGTACTACTGGTCATTATGCGGTCAGTAAGTTTGCTTCAAGTTTGATGTTTGTTTGAGGATACGGTACGGGTGGGCGGTACGACCGCCTCTGACCGTACCAGTGGTCCTTATGACAACTGTGTCCTATGGCAAAAGTCGATACTTTTGTTTTTTGATGATGCGATGTGGTATGGATGCGCTGTACGGGGTCTCCCACTATACCAGTGGTCTTTATGTGACCTGGAAGCTGAAAAAACTTGAGGAATTTGAATAGTAGCTTCGCGCGCCTTTGAACATCTTACCAAAAGGCAAAATAACAGCAAATAGACTTTGTAGAAATCAGCAATACTTTAAGGCCATGTGTTAGCAAAATATAGAATCGAGAATTACCTTATTTTCTTCTCATCTCTTCGTAGGTCTTCTTGAATACTCTTTATTAAGAACAAAAACAAACGAAACAAAACAAAAACTATCACAAGAATAAATACTTTTAGTTCACATGGGTTACCTCCCGTGCTTCTAGTTAAGGTCAATTATCTTGACACAAATGGTGATCATTTAGGTTTCATGAGTGGAACATCCACTCAAAAGTAATTATCTTTCAGTGTGATTATACCATCGTAGTCATTATTAGGCTTGGCTTTTTTATTCCTAGGAAAGTGGACTATAAAAGGATCTCTAGACAATAGTCCTATTCTCACCTTCCCTTCATGCAAATTGATTAAAGCTTTAATAGTTCTTAGAAATGGCCAACCTAGAATTATAGCTGCTATGGAATCTTCGGGCATGTCCACTATAACAAGATCAACAAGCGCAGGACTGCCCTTAATTTCTACAACTATATTTTCCTTTATCCCAACAACTTGCTTATATGTTGAATCAGTTAGATGGAGTCACATTTCAGTGGTTATAAATGGCCCCAAGTTTAATTTATCAAATAGGCTTTTGGAAATTGTTGAGATCGCTTGCACCAAGATCACAAAGTGCAGATATCTCATTAACACCAACTTTAATTTTAATACTGGGCCCAAATATATCATATAGCTTAGTAGAAAGCTTATCAGCTAGTATTTTATACTCCATTTCTAACTCTCGGACTTAGATGCTACTTGTTGAATAAGTTGTTGATAGGTGCCATCATTACCTTTTTCAATACCAGGATTCTTCATGGTGATCATCTTTAATAGATCTTCCGTGGTATATTCTGGTGTTGGTGCATTGCTGTAGTCCATCTCTTCAGGCTTCTCTTCATTATTTTTGACCCTTATCATCTTGAGGTCTTCCACCCGATTTGGCTCAGGATTTCCAACGAATTTTTCAAGTATGAGAGCTTCGCTCTCGGCTACCTTTCCCAATTGAGCCTGCATGTTCTTTGTCCTTTTATGTAGAGCCTACACATCATTTCTAATTGCAATGGATTGATTAGATAATTTACCAATACTAGCCTCATGGTTCTCCATAATTTTAATAAGCATATTATTTGGCTTAGTTTGAGCTTGCATAAAGTTTCTAACAGTATGTTCAAACGAGAGATTGTGATCATTTGCTCCATTATGATTATCATAATTATTATAAGGAGCTCCTGCAGGATTAGAATGATGTTTTTGAACATTATAAGCAAAGTTTTAATTTTTCCAAGCAGGATTGTAAGGACTACGGGCAATAAAATTAATATCATTAACATCGGTAGTGATAGCATTAACTTGGGTATCTTCTTTACCTTTTAATATATTAAGTAACACATCTACCTTTGCAGGAAGCTCTTCATTGTTTACCTCGGTGACTGAATTTACCCTTTTTGAGGTCTTTTCACATGACATTGAGCATGGTTATTTTGCATATCATCAAGTAATTTCTTTGCAACACTCACCTGCTTTCCCATGATTGTTCCTTCTGATGCAGTATTTAGCATAGACTTAGACATTGGGCTGAAACCATTATAAAATAAATGTAATATAAGCCACTCTTCCATCCCATGACTAGCATAGTTCATTAAGAATTCTTTCGTCCTTTCCCATGCAAGCGCTAGTGGCCCGCGGTCTTCTTGTCTAAAACTTGTAATGTTGGATCTTAGTTGCATAGTTTTAGCTGAGGGGAAAATTTAGTCATAGAAAGATTAGTGCATTCCTCCCAAGATGTAATAGTGCCCTTAGGAAGAGCTAGAAACCAGTCTTTAGACTTTCCTCTACGAGAGAAAGGAAACAATCGTAATTTAAGAACATTTGGATCAACATCCGTAATATGCATCATGTCGTAAATTTTAGTAAATGTATTTAGGTGAAAACCTGAATCCTCAGAAGATGAGCCTCCAAATTTGTTCTGTTAAACCAAACTCAAAATATTAGGCTTAATTTCCTATTGTTCCGCACCAACGGCAGACTGAGTAATAGGTGCACGAATAAAATCATTAGTAGGGGAATAGCATACTCCCCAAGTTTCTTTTGATCGATGGCTCTTTTTTTTAGTATTTTAATGTATCAGAAATAAATAAACATGTAAATAATTTTTTTGGGTTTTCAAATAGACTAGATGGATAAGCGTGCTTCGTCACGCCGTCTATAGTGTGTTCTGCCACTTGGTGGCATAGATAACTTGCAAATGTTTTTTAATACCAGGCTTTTTGAGTTTTTTAGTGTCGCTGGTAAACAAATATGACGATAGGTTATAGCTGGTTGTGGTCAAGTAGTCTCAAAGAAACAAAACTATGGATGTTGTTCAAGCAAAGCCGCCAGATCCTTCTTCCGTGCATCGTCCTCATCGCCACCCATCTTCTTCTCGGCCTCCGCCTCAAATCTCGACCCAAAACACGGGAAGCAGCTCATCCAACGCACATTCCCATGCCGGATGTCTCTTGCTCCGGCTATCGGAGTCGAAAAATATGTCGTAGTTTGTATGATGCACCGCTAGTGACCTGCCCTCGTGCAGTCGTGTCGCAGTAGGCTGTCGGCGGTGCCTCTGCCATGTGCGCCATCTACACTTAGCCGTCACCGTGGGATTGAGAGATAGGCGCTAGCATTTTTTAACAGAAGAGGAGCGGCGTTGCAGTTGATGCAGCTAGAGAAAAGTGACCAGATACGATTCAAATTGACTGCTGAAGTAGGCCCAATCTCACGCGTAAAGGAATAAGCCACCATACGACACATGCCAACTACCAGAGATGTCACGCGCGGCAAGTCAGGGTGCAAGTGGGACGGTTCACGGGAGCCCTCTTACACACCGTATGCGCCCGCAAAGGATAAGCGGGACTTCGTGACAACTCGCAAAAAGTTTTGGTAGCTGTGTTTGCCCACTTAGTCCCGCATAGTATTACTTCTTTCTTCTCAAAATAATTTATATACATAGACACTATTTATTATATAGGTACATTCAAATTTAAGCAAGTTTCCGATATTCTATTTTGAAACATGTGTTATAGATTGGTCTAAATTTAAATATATCTAGACACTATTTAGCATGTACATTCAAATTTAAAAAATTCTAAAATTTCTATTGAGACAGAAAATTATAACATATCAGTATACGTATATGCTACAGGTAGTATAAAAGATATATTAGCAGCTAAGCCGTACGTGTGGTCAAAACACATATGCGCATGGGGAACAAAGTTGTATTGATAGTTAAGCGTACAAAGCTGATGGGGTCGTCGTGCAGCGGCCGACGACACACGATAACTTAGCGTTTGGGAGAATACATCGATTCAGCACTTAGATATACAGGCTGGAAGTAGGCTACGCTGGTCAGGATGGTAGTCTTTTTTCTGTTTTGTCCACATGCATCCACAAACGTATTATGTGGGATAAATTAGGCGGCGGCCCAGACAGCAAGTGGGAGCGGCAAAAAAGTGAAACTCACCAAGCTACTTAAGACGGTCTGCAAAAAGTGAAGGACCGACCCGCAAGCAAACCTAGGCCTATGACAAAAAAAGTCCCACATATCACGGTCCCAGCTAAACATCTCAGTTAATAAGAGGAAGCAGACGAAAGACAAAAGAGCTAACACGTGGATAATGCACCGCCTATGGCTCGCGTGGCCAGACACGTAAAACGGCCTTGGCCTATATGCAGCGGCAAAGGTTGTCAAAGGCCCACAAGCAGCGACAAGACAAAGGCAGCCAGCACGCGGATGCTGTCAGAATTCAGACAGACAACCACGCATAAGCTATACTATTATATAACAAGAAAGTAAACTAATAACAATAAATAAACTACAAACAAGGTCTCTAGTGATCTCACTAGGATAGCGAATTGCTTCCCGTCAATGGCGCCAAAAAAGGATTGATACCTTCGATCCGGATTACAGATGCAGTATAGTAGTTTTTTTCTAGTAGACCTAGGTTTAATCGAACCTTGGGGAAAAATGCTAATAGAAATAAAAATAAGGACACATCTACAAGACTATTTTTTTGTTTTACCTTTGTTTACCGGACCAATCTAGTTTACTTTATATTATGGTTTGATTTAATGGATGGAGACAAGCCAGGGTTGTAGATCCACTTGCAGCTGCACATCATATGGGGTAAAAGATAATTAAAAACCATAGTCATGTGTAGTGTTCCAATACGGATAATCTTTGTGAGAAGCATATCCTAATATACTAAAGCCCCTGCGAGCAGCAGTCATAGCGATAGCCTCTTGATCCAACCGGTTGTACCATGAAGCACCGAGTTACAAATAGTTATTAAGTGATAAAAACAGACCAAAACTTTAAGGAGAGATGTTCCTGTTGCCCGAATGGGTCGCTAAGCGAAGACCATACAACCCTTTCTATCACTGGGTTTCCTATGAGATCGCCACTAGCCAAGTATCTCACCTCAAGCCTTGATCGATCTCGGGGGGTCTTGGATACCTACAAGTCCAAAGATCGAGGCAAGAGACAAAGAAAAAAGTACAAATCTCTTATTCAAATAATATGCAATGCTCCCATAGATTAGATACACATAATCGCTACGAGGTTTGTCCCCAATCCGTAGCCCGTGAGGACTACTAACTCATAACAATAAGATCAAGGATAGAAAACATTATGCAAAATACTTAGATTTAAATCAAATATTTTTACAATTGTCAACAAATCACAAGGAGATTTTAATTATAAAGTAACGGCTATGGCTAATGGAGAGGATGGGGGATGAACTATGGTGTGAATCTCGTTTGGTGGTGTTGTGATACAATATGAGAATGACGGACCTCTGCACGGTGGCTGTGACCTCAAAATATAGAGGTGATTTCTTGTCGCTAGTGCAGGTGGCTTTCTCTGCCATCTAAAATAGTTTTGTATCTATGTACTCTTTGACCCTGACTTGGGGTCTGTTTTTTAATTTTTAATATAAGAAAATTTTAGTATGTGTTTTCCCAATGGTTTCACAGTAAAAAAAATATAGAGGTACCTTTATGATAGTTGTAGGGTTTGATGAGACGAAGTCATCGCCACCTCGTACGGTCGGGCCGTACGGACGGGCCGCTCATGTTACGCCGTCTGGCACCTAGCAATATCTACAGGATTACTTGGTCATCAAAACTTCCTCAAAATCTCTATTTATGACTCCAGATTTCGCACTAAAAGTGTGATTTCCTACACAACACAAATCGAAGCAAGTTTTTGCATATCTTTGTAATAATTAGTCATTAGTGACAAATCAAGAGAGATTATTGTCAATTTCTTAACCAAAAATAATGTTTAAACACGAATAAAAATGGCAATTTTTGGAGCCATTGGCTACTATACTGCATCCGTAATATGGATCGAAGTATCAATAAATAATAATTTATTATTTATTATTTATTATTAATATAAATATTTATTCCTAAGCTTTATGAATTAACTTTCATACACCTCCGAATTAATTCGACACCTTCCTAAAATATTCCTAGCGTCCTCTTTTAATGTCTGAAACCATTCCATCCACTCTTGGTGATATCCCAGACTCCTTCGGAATATTCTGAGACCCTCCAAAACATCTTGTTGGAATTACTTCATCCTACTATCTCATTCGCAATCATATTCTATGTAGCATCCCAATTGTCTAACAATTGTAATGCTACTTGGTCTAGTAATATAATGGCTACTTCAAATATATAATTGTTGCATCATCATTATATCATGCTCATGTCATCATGCCACCTTGCATTTGAGCATCATATAAAACCCTTTTTGTTTTGGTTCTTATCTCATATGCATTATTAATTGTATTTGCTTCTTGACATTGTATTTGGTTATTGATATATTGTTTAATGCCCAAGTGGAGTTGGGGGCATATCTCTTATAATTCCACCACCTTTACTCCACCACCTTTCTTTCACCACCTTATAATTCCACCATCCAACTAAATATGAGCTTGGCACTTATTGGTTTTACCTCTAGCTCATGTGGGTTGGGATGGATCCAATTCTCTTCCACATGCTCTCATCTTAGCATCATGTTGTTTTCACATTATTGAAGTATGAGGACCACATGGCCACCTTTGCATGCCTTGTGAGTGGAACCCTTTTCCTAGCTTCCATATGGATTATTATGGATTTATGCTCATGTGGGAATATTTTTGGGACTAGTAATCATCTAGTGGAATATACACACTAGCAAGTCCCAGATATAATCAAATATGATCATCTCCATCTATTCCACTTGGGACTTTCTTTTAAATTCTTTGCTTGGCTTTAATTCACTTGTGGGAATGCATAAGATTAATGCCATGTGATATAATTGTTTTCACAAGAAGAAACATGGTATTACATACTTTGCATGGGCCATGCAAGTACCACCTTTTGCTTGTCCTTTGGTTTTTATTTGAATTTTTGAGAGGATCTTTTCCCCATATCCCTCTCTACCCCTCTTATGTTTGATCTTGCTTAAAACCATATCACCACCTCTCCCTCTTTTTGGTCTAGCTTTGGTTTGATCTTGTTCTTGCTTGAGCTTGCCAAAAGGAAAACCATCTCTCACTCCCTCATCTAACCCTAAACCTACCTTTCCACTCATCTCTTAACCTCCCCCTCTCTCCTAAACCCTAGTCCCTCTCTAATCTAACATGCCCCCTATCTACTAAACCCTAGCTACCACATCACCCCTCTCGGCCTCTCTCTTCTCTCTTCCTAGCCGGCCACCTGGCCCCACCTAGCTACCCCCTCCACCACACAAAACCCTAACCCGAGCCTCCCCTACCCAACCCTAGCTCCTACCCGAGCTCCCTCTCTCCCTCCCTCTCTAGCTCTCTCTCTCTGCCAAGAGGGCCCCAGCCCGAGCCTCACCACCCGACCACCCTGCCCCACCTAGAAGCCCCTGCCAGCTACCCCTGCCCCTGCCCCGACCCTAGCACGTGAGAAGGAGGAGGAGAGAAAGGTGGCCGAGCCACCTTTTTCATCTACCACCTCCCCACGGCACCTCCCCCCTCTCTCTGCTACCTACCACCACCCCCACCACCTCTCTGCCTCGCCAGATCTACCCCAGGACCCGCCCTCTACTCACCCCCTCTCCGCCACCGGCCACCCTCTCTAGCCGGCCACCGTCGGCCGCCACCGCGTCCTGTTGATCCAGTCGTGCAGCACGTCGGTGAAGTGGCCTGGGAGATCGAGGAGGGTCCCCTGCATCGTCCGGTACACGCAGTCGCGGAGGAGAAGCACCAGAGCCACCAGGATCATCACCGCGTCTCCGAAACCCTAACCTCGCCGTCCGTCTGCGTCGTCGCCGATCCACTGCGCCTCGAGCCGATCCTCCACCACCGACACACTCTCGGTGAGCCATCCGACCCCGCTGACACCTCCGTCCTCGCCGTAGCTCGCTGTTCTCGCCAGACCAAACATCGAGCGCTCTCGGTGCGTCGTGTGCGCGTGCGTCCTCTGCGTCGCCGCGTCGCGGAGAGCCTCATCTAGCTGCCCTTCCCCCTCCTAGCAACTCCCCTAGCCCTACCGCACTGGCTCGCACCCCCAGCGCGCGCCCGCACGTCCCAGGTTCGAACCCCGCCCCGCGCTGTTGCGCACCGATCCGTCCACGGCGCGGAGAAGAGGAACAGTACGGCCCCCCCTTTCGCGCATACCCCCCTGCGTCTTTTTGATGCTCAACCCGCGGTCCGCCTGGCCCACTAGTCAGCCGCCGCGGAATTCTCCCAGAAAACCCCCTGGCTCTTTGTAAACCTTAACCCGCGCTCCAGCCCAGCCCCACCTGTCAGTTCCTGCCCCGCTCGCCGCTGTCACGTGGTCCCCTGTGGCCCTGACCCCACCTGTCGGTCTCTGTGGCTGGCCTAGCTCGCGGTGACAGAAACTTTTCTGTGCGCCTGCGTCGCCCAGTCAGCATGGCCCCACTGGTCAGTGTCTGGGGCTAGCTTAACTTGGGTATAAAAAGTATTCTCTGCAATCTGTTTTAATTCAAACTTTTTCAAAATTAATTCAAATTCAAATTTAATTCTGTTTTTAATTATCTTTTAAAATATGAATCCAAATAATGCAAATAATATATGTTTTCAAATCAGAAAAATGTGAGGAATTCAAATATGCCATTCAAAATATATTTTGGACATTTTTTTTCCAGGTTGATTAAAATTACAATAAAATACCCTTTTGACTTAATTAATTAATAACTTTTGTTTTATAAATCCAAATTTAACAAATAATATGTCTAAAATGATTAGCTCGACGAGACCTTTCTGTTTATGCATTCCATCATCTGTTTTGAAGCATGCATCATATAAATATAATGGGTACAGCAACTAATATGAGGTTAAAATGAGGCAAAAACTCAATAAAATGGTTTATTCTTGTATTCCAAACCTCACCCATGCCATGCTACTTTATTGCCATGCAAATTGTGCATCATTCATCATGGCATGATTGTTTGCTTGTCACATTTATTCATATGCTTGTGCACTTTATTTATGTTGGCCCTTGTTTGTTTGGTTCTTCTTCGAATAGACGCTGAGCAGGGGATATACCAAGAGAACCAGGAGCACTACCCAGATCCATCCCTTGCTTCAACTGAGCTGCCAGGCAAGCACTACCACATGCTTGCATACATATAGTACCTATTGCCTCTATCTTATTCTTGCATCATCGAGTCGCGATTGCATTAAATTGAATCCCAAGTATTGCATAGCCTTTACTTTTAAACCCCACCGAAGCTTGTTCTTCCATCCCATGAGCCATTACTACAGGAGTTGTTTGAGCCATGCGAGTCGTAGAACAGCATGTGTAGGGTATGTGAGTGTCTGATGGATAACGAGGTACCTATACAACTTAATCTGAGTAGTAATGGGATAACTAATGAAAGTGGCATCGGTGAGCCATATTCGCTATTTGGTTTTTCAGGCTCACTTGTGTCCCGTAGGACCCCGAGTACTTGATTTATGTTCCTTGATTATTCACGCTATCCACATCCGGGAGGCCTTATGGACCCCCCTGAGCCAGAGCTTGATTCATTCTTATTTCTTGGGGCCACAAACTAGTTTGAGGATTTATTTACTATCCTATACTTATGCCATGCTTTACTGCTTTATTTTAAATTGTGCGAGGTACTGCACACTGTACTGTTTAGGTCCGTGACCCGTTTTCGCTGTATCGACAAGCCCAGTCACACTTTCGGGTTCCCAGTCGTTTACAGCCGGCCAGCTTCGTTGCGGGTAGCTTAATGGGGTGGCCCCCTGAAATATTTCTGAATCCTGTGATCGCTTTGTCGTGACTGCCTCGTTGGGTTTTGATTTGGTTTTTCTGAGGTTGATCGAGTGTGTGTTGCTATTTGTGCACCCCTGCAGGGTAAAACTTTCTGAAAGCCGTGTCCGCGGTTATGGACGACTTGGAGCACAGTTTCTCGATCATAGACAAGAATAACTAAAGTACCGCTTTTAATTTGACTAAACAACTGACTAGTAAATAGTGCAACACTCATGGAATGGTTAATAAAACTGCCAACGGATGGGGGGTTGTTCGTCCGCTTCCTCGTCGGTAAGCGGGGAGGAGGATGGATCTGTGGTTTACCGTCATAACTGTTATAACTGTTGTTATTAATTCACGGACATCCGTCTATCTCTGGTTAGGCGGATGGTTAGCGAGTATCTATAGAACTGTTAGGGTTTATCTTTTGCTGCAATTGCGTCACCCCAGGTTGTGTCCCCTTTAGTGGCATAAAGACTTGCTGAGTACCCCTAGGGTCTCACACGATAAATTGTTTGATTCAGTTGAACAGGTAAACTCGCAAGATGGATACTGGGTGGAGGAGACGGACGATGTGGGCAACGATCATTCGGTGTAGAGATTCCAGGAACGGGGATCCGTGAGATCTGTGGGCGGGATCTGCTTATTTATGGGGCATCTTATGCCGATTTGCTTCTTATCCGTACTCGGATTTTGTCTTTCGCTTCCGCCTGATACTCTGTTGATTGATGTATGAGGAGATATCCTAAACTATTATATCTATCTAGGATATTTGGATCTTGCCGTATGGCGTTGCAATATTTCCTTTCTTTTTAGATGGAATGACTATGAGAACCATTGTATGGTGGCTTGCATACATACTCATTTGTGTATGTAGTTGATCCCTTCGCCTGCCGATTACGCCGCCCGTTCTTGTCCCGATGTTTGGAAATGGTTGGGACGGCCGAGAGGTCTACCTGTGAGTGGCATTTGGGCCCCACCGTACTATTTCAACCATTTCCGCTCATCCAAGCTTGTAACTAGGAGCGTAATTCACCGAGGTAGTTACAATTGGTATCAGAGCCATCCCGCCCTTTAGGGTCTCAGCCAAATGGTCGTTGTCTGTCTAGCAAATATT
Source organism: Avena sativa (assembly GCA_916181665.1). Classification (NCBI taxonomy): domain Eukaryota; kingdom Viridiplantae; phylum Streptophyta; class Magnoliopsida; order Poales; family Poaceae; genus Avena; species Avena sativa. The sequence continues at coordinate 120,606,804 of OV702297.1, read as the reverse complement.
TTTGGTAGTTATGTATACTAGGGAAAAACAAAACGTGAGAGTAGGACTGCTTCCTCTTTTCTTCTTACCCACCCACCCACCCTTTTCTGGTAAGGAAGTGTAACGTTTTCAATCCTCTTCTTAAAATTCAAACTAGGATTCACGTGTTCTGGGTTTCCGTAGTACCATAGGTTGTGTGTGTGTGTGCGTCTGTGTAATTCTTTGTCTATCTGTTGCATCCAAGTTGTTATCTTATCGGCCTTTTGGTTATCAACTGTTGGTACATTCCATACCGACAGGCATTTGCAAACCGACGCGATCTATCTGATTCGTTGTATACCGCCGTGATCTGTCTTACTCTTTGTTATCCGACGTCATCTTGTTTGGGGTGTCCGTTTCCGTAGTTACTAATCTTTAGGTTCATCGTGAGAAGAAGGTGTTGGGATATGTGTTCTACTTATTCATGTGCGGAGTAATGATTTGAGTGCGGGATGGAGTAGCGACCATACCACTACTCTTATCATTCGCTCTTGTACATTGAATGGGTAGAGTCACTAATCTTGATTCGTTAAGTGATTTTGCGCATCTATTGGTATTTTAATGCCGAAATTTGTGGAAAAATTTTCTTTGATATATTTGTGTACCACACTCCTTTTCAGTCGTGTGCGATATGCTTAATATCTTCTAGGTGCTTTGAACTTCGTTGATATTTTAATATCATCTTAGTAAATTGTATCCTTTAATCTAGATTAATTCCATCTTGGTACTATTTTGGATTATTATTATTATCCATCATAGTACTGACTTGTGTTTTATATCAATCACAGGATGGCACCACCACGCCGTTCTGAGGAGGACATACAACCTGAACTGGGGGCAGCGTTGTCAAGCATCGCCAATGCCTTGGCAGCAATGCAGCAGAACCAGCAGCGCTTTGAGGAGAGTGTCAGGAGGAATGAGTTTGTTCCGCTACCTCCACCTCCCAAGCGAGGAGACATCAAAAGATTTCTGAAGTTCAACCCACGCCAGTTTGATGTTTCTGATCAACCACTTGATGTTGATGATTGGTTGCGTGAGATGTCAAGGTTACTGGCAACTGCTGATGTTCCTGAGTAAGAATGGGTAAAGTGTGCTACTCACCTTCTGAAGGGAGATGCAGCTCTCTGGTGGGAGAATTACCTGAAGGCAAACCACACTGGTTTTCAGCCTACTTGGGGACAGTTCACTGGAGCTTTCAAAGAGTAGTATCTGTCAGAAATTGTCATGGAGAGGATGAAGGAAGTGTTTCTCAACCTCAAGCAGGGCAATGACAATGTCAACACCTACATCAGAAACTTCATGAACCTTTCTCGTTATGGTGGCGATGAGATCTCTGATGACAAGAAGAAGCAAAAGAGGTTCCGGAAAGGGCTCAATGCATCGATTAAATATGCAATCACGCATGCAAGGCCGGCGTCTTTTCTGGAACTTCAGCATACAGCTCTGCAGGAAGAGGCAAGTAGGCAAATGTTTGAGGAGTCAAAGCAGCCGTGATGCAGCAGGCTCTTCAGCTATGTCAGCTCCTTCTAAGCGTCGTGTCTCGGTTCCTAACACCGCACCGTCGCTCCCGGCTTCACCAAGACCTTCAAGCTTCGCGGCAAGGCCACCAAACTTCCTCACTGCTGCTCCCAGGGGCTACAACCACCACTACGCTAGAGCGCCTGGCGGAGTCCCTGGCTACGTTGCTCCACGTCCACCTGGTGCTTGTTACACGTGTGGAAACACTGGGCATCAATACTGGAACTGTCCGTTGAAGAACAAGGCTCTTCCTCCACCACCTCCAAGACCTGCGGCAAGCTCTCCTTTGGTTCGTGCACCACCACCTCGGGCTCTCAACATCAACACCAAGCCCGGGTCTACTGTTGCTCGTGCCAACTGTGTCAACGCCGCTCAAGCTGAGCATGCACCTGGAGTTGTGATGGGTATGCTTCCCGTTAACTCAGTCCCTGCACGAGTTTTGTTTGATTCTGGTGCTTCGCATTCTTTTGTTTCGCATAAGTTTGCGCATGAGCAGGATCTGGATATGGTTCCCTTAGCACATCGCCTGGTGGTGCTATCTCCTGGTTCAAACATGAGGGCTGCTCATATCAGCCATGGCAATCAAATTGAGATTGGTGGCTCTTCGTTCTCGGCGTCCTTAATTGTTCTGGGCAATTCTGACATTGATGTCATCTTGGGCATGGATTGGTTGACAGCAAATGCAGCTGTGATTGATTGTGCTGAACGCTCGGTTTCTCTGAAGATTCCTGAAGGCCATATAGTCCATTCTCCAAGTCAGACTCCTCCTATCCAGCTTTTCTCTTTGGCGGCTCTGAATGATGATGCTATGGAAGCTATTCAGAGTGTTCCGGTGGTCTGTGAGTTCCCAGATGTCTTTCCTGAAGAGTTGCCAGGTATGCCTCCGGATCGTGAGGTTGAGTTTGTAATTGAGCTTGAACCTGGTACCGCTCCTATCTCCAAGCGGCCTTATAAAATGGGTCCTGCTGAGTTGGCTGAACTCAAACGTCAGCTTGATGAACAAGAGAAGTTGGGTTTCATTCAGCACAGTAGTTCTTCTTGGGGTAGCCCAACAATCTTTGTGAAGAAGCGAGACAAGACTGATAGACTTTGTGTTGACTATCGGGCTCTCAATGCTAAAACCATCAAGAATAAATATCCCCTTCCGCGGATTAATGATCTCTTTGATCAGCTAGCTGGAGCTGTGGTATTCTCTAAGCTTGACTTGAGAAGTGGTTATCACCAAATCAAGATTCACAAGGAAGATGTTCCTAAGACAGCTTTCACCACCCGCTATGGCCTGTATGAGTACACGGTCATGTCTTTCGGTCTCACCAACGCACCAGCCACCTTCTCGAGGCTCATGAACTCGGTTTTCATGGAGTATCTTGATAAGTTCATTGTGGTCTACCTGGATGACATCTTAGTCTATTCTAAGTCACAGGAAGAGCATGAAGAACACCTCCGGTGTGTCCTAAGCAAGCTTCGTGAGAACCGCTTGTATGCAAAGTTCTCCAAGTGTGAGTTTTGGCTGCCTCAAGTAACCTATCTTGGTCACGTCATCTCTGCCAAGGGCATTGCCGTCAACCCGGAAACTGTAAGGACAATTGTTGAATGGCTTCCCCCGGCAAATGTCAAAGAAGTGCGGAGTTTCCTTGGTTTGGCTAGTTATTGCCGTCGCTTCGTTCAGAACTTTTCGAAGATAGCGAAGCCTCTTACCGATCTCCTTAAGAAAGGCAAGAAATACCTTTGGACTCCTGCATGTCAAGCAAGCTTTGAGACACTCAAAGAGAAGCTCACTTCCACACCAGTCTTGGTTCCTCCGGATACATCCAAGCCTTTCCAGATATTCTGTGACGCCTCTTTGCAAGGATTGGGTGCGGTCCTCATGCAAGAAAAACAAGTTGTTTCTTATGCCTCTCGACAGTTGAAGACGCATGAGATCAACTATCCTACACATGACCTCGAGCTCGCAGCAGTTGTCTTTGCTTTGAAAGTATGGAGGCACTACTTTCTTGGCAACCGTTGTGAAATCTTTTCTGATCACAAGAGTCTGAAGTATATCTTTACTCAGCCTGATCTCAACCTTCGGCAGAGGAGATGGATTGAAGCAATCAATGATTTTGATTTGACCATCAACTACACTCCGGGCAAAGCTAATGTCATGGCCGATGCTCTCAGCCGCAAAGCCTATGTCAACAACCTCATGATGGAAGAACAACAGCCTCTCTTGTGCGAGGAATTCCGTCAGCTCAACCTTGAAATTGTGGATCAAGGGTATCTCCTGAACCTTCTAGCAACACCTCTCTTGGAAGAAAAGGTTCGCTCTTCTCAGCTTGGTGATCCGTACACAAGAAAGATCATCTCCAGGATTCAGCTTCCGAAGTATGAGTCCTTCCACGTCGATGATCAAGGCACGCTTTTCTTTGAACACCGGATGTTTGTTCCGAACTACCCGGGTTTGAGAGAGCAAGTTCTCAAGGAGGCGCATGATTCTGTTCTTTCTATCCACCCTGGCAGCACAAAGATGTACATGGACTTGAAAACACAATATTGGTGGCCGGGTTTGAAACGATATTGTGCCAAGTATGTCTCGGAGTGTGATGTCTGCCGCAGAGTGAAAGCTGTTCATCAGAAACCTTCCGGTCTTCTACAACCATTGAAACCCCCGGAATGGAAATGGGAGAAAGTGGAGACGGACTTCATCACTGGTTTTCCTAGGTCGCAGAAGGGCAACAATGCAATCTTTGTTGTCATTGACAGGCTTTCTAAAGTGGCTCACTTCTTCCCCGTTAAGGAAACCATTTCTGCAATTCAGTTGGCTGAGCTCTATATCAACAGAATTGTCTCTCTGTATGGGGTTCCTCTCGAGATCAGTTTAGACCGTGGAAGCATCTTCACTTCCAAGTTCTGGGAAAGTTTCCAAAATGCTTTGGGAACAAAGTTGAACTTCAGCACAGCTTACCACCCTCAGTCGCAAGGACAAGTGGAAAGGATCAATCAGATTCTGGAGGATATGCTTCGTGCTTGCGTCATCTCTTTTGGTATGAAGTGGGAAGAATGTCTTCCTTATCCTGAGTTCTCTTACAACAACAGCTTCCAGAAAAGTCTAAAGATGGCACCATTTGAGGCTCTTTATGGTCGCAAATGCAGAACTCCGATTGGTTGGTCGGGTGCAGGAGAAAGAATTTTGTTTGGCCCTGACATTGTAACTCAAGCGGAGGAGAAGGTTCATATCATTCTTGAAAATCTGAGGATTGCTCAAAGTTGCCAGAAGAGCAATTATGACAGAAAGCACACGGACATGGAGTATGTCCCTGGTGATCTCGTTTACCTTCGTGTCACTCCCATGAGAGGCACGCACCGTTTCGGTATCAAAGGAAAGCTGGCTCCTAGATACATCGGTCCTTTCAAAATTCGTGGAAGAAGAGGAGAAGTGGCTTATGCTCTTGAGCTCCCAGAAAAACTCAAAGTCCATGATGTTTTTCACATCTCTCAGCTCAAGAAGTGCTTCAAGGATCCCGGCAGGACCGTGGACCATGAGCTTATCAATCTCCAAGAAGACCTGTCTTATCAAGAACACCCCACAAAAATCCTTGAAGTCGCAGAAAGAAGGACTCGCAACAAGTCCATCAAGTTCTGCAAGGTGCAGTGGTCGCACCATTCTATTGATGAAGCCACTTGGGAACGTGAAGATGAGCTCCGTGCCAAGTATCCTACCCTCTTTGTGTCTTCTTCTTCTTCCTAGAATCTCGGGGCGAGATTCCTGTTTAGTGGGGGAGAGTTGTAGCATCCCAATTGTCTAACAATTGTAATGCTACTTGGTCTAGTAATATAATGGCTACTTCAAATATATAATTGTTGCATCATCATTATATCATGCTCATGTCATCATGCCACCTTGCATTTGAGCATCATATAAAACCCTTTTTGTTTTGGTTCTTATCTCATATGCATTATTAATTGTATTTGCTTCTTGATATTGTATTTGGTTATTGATATATTGTTTAATGCCCAAGTGGAGTTGGGGGCATATCTCTTATAATTCCACCACCTTTCTTTCACCACCTTATAATTCCACCATCCAACTAAATATGAGCTTGGCACTTATTGGTTTTACCTCTAGCTCATGTGGGTTGGGATGGATCCAATTCTCTTCCACATGCTCTCATCTTAGCATCATGTTGTTTTCACATTATTGAAGTATGAGGACCACATGGCCACCTTTGCATGCCTTGTGAGTGGAACCCTTTTCCTAGCTTCCATATGGATTATTATGGATTTATGCTCATGTGGGAATATTTTTGGGACTAGTAATCATCTAGTGGAATATACACACTAGCAAGTCCCAGATATAATCAAATATGATCATCTCCATCTATTCCACTTGGGACTTTCTTTTAAATTCTTTGCTTGGCTTTAATCCACTTGTGGGAATGCATAAGATTAATGCCATGTGATATAATTGTTTTCACAAGAAGAAACATGGTATTACATACTTTGCATGGGCCATGCAAGTACCACCTTTTGCTTGTCCTTTGGTTTTTATTTGAATTTTTGAGAGGATCTTTTCCCCATATCCCTCTCTACCCCTCTTATGTTTGATCTTGCTTAAAACCATATCACCACCTCTCCCTCTTTTTGGTCTAGCTTTGGTTTGATCTTGTTCTTGCTTGAGCTTGCCAAAAGGAAAACCATCTCTCACTCCCTCATCTAACCCTAAACCTACCTTTCCACTCATCTCTTAACCTCCCCCTCTCTCCTAAACCCTAGTCCCTCTCTAATCTAACATGCCCCCTATCTACTAAACCCTAGCTACCACATCACCCCTCTCGGCCTCTCTCTTCTCTCTTCCTAGCCGGCCACCTGGCCCCACCTAGCTACCCCCTCCACCACACAAAACCCTAACCCGAGCCTCCCCTACCCAACCCTAGCTCCTACCCGAGCTCCCTCTCTCCCTCCCTCTCTAGCTCTCTCTCTCTGCCAAGAGGGCCCCAGCCCGAGCCTCACCACCCGACCACCCTGCCCCACCTAGAAGCCCCTGCCAGCTACCCCTGCCCCTGCCCCGACCCTAGCACGTGAGAAGGAGGAGGAGAGAAAGGTGGCCGAGCCACCTTTTTCATCTACCACCTCCCCACGGCACCTCCCCCCTCTCTCTGCTACCTACCACCACCCCCACCACCTCTCTGCCTCGCCAGATCTACCCCAGGACCCGCCCTCTACTCACCCCCTCTCTGCCACCGGCCACCCTCTCTAGCCGACCACCGTCGGCCGCCACCGCGTCCTGTTGATCCAGTCGTGCAGCACGTCGGTGAAGTGGCCTGGGAGATCGAGGAGGGTCCCCTGCATCGTCCGGTACACGCAGTCGCGGAGGAGAAGCACCAGAGCCACCAGGATCATCACCGCGTCTCCGAAACCCTAACCTCGCCGTCCGTCTGCGTCGTCGCCGATCCACTGCGCCTCGAGCCGATCCTCCACCACCGACACACTCTCGGTGAGCCATCCGACCCCGCTGACACCTCCGTCCTCGCCGTAGCTCGCTGTTCTCGCCGGACCAAACATCGAGCGCTCTCGGTGCGTCGTGTGCGCGTGCGTCCTCTGCGTCGCCGCGTCGCGGAGAGCCTCATCTAGCTGCCCTTCCCCCTCGTAGCAACTCCCCTAGCCCTACCGCACTGGCTCGCACCCCCAGCGCGCTCCCGCATGTCCCAGGTTCGAACCCCGCCCCGCGCTGTCGCGCACCGATCCGTCCGCGGCGCGGAGAAGAGGAACAGTACGGGCCCCCCCTTTCGCACATACCCCCTGCGTCTTTTTGATGCTCAACCCGCGGTCCGCCTGGCCCACTAGTCAGCCGCCGCGGAATTCTCCTAGAAAACCCCCTGGCTCTTTGTAAACCTTAACCCGCGCTCCAGCCCAGCCCCACCTGTCAGTTCCTGCCCCGCTCGCCGCTGTCACGTGGTCCCCTGTGGCCCTGACCCCACCTGTCGGTCTCTGTGGCTGGCCTAGCTCGCGGTGACAGAAACTTTTCTGTGCGCCTGCGTCGCCCAGTCAGCATGGCCCCACTGGTCAGTGTCTGGGGCTAGCTTAACTTGGGTATAAAAAGTATTCTCTGCAATCTGTTTTAATTCAAACTTTTTCAAAATTAATTCAAATTCAAATTTAATTCTGTTTTTAATTATCTTTTAAAATATGAATCCAAATAATGCAAATAATATATGTTTTCAAATCAGAAAAATGTGAGGAATTCAAATATGCCATTCAAAATATATTTTGGACATTTTTTTTCCAGGTTGATTAAAATTACAATAAAATACCCTTTTGACTTAATTAATTAATAACTTTTGTTTTATAAATCCAAATTTAACAAATAATATGTCTAAAATGATTAGCTCGACGAGACCTTTCTGTTTATGCATTCCATCATCTGTTTTGAAGCATGCATCATATAAATATAATGGGTACAGCAACTAATATGAGGTTAAAATGAGGCAAAAACTCAATAAAATGGTTTATTCTTGTATTCCACACCTCACCCATGCCATGCTACTTTATTGCCATGCAAATTGTGCATCATTCATCATGGCATGATTGTTTGCTTGTCACATTTATTCATATGCTTGTGCACTTTATTTATGTTGGCCCTTGTTTGTTTGGTTCTTCTTCGAATAGACGCTGAGCAGGGGATATACCAAGAGAACCAGGAGCACTACCCAGATCCATCCCTTGCTTCAACTGAGCTGCCAGGCAAGCACTACCACATGCTTGCATACATATAGTACCTATTGCCTCTATCTTATTCTTGCATCATCGAGTCGCGATTGCATTAAATTGAATCCCAAGTATTGCATAGCCTTTACTTTTAAACCCCACCGAAGCTTGTTCTTCCATCCCATGAGCCATTACTACAGGAGTTGTTTGAGCCATGCGAGTCGTAGAACAGCATGTGTAGGGTATGTGAGTGTCTGATGGATAACGAGGTACCTATACAACTTAATCTGAGTAGTAATGGGATAACTAATGAAAGTGGCATCGGTGAGCCATATTCGCTATTTGGTTTTTCAGGCTCACTTGTGTCCCGTAGGACCCCGAGTACTTGATTTCTGTTCCTTGATTATTCACGCTATCCACATCCGGGAGGCCTTATGGACCCCCCTGAGCCAGAGCTTGATTCATTCTTATTTCTTGGGGCCACAAACTAGTTTGAGGATTTATTTACTATCCTATACTTATGCCATGCTTTACTGCTTTATTTTAAATTGTGCGAGGTACTGCACACTGTACTGTTTAGGTCCGTGACCCGTTTTCGCTGTATCGACAAGCCCAGTCACACTTTCGGGTTCCCAGTCGTTTACAGCCGGCCAGCTTCGTTGCGGGTAGCTTAATGGGGTGGCCCCCTGAAATATTTCTGAATCCTGTGATCGCTTTGTCGTGACTGCCTCGTTGGGTTTTGATTTGGTTTTTCTGAGGTTGATCGAGTGTGTGTTGCTATTTGTGCACCCCTGCAGGGTAAAACTTTCTGAAAGCCGTGTCCGCGGTTATGGACGACTTGGAGCACAGTTTCTCGATCATAGACAAGAATAACTAAAGTACCGCTTTTAATTTGACTAAACAACTGACTAGTAAATAGTGCAACACTCATGGAATGGTTAATAAAACTGCCAACGGATGGGGGGTTGTTCGTCCGCTTCCTCGTCGGTAAGCGGGGAGGAGGATGGATCTGTGGTTTACCGTCATAACTGTTATAACTGTTGTTATTAATTCACGGACATCCGTCTATCTCTGGTTAGGCGGATGGTTAGCGAGTATCTATAGAACTGTTAGGGTTTATCTTTTGCTGCAATTGCGTCACCCCAGGTTGTGTCCCCTTTAGTGGCATAAAGACTTGCTGAGTACCCCTAGGGTCTCACACGATAAATTGTTTGATTCAGTTGAACAGGTAAACTCGCAAGATGGATACTGGGTGGAGGAGACGGACGATGTGGGCAACGATCATTCGGTGTAGAGATTCCGGGAACGGGGATCCGTGAGATCTGTGGGCGGGATCTGCTTATTTATGGGTCATCTTATGCCGATTTGCTTCTTATCCGTACTCGGATTTTGTCTTCCGCTTCCGCCTGATACTCTGTTGATTGATGTATGAGGAGATATCCTAAACTATTATATTTATCTAAGATATTTGGATCTTGCCGTATGGCGTTGCAATATTTCCTTTCTTTTTAGATGGAATGACTCTGAGAACCATTGTATGGTGGCTTGCATACATACTCATTTGTGTATGTAGTTGATCCCTTCGCCTGCCGATTACGCCGCCCGTTCTTGTCCCGATGTTTGGAAATGGTTGGGACGGCCGAGAGGTCTACCTGTGAGTGGCATTTGGGCCCCACCGTACTATTTCAACCATTTCCGCTCATCCAGGCTTGTAACTAGGAGCGTAATTCACCGAGGTAGATACATTCTATAATGTCATAAACGTCTTAAGTGTGTGACCTAGTAGATTCGGATATTTGCGGACATGTCTGGAACTCATTCCGATGATAATGATTACTATCAGTGTCTTGATACAAGTAGCAATCCCCACAAATAGCATGAAGTTCTTTATCTTGTGAACAGTAGTATTGAGTCCAATACATATCATATTGATTCGTTGATCTTTACATTTCCCAAGATGAAACACTAGGTTGTTCTCGTTTCCTGGCATGTACTTTCTACTCATCCCATACTAACGATGTTTCGGTGTTCAACAACTTGATCACGTGTCTGGAAAGACGATGACGAACATCATAGTACATGATCCAGCCTAGAGTGTATCTCTCCATCGTCAGGAGTATTAATTCCTATAAGCACACCATGTGAATGATTGGCGAGCCATATGGTATGAACAACCATCAAATTTATAATTACTTCGTTAAGAGCAACGTTTGGAGATTCTTGCCATGTCCATATTGTACCCAAGTTCACATGTGTCTCATGGTTAAATGATTTCTAGTAAAGGAAATACAATGTCTTATGATATTAAACCGATAATTATATTGACGATGCGTTTCACGGTATCTCATGTTTGGGTCTATCGATTGTTGTTGTTCTCCAACAACTCCGATCACATATGTCACTAGCAACAACACAATCACATTGCCACTTTGCCCATAGTTAGGAAACCGAAACTATCGTTGACATACATACTAGTCATAGAGGCATGACCAGGGATATCTTTATATGATGTTTATCATTCCACACATGTATTATGATTTTTCTCCAAATACACATTATTCAGAACTAATACAATTATAGCCGGAAACCCCTTTCTACACCCAGGTGCATATGCACCTGGTACGATTTTTTTTTGAAAAGTTCAAAATTTTGAAAAAAAATGATCATGTGTACCTTCATGTTTGAGGTGCACACGAAGTCATTCCACCGAAAACCGATATGTTTTGTGTGCTATGTAAAAAATTACATTTTTGTGTTGTGGAGCACGTTACTTTAGCACCAAATTTTGTCTTTTTTGCACAAGCCACTCAAAATGTTCATTTTTCATGAAACAACATTGCGCACACCTAAAACTTGAAGTTTTACATGCACAAGTTTTTTAATTTTTTTGGCATTTAAATTTTTCACCAAAATCAAATTCAAATAAAGGTGCATATGTACCCAGGCGCAAAAAAAGCCACGTCCTATTATAGAATAGGACGATAAACTTAATTATGAAACATAAATATAAATAATAACACATTTCTTATTGCCTCTAGGTCATATTTCCATCAGTCTCCCACTTGCACTAGAGTCGGTAATCTAGTTTAGATTTAGCATTCTAACACCTATGGCATCCCGGTGTTGTTCATGCTTTGCAAGCGTGAGTAATTTTTTCAACGGATCTGCCACATTCAGATCTGCCTGTATTTTGCACATCTTGATGTCACCACCATGCACAAACTGGCATATGAGATGAAATCTATGTTGTACATGCTTGTTCTTTGGGTGGGACCTTGGTTTCTTTGCTTGAGCGATGGCACCATTGTTGTCACAATGAATCTCCATTGGCTCTAATGCACTTGGAACCACACGGAGTTCTGAGATGAAGTTCTTCATCCAGACACCCTCCATTGCGGCATCTGAGGCTGCTATGTACTCTGCCTCTATTGTAGAGTCCGTAATCGTATCTTGCTTAGAACTTTTACAGCTCACCGCTCCCTCATTCAAGGTGAACACATAACCGGATTGAGATCTAAAATCATCAGGATCAGTGACAGAGCTTGCATCGGTGTAACCCCTTGCAACGAGCTCTTTGTCACCTCCATTTAAGAGAAATATATCCTTAGTCCTTCTCAAGTATATAAGTATATTTTTCACTGCTATTCAGTGATTCACACCTGGTATCTTCTCATAACACTTAGAGCATATGATACATCTGGTCTCATACATATCATGGCATACATGATTGAACTCCTGCCTGGCGAATATGGGACTTCACTCATGTCATTATGCTCAGCATCTGCCATAGGACATTGCTTCTTGCTTAGTGGTTTTCCATGTACCATTGGAAGTGATACCTTCTTGGATTCTTCCATTTTTGAACCTCTTCAAAACTTTGTCTAGATATGTATCTTGAGTAAGCCCTATTAGGCGCTACGATCTATCTCTATAATCCTTATGCCCTATATTTAAGCTGCTTCACCCAAATATTTCATTGAAAAACTTGTTCAACGATTCTTTATAGTGTTTAACAAATGTTTTATCATGTACAATCAACAATATGTCATCCACATATAGTATTAGAAACGCTATCACGCTCCCACTTTCCTTCTTGTATACACAAGACTCTTGTCCATTCTTAATGAAGCCGAAACTCTTTACCACTTCATCAAAATGAAGATTCCAACTCCATGATGCTTGCTTCAGTCCATAGATGAATCTATGAAGTTCGCACACCTTTCCAGCATCTTTATAATTTACAAAACCCTCGATTTGTACCATGTACACATCCTCGGTTAGCTTCCCATTTAAGAATGATGTTTTGACACTATCATATTTCGTAAGTAATATGTAGCTATTGCTAGAAGAATCCGAACGGACTTAAGCATCGCTACGGTAGAGAAAGTCTCATCATAGTCAACTCCTTGAATTTGTCGAAACCCCTTTACAACAAGTCGTTATTTATGAACATTAACATTACCGCTCGCGTCTGTTTCCTTCTTATAGATCCTTTTACATTCTATAGACTTTACGCCTTCAGGAGGGTCCATCAAGTTCCAAACTTGATTCTCCTACATGGATTCTATCTTGGATTTCATGGCTTCTTGCCATTTGACGGAGTTAGGGCCCATCACAGCTTCTTTATATGTAGCTGGTTCATCGTTTTCTAACAACAATACTTCATCTTTAAATCTTACGACCGGAAGATGAACTCTACCATATCTACATGGTTCAATAGGAGCATTAATTTCCTAGACTACAAAATTTATAGCCGCGCCAGCATCTGATGGCGCCATAGGAATTTCCAGAATGGCTTCTGGTTCTGCGCTACTTTGTCCATCTTGCTCTGGTTCAATAACCTCATTAATCTCTATTATCCTGTGAGATCCAAGCACATGATTTAATAAGGATTGATAGGATACTCATACCAACAAGTTGCAATTTATTTTCCGAAAGCTCATTCGAAAAGAACTCTAAGGTCAAGCGTGCTTGGCCTAGAGAAATTCTAGGATGGGTGACAGACCGGGAAGTGGGTACCGAGTGCGCACGAGTGAGGACAAAGTGCACAGAAAAATACTAGTGTTGGTCTGTGGGGCCAGTCTAGATATCCTATTAACCTACCAGGAGTGACACCCCTGGGGCCAGTGGACGGGGTGTTACAAGTGGTATCAAAGCCGATCCTCGCGGTTAAAACGGGTGTGTGCAGGTCAGTGGCGGGACATGTGGAGCATGACACGTGTAGCCCGGAGTGGACACGGCATGGCACATGTGCTGGCACTGGACGCACATACGCATGCCAAGTGTGTGCGAGTCAATGGCGGGACATGTGGAGCATGGCGCGTGTGGCCCGGAGTGGACACGGCATGGCACATGTGCTGGCACTAGACGCACATACGCATGCCAAGAGGGAACATTCCTGGGGTGTGCTTGATCGATCAGGGCATCGATCTTCTAAAGGGTGGGTGTATGTGAGATGCAAGCACATGATTTAATAGGATTGATAGGATACTCATACCAACAAGTTACAACTTCTTTTCCGCAAGCTCATTCGAAAAAACTCTAAGGTTAAGCGTGCTTGGCCTAGAGAAATTCTAGGATGGGTGACCGACCGGGAAGTGGGTACCGGGTGCGCACGAGTGAGGACAAAGTACACAGAAAAGACTAGTGTTGGTCCGTGGGGCCAATCAAGATATCCTATTAAGCTACTAGGAGTGACACCCCTGGGGCCCAATGGACGGGGTGTTAGATATCCTCTCACTCAAACTTTTAGCGAGAAAATCCTTCTCGAGAAATGTACCTCCTCGCGCGACAAATATATTTCCTTCAGTTTTGTGGTAGAAGGAATACCCAATAGTTTCCTTAGGGTAACCTACAAATATGCATTTGTCAGAATTGGGATCAAACTTATTTGGCTGCAAACGTTTTACATATGCTTTGCAATCCCAAATTTTAAGAAATGACAAGTTGGGTTTCTTGCCAAACCACAACTCATATGGTGTTGTTTCAACGGACTTTGATGGCGCTCTATTAAGTGTAAAAGTTGCAGTATCTAAAGCATAGCTCCAAAATGACAAAGGGAGATCATTTAAAGACATTAGAGATCTCACCATGTCCAACAAAGTTTGATTACGCCATTCCGATGGTAATCACTGCAACGCTTGTGCCATTCCCAACGTGCATCGTCACCTCATTCTTTCCAAGCTTCCTAGGATTCCGAAGCTCCTATATAGAATTGCAAATATTATCAACTAATCTGGTATCAAATACCCAAGAGATACTCTTAGGACCTTGCAAGTAAACATCAATAACATGTATATTAGATATACCTGAGCTGGATGATCCGGTCTTCTGTTTCTCCGCTAAGTACTTTGGACGATTCCTCTTCTAGTGACCCATCACCTTGCAGAAGAAACCCTCAGTGTTTAGGGCTAGAACGGGCTTAGGCGCTTTGCCTTGGTTAGAGGCGCGGGGCACATCAACCCTCTTCTTGTCACCACCAGACTTCTTCTTGAAGCGAGAGGTTTTCTTCACCATCATCACATGATTGGTGTTCTTATGAATGCCGTTTTCAGTCACCTTCAACATCGCGAATAGTTCGGCCAATGTTTTGTTCATCCCATGCATGTTGAAGTTCATGACAAACCCAACAAAGCTAGGTGGGAGTGATTTCAGGATTATATTGGTTCCTAGTTCAGAAGGAAAGGGAACGCCTAGCGCTTCCAACCTTTGAACGTACCGTGCAACTTGATTACATGGGCACAAACCAAGCCTCCTTCCACCATCTTGCAATCCATAAGATCTTGAGAGATCTCATATCCTTTTTCTCGGGATTTCTTCTCAAACATGCTCCTTACCATGATCATTTCATATGGACCAAAGTCTTCAAACCTCCTTTGAAGATCTGCTTCCATCGATGCAAGTATAGCACATTGGATAGCGATGTAGTCATCACTATGTTGCCGAAAGACATCTTCCATAGCCTGAGTTGCATTATCACTAGGAGCATCACCAAGAGTTGCTTCCAAGACATAGTCTTTCCTAGCACCTTTCAGTACTATCCTTATATTGTGGAACCAATCCACAAAATTTATACCATATTCATGTAGTTTCTATTTCTCTAATATACCAGCTAAAGGGAAGTTGTCGTTGTGTGCCATTGATCTACAAACAATTGCAAATTCATTTAGCCATTTGTTTTATAATTAATGAACTACATAAGATTAACAACTTTAATCCATAGTATAGTTCCCACTAAAATCAATATCTCTCATGATTCATACTTACTGATTCAAGATCCATGGACTTATTTTCCCGGCACCAATGTTACATCGTACATTGGAAAATAAGACCGGTAGGTACTCATTGTAGGGTTCGCAGCATAGAAAACAAAAAATTTCCTACGATGGGAACAACTATGTACCAAGATCTATTTACTAGATACAAACAACGGGCGGATGTATATCCATAGAGAACATACCCTTGAAGACCGACAAAGCTTAACGAGTCCAAACTCGTGGTTGATGTAGACGATCTCTTGCCGATCTCAAGATCGAGAGGAAGTCCTAGCGCCGCAAAACAGCAGCGCATCCGTGATCGCACACATGTTCGAGGCACCAAGCAACCTCCGCCTCCTCGCTCCAGCGATGCAGCGGAAGCACAACTATTTCTTGCCAAAAAGCCACCGGGAACATGTATCTCGCTAGTCCGAGACCATGGGGAATAAATTCTAGAGGGGGAGAGAGATCCTTCACGAGGAGGTGTGTGATGAGAGGAGGAGAGGGGGGCCTTTTATAGGGGAGAGGGGGGCACCCAAGGGGCATGGCGCCCAGCCATGGGACTGCCCCCACCTCTTCCACATTCATGTGGGTGGAGCTCCCACTCAAAATGAAAAGCCTCCACTCCCATTAAAAAGCCTCCACTCAAAAATCCACTGACATGCATTAAATTTCCACCAAATTTAATGCAAGCTCTCATTTAAATAAAACTCTTTTATTTATTTATTCAGAATTTTGTTAATTACTTTAATTAACAAACATTCACATAAAACCCCTTACAACATTTCAATTTCACATGCAGAACCAGTTTCAGCAATTTCAACCGAAACAGTTCCGGTGTCTCTAGTGAAATAAATTCCTGCACTTTCCTTTTCTTTTTCTGACATATCATTTGCTCCGAATGGTGTCGGTATCCCTTAAGTGTGTCACCTTACGGTTCGCGAATAATGCGGACATGATCGAGACCCTTCTCCGATCAATAATCAGTAGCGGGACCTGGAGATCCATACTGACTCCCACACATTCAACGATGACTTCTGTGATCGTGTGAACCTTTTACGCTAGTATCTTAATCCCTTTGTTTCACGATATATTACATGTCCGAGATTCGATCATCGGTATCTCCATACCTAGTTTGATCTCGTTACCGACATGCACTCTTTTCTCGTTCCCGTGATATAACATTCTAGTGATCAAATCACTTGCTTGCAAGCTAATCAATGTGATATAACCGAGAGGGCCCAGAGCATATATATCCGTCATCGGGATGAACAAATTCCACTCTCGATCCATGGGTCTCAACATAACACTTTAGTAGTTCTGAAGCCATCTTTATAATCACCCAGTTACGGTGTGATGTTTGATGTCATCGAGAAACTCTTCCGGTGTTAGTGATTGACATGATCTCATCGTCTAAGGATTAGGATCACTTCGTAAGTTTTTATAGCAATATAAACTCAATGACTTTGATCGTAATGCTATACTTCGGATGAATGTTCATCACATCATTACACTAATGTTGTGATCTCGTTATTAACAACATCCAATGTCCATGATCAGGAAACTTTGATCATCATGTTAATCAACGAGCTAGTTTATAAGAGAGGCATAACTAGGAACTTCCTTTTTGTTTATTAAACACACATGTATTAATGTTTCCGTATTAATACAATTATAGCATGTAAAATAAACATTTCTCATAAATAACGAATACGATAATAACCACTTTATTATTGCCTCTCGGGCATATTCCCTTCAGTCTCCCACTTGCACTAGAGACAATAATCTAGTTTGAAAACTTTGTGTATTGAACACCTATGGCTTTCTGATGTTCCAAATACGCAACTGCAAGTGGTTAACATAATTTACGGATCTGACACTTTCAGGTCTGTGTGTATTTGCATGTCTTTCCGTCTTCACGCATCACTCATTCTCCAATGAGATGGCATTGTATAAATTTGGTCTTTCGGTGAGACCTTTAGTTCCTTGGGGTTTAAAACACGTCGATACTGTTGTCATACAATATATCTTTAGTGTTAGCCTGTTGCGAACCACACCTTAGTTTGATAACAAACTACTTGACACAAATTCCCTCCTTTGCTGCTACTATAGCAGTCATATACTTAGCCTTTTGTTGTAGTATTCGTCACAATGTCTTAACTATGGATTTCATCCAAATCCATCATGGAATCTCCTTTCCATTACATTGTTCCACCCATAGTTTAAATTGAGATAAACTTAATTTGTATCTTGCGACAAAACTAGTATCAATGTAACGCTTTACAATGAACTATTTGTAATTGTTTGTCACCTCTACAAATATATTCTTAGTTCTTCCAAAAGATCATAAGAATATCCTCACTATCGTCCAATGATCATTTTATGATTCATTCTGGTATATGCTCATAACACTTATAGCATAGGACATATCTGGATGTGTACATATCATGGTATGATTGATCAAAACATTCTCGTGATTTCACTCATCAAGTGTCAAAGAACTTGAATCTTGTTTCACTTATCAAGTGTCGATACACTTGAATCTTGTTTCAATTCCTTTCCATGCGACAAGAACCATTTCTTGTCATTTCTATATTGAACTCCTTCAATATCTCATATATGTACGTTTGGCACAACCATATTGGCATTACAGTCTATCCACTATAGACATTCACGCTAAATATTCGGGTTTTGCCTAAGTATTTCATCGAAATGAAATTCTAAACCTTTGTCAATAAAAGATACATCATTTCTAATCAACAAGATGTCCTCCACATAATGTATTAGAAATATGTCTTAGCGCTCCCACTTAATTTCTTGTAAATGCAATCATCTTCATCGTCTCCTGATGAAAAACACCTTTTTCATTATGGTGAAGATTCCAACTCCGCGATGCTTACTTTAACCATTGAAGTTTGCATGCCCTTTTAGCATCCTTTGAATTTTAACAAAACCCTTTGGACTGTGTCTTGTACACGTCCTAGGTTACCATTCTATTAGAAGAATTTTGTTTTGTTTATTCATCTACCATATACCAAATTATATGTAGTGGTTGCTACTTTAATCCGTCCAGACTAAATATCGCTATGAAAGATCAAATCTTGTCATAGTCAACTCCTTGAACATTGTCGTAAAATAATTTACGACATGTCGACTATTTCATAGATGTGAAACATCCATGTCTGTTTCTTTATAGATCCAAATACGACCGATAGGTTTTTACACCTTTCCGCAGGGTCTTCCAAGTTCAAAACATGATTTCTCGTGTATGGAACTATCACGGATTTTATGGCTTCAAGCCATTTGACGGAGTCAGGGCCCATCATCGCTTCTTTGCATATAGTCAGTTCATCACTGTCAAACAATAATGATTTACTCTCAAATCTTAGTATTTGATTGTTTATCCGACCTACTTGGCTCAATAGGAACTTAGATCTCCGTGACCACAACCTTTGAGGCACATAAGCTATGAGAATTATGGCAGCCTCCGGAACGATTTCCGGTGCTGCGCAACTCAGCACATTTAGCTAAGGTTCGTTAACCTTATCAAAGTTCTATTGTCCTCCCACTTAACTTTTATGAAAAATTCCTTCTTCAAGAAACTTCACATTTCAAGCGACAAACCCTTTTGTCCTCGGCGTTATGAAGGAATAACCAATTGTTATTCAAAATAACCTACAAAGACATGCTCATCCGACTTTGGTTGTAAACATCTTACTTATGTTTAGCATACCAAAATTTAAGAAATGACAACTTGGGTTTTACCCCAAACCATAACTTCCATGGTGTCATTTCAACAGATCTAGATGGAGCTCTTTTTAGTGTAAAAGCGGTAGTCTCTAAAGCTTTAATATTTTAAAACATAATGGCAGTTTTATAAATAACACCTTTGATCCAACCATGTCAAACAAGGTTTCATTACAAATCTCAAACACTCAATATTCCTATGGTGTTTCGGGATATGTAAATCTAGGTGTTTTGCTAAACTTGCAACTCAAATAAATCCCTTTATGATAAAATCATAATTCATTTATTTTCATGTTACACTTGTACCTCAAACAAATCCCTTATGATAAAATCATAAACCATTTATTTTCTTGTTACAATGATTTTCCACTTCATCTTGAAAGTCTTTGAAACGTTTTTCATATATTTCATACTTCTTTCTCATTAGGTGAATATTCACTCAAATTTCTGGAGAAAGCATATGAAGTTGAAATCCATCGCTTACGACTATACTTAATGGACTACATACATCGATACGTATTAATTCCAATAATTTAGTCGATCGTTCTTCTTTGGCCTTTGAACGAAGTTTTAATTATCCCCAGAAAAGTCTCACAAGCATCACTTGATCAAATCAAAGACTCCAAAATTCCATAAAAATGGAGTTTCTTCATGTTTTCTTTCCAATATAATTTAAACGGCGATGTCACTTCGTAAGTGATCTTTCAATCATTTGTCTTGCGACATTTTACCATTAGGTTTTATGGATGTGATTTCTCCAACTAGATTTGTAAATCATCCATCTTATATGGAATACGTAATTATTTAAACAACCTTTGTTCTCATAATACCTGATTAAAATAACAATTATTAAAACAAATCTTGAAGTCAAGCTTTGATGTCAACGAGAAATACAAACAACGGTTTGTTTGTTTTCGATGAACATCATCACATATTCTCTTGCTGGTTATTTAGGCCATTGTGGTTTATGAATTGTGTCGTTCCGTATGAAATTTCATACCAACCAATTCGGTATCCAATACCCAAAAACCACATTGTTTAACAAGAAAATAATACAACCATAACATGTATATCATCTATATACCTAAATTGGATATTTCCAATCTTTTCTTTTCTGCCAAATATATTTTATAGATTCTCTTTCAGCATTTCCTTTTCCTTTTTAAAAGGATCTATCAACATCAAAAGTGGTGCCATATGCATGACACATAGTCCAAAGCGTGTATATTCAAATAATAATACCTTTGGACTTGCACTTTGAAGTAGATCACCATCATCAAAATGAACGGTATTCTTTCAAAATCCATTCTTTAGTAATCTTTTAGTGTAGTACACACTTTACATACATCTTCTATTCATCCTTATCATGACGACTTTCATGATCAAGCTACTGTAGCTTATAAAGGCGAATCATGAGTATAACATTACTTTCCAAAACCCTTTTGGATGATTAGGATGTCTAGCATCTCCAACCTTCGTAAATTCTCATCCAATATGAGAACATATATTATAATCTATCATATTGCAACCAAAACATTGTTTCAGATATCGTTATATCTGCCACACATGATGGTTTCTGAAATAATTCTTTCAGCTCCTAGATAAACTTGATATTAAAACAATCAAGAATCATGGAGGCAAACATGATACTTAAGATACTAACACTAGAATTGTTACTCTCGATTTAATACCAATTATTAAATCTCACGGAGTAAATAAAGTTTGCTGAAAGTTTGCAATAGGACTTTAAACTTTAGATTGACACTCAACACAATACGATACCAGTTCATAAAGTATATATATCCAGAATTCTATAGTTCTATTATCTCAATTACAACTATGTATAAGGTGGTGAACGAATGCCAATGACTACAACAAATTATGCAAATTCACTTTGATTTAATTTATGATAAATTGAGTTCTACTAATCCAAATTATAAATGAACTCCCACTCAAAAACAACATCCCTCGTGCCTTTTTGGTGATTACATGAACCAAATCCACTACACCAAGTCCGATCATCACGTGAGTCGATGTAGCTTCAAAGGCGAGCATCCAATGGGCATCATATCTACTATATGACTCATGCTTAAGCTTTCGGTCCTTGTTCCGAGGCCATGTCTGTACATGCTAGGCTCGCCAAGTAAGAACCTTAGTATTCGCGTGTGTAACTGTCTTACACCCGAGATATGCTCGTGGATTCAAGTACACCCGATCAAACACGTGATGCCTTGAAGCGACGAAACATTGTTGGTGCATACTTAAGGAAGAACACATTTTTTATCTTGATATCTAAATGAGGGATCATCTTATTATGCTAATAAAACGCCAAACAAGCAATATAAGATGCTATCAAACATCACATGTTTATTAGTGGAATGATATGGTTCCCGCATATGATCTCTATCATGTGCACCATGGTATGATCACTATCATACCTTTATGTGTAAGGCCAAGGTCTATGGAACTTACACGCTATGTGTGTTGTAAGAGTATCATCTCATACTTCTACTTACAACATCACCATATCATAACACTAGCCCAGCAACAATCTAAACTAGACGCCTCTAATTTATCCATTGCAAATTTTACGTGGCTTAGGGCTTTCGAAGATAGAACCGTTCTTACCTACGAACATGAACCACAACGAGGATAACCAAATTGTTGACAACTCGTTGCAAATTAGGTATTGACTATAGTAGAAGAGACAGACACCCGCTAACCACTTATGCAAAACTAGTTGCATGTCAAGCGTGGAACAGGTCTCATGTGCGAGGACATGTAAAGTTTGTCCGGGCCGCTTCATCCCACTATGCCACCAATATCCAAAGTACAACTAAGAAGCAATAAAATGATCATCATCGCCCACATACTCATATGTGTACTACCCGTGCAAAGTATCTACGCATAGATCCGGCTCTGATACCACTGTAGGGTTCGCAGCATAGAAAACAAAAAATTTCCTACGATGGGAACAACTATGTACCAAGATCTATTTACTAGATACAAACAACGGGCAGATGTATATCCGTAGAGAACATACCCTTGAAGACCGACAAAGCTTAACGAGTCCAAACTCGTGGTTGATGTAGACGATCTCTTGCCGATCTCAAGATCGAGAGGAAGTCCTAGCGCCGCAAAACAGCAGCGCATCCGTGCTCGCACACACGTTCGAGGCACCGAGCAACCTCCGCCTCCTCGCTCCAGCGATGCAGCGGAAGCACAACTATTTCTTGCCGAAAAGCCACCGGGAACATGTATCTCGCTAGTCCGAGACCATGGGGAATAAATTCTAGAGGGGGAGAGAGATCCTTCACGAGGAGGTGTGTGATGAGAGGAGGAGAGGGGGGCCTTTTATAGGGGAGAGGGGGGGCACCCAAGGGGCATGGCGCCCAGCCATGGGACTGCCCCCACCTCTTCCACATTCATGTGGGTGGAGCTCCCACTCAAAATGAAAAGCCTCCACTCCCATTAAAAAGCCTCCACTCAAAAATCCACTCACATGCATTAAATTTCCACCAAATTTAATACAAGCTCTCATTTAAATAAAACTCTTTTATTTATTTATTCAGAATTTTGTTAATTACTTTAATTAACAAACATTCACATAAAACCCCTTACAACATTTCAATTTCACATGCAGAACCAGTTTCAGCAATTTCAACCGAAACAGTTCCGGTGTCTCTAGTGAAATAAATTCCTGCACTTTCCTTTTCTTTTTCTGACATATCATTTGCTCCGAATGGTGTCGGTATCCCTTAAGTGTGTCACCTTACGGTTCGCGAATAATGCGGACATGATCGAGACCCTTCTCCGATCAATAATCAGTAGCGGGACCTGGAGATCCATACTGACTCCCACACATTCAACGATGACTTCTGTGATCGTGTGAACCTTTTACGCTAGTATCTTAATCCCTTTGTTTCACGATATATTACATGTCCGAGATTCGATCATCGGTATCTCCATACCTAGTTTGATCTCGTTACCGACATGCACTCTTTTCTCGTTCCCGTGATATAACATTCTAGTGATCAAATCACTTGCTTGCAAGCTAATCAATGTGATATAACCGAGAGGGCCCAGAGCATATATATCCGTCATCGGGATGAACAAATTCCACTCTCGATCCATGGGTCTCAACATAACACTTTAGTAGTTCTGAAGCCATCTTTATAATCACCCAGTTACGGTGTGATGTTTGATGTCATCGAGAAACTCTTCCGGTGTTAGTGATTGACATGATCTCATGGTCTAAGGATTAGGATCACTTCGTAAGTTGTTATAGCAATATAAACTCAATGACTTTGATCGTAATGCTATACTTCGGATGAATGTTCATCACATCATTACACTAATGTTGTGATCTCGTTATTAACAACATCCAATGTCCATGATCAGGAAACTTTGATCATCATGTTAATCAACGAGCTAGTCTATAAGAGAGGCATAACTAGGAACTTCCTTTTTGTTTATTAAACACACATGTATTAATGTTT
Source organism: Avena sativa (assembly GCA_916181665.1). Taxonomy (NCBI): domain Eukaryota; kingdom Viridiplantae; phylum Streptophyta; class Magnoliopsida; order Poales; family Poaceae; genus Avena; species Avena sativa. The sequence goes on along the minus strand of OV702297.1, from coordinate 120,583,082 downwards.
CCGTATTAATACAATTATAGCATGTAAAATAAACATTTCTCATAAATAAGGAATACGATAATAACCACTTTATTATTGCCTCTCGGGCATATTCCCTTCACTCATACCAATTATATCTCCATATGCACTAGAAGAAGTGTTTCCTTCTGTAATGACTGGGCATGTCGGTCGTCGTAGAAGGTGCATCTTCCACGACAAAACTCTCGGCTCGACCGTGGCCGATGTAAAACTTTTTTCTGGTTCCGCGCCCCTCTACTACAACGAAACCGCTAAAAACATGGAGGAAGCTCGATGGGCGCGTGGCAGAAGTAAGATTTCCGCTTCCTCGCGAGATGTTGACTCGCCGAAGTATTTTTTTTTTGCATGTGGGTCCTGGATGTCAGTGACTCTAGCGGACCAAACCTTTTGGTCGCACCTCCCTGATTTGAACTCGATAACGTTGTTCGATGCCTCTTTCGTTTAGTCCGATTGCTGGGTCCCGCATGTCTGCCTCACATTAGAGAAATCGTGTGCATGATGGAATTTTTTTCCTTCCCTGTTTCGAACTTGATAGCGTCGATCGATGCATCTGTCATTTAATCGGGCTGCTGGGTCCCACGTGTCATCCTCACACTAGAAGAAATGTGTGTATGATGGATCTTTTTCCTTAGGTCGTGCCTCCCTGATATGAACTCGATAATGTTGCTCGGTCTATCTGCCGTTAATCACGATGTTGGGTCCCACATGCCAGCCTCTAATTACAAGAATCGTGTGTAGATGAAAATTTTTCCTTCGCTCCCGCTACCCTGTTCCAAACTTGATAGTGCTGCTAGATGCATCTACAGTTTAATCACGTACGTGGTCCCCACATGTCATCCTCACATTAGAACAAAGGTGTGCATGATGATTTTTTTCCTCGGCTCATGCCTCCTTGATTTGAACTCGATAACATTGCTCGATCTATCTGCCGTTAATCGCGCTGCTAGGTCCCACATGTCAGCTTCTCATTAGAAGGATCGTGTGTATGATGGAATTTTTCCTTCGCTCCCGCTACCCTGTTCCTAACTTGATTGCGCTGCTAGATGCATCTACAATTTAATCACACAGCTGGGCCCACATGTCATCATCTCATTAGAACAAATGTGTGTATGATGGATTTTTGCCCTCGTTCGCGCCTTCTTGTTAACATGTTAGTGTTGCTCGACCAATCTGCCATTTATTCAGGCTGACGGGTCCCATATGTCAGCATATCATTAGAAGAATCGTGTATATATGATTGAATTTTTCTTCTCTAGCGCTACCCTGTTCCTAACTAGATAGCGTTTCTTGATGAATATGTCGTTTAGTCATGTTCTTGGGTCCGACATGTCAGCATATCATTAGAATAACATGTGCATGTTGCACTTTTTTCTCGATCGCGCCTCCGTGTTTTGAACTTGGCAACGTTTCTCAATGCATCAGCCGTTTATACAAGATGCTGGGTCCCACATGTCAGCATCTCATTAGAAGGAAATGTGTGCATGCTGAAGTTTCTTCATGCCCGTGCCTCAATGTTTCGAACTTGGGAACGTTGCTCGGTACATCGGTCGTTTATATAAGCTCGTGGGTCCCACATGCCATCCTCTCATTAGAAGAATCGTGTGTATAGGATGGAATTTTTTCTTCTCTAGCTACCCTGTTCCGATATAAGAACGTGCCACATGTCAGCATCTGCTGTTTGGTCATGCTGTTGGGCCCCACATGTCAGCATCTCATTAGAAGAACATGTGCATGTTGGGATTTTTCACGCTCGCTTCTACCTTATTTGAACTTGGCAACATTGCTCGATGCAGCACATATATAAGGTCTCTCCGGTGGGTCACACATCTCAGTCTCTCCGTAAATAAAATGTGCTATGATGGACTTTTTTCGGCCGCCTCCGTTATTCTAACTTTGGTCCATTGCTGGGTCCTAGATGTCAGCCTCCTCTATGAGGACATCGTGTGTAGGCTATTCCCAGATGTCAGCCTCCATTTAAAATAAATATGTATATGTTAGACCTTTTTTAGGCCGAGTCTGCCGTTCTGACCTTGGCAACATTTCTAGATGTACCATCAGTTTATTGGGACCCAGGTATCAGTCTTTTTTTTAAAACTTAATCTATACTCTATTGCTGGGTCTCACACGTCAGCGTTGCTATATAATAATAGAAATTGCCATGACCACTATTTTGAGCTTGGTCCATTGCTGGGTCCTAGATGTCAGCCTCCTGTGTGTAGGAAACGTGTCTATATTGGGTCCTAGATGTCGGCCTCTATTTGAAAAAAACGTGTATGTGTTGGACTATTTATGAATCGAGTCCGCCGTTCTAACCTTGGCAGCATTGTTAGACGCAGCAGTTTATCTAGGTCCCAAATGTCAGCCTCAGAGTACAACAAGATGACTATAAGAAAAACAAAATTGCCTAACATTCGAACTCGAGACCTCAGAACCTGTAAAAGGTTTGCCTTGACAATGCGAAAGAAAAGTTAATACAACAAAAATGTTAAACTGTTCCTTCTATCAGTTTAAAATACTTTCTTTGACCATGTTTATCTCCTGTGAAATAATAAGGCAGCGCTCCTGGCAGCTAAACTAAAAACTGCTTCATAATACAGTAGTTTTTACACAAAAAATAGGTTGGCTGAGCTATTTTTATCGTCATGGGCAATATTCAATAGGATCACTCCTAAACTAAATGGGCTATGATTGGCGACCACAAGTTTTCAGCTATGCTTGGGCCTCATAAGCTAATTTTATGGGATAGTAATAAAAATTCCAGACGTCAAGAAGGAATAAAAACACAAGGGCAAAAAAATTGGCAGATATTTTGCGTGAAAGTTGTTGACAACCAGGTCACATAGCCCGCGCGAGCCAAAACTTTCCTACTCGCGCATTCACTCCAGCAGCCAGCTACTGTGTCTGCGTCATTCTTCTAGAGACGCACCGGCCATGAAAACCATAAGCCGCCCTCCAAAACATTCACCCCTCGTCTACCAGCCGAGGCGGCGGACACCATTGCTGGCGGCAGCTTTCTTCTCGAGATGCACCCTGTTTGCTGGTCGATCCCAACAGTACGCTTATAATTTCCGTACTTTGCTCGAATCGTTCCCTAGAAGTCGTTTCGTACTCGATCTGTTTAGTTGACATTGTTTTTCACTTGATAACGGTGTTTGTTCAAATTGGTTGGCATTTTATTGTGCTCGATCAGTTTGTTCTCTCAAATATGTAACATAGTTCTGCACTCAATTTCTGAAATAGGCTAAAATTACTGAAATAGGCTAAAATTACATGGTATTTATAGTTGTATATTCCATCAGTTTGCTCAGATATCTTGGCTTAATTAGATCTGTAATCAACCTGTTCGCTGAAATATTATGAAAGATTTTGACCATAGCTAGAATAGGAAAAGGGGACCGGTGAGGGAACGTGATGGTGCTGGTGCTGGTCATCATGCTTTGCAAGCAAGGGGAGGGGTGGTACATGCACATGCAAGGCCCATGTACCACCTACACATATGGTGCCCACGGTGGAAGTGGTGAGAGAGAGGGAATTACCTAGATAGATGCGGTAGTTTAGGTTTTTCTTTTCTAGATTTGTTTTGATTTCAAAACCTTGTCCAAAACAAACCATACCAAACCTCATCAAAAGGTCCAAAGAATATTGAAGGGATGAAAAGCATGGCTAGATGGTCATTTAGGTTTGGTTTTATAGTCATTTGATTGAATACAAACTCAAACAATGGCCATATAAAACTCAATAAAACCAAATAGAAACAAGGAGAGGTAGGGCATGGTCTTGCATGGGTCATGTATGCTCTATCTTGTGAAAACAATCTAGAGTGTAAACATAGACCATGAATTCAAATGAGCCCTCAAATTGGACAGATGATTCAAAAGAATGGGTATATGGAAGCCTTCCCAAATGCATATGGCTTCCTAAAACCATGGTCATGCATGGGTAGTAAGGTGGCCATGGTAGTGTGTATGTGCCACTATTAAAATGGCCACCATCATGCAAAGGTGGCCATGTGGCTCTCATATTCAATATTGTGATAACAATAAGAGACCATATATGGGAGCATGTAGAATAGAAGGATCCATACCCAAATGTTTATGATCTAGAATTAAATGCTAGAGAGAAATTTAATTGCTCATATTACTTAGGATGGTGGAATTTAGATGGAGGATGGAAACAAAAGAGGTGGTAAGGGGATGGTGGAATTATAATAGATATTCCCCCAACTCAACTTGGGCATCCGGCATTATATCAAGAACCAAATACAATATATTAAGAGGCGGATACAATTAATAAGGCAAATGCATTATGATGGGAAGAACCAAATTAAAGTGGTTTTAATATAGTGCTCAAATGCAATGTGGGATAGTGACATGAGCATGATATTATGATGATACAATAATGACATGTAATAAATAGCATTATATTGTTTAAACCATGTATCATTACAATATTAGACAATTGGGATGCTACAAGGACCGAGCGGCGGCGACATGGCGGTGGCGGTGGCGCAGTGATGGCGGTGGATTAGGGCTAGGGCATGGATTAGTGTGTCTTGCCCTTGGCCCTCTCCCCTCAATATATAGACGGATTCCCTCCTCCATAGAGGATAGTAGGACTAGTATTTGTATCCTACAAGGACTCCTCCTTTTTTCATTTCTTCCACCAATATGAGAGAGAGAGATAAAGTCCGTATCCAATATGGAGTCTGCATCAAATACGAAGTTCTCCCAAAAACCAACTTGGAGGGCAAGTTTGAGACCAGGGAGGACTCCTCCCCCCATACGGCCTCGCCCCTCCACACCTCCTCCACCCGACGGCCTAGGGGAAAGCTCTGGCCAATTCAGCAAGCCCCCACGCCCCCCGCGCGTGTTTCCCAGTGGGCCCATGCGGCCCTTCGGCCCATGGTACTGATGACCCACAAGTATAGGGGGTCTATCGTAGTACTTTCGATAAATAGGAATGTCGATCCCAACGAGGAGCATAAGGTGTTGACTAGTGGTATGGAGCAGAAAATCTGTGTAAATACTTAGCAAACGTATTTTAGGGGTTTTCTGATAAAGCAAAGAAACAAAGTGCAAGAAATAAAGACAGCAAACAGTTGCAGCAAGTGGCCCAATCCTTTCTTAGCAAAGGACAAGCCAGTGGAAATACTTATAAGGACCAAACGTTCTCGAGGACACATGGGAATTCTGTCAAGTGCTTTCGCTTCATATAGCTGAGTAGTCTTCTTTGGTGTTGTAAGTGTTGTGTGGGTGAACCCGTGCTAATGTACCGACCTTACTTGGACTAATACATACTTGTGATTAAACCCCCTTCAAGCATCCGCAACTATAGGAAAGCAATTAAGATATAAACCTAACCACGACCTTAAACTCTGAGATCCTACACTCTCTTGTGCAATGGTGTCCTAACGGGGGTTCAGGTTTGTGTCACTCCGGCAACACCACAATTAGTAGCCAAATACACAATGCATTCCCCTAGGCCCATAAATGGTGAAGTATCATGTAGTCGAAGTTCACATGACACCACTAGAAGAATAGCACCACAACTTAAATACTAAACCATTGAATAATATCTCAACACAAATCCACTACTAACAACATGACTTGTCCCATGTCCTCAAGAACTATACGAACTACTCACGAGACATCATATGGATCAAGATCAAATATGATATGGTGATGGATAACAATCTGAACATAAACAATAATCCAATGGTTCCACTCACAAGCATCAACTAACATAGTAATCAACACCAGGAAAGTTTCCCCTAAGAACTATGCAAGTAGTCAACATAATTGTTACAGTGGGATGGAGTGGTGATGATGGTGCTGGTGAATATGATGTTGTGGATGACGATGATAATGATCCCGATGAAGTCTAGCTTGATGATGGTGCTGATGGCGGCAATCTCCCCTCTCCGGGAAGGAATTTCCACGGCAGAAATCTGGCTGCCGGAGAGCTCTTTCTCTCTCGGTGTTTTCCGCCCCGCAGAGGCGGCGAAATCTTTCTGTGGTCGCTCGTCGTGTTTTAGGGTTTCCAGGAGAAGATATAGGCGAGAGGACGGAGCCAAAGGTGGGCCAGGTGGGCCACACCCCCTGTAGGCGTGGCCTAGGGGTGGCCCACGCCTGGGGATGTGGGCCCCCTATGGCCCATCTCCGCCTCCCCTTCTGGCATTCTTTGTCTTCTAGGAAAATATGATTTTCCATAGTTTTTCTGGTATTTTTCTGATTCGCGAAATTGCATCAAAACACCTCTTTTTCCATCAGAATCCTGACTCCGACAGTTCATCCTCCAAGAATCATCCAACATGCAAAAAAAAGATGAAAAGACATAAGTATCACCTCTTAATATGAAATATATCAATGAATAGAGGCAAATTATGATATAGAAAGGTGATGCAAATTGGACGTATAAACTCCCCCAAGCTTAGACCTTCGCTTGTCCCAAGCGAAAACTGAGCTCAGTAAACATGTCCACGGGTTTATGGAGTGAAGTGTCGATAAAAAGAATACGGACAAGAAGCATCACACTTACCCTTACACAACTCATAGAAGAAAGAAACTCACCATTATATAACTTAGCTTGCAACAAGTAGAGGAATCACAATAGAGATGCATAAAGATAAATCATAATTGGAATTGGCAAACTTTGTTCTTGGTCAGAGAATAGCTGGAAAACAGTTTCAGAAATAAAGCTTTTGTAGAAGTTTCTCAACAGGAGTACTCTTTGTTCAAACATAAAAGGTTTTTCATAATGATGGCTTTCAAAGTAATACTCAATAGATAAGAGTCTTGTGCAAACAAGGAAAATGAAGAACATGATTGAATAAATCATCATATGAATGATTGAAACACAACAACTTAAATGCTTGATGGATATAGAGAGGAAGTAGGTTTACTGACTCAACTTAGAAGTAGAAGAAAGGTCCTTCACAGATGGAAGCAGGGATTTCAAGTTCATAAAGAGCTTCCAAAAGATTATGGTACTTAGTAGCTTTGAGATCTCATTGCCCCTATCATAAGCATCTTGAGGTGATTAAGGTTAAAGCAAACAAAGACGGAGTATATGCTTGGCGAAATATAAGTTGGCAATCTCATGTCCCTTGAGTACGAGGGCCGCTCCTCATGCTACTCAACTTCAGTTACCGGTAAGTTCTTGTCATTGTAAGTACATGTGTATCATAAAGAACCGCCAACGGGGTACCCCTTGCACATGATACAGGAGCTATCCCATAATCAAAATGACAAGGCAAGCAGACAGTGAGCATCTCAGCGATCTTTTTATTTGCTATTTGCATAGGTTTTTATTGAGGATGCTTCATAGATTGCTCACTATGGTTATGTTGCAAGTTTTCACCATGATTAGGCATGGCTTAGGGCTAGCGGCCTAGGTGTTTCTCTAACACACATACATAACTCCATGGACTTACAACCTCCCCTTTTATTTAACACTGATGACATCCGCGAACAAAATAGCATGATATCAACTGGATATGTATCCATAAGTGTTGAAAGTGTTCCCCGTGACAGCACTCTTCTGCTAATCCCAACGTATAGATGCAAGAATATACAACTTCAATGACACAATGGTTCAAGTTTATTAGGGGCAAGAAAATAAGGTGTGCCATCAAGTTCGTGAGAGCTTTACTAACTAGTTTTCACATCACAAAATAATTTTTAATTCGAAAGGTAGATGAAGCTTGGGAATTTGCTTGGAATAGCAATAATGCTAGTGGGTAGATATGGTGGACAAAAATGGCACAGGTTTTGCTTCAAAGGGAATGGATGCAATGAGAAGTATGCCTTCTCAAAATAAGTTTTTGGCTAGCAAGGCTGGGTAGCAAGCAAAAGAGTTGAAAGAAACAAGAAAACCTACAAGTGATAAATCCAAACATGCAATCTTCCTTGAAGACACAAAATATCTTAAATAAAGAATACTAAGCTTATGAGCCAATCAAGAAAGAAAATAAAAGATACAAAATACCTATAAGCTTTTTCTCTTTTCCTTTCAAACCCCAAAAAGTGTTGCTACTGACCAGAGCTCAGTTTTCCAAAACCAATTTAGATCTACTTGATGCTCCCAAAGTGATACGAATACTGATCAACAAGATCAATCATATAATAGATATTGCAAACTAAAATAAGAAGTGCAAAAAGTAAAAGATGAAACTTCTCATTAATATTCCATAAAGCCACTCACACCAAGGGATACATAGATAACCAACTAAAGGAGAGATACTTCCACATGCAAACTAACCTATAAGATAACTTCTCTACCAAAGATATAGCTCTACTAAAAAGGGTAAAAGATAAAAGATAATGTTCTGATACCGCGGCACTCCCCCAAGCTTGGAACAAGCCAAGGGGATGCCAAAACTGATGATGAATTACTCCCTTGGTGGTGGTGGTGTTCTCTTGATAATCTCTTCAATAAGTTTCCTCAAATCCTCAATATCGAAGGTCAGAGTACGAATCAACTACGAATTTTGCTCAATACGATTCACGATCATATATGGCGAAGAATCCTAGTCTTTTTTATTCTTTTCCCACTCTTCCTTCTTAGTGTGTTCCTTTCCTGCATGGTTAGAATGAGGCAGATCCCAAACAGTGGGCAAATTACCTTTGGGCACCTCTTGGAATTGTTGCTCATGTATAAGAGTATGGAAGGGGTTCTTGGTACGTGAAGTAAGTGACCGTGGAGCGAGGATATGACGCGGGGTTTTCCCTCATGTAGACATTCGTGTTGTCCTTCTAAGCTTGGTAGGGTTTGCCACCACTCCAATGCTTGCGATGGTAGCGCGGGTGTCCGGATTCTCGTCCTCCTCCATGTCTTCCTCATCCCCAACCAAAATCTCCTCCTCCTCAAGGTTTTGAGGATCATCCTCTTCGCGCTTCTTGCCTTTGTCGCTGGCGGAGACCATGATGCTCTAAACTTGAGAAGATTTCCTGACAGAAACAGATCAAAACAAAAACACGACGAGAACACGATATACGAACCTCGGGGGATCCGAGGGGTTATATATTACGAAGTTTCAAAGCATAAGGAAGGTATGGGTGCGAAAACGAGGTGGAGACGGAGCTCAGGGGGCTCACACCCCCTCTAGGCGTGGCTAGTTGGGGCCCGCGCCTAGGGTGGGTGTGGCCACCCTGGCCTCCATTTCCTCCTCTGTTTCATTTCGAAACCTTCAAAAACATCAAGAATATAAAAATATAAGGTTTTCACGAACCTTCTATTGTCACCACTTTTACCTATTCAAAGACGGACTCTACAGATTCTGGTGTTTGGTTTCTAATAAATTCTTCCGGAGTCACCATTTGAATGATGTCAACATCTTCATTATAAGAATCTCTAGAAATATAATGTTTTAGTCTTTGACCATTCACCACCTGTGTGGTGTTGTCCTTCAAAGAAGATATTTTGTTAGCACCTGAACGATATACTTCCTCAATAACAAAAGGTCCTTCCCATTTTGAGAGTAGTTTCCTTGCAAAAAAATCTAAGACGAGACATATACAAAAGAAATTTCTCACCAACATGGAACTCCCTCTTGAGAATTCTCCTATCATGCCATCTTTTTACTTTTTCCTTAAAGATTCTAGCATTTTCATAAGCTTCACTTCTCCACTCATCTAAGGTACTCAAGTCAAGCAATCTTTTCTCACCAGCAAGTTTAAAATCTCTATTCAGTTCTTTCACTGCCCAATAAGCTTTGTGTTATAATTCTAAAGGCAAGTGACAAGCTTTCCCACAGACCCTTTTGTAAGGAGACATCCCCATAGGATTTTTATAAGCAGTTCTATAAGCCGATAAAGCATCATTCAACTTTTTAGCCCAATTTTTCCTAGATCTATTAACAGTCTTCTGCAAGATAGATTTAATTTCCATATTGGAAAGTTCTACTTGCCCACTGGTTTGGGGGTGATAAGCTGAAGCAATTCTATGGTTAACATCGTATTTGGCAAGAGTTTTCCTAAAACCACCATGATAAAAATGAGAGCCTTCATCAGTCATGAGATATCTAGGCACACCAAACCTAGGAAAAATAACATATTTAAGCATTTTTAAAGAGGTATTACCATCAGCACTATTTGTAGGTATGGCCTCTACCCACTTTGTAACATAATCAACAGCAACAAGAATATGAGTATATCCTTTTGAAGGAGGAAAAGGCCCATAAAGTCAAATCCCCAACAGTCAAAAGGTTCAATAATAAGAGAATAATTCATAGGCATTTAATTGCGTCTAGAAATATTACCAACTCTTTGACATTCGTCACATGATAAGACAAACTTCCTTGCATCCTTGAAAAGGGTAGGCCAATAAAATCCAGATTGTAAAACTTTTTGTGCAGTTCCATCCCCAGCATGATGTCCTCCATAAACACTGCCATGAAAATTTCTCAAAATCTCTTGTTGTTCATATCCTGGAACACATCTTCGCATAATACCATCTACTCCTTCTTTATATAAATGTGGGTCATCGCAAAAGTAGTTCCTCAGATCATAAAAGAATTTTCTTCTTTGCTAGGCTATAAAGGTTGGAGGCAAATACTTGGAAACAATAAACTTAGCGTAATCAGCATACCAAGGACTCTCATGCGGGCTTACCCTTATTGCAGCCAACTGATCATTTGGAAAACTATCATTAATAAACCTCCTATAGAAACCAGCATGACGAAGGATACTACGAATACCTTTAATATCCCTATGGCAAGGCATCTTCTCAATTGCTTCAATTTTGGCTCTGTCTACTTCAATACCCCTTTTAGAAATTTTGTGTCCAAGAACAATCCCTTCATTAACCATGAAATGGCATTTTCCCAATTAAGAACAAGGTTGGTTTCTTCACATCTCTGCAAAACTTTATCAAGGTTGTGCAAACAGTTATCAAAAGAAGTTCCATAGACGGAGAAATTGTCCATGAAAACCTCAACAATTTCTTCACAAAAACCATGAAATATAGAAGACATACATCTCTGAAAGGTAGCAGGGGCATTACATAAACCAAAAGGCATACACCTATAAGCATAAGTGCCATAAGGACAAGTGAAGGTGGTTTTCTCTTGGTCTTGTGCTTTCACAGCAATTTGAGAGAACCCAGAATAACCATCAAGAAAACAAAAGTGTGTCTTTTTAGACAACCTCTCAAGCATTTGATCAATAAAGAGCAAAGGATAATGATCTTTCTTAGTAACTTTATTAACCTTTCTAAAATCAATGCACATCCTATACCCAACCACTACTCTTTGGGGTATAAGCTCATTATTTTCATTAGGCACAACAATTGTTCCCCCTTTCTTTGGAACATAATGAACAGGGCTAACCCATTGGCTATCAGCAATAGGGTAAATAATACCAGCATAAAGGAGTTTGAATACCTCATTTCTTACCACATCCTTCATCTTAGGATTTAGACGGCGTTGGTGCTCAACAACTGGTTTTGTATCAGGTTCTATATTAATAGCATGCCGACATATAGTGGGAGAAATTCCTTTCAAATCATCAAGAGTGTAGCTCATAGCTCCTCGATGTTTCTTCAATATTTCCAATAACCTTTATTCTTCCTTTCCCAAATCTTCCACAGGTAGATTATGCTTAAGTAACTCAGGCTGACGAAGGAAAACCTCGTCAATTTCATTTCTTTCCTTCATGAAGACCTCGCTTTCATGATCTTCCATAAACTACTGCAAGGCATTGTTAGGAGCAAGAGAAATAGCAGAAAGTTGTTCAACTCTGAAATCCTCATTAGGCAGTTCATTTTCATAAGGAGTTTTAGAAAATTTGGAAAAATTAAACTCATAAGAATCTCCATCAAACTTGGTTAAAACTTTTTCCTTCCTACAATCTATGATAGCCCCACAAGTATTCAAGAAAGGTCTACCAAAGATAATAGGACAAGTTTTACTAGCTTCAGAACCAAGAACTAGAAAATCAGCAGGATATTTAATCTTACCACAAAGAACTTCCACATATCTTACAATGCCAATTGGGCAAACTTTTTCTCTATTAGCAAGGTGAATAACCACATAAATGTCCTCAAACTCACAAGGACCAATTTCATGCTTATTTTCCCTGTAAAGCTCATAAGGAATAGCACTATAACTAGCACCAATATCACATAAACCATAATAGCAATGATCACCAATTCTCATAGAAAGCACAGGGACACTAGCTTTTCTAGCTTTGCTAGAATGAGAGATACTATTTGAAGCGTATTCAAAGAAGACAATGTACTCATCCTCTATATTTTTAGTGACAAGATCTTTCACAATAGCTACCATAGGTTCAATGTTTATTTGTTCATCAGGTTCCATAGCTTTCGTTGCAGTTTTTCTACTCACATTAGCTATGATAGAATGTTCCTTTACCTTAGCAGGAAAAGGGATTTTCTCAACATAAGGTTCCGGCAAAATAGGATCAACAGTACAAACTTCAATGCTAGCTGGAACATGGGTAACAATGTCTTTATAAGGAGCATGGTACTTGTCCCACACCTTAGGAATTTTAATATAAGACGCAAAAGCCTTAAAACATTTTGCAAGAACTTGAGAATCAAGACCATACTGATTACTAATATCACGGAAGTCATCAGTTCCCATAAAGGATTTAATGCATTCATATTCATAGTGTATACCTGATTTTCTTCCTTTGTCATTCTCCCATGCTTCAGTGTTTTCTTGAATATGTTCTAAGAGATCCCATTTAGCTTCTTCCTTCATATGTGTGAATGATCCAGCACGAGAAGCATCTAGTAAATCTTTATCATAAAGAGAAAGCCTAGCATAAAAGTTATTGATAATAATATTGTTAGGGAGTTCATGAATAGGACATTTAAGCATTAGTAACTTGAATCTCCCCCAAGCTTGAGTTGTACTCTCTCCATCACGAGGCCAAAACTTATATATCAGATTCCTATCCATATGGATCTTCCTGGGAGGATAGAATTTAGAATAAAAGAGAGGCACTATTTCCTCCCATTCCATGGATTGTCCATTCTTTAGTAGCTTATACCATTCTTCAGCTCTCCCTTTTAGGGATATAGAGAATAACTTCTTCTTCGCATGTTCAGTTGTGATACCTGCACACTTAAACAACCCGCATAATTCATGGATAAAAAGCAAGTGATCACCAAGGTGGACAGTTCCATCCCCTAAATAATAATTATCCATAACACGATCAACAATACTTGTAGGTATCTTAAATGGATCTATCTCAACAAGTGGTGGTTCATCTACTACCCTAACAGTGGTAGTAGTTTTCCAAAATAGAAAACCAAGTGGGTTATCCATATTGGAAACAAAGTAACAAACAAAAATAAAAACAATACTCATAGTAGAAGGTTCCTTTACCAGTTCCACTCTTCAATAGTGCTTCACTCCCCGACAACGGCGCCAGAAAATAGTCTTGATGACCCACAAGTATAGGGGGTGTATCGTAGTACTTTCGATAAATAGGAGTGTCGATTCCAATGAGGATCAGAAGGTGTTGACTAGTGGTATGGAGCAGGAAATCTCTGTAAATACTTAGCAAACAGATTTTTAGGGGTTTTATGATAAAGCAAAGAAACAAAGTGAAAGAAATAAAGACAGCAAACAATTGCAGCAAGTGGCCCAATCCTTTCTTAGCAAAGGACAAGCCGGTGGAAATACTTATAAGGACCAAACGTTCTCGAGGACACATGGGAATTCGGTCAAGTGCTTTCGCTTCATATAGTTGAGTAGTCTTCTTTGGTGTTGCAAGTGTTGTGTGGGTGAACCTGTGCTAATGTACCAACCTTACTTGGACTAATACATACTTGTGATTAAACCCCCTGCAAGCATCCACAACTATAGGAAAGACATTAAGATATAAAACTAACCACAACCTTAAACTCTAAGATCCTACACTCCCTTGTGCAATGGTGTCCTAACGGGGGTTCTGGTTTCTGTCACTCCGACAACCCCACAATTAGTAGTCAAATACACAATGCATTCCCCTAGGCCCATAAATGGTGAAGTATCATGTAGTCGACGTTCACATGACACCACTAGAAGAATAGCACCACAACTTAAATACTAAACCATTGAATAATATCTCAACACAAATCCACTACTAACAACATGACTTCTCCCATGTCCTCATGAACTAAACGAACTACTCATGAGACAACCAATGGATAAAGATCAAAGATGATATGGTGATGGATAACAATCTGAACATAAACAATAATCCAACGGTTCCACTCACAAGCATCAACTACAATAGTAATCAACACCGGGAAAGTTTCCCCTAAGAACTATGGAAGTATTCAACACAATTGTTACAATGGGATGGAGTGGTGATGATGGTGCTGGTGGAGATGATGTTGTGGATGACGATGATGATGATCCCGATGAAGTCTAGCTTGATGATGGTGTTGATGGCGACGATCTCCCCTCTCCGAGAAGGAATTTCCCCGGACGAAATTTGTCTGTCGGAGAGCTCTTTCTCTCTCGGTGTTTTCCGCCCCGTAGAGGCGGCGGAATCTTTCTATGGTCGCTCTTCGTGTTTTAGGGTTTCGAGGAGAAGATATAGGAGAGAGGGCGGAGCCAGAGGTGGGCCAGGTGGGCCACACCCCTTGTAGGCGCGGCCTAGGGGTGGCCCGCGCCTAGGGGTGTGGGCCCCCTATGGCCCATCTCCGCCTCTCCTTCGGGCTTTCTTCGTCTTCTGGGAAAATATGATTTTCCGTAGTTTTTCTGGTGTTTTTCGATCTTCGCAAAATTGCATCAAAGCACCTATTTTTCCATCAGAATCCTGATTCCGGCAGTTCATCCTCCAAGAATCATCCAACATGCACAAAAAGATGAAAAGACATAAGTATCACCTCTTAATATGAAATATATCAATGAATAGAGGCAAAATTATGATATAGAAAGCTGATGCAAATTGGACGTATCAGGTACCCACTAGGGTATTAATAAATAATAATTTCTTATTTATTATTAATATAAATATTTATTCTGAAGCTTTCCGAATTAATTTGAAACCTAAAATATTCCCAACGTCATCTTTTAATGCCTAGAACCATTCCGTCCACTCTCGGTGATATACCAGACTCCTTTAGAATATTCCGAAATGCTCCAAAACATCCTTTATGAATTACTTCATCCAACTATATCATTCGCACTCACATTCTAAAATGTCGTAAACGTCTTAAGTGTGTGACCCGATCGGTTCGGAAATTTGCGGATATGTCCGGAACTCATTCCGATGACAACTATCAGTGTCTTGATACAAGTAGAAACCCCCGCAAATAACACGAAGTTCTTTATTGTGTGAATTTTAGTATTGAGTCCGATACATATGGTATTTATTTGTCGATACTTTACATTGTCTGAGATGAAATACTAGGTTATTCTCGTTTTCTAGCATGTACTCTTTACTCATCCCATACTATCGATGTTACCGTGTTCAACAACTTGATCATGTGTCCGACCATACGATGATGAACATTATAGTACATGAGAGGGCCCAGAGTGTATATCTCCATCGTCATGAGTATCAATTCCCACAAGAACACCATGTGAATGATTGGCGAACCATCTGGTATGAACAAGCATCAACTTTATAATTAATCCGTTAAGAGAAACGTTTCGAGAATCTTACCATGTCCATATTATTCCCAAGTTTCACATGTGTCTCGTGGTCAAACTATTTCTAGTAAAGGCAATACAATGTATTATGAGATTAAACCAATAACTATATTGACGATGCGTTTCATGATATCTCATGTCTAGTTCTATCCACCATCATTGTTCTCCAACAAATCTAATCACAAATTTCACCGGCAACACCACAATTATATTGTCACTTTGACCATAGTTAGGAAACTGAAACTATCTTTGACATACATACTAGTCACAGAGGCATGACTAGGGATATATCTCTATGGTGTTTATCGTCCCACACATGTGTTAGGTTTTTCTTCCAAATACACATTATTCAGAATTAATACAATTATAGCACAGAACGATAAAATTAATTATGAAACATAAATATGAATAATAACATATTTATTATTGCCTCTAGGGCATATTTCCATCACTAGCAATGGCCATATTTCGTGGGGAACCTATAAAAGGCCCCCTTCTTCCTCCTTGGTTCTCCCTCTCTCCTCCATTGTTTATACATTCAAGAGCTTGCAAATACTCTCAATCCCTCCTATATTTATTGAATCTTTTGGAGGGATTTGAAAGGGGATATCTAGATCTACAGCTCC
Organism: Avena sativa; assembly: GCA_916181665.1. Lineage (NCBI taxonomy): Eukaryota > Viridiplantae > Streptophyta > Magnoliopsida > Poales > Poaceae > Avena > Avena sativa. The sequence continues at coordinate 120,566,825 of OV702297.1, read as the reverse complement.
ACCAATCCATCTCTCCTCTATGTGAGGGGAACATCTTGGGATCTAGATCTTGGGGTTCTGTTTGTGGATTTCCTCTTGTGTTCTTCCTCTTTTATTCCCCCCAATAGAATTTGTAGCTTTGGTGGAATTTGGGAGTGAAGAACTTGCCTTTGCATTAGGTGTATCGGTTTGAATTCTTCTTGGAGGATTTGGTTGGATAAATCAAGAATCTTATTACTCTTGGGTTCTTGGAACCCTAGATGGTTGAGTGTCCTTTGTGGTGTACTTGGGGCCTCCAATTAAGTTGTGGAGACTCCCCAAGTTAGTGGCCTTGGTGGTGTTATTAGGAGCCTCCAATTAAGTTGTGGAGATTGCCTCAATCTTGTATGGGTTTGGTGACTCCCCTCAATTTTCCCATAGTGGATCGGGTGCTTGTCGTGTGACAGTTTCTCGGGGGAATAGGGTGAGGCCTCTTGTGGCCTTTATGGTCTTAGTACCACCCACCCCTCCAACAAGACGTACTCCCCTGTAGGGAGGAACTCAATAAAACATCATCGTCTTCGTGTGCCTCGGTTATCTCTATACCCGAGCGCTTTACTTATGCACTTTACATTGTGATAGCCTTCATGCTTGAAATAATCTATCTTTCTATCACCTTGTTGCTTGTCTTGCTTAGCATAAGTTGTAAGTGCACATAGATGAACCATATATAGTATATATAGATTTTGTGCTTGAATAATTAAACGCTAGTTTTATTCCTTCTTTGTTAATCCCGTCTCGTAAAAGTTTTTAACCGCTTATTCACCCCCTCTAAGCGGCATATGTGCACTTTCATAAGCAAAGATCATGTCAAATTTTAGATCAATTCCTAGTGATGACCTAGATCGAATGTATCACTATACTAAATTTCAATCTCTTTGTCCATCTAAATAAACTCAAAATATTCCCACATTTTTAGATGCATTATATGTAAATGCACAATTTCTACATCGACCCTCCTCGTGTCCTAATTCTTTGGGTTGTTACAACATACGCCGCACATCTTTAGGTGGCGCTTTAGGATGAACAAGGTCTTCTTCATGAAGATTGTGCATTGGTGGGACAGTTTGATTTCTACCTCATGTGCAACGAAGACTACACCAATTGGTTAGTTTATCATCATCTAAGAAGTGCACGGCTGCCTTGAGGTGTCTTGCATATGGAGCTCCTCTAGATACCCCAAGATGACTATGGGCGTGTCTGCTAGGTCGGATCTTTGTTTTCGCATCCAAGGGGAAGAAATAAGCCCATTTGTTGTGTTGGATCGCTTATGTTTCTCGCATAGCACGATTCTTAAAGCATCCCAAAACATGGCCCGCTGGGATGCTGAAATCCAATGTTTCCACGGGGACAGACCATGGGCATGCAAAATTTGCCTCGCTGGGTGCAACCAAGATACGTAAACTTGCTTGCTTAACATGCTAAACTCGATCCCTTATAATCTACCTAACCATCCTCCGATTCAAAATAAGTTATACATGAAAAAGATGTGAATCGACGTTGCGATTACATTCTAGCAACAAACTCTTAGTTTTCTTGACCTTTTAGGGGTCTATTTTGTGTTCATGTTTATAAGTTTTGTGAACGAATTTTGCCAAATTCTTTGTACACTGGCAACCACTTGAAATTTCCTTAGAGGTGTAGCTTTGCCTCACCTTTTCATGCAACTTTCATGTTGTATGTTTTTCATTTTGATATTCGTAAACGAGTAGATTTAAACTATTCTAATATACTGTACGTTGATCTAGATCTACTCGTATAGGAATGTCAAACCAGAAATTTCAAAGACAATCGTATGGAATGATGAATTGAAGCTTCCCCTCAAAGGAAATTTCAAATGGTCATCGAAGAGCATCTTTTTCATCTAGACATGTAACATCCCAAAAATATTGATCATGCTTATCAAATTCTAATCACTAAAATTAGGGTTAACAAAAACTTTATTAAATTAAATCATTATGAATGCATGGGTGTATGTGAGGATTATATGAACGCATGTTTGGACTTGTGTGATTAACCTAAATAGCAAGGAAGGGTTTAAAGATGAAAATAACATCATCTAAAACATTTGCAAGCAGAAACAAATCCAGAGAAAATCAAAAACAAAACAAATAAGGCAAATGGTCATGTTTGCCAATCTTGCTCACTAGGCCACTTTGAGTGTTTCTAGTCCAAGATTTCAAACAGAAACTTTTCGATTTCTTTTCACCCCTTGCTAGACCAAGTAAAAATGAATCCAAGCCCACCTTTCAAATCACATTTACAAATTGAATCTGATTCATATGTGAAGATCATACCTTTTCAAAACCCAACCAAACCAGTGCCCTTGACCAATCCAACTAACCCAAGACTCCCTAGTATGTAACTAGCAAACCCACCAAGTTTGTATCCAAAATTTAAATTTAAATTTCTTGCGGCCATTTCATCAAACACCTTGTTTGCAGCAAACAACAAAACATCAAACACTATTAGTAGCAGTAATTTTGGCCAACCTTGTCCCCTTCCTAGCTCACTCTACACTCTCAGTAAATGATCAAACTAATCTAACTAGCTTTAGCCTCACTGTGAGCAAGCATAGCCATTAATGGTGAGCATGCCGAGAGCACCATTGTCACCCCCATGTCGCAAGCGAGATAGAGGAAGCTCTAGCTTCGCCAACCTTGTCTGGGACACGCAGCACCGTCCACCGCCACCCCCTGTCCAAGCCCCGAGCGCAGCCATCCACTGGACCACCCGCCAAGCTCGCGCCCAGTTGCTCTGCGTGTGAGCCGAGAGCGCGTCAGTGCGCCGTCAGCGACATGAGCCCATAGACCGTGCGCCGCCCTCGCCGCTTGCAGACGTGATCGCCAACACCCCAGCACCCCGCCAGACAACCCCGATCGCCGCCACGCGGACCGTAGATGATGTGCGCCATTCAACTTGTCGTCGGACCCGCCAGAGCGCCGTGACGTTCCGACCGTTCAGCACCGCCCCACGCCGCACCATCAAGCAGTTGAGCTTCGCCAGGAGGCAACGCATCATCCTCTATCGTCACCCATGCCAATAGCACGCGGTGCCGATGACCACGAGGAGCTCCACCCGCGCCCGTCGGTCCCCTTTAGGCACTATAAAAGGAGTCCACCCCCGTTCGATTTGAGCACACCATCTCACTCCCCACCTCTCACTGATCACACCCACTCACCCCCAGAGCAAGGCGAGCACCAGGTGGCTAGAATTTCACCGGAGTTCGCCACTGCAGAGGAGGAGAGGCACCGTCGATTGGAGCCGCCCCAGGAGAAGCCACCGGTACCAGGAGGATCACCGTCGTCGACTTTGTCATTCGCCCACATCGCCGACCATCGCCGGAGCCCCGGTGAGCCCCCGTCGACCCCCACTGGCCGCGCTATGGTTCAACCACGCCGCGTCCTATTCAGGCGTGGACGATGAACAAGAGCCGTAGGATTAGAGTTAGATCGCACAGCCCTAATCGCCTCGTACCGCTTCGCCACTCGCTGTCTCACTAAGAAGTGGGGTCGCTCACTTACTTAGCACGCGCGCGTGCTGTGCGTAGTGGACCGGCCCAGTTAAACATCCCGCGAGACCCATTAATTCAAACTTATGTTTATTCATTTAATTTCAAATTCAGTTCTATACCAAGATTCAAAAATCAACTCAGCTCAATTCACTGAACCAAAATGCATGAAACCAATTTTGTTAGAAAGGTACTGGAGTGCTTAATTCAAGCCCGTTGGATTCAAACCATTTAGGTGTGTCGATCACCTATAGTAAAAATAACAAGGCGGAAGATTTTCTGTATTCAAACATTTTCAAAATTCAACCACAAAAGCTTTTGAGTTGATTCCAACTCTCAAAAATCACATTTAACCATACCTTTCAGAATATATAAAAATATATAGGGTTACTTGCATAAATAATGATCAAGTAATAAAAGAATGCCTCATAGTCCATACTAATCATTTTATTTAATTAAAATAAAAGGGTTCAACCTTATTAAATTGTGACACCACTTCAAATCACATTCCCATGTACTGAAATATGTGGTGATGACATGTGTCAACATGATCCCATGTTTGAATTGGAGAATATTAGATCTTAAGTAGTTTTTCAATGAGTAGAAATTACTTTCTAAAATAAAATAAATAAGACAAGTGCTTTAATCCTTGTGATAATAGTGATGATGCTAGATCATCTAGTGTGAACCATTGTGTGATAAATAGAAATAGTTAAGTATTGTTTGGTGATTGTGTACCTCGTATTTATTTATAGACGCTAGTACCGACCAAGGATACGAGGAGGAAGGAGGAACCTATGAGGAAGAAGCCAAGGACAACTTCAACCACTGCTCTGCACAAGGCGTGCTAACACTTGCAACTATAAAAGTTAGATAACCTATGCAATTCATTAAGCATGCTTGGTTAGATACATTTGATGATACCCAATCCTAGTTTTACTTGCAAGCTTAGTATTTTATTTCTTTATCAAGGCTTTCTATCAAAAGTTTATTTAGTGATTTGTAGATATTAGAAGGATAATTTAAGGTAGCATAAAGAGCATAAAACTTGGCCTAAGTTAGATAAATCTTGATGTCATCCTGAGGCATGAGATATAAATTAGATAAGTCACACTTGATTAGCACCCCTCATTAGTGATTACCCTCAATTTTAGTGGCTAGTGCTAAGTATAAAAGTTGATCACTTTAGATGGGAATACTTGGTGAAAATGATTATGAAAACCTTGGAATGATGAGTCATTCTAATGAAATGTTTTGACATGTGTTCTTGAACACCAGATGATTTTTGATGATGAAAATGTTAAGGCATGAGCCTTAGACCTTTATAAAAGTGATGGTTGTTTGGATGTGAGATCATTCCAATTTTACCGTACAACCACAATACCCGAAGATTGGGTAGGGCTTGACTGGAAACTTATATACCTTAGTATGGGTTCCCTTGCGGCCAAGGTTTGAGCTGAGGCTACCTTGTGAAGATTGCCCACCTATGCAGTACCCAATATGACAGTTGGTCATGGTTGGGAGGCCAAACTCACAGGAGAGGTGCCTATACTAGGGCGTGTAGTTGAAGGGTTAGGATTGATTATCCGCATACTGAGTATGGTGAATTCAGGATTGTTCCTGACAGATGTATCGAATGTTGTTGTGAAAGTGTACAATCTCTGCAGAGTGTTAAACTATTCAAATAGCCACGTCCGCGGTTATGGACAGTTGGAGTGGCCATACTGTTCCGTCGTCAAATGTTTTCAAAATGACTTATGAAATGATTAGTGACTTAGACTTGACTATAATAGAGTTATGACATGAAATTCAAGTTCCCACATAGGTGTTATAAAACTTTCCACTAGTTTTCTTTGCTTCTGAATTTAGTTAAGGTAAATCTGGCTTTTTGCAAAACATCCCTAGAGCTTAGTATATCCTACTCAAAACCCCCTCACTTGTTAGTATTAGTTTGCGAGTACTTAAAGAGCACTTGGCTTTGTCCCTGGCTATTCCCATGGCCAGACTATGAGGAGGAGTATCAGGAAGATGGACAGGAGGAAGGTTACGACATCTAGGATCATCTCCCATCGTCAGCATTGCCTGTGACCATGAAGATGGATCTTCGCCCACGCTATCGTTATCTTTACATTTTTTCACTGCTTGAATTGTATTAAGAACTGGATCTTGAGATCCTTATTTGTGTAAGACCTTATGTATGGTTTGTAATGGATGATGTACTGTGATATCCAATTTGTTATGTCTCAAATGGTAATCCTGGGATTGTGATGTATGGCATAACAGGCATCTGGGATTAAAAATTCGGGTGTTGACAAGTTGGTATCAGAGCCATCCTGACCATAGGATACCCTAGTTTAGAATGGACGTTTGAATCAAAAAATTAGTTTCAAAACAAAAATAAGTGAGTATTTATGAAAACTTATTCTCCTTCTTACCACTTAGACTCTTTTATGAAAATTCATGCTCCTCAAAAATTCTTACAAACTTACTTAAAATTTGACACACTTGATCACTCTAGTAACTTACTCACCCTATATTCTTATAGATGGACGTGAAGTACAGCAAGTTTTATCAGTTGGGGAACGGAGGAGACCTCATCTTTGAGCGTGACTTGGACCAGCTGGTAGATATGTTGGAGCGTCCGCACCCCGAGTTCTTCGGAGCTCAGCTCAATGATCAGGAAGGAGAGGATTTGCAGTGGCTAGTTGTTGCAAGTCTCTGGGGAAAGTTTGAAGCCCCCACTGCAGAGGGAATTCAGTTCACCTTGAGAGAGAACAATTGGATCGATGGACTTGCCAGGGCCATGTAGGAGGCTCTTGCCCGTCTGTGTGGGAAGAGTGTCAATCAGATCAAGGGTGCCCGCTTTGAGTTCTACCCAAGGCGTGATGTTATGGGACAGCCACTGGAGGACCCATATCACCACGAGCTAAAGAGTAAACTGTACCACCTCAGCTTCATGATGTATGACCGTCAGAAGGGTTAGAGAATGCCCGCTCCTACGCCAACCAAAAGTACGACATCACCGCCAAGAATGATCAGACCATTGCCATGCTAGTGAAGGATCGCCAGTCTTGTCACCGTCAGCTTGACAAGAAGGAGCGCATCATTGCTCGTCTTCGCCACCGGATCACAGAGTTGGAGGATACTATCCACGAGAGAGATATGCGGTTGGAGGAGAGGGAGAATGCGGGGGAAGACCTTCGTGGAGACCCCTACTCCTATCTTAGCAATGATGATGACTTTCTAGAGGATCATGTCATGGACTTCTTCACCAATGTGGATGACTTCGCTTTCATCGTGATGAGGATGAGGATGATGAGGACACTGACTCCTAGGAGTAGTAGCACTTGAGCACTAGCGTTAGTGAGTTGTATTCGGTCCAACTGTATCGTAGTCTCCCATAATGGTTCTTAAAACCATCTGTTTTCCTTTGTTGTGGTGTGTGTTTGTATCATGTGCTATGAATGAATGAATGAAAAGCAAGTTGCTAGAAAAATCTATGTCAAACCTTGAAATTTTTTCAAATCCAAGACCCTGAACCTTAGAAATTTCCCTCTTTTCTCATGATCTATCTCAATCTTCAGATGCCTCACGGAGGAAGCACTTCAGCCCCGGACCCAATGTTGCATCTCTTGCAAATGTTGGTCTCTGACCGCGAAGCTGAAAGAGCCGAACACCAAGCCAACTTAGCCACCCTTCAATAGATAGCTCAGATGGCAAACAACAATCAAGGCCATGGAAATCAGGACAACCATGGATCTAAGCTCAAGAATTTCTAGAACACCAATCCACCCATTTTCACTAAGTTAGAAGAGCCCCTCGATGCAGATGATTGGCTGCAAACCATGGAAAAAAATCTGGAAGTTGCAGGAGTGGAAGCCAACGAGAAGGTACTGTTCGCCACCCACTATCTGGCAGGAGATGCAAGAGCATGGTGGAACAACGTTCGTGCCATGACTGCAGGACAGATGATGACTTGGGAAGAGTTCAAAGTCAAGTTTAGCAGAACCCATGTGCCACCAGGTTTGATCAAGAGCATGAGAGATGAATTCAGGGAACTGAAGCAAGGGAGGATGACCGTAGTGGAATACCGTGACAAATTCTTGTCATTGGCTAGGTATGCACCGGATTAGATTGACGTTGAAGCCAAGAAGAAGGAGAGGTTCCTTAATGGTCTGCATGATGAAATGCAGACAGTGTTAGTCAATATCCCCTTTGCTGATATTGAAGCTTTAGTTGACTCTGCCATTTAGATGGATGGAAAGATCAACCAAGCTAATGAGAACCGCAAACGTCGCATGATGCATCAACAAGGAACCCACCATACACCAAAGTATCGCCCCAACCCATCTCCAGGATTTGCCCCAAGAACCAATAGATCCCCCGATGAACCGTCCGACCTACCCCAACCGTGGAAACCCAAGGCCCGGAGGAAATCACAACAACCTCGGCAACCCCAGAAATTTCAATCGTGCCCCACCTAAGTTCAACAACAACAATGTCGCCACCAACACCAACACTGCCCCAAGGACTGGAAGCAATGTTGTGCCTATTGCAGCAAAGGACAAGTCGCAAATGACTTGTTATGAATGTGGAACCAAAGGTCACTATTCCAATGAGTTCCCCGAGAAGATTGCCGCAGACCCCAATGCAAATGCCACAGCGCAGCAGCAGTGTCGTGTTCAGCCCGGAAGAAGGTTTGCCCCAGGGAACTCACTCAACCGCAACGGCCGTCTCTTTCTCATGCATGCTGAAGAAGCCCAAGAAGCACCAGATGTCGTGTTGGGTATGTTTTCTGTTAACTCGGTACTTGCAAGAGTGTTGTTTGATTCTGGAGCATCGCACTCATTTGTTACTGAAGAATTTGCATGCACTAGTAAGATTCAAACAACCAAATTGAAGCATGTTATGATAGTTCAAATACCTGATTCAACCACCAAAGCTAGACAAATTTGCAAAGCCGTCCCTATCCGAATCCATGGCATAGATTTTTATGCTAATCTAATAGTACCCGGAACTAAAGGTTTGGAAGTAGTACTAGGAATGGATTGGATGTCCAAACATAAAGGATTAATTGACTATGCAAAGAAATCCATAACTATGACCAGTACAGCTGGAGTATCAATCGAGCATGTATCTGAAACCTTGCCCCGTCAATTCAAATGCAACAAGAGTATAGCCCAGCCAACCATTGACCAAGTCCAGATAGTCTGTGAATACCCTGATGTATTTTCAGATGTTTTGCCCGGTATGCCCCCAGATCGGGATATCGATTTTATCATTGAACTAATCCCTGGAACCGGACCCATAGCCTAGAGACCATATAATATGAACCCGTCTGAATTAGCGGAACTGAAGAAGCAACTGGATGCAATGCTAGAAATTGGATTGATTCAACCAAATGTGTCGCCATGGATATCATCTGTCTTGTTTGTGGACAAGAAAGATGGAGGTAACCATTTATGTACTGATTATCGGAAGTTGAATGATGTCACCATTAAGAACAAGTACCCACTACCAAAGATAGAAGACCTGTTTGACCAGTTGACTGGTGCCAAAGTGTTTTCTAAGATTGATCTTAGAACTGGCTATCATCAACTTAAGATCCGAGCAGAGGATATTCCAAAGACTGCCTTTACCACCAGATATGGATTGTACGAGTATACTGTCATGTCTTTTGGATTAACCAATGCCCCCATTTATTTCATGAACCTCATGAATAAGATTTTTATGGACTTCCTAGATAAGTTTGTCGTTGTTTTCATTGATGACATTCTGATTTATTCCAAATCAGAAGAAGAACATGAGCTACACCTAAGGACCATCCTTGGAACCCTTAGAGGGCATCAGCTGTATGCCAAGTTTAGCAAATGTGAATTCTGGTTACAGGAGGTAGGATTCCTCAAACATATCGTATCAGCCGAAGGAATTGTCGTTGACCCTGCGAAGGTGAAGGATGTTGAAGATTGGCAAGCTCCAACCACTCAAACCCAAATTCATGCATTTCATAGATTAGCGGGATACTACTGCAAGTTCGTAGAAGGATTCTCGAGTATCGCTAGACCCATGACCCAATTATTGAAGAAGGACAAGAAGTTTGAATGGACGGACCAATGTGAAGCGAGTTTTCAGGAACTCAAGAGGAGATTGATCTCAGCCCCAATCTTGATCATGCCGGATATCACAAAGCCCTTTGATGTGTATTGTGACGCATCCAAGATTGGTCTCGGATGTGAGTTGATGCAAGAAGGAAAAGTTATATCTTATCTATCCCGACAACTGAAGCAGCATGAACAGAATTATCCAGCCCATGACCTTGAACTAGCAGCCATAGTTCTAGCCCTGAGGACATGGAGGCATTATCTTATGGGAAACCGTTGTGAGATCTATTTAGATCACAAGAGCCTTAAGTATATATTCACTCAGAAGGAGCTGAGTATGAGGCAGAGAAGACGGATTGAGCTAATCAAGGACTATGGTCTGGACATTCACTATCACCCCGGTAAAGCCAATGTGGTAGCAGATTGCCGTGCCACTCGAACTCCATTATTCTGAAGGAGCAACCAAGTTTGCACAAGGAGATGGAAGATTTTATAATGGAATTAGTAAGTGAAGGACTTTTGGCAAGCATCAAACTTCAACCCACTTTGATCAGTCAGATCAAGGAGGCGCAGAAAGGAAATGCTAGTATCGACAGAATCAAATGTCGTATCGGTACAGGCAAAGTACCCGGATTCACCGAGGATGAAGAAGGAGTGTTGTGGTACAAAGGATGTCTCTGTGTACCAGCAGATTCAGAGTTGAAAGAAGTTATTTTGAAGGAGGCCCATGATACTCTTTATTCTATCCACCCCGGAGGAACGAAGATGTATCAGGATCTGAAGGAGCAATTTTGGTGGCCTAAGATGAAGAGAGAAATCGGAAGCTATATCGCCAAGTGTGATATTTGTTAGAGAGTTAAGGCGGGACATCAAAGACCCGCAGGACTATTGCAACCATTACAGATTCTAGAATGGAAATGGGATTCAGTTGGAATGGACTTTATCACCGGATTGCCTACTTCTAGTAGAGGAAATAACTCTATTTGGGTCATAGTTGATAGATTGTTCAAGTTAGCCCATTTATTACCAGTCAAGACCACATACCAGAGTTCGAAGCTAGCAGAGTTATACATAGCTAGGATCATAAGTTTGCATGGAGTCCCCAAGAACATTGTATCAATCGAGGAACTCAGTTCACCTCGAGATTCTGGAAGAAAGTCCAAGAAGGTTTAGGAACCCGACTAGATTTCAGCACAGCGTATCACCCTCAAACTGATGGACAAATAGAGAGAGTAAATTAAATACTCGAAGATATGTTGAGAGCCTGGGTGCTAGAGTATGGATCTAAATGGGAAGACCGTTTGTCTTTCGCAGAATTTTCATACAACTACAGTTATCAAGCTAGTTTGCAAATGGACCCATTTGAGTTCCTGTATGGAAGGAAGTGTCATACCCCTTTGAATTGGTCAGAAGTAGGAGAGAGTCAGATTTTCGGACCCGACATCCTACGAGAAGCAGAAGAGAAAGTTCACAAGATTCGTGATCACCTCAAGACCGCCCAGTCAAGACATAAGAGTTACGCCGACAAGAGACGTCGAGACCTCGCTTTCAATATCGGAGATTTTGTGTATCTCAAAGTGTCGCCTTTGAAGGGAATGCAGCGTTTCCAGCTCAAAGGAAAGTTAGCCCCCAGATATATCAGACCTTTCAAGATTCTGAATCGTCGAGGAGAAGTATCATATCAATTGGAACTGCCAGAGGAGATGTCAGTAGTGCATAATGTGTTCCATATATCGCTACTTTGTAAATGCCTTGAAGTCCCGGAGAAGACTAAAGTTTTCAAGAACATTGATCACCGCACCATAGAGATCAATGATGACCTGACGTATCCTGAAGTACCCATCCGTATCTTGGAGGAAGCTTTCAGAACCACCCGGACCCGAAGCATCAAGTTTCTCAAGATTCAGTGGAGCAACCACACTAAATAAGAAGCTACCTGGGAGCGAGAAGATCACATCAAGACGGAGTTTCCTGGTCTCTTTAAGTCCTAGGTAATCTTTTTCTTCTTTCTCAAATCTCGGGACGAGATTTTGTTAAGGATGGAAGGTTTTTAACATCCCAAAAATATTGATCATGCTTATCAAATTCTAATCACTAAAATTAGGGTTAACAAAAACTTTTATTAAATTAAATCATTATGGAAGCATGGGTGTATGTGAGGATTGTATGAATGCATGTTTGGACTTGTGTGATTAACCTAAATATAAAGGAATGGTTTAAATATGAAAATAACATCATCTAAAATATTTCCACGCAGAAACAAATCCATAGAAAATCAAAAACAAAAAAATAAGGCAAATGGTCATTTTTGCCAATTTGCTCACTAGGCCACTTTGAGTGTTTCTAGTCCGAGATTTCAAACAGAAACTTTTCCATTTCTTTTCACCCCTTTCTAGACCAAGTAAAAGTGAATCAAAGCCCACCTTTCAAACTTTAAGAAACATTTGGCAACTTCATTCAAATCACATTTCAAAATTGAATCTGATTCATATGTGAAGATCAAACCTTTTCAAAACCCAACCAAACCAGTGCCCCTTGACAAATCCATCTAACCCAAGACTCCCTAGTATGTAACTAGCAAACCCACCAAGTTTGAATCCAAAATTCAAATTTGAATTTCTCGCGGCCATTTCATCAAACAACTTGTTTGTAGCAAACAACAAAACATCAAACACTATTAGTAGCAGTAATTTTGGCCAACCTTGTCCCCTTCCTAGCTCACTCTACACTCTTAGTAGATGATCAAACTAATCTAACTAGCTTTTGCCTCACTGTGAGCAAGGATAGCCATTAATGGTGAGCATGCCGAGAGCACCATTTTCACCCCCATGTCGCCAGCGAGCTAGAGGAAGCTCTAGCTTCGCCAACCTTGTCTAGGACACACAGCACCGTCCACCGCCACCCCTTGTCCAAGCCCCGAGCACAGCCAGCGACACGAGCCCAGTTGCTCTGCATGCGAGCCGAGAGCGCGCCAGTGCGCCATCAGCGACACGAGCCCACAGACCGCGCGCTGCCCTCGCCGCTTGCAGACGTGATCGCCAACTCCCCAGCATCCCGCCAGACAACCCTGTTTGCCGCCACACGGACTGTAGACGTTGTGCATCATTAAACTTGCCGTCGGACCCGCCCAGAGCTCCCAGACGTTCCAACCGTTCAGCACTGCCCCACGCCGTGCCATCAAGCCGTTCAGCTTTGCCAGGAGGCAACGCACCATCCCCTATCGTCGCCCATGCCAATAGCACGCTGTGTCGACGACCACGACGAGCTCCACCCGCGCCCGTCAGTCCCCTTCAGGCACTATAAAAGGAGGCCATGCCCGTTCGATTTGAGCACACCATCTCACTCCCCACCTCTCACTAATCACACCCACTCACCCCCGGAGCAAGGCGAGCACCAGGTGGCCAGAATTTCACCGGAGTTCACCGCTGCAGAGGAGGAGAGGCGGCGTCGATTGGAGACACCCCAGGAGAAGCCACTGGTACCAGGAGGATCGCCGTCGTCGACTTCGTCGTTCGCCCACATCGCCGACCATCGTCGGAGCCCCGGTGATCCCCCTTCGACCCACATTGGCCATGCTAGGAATCAACCTCGCCGCGTCCTGTTCAGACATGGACGATGAACCAGAGCCGTAGGATTAGAGTTAGATCGCACGGTCCTAATCGCCCTGTACCGCTTTGCCACTCGCTGTCTCACTGACAAGTGGGGTTGCTCACTTACTCAGCCCGCGCGCGCTGTGCGTAGTGGGCCGGCCCAGTTAAACATCCCGCGTGACCCATTAATTCAAACTTAGGTTTATTCATTTAATTTCAAACTCAGTTCTATACCAAGATTCAAAAATCAACCCAACTCGATTCACTAAACCAAAATGCATGAAACGAATTTTGTTAGAAAGGTACTGGAGTGCTTAATCCAAGCCCGTTGGATTCAAACCATTTAGGTTTGTAGATCACCTATAGTAAAAATAACAAGGCAGAAGCTTGTCTGCATTCAAACATTTTTAAAAATTCAACCACAAAAGCTTTTGAGTTTATTCCAACTCTCAAAAATCACATTTAACCATACCTTTCAGAATATATAAAAATATATAGGGTTACTTGCAGAAATAATGATCAAGTAATAAAAGAATGCCTCATAGGCCATACTAGTCATTTCATTTAATTAAAATTAAAGGGTTAAACCTTATTAAATTGTGACACCACTTCAAATCACATTCCCATGTACTGAAATATGTGGTGATGACATGTGTCAACATGATCCCATGTTTGAATTGGAGAATATTAAATCTTAAGTAGTTTTTCAATGAGTAGAAATTACTTTTCTAAAATAAAATAAATAAGACAAGTGCTTTAATCCTTGTGATAATAGTGATGATGCTAGATCATCTAGTGTGAACCATTGTGTGATAAATAGAAATGGTTAAGTATTGTTTGGTCATTGTGTACCTCATATTTATTTATAGACGCTAGTACCGACCAAGGATACGAGGAGGAAGGAGGAACCTATGAGGAAGAAGCCAAGGACAACTTCAACCACTGCTCTGCACAAGGCATGCTAACACTTGCAACTATAAAAGTTAGATAACCTATGCAATGCATTAAGCATGCTTGTTAGATACATTTGATGATACCCAATCCTAGTTTTACTTGCAAGCTTAGTATTTTATTTCTTTATCAAGGCTTTCTATCAAAAGTTTATTTAGTGATTTGTAGATATTAGAAGGATAATTGAAGGTAGCATAAAGAGCATAAAACTTGGCCTAAGTTAGATAAATCTTGATGTCATCCTGAGGCATGAGATATAAATTAGATAAGTCACGCTTGATTAGCAACCCTTATTAGTGATTACCCTCAATTTTAGTGGCTGGTCCTAAGTATAAAAGTTGATCACTTTAGATGGGAATACTTGGTGAAAATGATTATGAAAACCTTGGAATGATGAGTCATTCTAATGAAATGTTTTGACATGTGTTCTTGAACACCAGATGATTTTTGATGATGAAAATGTTAAGGCATGAGCCTTAGCCCTTTATAAAACTCATGGTTGTCTGGATGCGATACCATTCCAATTTTACCGTATAACCACAATACCCGAAGATTGGGTAGGTCTTGACTGGAAACTTATATACCTTAGTATGGGTTCCCTTGCGGCCAAGGTTTGAGCTGAGGCTACCTTGTGAAGATTGTCCACCTGTGCAGTACCCAAGATGACAATTGGTCATGGTTGGGAGGCCAAACTCACAGGAGAGGTGCCTATACTAGGGCGTGTAATTTAAAGGTTAGGATTTATTATCCACATACTGAGTATGGTGAATTCGGGATTGTTCCTGACGGATGTATCGAATGTTGTGGTGAAAGTGTACAATCTATGCAGAGTGTCAAACTATTCGAATAGGCGCATCCGCGGTTATGGACAGTTGGAGTGGCCATACTGTTCCGTCGTCCGATGTTTTTAAAATGACTTGTGAAATGATTTGTGACTTTGACTTGACTACAATAGAGTTGTCACATGAAATTCAAGTTCCCACTTAGGTGTTATAAAACTTTCCACTAGTTTTCTTTGCTTCTGAATTTAGTTAAGGTAAATCTAGCTTTTTGCAAAACAACCCTAGAGCTTAGTATATCCTACTCATAACCCCCTCATTTGTTAGTATTAGTTTGCGAGTACTTAAAGAGTACTTATGGCTTTGTCCCTGGCTATTCTCGTGGCCAGACTATGAGGAGGAGTATCAGGAAGATGGACAGCAGGAAGGTTACGACAACTAGGATCATCTCCCATCGTTAGCATTGTCTGTGACTATGAAGATGGAGCTTCGCCCACGCTATCGTTATCTTTACGTTATTCCGCTGCTTGAATTGTATTAAGAAATGGATCATGAGATCCTTATTTGTGTAAGACCTTAGGTATGGTTTGTAATTGATGATGTACTGTGATATACAATCTGTTATGTCTCGCAAAAATGGTAATCCTAGGATTGCGATGTATGGCATAACAAGCATCTGGGATTAAAAATCCGGGTGTTGACAAGACATCATCTCGAATGGATGCATAGTCAGATATATTAGAGGAGATTAAGATGAAGTATGTTAGTTAAAGCCATAACACCCCATTGCCTCCTGTGTATACAGAGGAACCAAACGCAAGCCCTTGGGGGGAGAGCAAGTTGCCAAGTCAAAGATATACCCATGCAACACCCAGCAAGTCAAGAGGGAAAACGTAAATTTAGGCCTGATCATGCAAACACATCCTATATGTGCATGGTTGAGTCCACAACCTTTGGTAGTGTATACGGATTGTGCCGATCTGTGATGGTAGTGTTTGGGCCAATTCGGATACTAGCACACATCGAGGCAGCGGGAATTCTTGGGATGCTTGAAAGCATTGACTACATGCGCTTTTTTTGCGAAATTCCACCCATCTCTTAATAATCATCAACAGTAGTACAAAGAGGCCCAAAAGTAATAAAAATTACAAATAGGTCACTGGACCACCAATCGACGACTATAAACACTAGTGTGAGCCGAAGACGCACCGCCGTCCTCGCTCCTCCATCACTGGAGTCAGGCAAAGCTTATAGTAGTAGAGCTTGTTGTAGTAGACATACAGGAAGTCGTCGTGTTAAGGTCATAAAGGACCAGCGCACTAAAGAAGCAACCATCGCTAATGATGAAAACCGTAGATCGAAAGAGACCGACCTGAAAACAAACCAACGAAGACAAAAATGGACAAAATCTCAGGAGATCCGCTGGACAAACGACTCCATGCGCCCTACATCGGTGGTAGATGCATCACTAGAGCAAGGATAGAGCGGGGTTGAAAGAATTGCCCATTCTCCTGGCTAGGGATGTACAAAGGTTATACTTTAGAATGCAGTGTGACGCTTAAAGTTGTGACAAATTATGATATATGGATTTGGCTCACTTTCTTTAGTGTAGCTTAATCTCACAACGACATCAATGTGCTGCAGAGATCTCTGTTATTTGGCATGCTTACTGAAGACCGACGGTCAGCTATGGGATCGAATGAAGGCAATACACCAGTACTACCTCGCTGGTGGCATGTATCCAAAATGGGCCCCATTTGTGAAAACAATTATGGACCTCATACTCCAAAGAAAGCTTGTTTTGTTCGTGTCAGGAGGCCGCATGAACGATGTAGAGCGGGCACTACAAGCTCATTTTGCTATCATCAGATACCCTGCCTTTATCTGGTCAACATCTCATATGTGGAAAGTTATGAATGATTGTGTGATCTTGTACAAAATAATCATCGCGGAAGAGCGCGGTGCTCCAGTAGCTGATGATCATCCGTTTGAGCACCGATGCCCTATTGCCGTTGTAGGTCATCAGGTGTCCGCAGAGTTTGGTGTTATCTTGCTATGCAAAAAGTAACCCGTGATGAGCAAACCCATCGTGAACTGCAAGATAATTGGACAAATATTTGTAGATGCTCAAAGAAAATGCATTTTAAAAAATACCTCTTAATATGTTTAAAATATTTATATTTTATACGTAAACTATTTAAATTACTACGTGAATTATTTAAGTTATTATATTTAAATTGCTGTGATGAAATTTGTTTTAGAAGTGTGTGTGCTTATTTATAAAAAAGTGAAAATAATATAGAAATCCATTTTAGTAGTGCGCCATATTAGAGGCAGTGTCTGGCGCTATTGACAGTCACACTTTGAGTGTGTCGCTGCTGATGCTCTGAGCACATGGCATAGATCAAACTGTTAAACCTGTCTGGTTGCCGCTATAAATGCTCTTACCACTTAGAGTATCTCTAGGAGACACCGTAAAAATATGATCCGTAAAACGTGTATAAGGGGCACTGGAACCTGTTTTACGGTTTGAAATGTGCTCTCCTAGGATAGATACTGAAAATAAACCCTTAAATCAGCCAAGGCCCACTTATTAGCACCTTTTTTCCTTTTTTTTCTTCCGTGTACCCTTTTCTTTCTTTTTGTTTTTCTCCTCACCTTTCCTTCCTCCTCGGTCTGGCTCCATACTCCACTTGCCCGTCTTGGCCTTGCCTTCAACCCCCCACCTATGGCATTGCGCTGCCCCGCTCCGGGCTCGTGCTGCCCCATGCCTGCCCGGTGCCTTCCTCACACCGATGCGGCCCACAGGCCCCCCGCAGAGCCTCGCACCGCTCTGCTCTACTCTCACGTCCCTCGCGCACCGCCTTGCTCTGGCATAGCATAGCCGCGCCTCCACCCACCATGGCCACGAGGTCCTACCCCCGACTGTTGAACGTTGAAAGCGAGTCCACCGGTGTCTAATTTACCGTAATCTGGTCAAGATTCACCGAAATTTGGGGCGATGTGACAAAAGTTAGCCGGATTTCGGCGAGTCTCACAGCGGAACGACACTAGAGAGTTCAGAAACTTCCGTGGCACCAAACCAACAGTAACATACGGGGCATCCTCATTTCGGCCATTGGTTTCTTTAGCCCCTTAAAAAAATAGTTTTGTTGTTTTTATGGTGTCTATTCAGGACTTTTTTTGTCCATACCCAAAAATTAACTGGTATTTTTTAATAACGGTTATTTTTTCAGTTCGGCATTGTCTGGTGCTCTTAGAGCAAGTCTAACAGCATCCTTAAAATGCCGGCGCCCTTAAATTTCCGGTGGATTTACGGGCTGGTGGCCAGGCCATCGAGCTAACAGCGCATGTAAATGGCCTGGCCCGTAAACGAAATTCACAGGGGACTGTGAAAGGCCCATTCCAGCCCCTATATCTATTGGCCGAGCGACCGAAGACGGGTTAGAACCCGTGTCCCTCCGCCGCAAACCCTAGCCGCCGCCGCGTTTTGATACGTCCAAAATGTATCTACTTTTCCGAACACTTTTCCTATTGTTTCTCCTCTAATTTTATGTGATTTGGATACAACTAACACGGACTAACGCTGTTTTCAGCAGAATTGCTTTGGTGTCTTTTTTTTTTGCAGGAAATCAACTTTTAGGAAAAATCCTGGAAAATATCGCAAAACTCCTATTTTACCAGAAGACTCATGGAGCCAGAAGACGAGACGGAGAAGGGCCACGAGGGGCCCACACCACCTGGTGGCACGGGCCAGGCTAGGCCGCGCTAGGGGGTGGTGTGGCCACCTCGGGCACCCCCTCGACCTCTCCTTCCGCCTACATAATCCCTCTGACCTAAAAACACAGGGGGTTCGACGTTTTTAAGATAGAGTTCCGTTGTGCCACCACCACCCGAAACCGCGATTCGGAATCAGAAACTCCGTTCTGACACCCTGCTGGGACGGGGAATTGGAGGAGATCGTCTCCATCATCATCACCAACACCTTTCCATCAACCATCCATGATTCTCCCATCCATAAGTGAGTAATCCCCTGCTGTAAGCTATGGGGATGGTAGGGATTGGATGAGATCTTTCATGTAACCGAATAAGATTGTTAGGGCATGGTGCCTAGTATCTATTGTTAGTGTTTTTTAATATTGTTGCAACTTGTTATGGTTAATGCTTGTCACTAGGGCCCGAGTGCCATGATCTCAGATCTAAACATGTTATTGATTCATGATGATATTATTGTTTGTGATCTTACTTGCAAGTTGTTTACACATATCATTGTCCGAAACCCGAGGCCCCAAAGTGAAAGAAATCGAGATAACCAGAGGGAATGGCTGTGATATGAGGATCACGTGTGTTCACGGAGTGTTAATGCTTTGCTCCGGTACTCTATTAAAAGGAGTACATTAATTGCCAGTAGATTCCCTTAAGGCCTCGCTGCAACGGGCCGGCAGGACAAAAGATGTTATGCAAGTTCTCATTGCGAGCACGTATGACTATATATGGAACACATGCCTATGATTATTTAGTACTTGGATGCTTTATCTTATTTATCTACAAATGCCCTAGATCTTGATATTACATGAATAGTCTTGTCCATGCAACGCCCGTCCATCCATCCCTATGCCTACCACACTCAATTCCTGCTGTTTACTATAATTGTTACTACTCTTTTTATTTTACTACTGCCGTTACTTTGCTATTGCTACTACAAAATTGTTGCTACTGATAAACTGCTGTGAGCAAGACTATTTCCAGGTGCAGCAGCTGAATTGACAACTCAGTTGTTAAGTTTATAAATATTCTTTGGCTCCCCTTGTGTCGAAACAATAAATTGGGTTTTACTTCCCTCAAAGACTATTGCGATCCCCTATACTTGTGGGTCATCATGTTTCCGCGGGTACTCCGGTGAGAAATTCCTCTCGTTTCCTCGCGAGAGAGATATGGCGAGCAGCAGAGCGAGTTGCAGACTCGGCGGCGGCCGTGCTAGGGGGAGGAGGGAGTGGTCGTCGCGCAGCCAGCGGCGCCAACGAGGAGCAGCGTCGCATCCGCTCCGTCGGGGCCAAGAAGCA
The DNA here is from genome assembly GCA_916181665.1 of Avena sativa. Classification (NCBI taxonomy): domain Eukaryota; kingdom Viridiplantae; phylum Streptophyta; class Magnoliopsida; order Poales; family Poaceae; genus Avena; species Avena sativa. Next base: position 120,546,812 of record OV702297.1, on the reverse strand, counting down.
CGCCTACCGGCGCTAGACGAACTAGGGGCTGACCCCCAACTTCTTTGGCCCCCTACGCTGCAGGTGCGCGCACCATGTCGGATCCGCGATTCGAGATTGTGGAGGCATCTTCCTCCGCAAGCTCGTCCGTCGCGTCTTCCCGCCCGCTCCGCGGAGATGAGGAGGAGGAGGCGGCGCTCTATGCAGCGCTCACTGCGTCCCTCGCCGAGCTCGAGGCCAAGAAGTGGCGCGAGGAGGAGGAGCTCACTACCGCTGACATGGTTATACCCCACGGGTACACAACATCAGCATACCTAGTCCAGCCCGAAGGAAGGCCCACTACAAGATATGCGCCCTGCGGAGATTCCGGGTGGCCCAGGCCCATGACGCCTTCAGATGCTTAGAGAACAAGACTAGAGTAGATAGAATTTCAAAGGGCAAACCCTAATCTGTAACCGACTCAACCTATGCCCGGGACCTGCCTATCTATATAAAGTCTAGGAGGGCACGATGAGGAAGGCACCTCTCACCGCATACACACCTCCACGCCAGATTGCATATGTGCACCCCTGTACTTTTCGGTTTCGCCGTAATCAAGAGCAGACAAGCAGGAGTAGGGTTTTCCCTCCGGGGGCCTGAACCTGGGTAAATCTCGTGTCCTCGTGTTGCTTGTCTGTTAACTGTTCCGCGATCTCCAGCATCCCCATCTTCTCCAAAACCCAATCTCATAACAATGGGCATTGACGAGATCAAACCTCGTCAATTGGCACCGTCTGTGGGAAAAGGGGGCGCTGATTGTGCAATCGTGGCGGTCCCATCCTAAGCGATCTACAACTCCTCGACGACGGAGAGCCACCTCCTCTTTGGTGCTTTTGACTTCACCGCCCACTCACCAGCCACCATGAAGGATTTCGAGACCGTAGGTGACGGGCTCGAGAATCTGTTCGGGAGCTTCTGCTTCCAGGTGGGGAAGACCGGCACTCTCCGCCTCCCAGAGCGGGTGCCACCACCATCCATCAGGCCCGCTTCATGGGCCCCACCCATCGGCGTGCTATGCACGTCGATGCTAACAGATGAGTCCTATGACAGCAGCTGCTGCAACTCAGATCTGGGCGGCCCTCCATCAGACGAAGGAACCTACGGTTCCGGATCCGAAAGTTGCGGCAACAGCGATCCAATCTGCAGGCGATACCAATGCGCCGTGGTCATCCATGGCGAAGCGGAAGGACAACCAAATTCGACTGAACCGAACCCACCACCAAATCCACCACACAACCCGCAGGCTTGGAACGGAGGAAACGGAGGCCAGCCGCCCCTCCAGCCCAACGAGGGCGATGCTGCCGCCTATCAGAGGATCAACCTCAATGAGGATGGCTGGCGCAAGGCGCGCGAAGCTGTGGCGGACAACAAGATCCTACCTATGAATTCTTCACGGGATTTTCTGATGGCATGCCACCTCCTCCTCATCGGCAAGCACAATAGGCAGGTGAAACTGCAGGAGGAACTCGACAAACGCAAGCAAGCTGCTTTGGAGTCTAGGGTGCGACAAGCTGCGCTCTCCGCCGCTGGTGGCTCCAGCTCGCACGGCAATCACGCCAACAAGCATCGCTCTCGCACAGATAACATGGATCCTGCCACGCGACGTGAGGTCACCAAATGTAACATCCCAAAAATATAAAACAAGGATCATCAAACTCTAATCACTAAAATTAGGGTTAACAAAAACTTTGATTAATTAAAATCATATGAATGCATGTGTGAATGAAATGATTTGACCAATGCATGAATGGACTTGTGTGATTAACCTAAATAGCAAGAAATGGTTTAAAGACAAATATAACATCATCTAGAACATTTCTAAACAGAAACAAATAAAGAGAAAATCAAAAACAAACCAAATAAAGCAAATGGTCATTTTTGCCAATCTTGTTCACTAGGTCACTTTGAGTGTTTCTAGTCCAAGATTTCAAACAGAAACTTTCCCAATTCTTTTCACCCGTTGATAGAACTAGTAAAAGTGAATCAAGGCCTACCTTTCAAACTTGCAGAAGCATTTGGTAAACCCATTCAAATCACAATTCAAAATTGAATGTTATTCATATGTGAAGATCATCCATTTTCAAAACCCAACCAAACCAATGCCCCTTGACTAATACAACTAACCAGACACTCCCTAGCATGTGCCTAGCAAACCCACAAAGTTTGAATTCAAAATTCAAATTTAAAGTTCTTGCGGCCATTCACCTTGCAGATTCAAATCAAACAAACAACAAACACTATAGTGTGTAGTAAAATTGGCCTAACTTGTTCCCTCTCTGGTTGCAAATAGCCCTTAGTAGATCATCTAGCCCTTTAACTATCTTTAGCACCACTGTAAGCAAGCCTAGCCATCAATGGTGAGCATGTCGAGAGAAAACTTGCGACCCCATTGTCGCCAGCGAGCTAGCGGCCGCACTAGCCTCGCCAACCTTGTCTGGGAAATGCATCATCGTCAATCGCCACTCTCTGTCCCAGCCCTGAGCAATGCCAGCCCCTGGACCACACGCCACGCCCATGCCAAACCTCTCTGCGGCCATGCCGAGATCGCGCCCGTGCACCACGCTCGACCAACACCCACAGACCGTGCGCCGCCCTCGCCGCTTGCAAAGATGATCACCAACACCCCAGCACCCCGCTAGACATGCCCGTTCGCCGCCGCACGGACCACGCGCGTTGTGCGCCATCAAAACCTCCGTCGGACCCGCCCAGAGCGTCGAAGCGTTCCGACTGATCAGCACCGCCCCACGCCTCGCCACCGCACCGTTGAGCTTTGCCAGGGAACATAGCACCGCCCCCTAATGTCGCCCATGCTGATAGCTTCCTGTGTCGTTGACCACGACGAGCTCAGCCCTCACCCATCGGTCCCCTCCCGCCACTATAAATAGAGGCCTCCACCGCTCGTTTTCGCCACACCAGTTCACTCCCCTATCACCTAGAACCACCCCACCTCACTACCGGAGCAAGGCGAGCAGCGCATCGCAGGAATTTGGCCGGAGCCCGCCGCTGCTGGAGAAGAAGGGAGCCGTCGATTGGAGCAGCCCCAGGAGGAGCTGCCGGTACCAGGAGAACCGCTATCGTCGACTTCGTCGTTCGCCCCAGTCGCCGACCCTCGCCTGAGCCCCGGTGAGCCTCCCACGACCCCCACCGGCCGCGTTAGGGTTCTGTCTCGCAGGCGCTGCCCGAGGTGGACGATGAACCGTAGCCGTTCGATTAGATTTAGATCGTGCGGCCTAGATCACCCCGTACCGCTTCGGCCCTCCCTGTCTCACTGACGCGTGGGGACAGCCACTTAACCAGCCCGCGTACGCGCTGTGTGTAATGGGCCGGTCCAGTAAAACATCCCGCGCGACCCAACAATTCAAATTAAGCTTTATTCATTTATTTTCAAACACAGTTCTGTACCTATATTCAAAAATCAACCCAGCTCGATTCACTGAACCAAAATGCATGAAACCAATTTTGCTAGAAAGGTACTGAAATGCTTAATCCAAGCCCGTTGGATTCAAATCATTTGGATCTGTGGATCAACCATGGTAAAAATAACAAGGCAGAAGCTTTTCTGCATTCAAACATTTTTCAAAATTCAACCATAAAAGCTTTTGAGTTGATTCCAACTCTCAAAAATCATATTTGATCATACCTTTCATAATATATAAAAACATATGGGTTTACTTGCAGAAATAATATTCAAGTAATAAAAGAATGCCTCATAGGTATTTCTAGTCACTTTATTTAATTAAAATAAAAAAAGGTTAAACCTTATTAAATTGTGACACCACTTTAAATCACATTCCCATGTACTGAAATATGTGGTGATGACATGTGTCAACATGATCCCATGTTTGAGTTGGAGAATATTAAATCTTAAGTAGTTTTTCAATGAGTAGAAATTACTTTTCTCAAATTAAAATAAATAAGACAAATGCTTTAATCCTTGTGATGTTAGTGATGATGTTATATCATCTATGGTGCCCCCTTTGTGTGATGATTGAAAATAGTTAAGTATTGTTTGGTGATTGTGTACCTCGTATTTATTTATAGACGCTAGTACCGACCAAGGATACGATGAGGAAGGAGCATACTACGAGGAGGAAGCCGAGGAGAACTTCAACCACTTCTCTGCACAAGGCAAGCTTATACCAATATGTTAGCAAGCTAACCCTTGCAAATTATGCAAGCCAATACTTGCTTGTTACTATGCCAACTATTTGCCTTAAGAATATGTGATCATACCCCCTTGATAACCCAATCCTAGTTTTACTTGCAAGTTGTATACTTTATTTTATTTATCAGAGCTTTCTCTTAAATTTTACATAGTGAATTGTAGATTCTAGAAAGATCACTAAAGGTAGCATAAAGAGCATAAAATTTGGCCTAAGTTAGATAATCTTGATGTCATCCTAAGGCATGAGATTGAACTTATCAAATCTCCACTTATTTACCACCACTTGTAGATGCTAGTGGTAAGTATAAAACTTGATCAACTTTAGATGGGAATACTTGGTGAAAATGGTTATGAAAACCTTAGAATGATGATTCATTCTACTGAAATGTTTTGACATGGTTCTTGAACACCAGATGGTTTTGATGATGAAAATGTTGAGGCATGAGCCTTAGCCCTTTATAAAACTGATGGTTGTCTGGATGCGATACCATTCCAACTTTATCGTACAACCACAATACCTGAAAATTGGTTAGGGATTGACCGGAAGTTTATATACCTTAGTATGGGTTCCCTCACGGCCAAGGTCTGAGCTGAGGCTACCTTGTGAAGATTGTCCACCTGTGCAGTACCCAAGATGATAGCTGGTCTTGGTTGGGAGGCCAAACTCACAGGAGAGGTGCCTATACTAGGGCGTGTAATTGAAAGGTTAGGATTGATTATCCGCATACTGAGTATGGTGAATTCAGGATTGTTCCTGACGGATGTATCGAATGTTGTGGTGAAAGTGTACATTCTCTACAGAGTGTCAAACTATTCGAATAGCCGCGTCCGTGGTTATGGACAGTTGGAGTGGCCATACTGTTCCCCCGTCAGATGTTTTTGAAAATGACTTATGAAATGAATTATGACTTTGACTTGACCACAACAGAGTTGTGATATGAAACTCAAGTTACCACTTAGGTGTTATACAACTTTCAACTAAATTTCTTGCTTCTGAACTTAGTTGAGGTAAATCTGGATTTTTGCAAAACAACCCTAGAGCTTAGTATCCCACTACAAAAAACCCCTTAACTTGTTAGTATTAGTTTGTGAGTACTTAAAGAGTACTCATGGCTTTGTCCCTAGCTATTCCCGTGGCCAGACTATGAAGAGGAATATCAGGATGACGGACCGCGGGAAGGTTACGACAACTAGGATCATCTCCCATCGTCAGTATTGCCTGTGACCTTGAAGATGGAGTTTCGCCTACACTATCGTTACTATTACATTATTCAGCTGCTTAAATTGTATTAAGAACTAGATCATGAGATCCTTATTTGTGTAAGACCTTACATATGGTTTGTAATGGATGATGTACTATGATATCAAAATCTGTTATGTCTCGCAAAAATGGTAATCCTGAGATTGCGATGTATGGCATAACAGGCATCTGGGATTAAAAATCCGTGTGTTGACACCAAAACACTGAACACGTCCTTCATGGAGATGGACGTCAACGGCAATGTCATACCAAAGATGCCTTAGGATGCGATCATGGCAGCCACCACGTACCTCGCGTCCCATCCACCTCCGGTGGGGGACCCGAAGAGTGCCATGCACAAGTCCGCGCTAGCTGGACTCGGATTCGTCGGAGCTGCGCTCCACAAAGAAGCTCCTACGGAGCCGAAGAAAAAGGCTACGGTCAGATTCAACCGTAGCCCCACACCCTCATCCGAAGAGGAAGAGCACGAGCACGATCTACCTCGACGACGCAAGAGCCCAAGACGTCGCAACCGCGACTACGACGCTTGAAACGACCTTGCCCAGCGCAAGGTCGACAAGGCATGCGCCAAACGCGCGTGCTCAACCGAATCCGAAGAGGATGACGACAGAGAACTGTGTGGAGCTCGATGCTTTAGCAGATCTGTTCGGCGCACGCGGATGCCAAAAAATTTCAAGCTTCCTTCGGACACTCCGAAGTTTGATGGCACGCAGGATCCGAAGGCCTGGCTCAGCGACCACCTCTCATCCGTCAAGTTGCACGATGGCAACAAGAACAACGCCCTGCAATGCCTTCAGCTGCAGCTGACAGGCGCAACCCGGATTTGGCTCAGCAGCCTGTCCTCAGGCTCCATCCGAAGCTGGGAGAAGCTGGCGTACAGTTTCATCCGAAACTTTAAGGGCACCAGCAAGAGGCCAACCTCGATCGAGGAACTACGGGCCTGCACTCAACGTACGAGCGAATCCATTCGCTCGTACATCTTGCACTGGTCCAACATCAAGAACTCCACGGCACACATCTCCGAGGAGAGGACGGTCGACACCTTCAAGGATGGTGTCAAGCGCCCGGACTTCAAGGAAGAACTTGGGCGTGTCAAGCCCAAGACACTTGACCACCTCATGGACATCGCCAACAGGTGGGCAGATGGCGAGGATTCCCTCCATCGAGCACATTCGGTTGAGGAGGACGAATACGGCCACAGACGCGAACACCATAGCAAGCGAAGATCGCGCATCTACGACAATCGCGACATACCCGACATGGTTGCGGCTAGCTACGTTGAACGCCGCAACGACAACAACCGCAGCAGCGGAGGATACCGCGGAGGCAACTTCCATGACGGAGGACGCCCAACACAAACATGGCAATGCCGCGGCTGTGACGAAGAGCCCTCGGCATATGAAAAGTTGTCGGGTCCCTGCACCATCCACTTCTACATCGACAAGCAGGATGGCAAAAAGAAGGCCAACCACATGCTCAAGGACTGTCTTGAGTTACAGAAACTCAGCGAGGGCCTCACCCAAATGCGACGTCAGATCATGAACCCTGGGTTCGGACCCACATCAGGTGACATTGCCCATAGAGCTCCTCCACCACCACCCGTGGGACCATCGAATCCCGCAATCGCACCCGCTCCAAACAACAGCATAGGTGGATATCCACCGCCAAAGGGTCCCTCATGATCCAGAAGGGATGCCCTACTAATAGGGTGCAAAATAAAATCACCCGACAGGTCAGCCTCGCTGTAACCGCTCCGCTAGCCATCCCTGAGTACCTCAGTGGCTCGGAGTCCTGCATTACGTTCGACTGTTCGGATCACCCCTACCAGATCCCTCGCCTAGGTCATGCTGCCCTGGTGCTCGAGGTGCAGATCGGAGGATTCGAGATGAGACGCGTCTTCATGGATGGCGGCAACTGCATCAACCTGATGTTCGCTAGCACCCTCGCAGCGATGCGGATCCCTCTGTGCAGTCTGGAACAATCCGATACAACGTTCCACGACATAGTCCTAGGGAAGGGCATATATCTGTGACACCCCCGGGATTAGGGCTAGACAAATCCCAGACCTCTGTCTCATATAAGCCTAACCTAAATCTCGAAAGCATACAGAGAGAGAATGGATAACACAACAGTGACCCTATGACACAAAAATTATTACAGCAAGCTCATAACTGAGCAAAGAACCAAAATATTACAAGCAGAGGTCACTGACCACAAACATCAAACAACGGAAGGCAAATTATGATATTAAGTATAGCAAACTTAACAAATGGCCTAAGAGTCCTGAAGCATAACGATGTCGTCCAATCCGTAGATCCCAGGCTGCTGACTGGGAACTCCAAACTACTCGTCGATGTCGATGCCGTGAAGAACACATCTTCTATGGTAACACTTACTCTTGTGCAAAAGTATCAACGAAGCAAGGGTGAGTACAGGGTGTACTCCGCAAGACTTATGGATGATGGAGTTATTTTTCACAAAGCCATCTTTGTTTGTAAAACAAGAGGGAGAATAATCTCGACTAATCAGAATATTTTAAAAGGGGATAAGAGAGTGGTATCACTAGCTTTGATCATCTCTTGATATCCACCAAATCATCATCAGCTGAACCTACCTAGGATCACCCCCACGTACCCATGAGGAAGCATCCTTAAGCACATGTTGATTTACCAAGTTTTATGATTAGGTTCAAGTTCTCTATGATCTTTGAATCTGGTTTCCAAGTCATCCATAACCGTGGACATGGCTTTTCGAAAAAAATTAACCCTACAGGGGTGTACAACTTTACCCACACGTACCAACCGATTCTTAATGCCAAGCTATAAGCCCTCTTCCTTGGAAGGCCGGCAGAGAGTGGTTGACCACGACCTTTACCTTGATTTCACCGAGACCATGAGTCACGCACTAGGGAGATGCCACCGTAACGGGTCGAGTCCCGAAGACAGTCACTACTGATGTGTGCTGGGTTCAAGATTACGGATGCCAGGCATCTTGTCGTGGTGGTGACACAGCAGATGCCATGGGTAGGCTAAAGTAAGGGGCCAATGGATGCTAGTGGGATCTGGGGAGGGAAGATGCAGTTGATTCTACACACAAAAGACTAGGGCAAGGATCTTTATTTCTCCTTCCTTGGGCTACAAGTGCTCCTTGAGATGTATACAAGGAGAAAAGTAGAACTTTACCAGCCTAACGGTACTAAATGAGCCGATGCCCTCTTCACGGTCCAAGCCTCCTCTTATAAAGGAGAGTCTTGGGTTCCTTTAGGGCTGATGTGGCAAGCATATTCGAGGAATATGCTTGTCCCGAAATAGTAGTTTGGTGGCCTCCTTTCCCTGTCGCCCTCCTAACGACGGCAAGGTTCCAGAGGGCCCCTCCCGCGCGCCTCGGGCTTCAGGACTGTCACCTCCGTGACCTCCTTCTGCCCCTCTGTCACTCTGCGCATTTGTCCCTTGCGCTTGGCTCCGCTCAGATTCTCCCTAGCCTGCGGCTAGAGTTTGACTTTAGGCTTCTCCTTCTCCTGCAAGCTTCGCATCATTCGGCTCCGCCTCGCGTAACTCGGCTCGTCCTTCACCTGCATTAAGATTATTCGGGCTAACCCGACCGACATACGCAGTACCTCGGCCGGGTAATGCCCTGCCATTACCATAAGGGTCCTGCCCTTTCCTATATCGGCCGACCTCTATAGGATTCGGCCGACTCAGACTGTAACTCGGAGACTGGACGGAGGACATCCTTTCGTCTTTCCCCGTCCTTACCCTATCCGAGGTCACCTCCCCAACATTAGTCCCCGAAGCTGGTGCGGCCCCACTGATAACTTCAGCTGGGTCATATCAGTTTCATGATATTCGTTCTGCATTGTTTCCGAGTTATACTTTTCTCGCTCGAGGTATCATTCTATCTTCTTGTGTACGTATCGTCCTACGTGTCATACTCATCATTGTTTCTCTAGTTTTTTGTTCCTCTATAGTAATTACTGACAGGCTACAGTTACTACTGCGCATGTCGTGTCGGCGCTGCGACGCCTCATGAGCCGTTTCCGTTGGGGATCGTGATCTTCTCTTCCATGGTGTGGTCCTTGGTGCGGTTCCACTTAGAGGCGTGCATTCATGCGGCGCACACGATCTACACGGTCAACCGCCACACCCACGATCCCGCTACCTCGCAGGCAGCTCGGTTATAAAGAGGGGCGCGGCGCTGGGGGATTCACTTCCCCCTTCGCTCACCTGCGCCCTTCTCCTACCTCTCACCTTTGCGCCCGTTCGTGCTTCCGCCGCCGTGCGCTCGTCTGAGTCCTTGACGGCAGGGATCCCGCCGTACTGCTTCGTCGCCTTCGTCCCTGCTCGCTCGCTCCGGCAGCATCGTCGGTGAGTTCCACCGGTCCAATAGCCTAGCTTTTCCTCTTGAGATCTCTATTTTTCTTCTGTACTCGTGCGACAGTTCTTTCTCTGCTCTGCCGCCGTTTTTGGGTAGAACCACGACGGGGCCTTGCAGTTCTAGATTTTCCTCCGCCGCTATCTCCTCCTCCGTAAATTTCTCCGGCGATCTCATGTCGAGCTCTGTCAGCGGAGCGCTTGTTGAGGATGACGATACTACATCTGGGCCCGAGCGGGGCTCGTGGCAGGGCTCCTCCGTCACTCGCCGCGAGGTCGAGTGGCTAATCCGGACTCGCCGTATTCCTGCCGAGGTAGCTTGTCGCTTACCCGGCAGCGAGTCCTCTCCTGACCTCAGGGAAGGCGAGTATGTAGTTTTCAAGTCGCATTTCGCACGCGTCTTTGGTCTCCCTCTCAGCGACTTTGCTAGTGAGTTTCTCGATTATTTCGGCCTTCAGCCGCATCATCTTCCCGCCAACGCCATTGCCTCTCTCTCTGCCTTCATCTCTGCCTCGGAGGGATACTTCGGCCTATGGCCGTCCGTGCATGTCTGGTCAAAGTTTTTCCAGATTCGTTCCAACGTTGTCCCAGACAAATCTCTGCACCCCTTCGATAAGTTGCTCACCCAATGTGGAGCAGCGTCCATCACACCTCGGAGGAAATCCGAATTTCCTCGTGTCACGGGGCTAGAATCATGTAAGAAGTGGCACAAGTCCTTTTATGTCAAGAATACGGGGAATGAGGATAAGATTTGGTTCCCTGCCTTCTCCATTGGCCCTCCTTCCAAGAAGAACTGGACCTATAATCCGAGGAAGAGTCATGCTTTGGCCGAGGCTTTTGAGATTTGGCTGAAGGAACTGATCTGCTCCGGGCTACGCGGCGAGGATCTGATGACTACCTTCGTCAGCGGCTGAATCTGCCCATTCCAGAAACACACACACAAACTCTGCTATATGAGCGGTCCCCTCGACCCCAACCGAGTCTCGACGGTGGAGCTGGACAACTACCTCATCTTCAAGCGTGTCCGGGCTATCTTTAAAACGGAGATGCCGGAGGATTGGGCTTGGGGACTGAAGCCGTTCAGCCGCGAGCATCCCCCACCTGAAGTAAGCTTACTTATTAGTGTTTTGCTCCTTAATTGCGTTCGTAACTCTCTTTGCTAATTCTTCTCCTTCTTGCCCTGCAGAGGTTTGAGGAGCAGAAGAATGAGGACGCCGAGGTTTTGTCACTCCCGTGGCCTACGGATCGAAATACTCCGGATAGTGGGGAGCCGGACTCAGAAGAGTTCGTCCCCAAGTCTGATCTCACTCTGGCTCGCGCTCGTGGCAAGACCCCGGCCCACGAAGCGGAAGGTGATTCGGACGAGGTCCAAGTTCTAGAGGTAGTTGCCGCAATGCCAATTTCTTATGCATTTCCAGCTTCTACTTTCTTAGCTAATCCGGCCTGTCAGGTTCATGACGCCGAGCGTCTTGCCTCCCGGCCTCCTGTTACCTCAGGGAAACGTGGTGCTCCCGCTGGTGCCTCAGAAACGTCCCCCAAGAAGCGAATGAAGAAGTTAGCTCCGCATCCTCCCAGGCGCAAGACCATGCCCGGGGTCACTAGGTGAGTTTCTTTTGCTTGTATTTCTTGTTTTTCTCTTTCTGCTTTTTGACTTGACCCCCTTTTTTTGTTTTTGCAGTGCCCCACTTTCTGTTAAGCCCAGCGGTCCCAGCATGACGAGTCGTACGACTCGGCAGCCGTCTCAGCCGCCTACTGAAGATACCAGGATTCCGAGTCCTGCTCGCGCTGCATCTCCTCCAGCTCCGAATCAGACGACACCTCGTCATGATGCGCCTGAGATTCCTCCCGTTGATGCTGATACCACTTAGCCAACAGATATTTCTACCGAACCTGCTGCCTCCTCTGTGAACCCTAATGTCTCCACTGAGCCTCTTTCGACCCCCGCGGTCTCTATAGTGACTCCAACTCCGGCTGAGGACGTCAATATCTCGGCGCCTTCTGCAACCGTGATTCCTCCGGCTCCTAAAGACGCCGCTCCTAGTGCCGAGGTATCAGCTCCTACTGATGCCTCTTCTAAAACAAGAAAGGTTGTCGTTATCAAGGCTTCCTCCTCTCAGAAAGGTCTTGCTGGCTCTTCTCAGCCTAGTATTGCCGATGCGCTGCACAAAGGGGTTGCTTCTGTCAAAGCCTCCGTTACCCCGGCCGCCAGCACCCAGCTCGCTCTTCACAAAAGCCCTGCGGCAGCGGTGGCTACACAGCACGTCCGAGGTAAAGTCCTAACTCGCACGGAGAGTGGGAACAGCCTCGACTCGCTGGTTGAGTATGCCAATAGTTGGAATGCTGCCGATCAGTTCGAGGGTAATCCAAGCAGCCAGCCGTTTCAACTCTCTGACATCAGCAGCCGCCTGCATCAGGCTGCCAAGATCGTTCTTGAAAGTGACAAGATGAATGAGGTAATTGTTTTTATGGAGTTTTGATTAGTTCTCCGGATACTATTATATATACTCTAGTCCCCGAAGCTTGCAAGCGAATAACTTGTTATTCGTTTGGAAGTTTTATGATGCTTTACTTAGTTCAGTTTTATCTTAGAGTTCGAACCTCCATCCAACTAGATCTGCATTAAATTTTGCTTGACTTGGGTCTATCTGAACTTCGAATATCCAGCCACCTAGGTCCGAGCTAAGTTTTTCTTTATTCGGATCTTGTATTAGCTCTGAATGTCCAGCCACCTAGATCCGGGTTAAGTTTCGCTTGACTCGGATCTGCTTTGGCTTCGAATATCCAGCCACCTAGATCCGGCTTAAGTTTCGCTTGACTCAGATCTGTTTTAGCTTCGAATATCCAGCCACCTAGATCCGGGTTAAGTTTTGCTTGACTCGGATCTGTTTTAGCTTCGAATATCCAGCCACCTAGATCCGGGTTAAGTTTTGCTTGACTCGGATCTGTCTTAGGCTTGAATACCTATTTACTATTTGCTCTATTGCTTAGGTTGCGCATAACCGGCGGACCGCCGAATTTCAAAGGCTGCTTTTTGCGCATAGAAAATTGCAAGAAAAGTATGAGAAAGTTATTCCTATGGTGAAAAAAGCTGGTAAGTCGACAAACTTTTTTGTCATCTCCGACGCTCTTATTGTTTTGTACACGAGATGTTGGCTCACTCTGTTGGTAAACAGGGAACATCAATAATCTTAACATCTGTCTTGATAAGAAAGTCAAGGCCCTGGAAGGTTAGTTAATCTTTTACTTTATATATTCCCCTTTGAAATGTGCACTAAGTTTCTTTTAACTCTTTTGGCTTTGGTAAAGCCGAGTTACAAACCTTTGCAGCATCTCACCAAGATTGCACGTCCATGCCTGATGTGATGCTGCATTTTTAGAACAAAGCGCTACTCACTTGGCGCAGCTGAAGGATAAAGATGACGAGATAGCTCGCTTGCGTGCCGAGGTGGAGGCCGTTAAGCACTCTCAGAAGTCTGAATTAGAAAAGGTCGATAGGAGTTCTCCGAGGAGAAAAATCGGCTAGCTCTGCAACTGCAGAAAAATAAAGAGCTCCTCGAGGCTGCTGAACTGAAGACACGGGGGATGAGCGAGGAGATCACTCGCTTTGAGAAGAGCAAGATTGACTGGGCTAAAGACCTTCAGATAATGCTGAGTTATATTCATCGTAAGCCTCTGACCGCGGCCGGGTTATCTTTTTCCTTTTCTTACTGCTGACTGATGCAATCGTGTTTTGCGCAGAACATTTTCCAGAAGCTAAGCCCGTGATCTCTAAAGCGGTCATTAGTGCTCGTGTGCGCCGAGGTGTTCCTGTTGACGCGGACTCGGAGTACTCGATGGAAGATTTCCTGGTTGCTGTTGGCGCTGCAGTTGGTCCGATTAAGATTATGGGCAGAGATTTGGTGCAGGCAGCTATTCGAGCCTACCATGTTCTCTGGCCAAATACTTCTAGGACTCCTAATATTGATGAGGTCAAATTGTTGGTGGAAAGATTAATGGCATCTGAGAGGCAGCTAAGTCTTTGGAGGGAATCGGCCGGACGAGCTGGTGCTGATATGGCTCTCACTGTCATCATGTCATGGTATGAAGATATTTCTCTTGATATTTTGAGAAATTTACGCACTGGTTCCCGTTGGGTTGAGGACCCAGACTTTGTCGCTCTTCGGCAAGCTCATGCCTTCCAGCTCGTTGAGTATGCCAATGTGCATACCTGGAACGAAGGTCCGAGTTTCCTTCCTAACCCAGAGGACGAGGTCGTAGTTGAGGATGCCTCGGATAACAACTCAGCTGAACAAGGAGAAGATGAGGGTGACTCGGCTACTTCTGGTGATTCCAGTTCGAGCTCAGATGGTAACGGCGACGCGCGATCCTCCTCCAAAGGTACTGGGCATTCTACTGCGCAAGCTGACGCTCCTCAGCAGCCTCGGGCTTCCTCCGAAGTCGCTCCTGGGTCTGTGGAGGGCGAAGGTAACCTCGGCCGAAGTTCCACCTACCTCGGAGTGCCCAGCCCCTGACCAAGTTATTGCCTCTCCGGCTAAAAACCTCTAAGTCATTTCTTACCCCTGGTATGCCGGGCGTATGATGTACGTGGAATATTTGTCTATCTTTTGTACGGTATGAATTTCTTTTACCGTGTGCCGCTGAGACATATATGGTTGTAATCGTTATTACTTTGTTTAACCGGTCTTGTTTATCCGAATCTTTGCTTTGGCGACCTTCAACTTCTTGAGTTTGGGGTATATATTTGCCTTTGTGCTCCCGTAGTTCGGCGTGCAATATCTCCTGACTTTGATAAACTTTGCCATTTGACCACTGTGGTTTGGACTGTTAATCTGGGTGTAGACCTCGAAGATCATACGAGAGCAAAATACTCTTACTCTGGGTGTCGAAGTTTGATATCCACTCTTGTAACAAAGGATAACCCCTACTTAGAAACAATATAGGACAGTCCCCGAGTCACTGCCTATGGTGCCGAGGTTTAATATATAAATCAAATTTAGAAATAATATAAGACAGTCACCGAGTCACTGCTCAAGGTGCCGAGGTTTGATATACAACTCAAATCTAGAAATAATATAAGACAGTCCCCGAGTCACTGCTCAAGGTGCCGAGGTTTAATATGTAACACAAAATCAAAAACGATATATGTCAGTCCCCGAGCCACTGCTTAGGCGCCGAAGTCTAATACATGAATCAAGCTTAGAAACAATATGGGGTAGTCCCCGATCCACTACTCAGGGTGCCGGGGTTTAATACATAAACCAATCTTAAAAACAATATAGTGCAGTCCCCGAGCCACTGCTTGAGGTGCCGAGGTTTAATACATAACATGAAATTTAAAACAACATATGGCAGTCCCCGAGTCACTGCTCTGGACGTCGAGGTTCAATACATAGTTGGTGCTCCATCCTGAGACATTACTTTACAATGTGTCATAGATGACTGCTGCGAGTAAAATAGATGGAGTAAAGCCACGTTCCATGGTATTTTTGATTCTTCGCCGGCTTTGTCTGGCCTGTTCTTTCCTGGTGATTGAGCATCGATTAGGTAATACGCATCATTGTGCAATGCTTTGCTCACGATGAATGGTCCTTCCCATGGAGGCGACAGCTTGTGCATGCCGGCCGTGCGTTGCACCAGCCGGAGAACCAAATCTCCTTCTTTGAACACTCTTGGATTCACCTTCTTGTTGTGATATCGTCGCAAGTTCTGCTAATAGATAGCTGATCTTGATAGCGCCAGCTCTCTGGCTTCTTCTAGCAGATCGACAGTATCTTGCCGAGCTACCTCATTTACCTCTGAGGTTGTATATTGGGTGACCCTTGGCGAGTCATGTATTATGTCGGCTGGAAGCACGGCTTCTGCCCCATACACTAGAAAAAATGGTGTATAACCTGTTGATCTGTTTGGGGTAGTCCTGAGGCTCCATAGTACTGCTAGTAGTTCCTCAATCCAACATCCTGCCGACCTTTGCAGCGGTTCGACAAGTCGTGGTTTTATTCCGGACAATACTAATCCATTAGACCTTTCCACTTGCCCATTGGATGCTGGATGAGCCACAAAGGCGACATCTAATCTTATGTGCTTTTCTTGGCAAAATCTAGCGAAAGCTCCTTCTGCAAAGTTTGTATCGTTGTCTGTAATAACACTGTGTGGGTATCCATATCTTAAGATAATATCTTTGAGGAATTTCACTGTTGTGGGCCCATCACATTTTTTTATTGGTTTCACTTCAATCCATTTTGTGAATTTGTCCACCATGACCAATATGTGGGTCATCCCACCTCGGGCCGGCTTAAATGGTCCCACCATATCTAAGCACCATACAGAAAATGTCCAGGTAATTGGTATCGTTTTTAACTCGGATGATGGCATGTGTATCTTGGTTGCATATCCTGGCAACCATTACATTTTTCGACCAGTTCTTTGGCTTCTTTCATGCTGTTGGCCAATAAAACCCATGCCTGAACGCTTTGGCCACTAAGGCTCGGGATGAGGCATGATGTCCACATTCTCCTTGATGTATATCTAGGAGGATCTCCTGGCCTTCTGCCGAGCTCACACATCTTTGCAATACACTTGTGACACTCCTTTTATACAGCTCATTGTTTATGATTGTATAAGCTTTAGCCCTTGTCATTGTCTGCCTTGCCAATATCTCGTTATTCGGCAAAATCGCATCTCTAAGGAAAGAGAATATGGGTTGCGCCCATATAGGTGTGATTTTCTCTGGTGTAGTCTCACTATCTATTTCCATATTCTCTGTCGACATAACTACCTCGGATTTCTCCATACTCATGCTTGCATCTGCTGTCTTTATTTTTGGGAATTCCTGGTTATATTGATTATCAATTTCCATCGGCACATTATCTTCTCTTGATTGTGCCAGAATAAAGATGGATTCGGACTCTGGTGACGGTGTTATTGATGGCTTCCTTAGGTGCTCTAGGGCGATACCTGGGGGAATTGACTGTCTAGTTGATCCTAATTTTGACAATGTGTCTGCGGCGTCGTTTTCTGCCCGAGGTACATGGTGAAATTCACATCCTTCGAAGTATCCACTGAGTTTTTGCACATGAAATCTATACAAAGCCATGTTATCATCCAACGCATCCCAATTGCCTGAGACTTGCTGTACTACCAGATCTGAATCTCCATAGCATAAGATTCAGCGTATGCCAATCTCTTTTGCCACCTTCAATCCATGGACTAGTGCTTCATATTCGGCTACATTGTTTGACGCGGAAAAATGTATCTGCAGCACATATCTTAGCTGATCTCTTTTTGGCGAGGTTAACACTATTCCTGCCCCCAAACCATTTCTTAGTTTGGAACCGTCAAAGTGCATCGTCCAATAATTCAGATCTGGTAATGGTGGTTCATATTGCACCTCGTCCCAATCTACGAAGAAGTCGGCCACAGCCTGAGATTTGATTGCATCTCTCCTATCAAATTGCGGAGCATAAGGTGACAATTCAATTGCCCATTTTGCTATTCGGCCACTTGCATCTTTGTTGCTCAATATGTCGGCTATGGGTGCTTCATAAATCACTTTGATGGGGTGCTCTTCGAAGTAATGTTTAAGTTTCTTTGCCGACATGTACACTCCATAAGCCATCTTCTGATAATGTGGGTAATTTTGTTTTGAGGCTGATAGTACCTCGCTTAGGTAATACACCGGCCTTTGTACTGATTTATCATCTTCACTTCGTTCTACCACGATCACAGCGCTCACTACTCTGTTGGTGGCCGCTATGTAGAGTAACATAGGCTCTTTCGATAATGGAGAAGCTAAGACGGGCGCTGTGACCAACATATTTTTCAATTCATGAAATGCATTGTCTGCTTGTGGAGTCCAAATGAACTTATCTGATTTTTTCATCAGCTGGTAAAGTGGTAGTGCTTTCTCTCCCAGCCGACATACAAATCGGCTGAGCGAGGCTAAACAACCTGTGAACTTTTGTACGTCATTTAGACATCTTGCCAATTCCATCCTTTCTACTGCCTTTATCTTTGTTGGGTTGGCCTCTATACCTCGGCTAGATACGAGAAAACCGAGCAATTTTCCCGCTGGCACGCCAAATGTGCATTTTTCTGGGTTAAGCTTCATTCGAAACCTACTCAGGTTCGCGAAACTCTGCCGTATATCATCCAGTAGCGTTTTGCTTTCTTTGGTTTTGATAACCACATCATCCATATATACTTGTACATTTTTTCCTATCAGGTCATGTAGACATTTTTTGCATGCATCTTTGATACGTCGCTCCTGCGTTGCGCAGGCCGAATGGCATGGTGCGATAGCAATAAGCCCCGTACGGGGTAATAAACACAGTCTTTATTTGATTGGCCGGATTTAACGGTATCTGGTGAAAACCAGAATACGCGTCTACAGATGATAATAGTTCACAACCAGCGGTCAAATCAATGACTTGGTCTATTCTAGGTAAAGGAAAAGGATCTTTTGGACACGTCTTGTTCAGGTTCGTGTAATCGATACACATTCGCCATACAATGGCTACATTTGGATCATCCTTCTTCTTTTCTACTAGCATCGGGTTTGATAGCCAATCCGAATACAGCACCTCCATGATGAATCCGGCCGCAAGGAGCCGAGCTATTTCATCCCCTATTATTTTTCTCCTATCTTCGGTGAAGCGGCGGAGAGGTTGCTTCACCGGCCTTGCTCCTGGCCTTACATTTAGAGAGTGCTCAGCGAACTCCCTCGGCACACCTTGAAGATCCTGAGTCGACCATGCGAAGATATCCCGATTCTCACGGAGGAAGTTGGTGAGCTCGCTTTTCTATTTAGCATCTAGGCCGACACCAATAGTGACGGTGCGCTCTGGGAATTGCTCATCTATCTGGAACTTTTTTGTTTCTTTAGCCGGCTGAAAGGAGACACTTCCATGTGGGTTGGCTAATGCCGGCATATTCAGCTGTGCCGACTGAGCGAGGGCTGATACCTCCTGAATCCTTCTTTTTTCCCTTGCTATTACCAATGGTTCGGCCAAATTTGACCCGGCTGAAGCACATTCCATTGACTTCCTGTAATCCCCTGCTACTGTTATCACCCCTTGCGGTCCGGGTAATTTCATTTTCAGATAACTTACATGGCAGCTGCTCATGAATTTGGCCAACACTGGCCGTCCGAGTAGAGCATGATAACAACTTTCTAGATCCACCACTTCAAACTCTAAGTTTTCTGCTCTGCAGTTATCTCTTGTGCCGAATAATACATCCACTCGAACCTTACCAATGGGTTCGCATGAAAGTCCTGGTACTATCCCATGGAAAGTGGTCCTTGTGGATTGCAGCATGTTCTGCGATATTCCGAGTTTATGCATTGTATCTTTGTACATGATGTTGATACTGCTCCCATTGTCAATGAGTACCTTTGAAAATTTCACATTAATGCTTGGTCCGACAAATCTCGGATCTAACACGAGTGCATACGACCCTGGACTCGGCATTATCTTGGGGTGATCCTTTATGCTCCAGGTTACCTCCTGATCTGACCAAGGCACATATCTTGGTACTGCCAGCATCACTGCATTTACTTCCATATGCCGGCGCTGCACACTCTGCTTGTCTTGCTGTTCTGTTGTGAACACGCAATACGACTGATGATGTTCTCTGTAATCATTGCGTCCATTATTTCCTGGATTTGTCCTTCCATCCGGACCTTGGTTTATCACTTGATGCACTGCATCCCTCCGGTCTGAGTTGTCATACCTCGGGGGAGGAGGTGATAACATCAGTTGCTGTGCATTTGCTCCAGTCAACTGCGGCTGATGCTGCGGATGTGCCTGGAGAGGCGCCGCTTGTATGCCTGCGGGGTTTCCCATTGCATTTTTCATCCATGCACATTGGCGGGTCGTATGGTTGGCTGGCCTGGCTAGGTTTGACGTGTGAAATTTACACGACTGATCTAACATAGACTCGAACGTGTACTTCGGCCTCTCTTGCCATTGCTTCTTTTGTTCTGGTGTCCACTATCTTTTTCCTTCATTCCTTGGTGTCCATTGCTGAGGACCATTCTTTTGCCGTTGAGTGGTTCCGTGACTCGGTTGATCTTGCGCTACTGCTGCCACCTGGGCTAAAGCATATCTATAATCCGGTCTCTCTTCTCTTCTTCTTCCTCTGAAGTCATTGCGCCTGGATGACCCGGCCATATCTCTTGCATATTGATCTTGATGCTCCCGATGATCTGCCAACATTAATTCTGGTTGCGTCGGATCTCCCAATGCATAGGAATCCGCTATTCTGATGGTTTCTGCCAATGTGGTTGGCATATCTCTTTGCAGTCGCTGCCATAACACACTGGCATAGCGGCATCCTTGAGCGAACCAAGCTATTGCTTGTGATTCTATAACTCCTTCACACGAGTTTCTCAGGTTACACCATCGAGTTAAAAACTCTCTGCCCGTCTCATTCGGTCTTTGCTTGCACATGGCTAATTGTTGCGGCCTGTTTGGCCTCTTGTAAGTACTGGTAAGTTGCTAACGAACATTTCTTCAAAATCCAACCAACAGTTGATGCTGCCTGCTGGCAGATTATTCAGCCATACTCTAGCTGGTCCTTCCAACATTTGCGGGACATACCACACTGCCCATCGTAAATTCCCACATGCTATTTTCACAGCAGTGGCATAATCAATCAACCAGTCTTGTGGTTTGATGCTCCCATTATATGTTTTTGTGCCTCTTGCCAGCTGAAAATTCGGCACAGGTGGTTCGCCCATGATCCGTGGTCCGAAGCATGTCGGACCCGGTGGACCCTGTTCTTCCAGCAACTCGGATCGGTATAGCCGGTCTAGCTTTACTCTGGCATCATTTGACGGCAAATCTCTGTATAGAACTTTGTCCTGCATTCCATAGTGGTTATTTCCACCATGGATCGCATATTCCATCTCGGAATAACCATCATTGTACCTTTCATTTACCTGATTGTGGCGAGCTGGTCTCGCTTCTCTTTCCTGCCGAGGTTCATGTCTCGGCTGCAGGTTGTGCGGCGGTTCTCTCCTTCCTTCGACCGGGATATTGTTCTCGTAATTTCCTCTTCCGAGTTCTGCTCTGCCTAGATCTCCATTGCCTCGGCTTCCGCCGCCTTTCTTAGCACGGCCGGGGTTCCTCTCGCCACTGTTACCTCGGCTTCCATTGCCTCTGTTCTCGTTTGCTTTCCCGGCTATGGCCGGATCATATGGAACAATTTGCTTGTTTCTCTTTCCCGAAGTTACCGCTCTGTCCTTTCGTGCATTGTTTCCGGGTGAAGATGATGCTGCCACAGATAAGGCAGGTGCTGCTCCAGCCGAGTGAACCATCCGCGAAGCCCCTGGCCTCGCCGGATCTGCCCTGAGCATCTCTTCATTCTGCTGGTTCGCAATGCGTACCAGCTCATTCAGTCTTTCTTGCTGTTTCTGCCGGGCTTCGCTGGTCAATCCCTCTAACTCTAATGCTGCGGCATTTGCCGCTCTCAGATTCTTTGCCGGGGTACTGTACCTCGGCAAGCCTAGATCAACTGATTCCGCCTTATGAGCATCATGCTCCTTGTTGATATCATCTATGAGGTTCTTTCCTCTTAATCTCAAATCGTCAACCCATTCAGGAGCAACGTCAAGCTTGTTTGCTTTGGCATATTCTTGCAGGGTCCTGTTTAAGGACTCCCGCAAGGCCAACACCTTTTTTGCCTCTACCAGCACCTTTTGCCTGGTTTCTTCCAATTCTGCCTAGGCATTTGCCGGATCAAGTATCGGTGCTACAGGTGTAGTCAAGTTATCTATAGTTGCCTGAAGAATGTTTTCTGGTCTTTCCAGAGGTGGCCCTCTTACCCTTGGTGCCTTTGGGGTTGTTCCCTACACCTCGGTCCGGTTGGCCGCTGAGGGGATTACCTCGGTGGGTTGTGGAGCTGTCTGCTTGGGCGCGACCTGTACACCCGCCGCTGGGTCTCTGCTTGATCCGGCACCTGCTGCTCCCGCCTGCACCCCGGCCGCGACCATCACCTCGATGTTGCCGTTTGGGCGCGCTCCGCGCGGACGGCTCGTGGCGCTAAGGCGAGGTTCTCCTGCAACAACAACCCGGTGAGGATAAACGCCGGAGATGTCGACGCCGACGTAGACCTGGTGCATGCCCAAGCTGATGAAGACGCCGTTGCGAGGGGGAGTTTTTCCCTTGAAGCTGCTCGCGTTGTCGCTGACGTAGTCACAGAGATCAAATCTCCGGACCAAGCCAGAGACAATGCGCTCGCCAGTGTTGATGAAGTTTCCCGTCCGGATCGTGACTCCAGCTAGCACCGCTGCTGGCCCCATGGTGGGCGCCAACTGTCGTGGTGGTGACACGGCAGATGCCATGGGTAGGCTAAAGTAAGGGGCCAATGGATGCTAGTGGGATCTGGGGAGGGAAGATGCAGTTGATTCTACACACAAAAGACTAGGGCAAAGATCTTTATTTCTCCTTCCTTGGGCTACAAGTGCTCCTTGAGCTATATACAAGGAGAAAAGTAGAACTTTACCAGCCTAACGGTACTAAATGAGCCGATGCCCTCTTCACGGTCCAAGCCTCCCCTTATAAAGGAGAGCCTTGGGTTCCTTTAGGGCTGATGTGGCAAGCATATTCGAGGAATATGCTTGTCCCGAAATAGTAGTTCGGTGGCCTCCTTTCCCTGTCGCCCTCCTAATGACGGCAAGGTTCTAGAGGGCCCCTCCCGCGTGCCTCGGGCTTCAGGACTGTCACCTCCGTGACCTCCTTCTGCCCCTCTGTCACTCTGCGCATTTGTCCCTTGCGCTTGGCTCCGCTCAGATTCTCCCTAGCCTGCGGCTAGAGTTTGACTTTAGGCTTCTCCTTCTCCTGCAAGCTTCGCATCATTCGGCTCCGCCTCGCGTAACTCGGCTCGTCCTTCACCTACATTAAGATTATTCGGGCTAACCCAGCCGACATACGCAGTACCTCGGCCGGGTAATGCCTTGCCATTACCATAAGGGTCCTGCCCATTCCTATATCGGCCGACCTCTACAGGATTTGGCCGACTCAGACTGTAACTCGGAGACTGGACGGAGGATGTCCTTTCGTCTTTCCCCGTCCTTACCCTATCCGAGTTCACCTCCCCAACACATCTCTTGTTCCCGGCCATGCTTACCTACCTGTTATGAATGCACCTCCTTCACCTCCATTCAAGAACATCCAAGATGCGTATTTCAAATGGAAAGCCCAAACTATGTGACTCATGGAATATACTCGGCAAGTTAGTTGGTCGAGGGGGTTTCCAGGCCCCCGTGTGGTTGTATGCTCGTCTCGGTCCATAGGCAAGAACTCGGGTCCTAGTAGTGGCAAGTATGGGACTGCAAAAACCACAACCCACCATGGCCTCCCATACAAGCCTGAGCATGTTTAAGTTTCATCTCTGATCTTACCACGTCATCCTGTCATACTAGGTTCATTCACAGCTCTGATTCATCAACCGGATGGACCAGTGGTAACAGCTAAGCATGGCTAAGCACAACAGAGATAATACCTCTAGCAACGCTTCACAAGCTCAAATCCTAGTTATGCTAGGAGCAGTGGATCAGGGAATATAGTCTTCAAAGGTAACATGCATCAGATAGGATTACTCTATCTATCGATAAAAGACTTTAGAATCGTATGCACATGGCAAGAATGTAAATACTTTGAAATCATAGGATTATATCATGTGTGGGGCTTCGCTTGCCTTTGCTAGTTGATATCTGGAAAGCAGAGCTTCGAGCATCTGGTACTTGACTTGATTACAGTTGTTCAAGTATTGGTCTTCAAGCTTCGACGGTGTTAATCTCGGTCTTCGATGGTGTTGGCCTCGGTCTTCGATCTCGATCTCGATTCCGATATCGTATTCTACTGGAGAAGAACCAAATACCGGAAATAAAGGAAACAATCAACACATGGCATCGATGCAATGCTCAATCAAGTATGATGATATGACAAGTTACAAAGTTATTGAAATTGAAACCCTAAACATGCTTGGTCATTTTAAACGGAGTCCGAGGGTTCCAAACCCTAACTCGGGGAAACTCCGGAAGCTGACGAGAGGGTTCCTTTTGTTCCTCTAATTAAACTTGTCATGAGAGGTGGTTAACAATGCATGATTATAGCTTAAAGAGGCAGTTCTCATTTTTCTGAACATTTTGATATATTATTTGCATTTTTCTGAATTACAGAATAAAAGTTATTGATTTTATAAGTTTTATTCATTTTCTGGAATTATTTAATTAAATAAAACCTTTACTACGTCATTATGACATCAGCATAGGGGGTTGGGTGTTTCTTCCTGGGGCTGGGTCTAGCCCCAATCACAGACATGTGGGGTCAGGGACCACGTCACTGTCACGCAGGCAAGACTTGGTCAGCGCCCACGTCAGGCACACGCAGGCGCCACGTCGACGCCACGGTGGCGCCACATGGGCTCGCCGGAGAACGGCCAGGCGGTGGCGGTTTTGGCGGAGCTAGGGGGCTTCATAGGCTACACGGAAGGGGGCGTTCGAGCGAGGGTGACACGGCAGACCTAACTATGGCGGCGCCGCTGGCTATTGGTCGCCGGAGATGGCGGCTCGACGACGGGCAGCTATAGCCGATGGCGGCGTTCGACGCAGGAACAGACCAGAGAGGGAGGAAGACAACGAAGTGGTCTAGGAGGACCGGAGACTCACCCTCGATGTGTGTTTGGCCTCGGCGAGGGCAGAGGAGGACGGGGTCGACGATAATGGCGAAGGCAGTGGTCGTCGGATGCGGGAGAGACGGAGTCGATGGCGACGATTGCGAGCGAGTGGGGCCGATTCCTTCTGGGAGATGAACCTACGCAATGAGGCGGACCTTGTGGCAGCCTTGGTTGAGCGAGGGGAGGCCGGAAACGGCGGTGCTACGCGGCGGCCGAAGCTAGGGTTCGGGAGATCGTGAGAGCTTGTGATAGAGAGTGAGAGGGAAGGAGATAAGAGGATGGGGAGAGAGAGGGCAGCGCTGCGATCTTATCTCCTGCTGGACGCGACGAACGGTGATGAGCGAGCGGCACGGATTGACGGCGAGGGCGTCGGCACGCAGTTACTTCCCGTCGTAGTCAAAGACGACGAGGAACAGAGGGCCGAAGAGGTATGGGCCTGGGTGGGCCAGATGTTGGGCCAAAGTGGGCTGCTGGGAGCGCGCTAAGCGACGGGGAGAGAGAGGGGAGGAGATGGGCTTGGCCCAGTTAGGTTAGAAAGATGTTTTCTTTCTAGAAATGTTTTTCTTTTTCTGTTTTACTTTCTCCTTTGTAGATTCAAATTCAAATCTATTTTGTATAATTTCAGAAATACCAAAACTTTTGTAAAATATAATAAAAACACTTAGGGGCTCTTCCATACTATTTGGGCTCCTTAAGTTTTGGGGTTTTCAAATTATTTTCGAAACCATTTGAAGGTTTTCAAAGAGAGAGAGAGGAAATTAGGGTTTTAGGATTTTGCTTTTATTTCTTGCATACCTTTTTAAATGATGATGCTCATGAATGCACATTCAAACCCTAATATCTATTTAGTAAAACTAGGGTTGTTACAATATCCCCTGGGAAAGATATGGCTCGACGTCATCTTCGGCAAGCCCGAAAACTTTTGGTGTGAGTGGCTCGAGTTTGAAGTGGTGGATTGGCCATCACAGTACCACGTCATCCTCAGGCGTGTAGCATTCGCAAGATTCCTAACAGTACCGCACTACGCGTACATGCTGTGCAAGATGCCTGGGCCCAAAGGCGTCATCCCAGTCCAGGGAAGCTTCACCTGATTGGACCACTGCGATAGATATTTCAACAGAATCTCCCAGGCGTTCGGCATGCAAGAGGAGCTCACGAGGCTCCGAGAGGTGAAAGACAACGGGGCACCCCCAGTCGCCAGGCAAAACTCACTTGATACATCGTTCGACTCCACAGTCAACACGAAAAAGGTGCAGGTCCACCCAACCGACGCCTCCAAGACGGTACTAATCGCCAACGACCTTAGCCCTGCATAGGAAAGCGCGCTCGTCGAATTCCTGCGTCAGCGCTGGGAAATCTTCGACTGGTGTCTTGCAGACATGCCAGGAGTTCCCAGGGAATTCGCCGAGCATGCACTCAATGTGTTTCCAAACACCAATCCCATCAAACAGTCCATCCGACGATTGTTCGAGCCACAAGCCGAAGCCGTCGGAGTCAAAGTCAACAGACTGCTCGATGCCGACTTCATCCAGGAGATCAAGGAGAACGAGTGGCTAGCCAACACTGTGCTGGTCCCTAAAAAGGATGCGTGGACTTCACGTAGCTCAACAAGCACTGCCCCAAGGATCACTTCCCCCTACCGCGGATCGATCACATCATCGATTCGACCACCGGATGCGATAAGCTCTTCTTCCTCGATGCCTACTCAGGCTACAATTAGATTCGACTGAAGGTCAAAGATCAGGAGAAAACGGCGTTCATCATGCCGTCTGGAGTGTTCTGCTACAACACCATGCCCTTCAGCCTGAAGAACGCAGGTGCCACGTACCAGCGATTCATGCAGGCGTGTCTAAAAAACCAGATCAGTCGAAACATACAAGCCTATGTCGACGACATAGTCATCAACACAAAGGAGGCCAAAACATTGATCGACGATCACCGCGAGACGTTTGATAACCTTGATCCCTACAAGATCAAGTTGAATCCAGAAAAGTGCGCCTTCGGTGTCCCATCTGGCCAGTTACTTGGCTACTTCATCTCCCAGCGAGGGATCGAGGCGAACCCGAAGAAAATCCGGGCCATACTTACCATGGAGAAGCCGAAGAACATTAAAGGTGTCTAGAAGCTAGTTGGGCGCATCGCGGCGCTGAGCAGATTCATCAGCCGCATGGGTGAGAAGGCCCTGCCTTTCTACCAGCTACTATGCAAAGAAGACAAATTCAAGTGGACACCCAAAGCAGACGATGCATTCGAAGATCTGAAGTGTCTGCTCTCCACCTCGCATGTCCTGGTCATGCCAAAGGAACGCGAGCCTCTACTGCTATACATAGCAGCCACGCATCAGGTGGTAAGCACCGTACTCGTGGTCGAATGACCCAAAGATGGCAAGACCCATGGGGTCCAACGCCCAATCTACTACCTCAGTGAGATACTGACGCCAACAACACAAAGGTGCCCTCACTACCAGAAGCTCGCCTACGACGTGTTCATGATGGCTCATCGGCTGAGCCACTACTTTTAGGAGTATCAGATAATGGTCGTTAACAAGGCGCCACTATCCAACATCCGGAACAACCCCGAAGCCATGGGACGCGTAGCCCTGTGGGGCATCGAGCTATCCCCTCTAGATATAGTCTACGAGCGGCCGCAAGGAGATCAAATCTCAGGTCCTCCCTGACTTCCTAGTTCACTGGATGGAGCTCCAGCTGCCAGACACCCTGGACATGACGCAGTCATGGACGATGCACTTTGACGGCTCCAAGCGCGAGGCTGGAGCAGGAGCTGGCGTCATACTGACATCCCCGCAAGGTGACAAGATGAAATACGTCCTTCGAATGAAATTCCGCGCCTCCAACAACGAGGCCGAATACGAGGCCCTCATCCACGGCATGAGGATGGCCAAGATCTGCCGCGCAACGCGTCTAGTCATCTACGGTGACTCGAACCTCGTCGCCCAGCAGACGATGAATGAGTGCGACGCACACGCTGCTAACATGATCGCGTACTGTGCGCTCTACAACTCACTCGAAGGAGACTTTGATGGCTGCGAGCTTTGACACGTTGGAAGGGAAACCAACAAGGAAGCCGGTAGACTCGCCAACATTGGCTCCACCTGCACACGGGTGCCACCTGATGTGTTCCTCGAACAAATATGCGTACCTTCCATCAAAAGGAAATTCCCCAAGGGATCACCCGAAGAAGCAGAACACTCGGGGGCTGCGCTACCCGAAGGTGACGAAGGGCCCAAAAAGCTCGAAAAGCTCGACATAGAGGCCGAACTCATCAGCCTGATGCAGTTCATGGCGATCGAGGAGACATGGACGTAGTCGTACCTTCGGTACCTGCTCCACAAGTAACTTCATGACGACCCGATAGATGCCCGACACATATCTCGCCGGTCCAAAGCATTCACTCTTCACAATGGCGAGTTGTACAAGTGCAACATTTTGGGTGTGCTCCAAAGATGCGTCACCATCGGTGATGGCAAAACTATCCTCCAAGATATCCACGAAGGCATCTGTGGTCACCATGCAAGCAGCCGGGCCCTCGTCGCCAAAGCTCTGCGAGCTAGATTTTATTGGCCAACGGCCATGAACGATGCTAAGGACATCGTCCGAAGGTGCAACGGCTGCCAAAGGTTCGCGGACAAGCCACACGCACCAAGATCAGAGCTCGGGCCCATACCACTGGCCTAGCCATTTTCCCAATGGGGCCTCGACATGATCGGCAAACTGCCAAAGTCCTCGCCAGGAGGCCACGTCTTCCTACTGGTCGCAGTCGACAAATTCACCAAGTGGATCGAGGCCATGCCCATCACCAACCAAAGCGGCAAAACGGTCTTCAAATTCTTCGAGTCCATAGTCTACAGGTTCGGCGTGTCGCACAGCATCATCACAGACAATGGCTCGAACTTCATCTCGAACGAATTCCAGGACTTCTGCGAGGGCCTTGGAATCAACATATCATATGCCGCGGTGGCGCACCCACAGACCAACGGGCAGGTCGAAAAGGCCAACAGCCTCATAGGCGGAGGCATCAAGAAACGCCTGCTCAGCCCACTCGAACGGCTTGCGGGATCCTGCGCAGAGGAGCTACCCTCTGTCCTCTGGAGCCTACGCATAACGCCGAACAGCGCAACTGGATTCACACCTTTCTTCATGGTGCACGGAGCCGAAGCCGTACTACCTACCGAGGTACGCCACAAGGTCCCACGGTTCATCGCCTACAGCAAAGCCGAATTGACGAACGCACTCGAAGATGCCATCGTCACACTTGACGAGGCACGCGACATCGCCGCGGCTCGCTCAGCGGTCTACCAGCAGAGCCTTCGCAACTACCACAGCCGATGGCTGCGACCAAGGTCCTTCGTCGAAGGAGACCTCGTCCTACGACTCAAACAAGAGCGGCCTAAAAAGCTCGAGTCACCCTGGGAAGGACCCTACATCGTCACAGAAGTCATCCCAGGTGGTGCCTATCGCCTCAAGGACATCGCGTCAGGATTCGAATACTCCAATCCCTGGAACATCGCGTGTATGTGATGCTTCTACCCCTAGTTATCCCTTTGCTTTCAGTAAGGCTACTCAGCCAAGGCTACTCAGCCGAACAATGTACCTCCTCGATTATGATATGAATAAAATCTAAGTGTCCCACCCGAAAACTTATTTTACCTTGCATTACTTTTCGCTATAACACGCTCGGGGGCTCTGCCTCACCTCACGACTTCGTCGACTGAGAATAACGCATGTAACCTGAGTAGCTGACCACGTCAGGCTAACTAAAAGGACATGCATACAACAAAGGCACCACGTGCTAGCATAAACAAACTTTACAGAAAAAGGGCATAACAAGCCAACTCGAATATATACAAGTTTTACATCTATCTTTTTACAGGGTCTATCTTTTCTAAAGAATTATGTGTGCCCAATGCTCAAAAAGATCCACGATCTCTTCGCATACTGCCTAACAGCGGCATAATGTGGAGGCATATCCCAGAGGCCACCATATGGTCGAAGGGGCGGACTAGCTGCCACCGCCGTGAGATCAACATCAGGGCGATGCAGTCGAACAAGCGAAAGGGCAGCTTTCACCCCTACAACCAGCTGGTACCTCACCAACTCCCTCGCGTGATTCACGTCCCGAAACTTCGACAACAAACCCCAAAGGGTGGACAGTGCCTCGTCCAGAGGAAACATGACGTACATAATCGATGCCAAGGAAGTCTTCACCTGCCTCATCACCCGCGACACTTGATGAACACGATCATGCACCGTCGCAAGGATGGTGGCCCGGTCACGGTCCATCCAGAAGAAGCCTCTGGCTTCCATGTCCTATTGGGTCAGGCAGTTGATCCGAACTGCAACGTGCTCCTTATCCTCCCTGGGAACAAGGTTGACACCTGCAGAACATTCAGAATAAGGTGACATGCAAACAAGGCGCATCCGAAAACGAGCAGCAGCTCAAGAATACTTACATTGCAGTTGTTCGCTCAACTGCCGCAGCTCCCCCATCAAATACTCCTCCCTGGCAGTAGCTCGCTCCGCCTTCGACTCCCACACGTCCGCGTGACCCCGAACGCCAAGGATATCCTTCTCCAGGATGCGGACGCGGTCACGAAGAAAAACAAGATGCGACGCATCATCCAAAGATGGTCGCGGCTGAGGGACAGTCGAAGTATCCATGGGAGCCTCACCCGAAGGTCCCTAAAGGCAAGCAAGTAAGAATATGAACAACACATTTCTCTGGCAACAGCTCGAAGCATCATTTATATACATCAAAAATGCACTATGTGGCACAAGGAGAAATTGTTCGATGAAATATTGCAGCAACAGAAGAAGAAAAGCTATCCTAGCTACAACAGATTTAGGCGCCCGCATCCGGGGTAGCATCGGAGCCAGATTGCCTGCTCCTGGCTTCTCCCTGCTGCCTCGCAGCGTAGTCCGCCAGCAGGTCGATAAGCTTCGGACCATACCGCTTACAGCGAGAGGCGAAGAGATAAAAGGCTACCTCAGAGCCGTCGGGAGCTATTGGCATCTGGGAGGTGATGTGCGGAAGATCTAGCTCCACTACAAATGCCATAGCCATGGCCAGACCCATGGAGGCGTCGATGCCCTTCTTCTTGTGCTTGTAGGCCGCAGGGGTTGATGGCGCCCAGCACTTGTCGTGGGACGCTTCGTTGGAAATCCCAAGAGCAAGGTATGAAGCAGCACAGCAGCAAGTTTCCCTCAGTAAGAAACCGAGGTTATCGAACCAGTAGGAGGAAGGAAATGTCACACAGGTGTTGCTAGCAACGCGGAGATCTGCACAACACAAACTCAAGACTTTGCGTCAATGAATCAGTAAGGTTGTCAAGCTCACTGGTTTGTTGTAACAAAGTAATAAACGTATGGTGTGGAAGGCAATGGTTTGCAGCAAGTAAACAAGTAACATTGGAAGATGTATCAATGGTAAAGATTGGACCGGGGTCCATAGTTCACTAGAGGTGCTCTCCTTAGACAAACAACATGGAATGAAGGGTAAACAAATTACAGCAGGGCAATTGATAGGAACTGAGCAAGGCATAACAATGCAATTACTAGTCAAAAAGATCCTATGAGATTCGATTGGGCAATACAACAACATACATAGACCGCCATCCAACTGCATCTATGACTAGAAGTCCACCTTCAGGTTATCATCCGAACCCCCTCCAGTATTAAGTTGCAAGCAACAGACAACTGCTTTAAGCAAAGTGTGTAAGGTAAACAGTCCACATGTTCCATGAACAAGAGACCATTGTTTTCTCCCTAGTGGCAACAGCACATCTACAACCGAAGAGATTTCTATCACTTCCCTTGGAAACTAGAGGCATGAACCCACTATCGAGCATAAATACCCTCTCTTGGAGTCACTAGCAACTACTTGGCTAAGATAGCTACTAACAACGGTGAGCATGCAAGATCACAAACAACACAGACATGATAGAATCATAAAAACAAAACCATTAATCAAACCAACATAATAATCTCAATATCCATCAGATCCCCGCAAACACAACATGCATGGTTACAAATAGATTAGATCTTGATCATGAACGGAGCTCACAAGATCTATACATGAAAGCACAAAGGAGGAGATACAACCATCTAGCTACTACATGGACCCATAGTCCAAGGTGGAACTACTCACGCATCATACCGGAGAGAAGGCCTCCGGGATGATCTCCCCTCCGTCAGGGTGCTGGGAAGAACTTCAGATCCCCCCCTCCCCCCCCCCCAATCTAGGGACGATTGTGGCGGCGGCTACAAATGGTTTTGTGGATATTTGATCGGGTACCCAGGGTTTCTGCATCAGGGGCTTCTTATAGGCGAAGGGGGAGGCCGAGGCGGCGGCCAGGGTGCACAAACCCTAGCTAGGCGCGGGGCTGGGACCACCCGCACCTGGGGTGGTTCTGGCCCCCCTGGCTAGCCCCTCCGGCTCCCCTCTAGACTTCTTGTTCACCACGGAAAGTAATTGACGTTGTCGTTTGTCCCGTCCAATTCCGAGAATATTTCTTTACTAACTTTTCTGAAACCAAAAACAGCAGAAAACAGGCATCTGGCACTGTTGCAACTTGTTAGTATGTTAGTACCAGAAAACATGTAAAAAGCACCTCAAAGTGTGGACAAGTGAAGCAAAGTAGATACTAAACAAGCATGGAGCAAGAAAAATTATAGATATGTTTCCAACGTATCAACATCCCCAAGCTTAACTCCTGCTCGTCCTCGAGTAGGTAAGTGATAAACAGAATAATTTTTTAGGTGACATGCACCCTCATAATAAAGATCCAACCATTTGCAAGCATTGAAAGATGGGATCAAAGAACTCTAAATATGTGCATGAAAGATGGAGTTCTAACAATAGGACATAGTAACTATGCATGCAACATGAAAGGTTACAAACAAAGATCATGAATAACATGCATTGAAAAACATTTGTTTGTTTCACATGCAGAAAACATGGCATAATGGCAATCAGCTTGTCCCTCATAGAGTAGCAATATAGATGCATAGGACACCTACAAAGTTCACAAGGGTGACTAGAAACAAGTAGCACAAGAACAATTAATAACACAATATGCATCAATTAATAAACTTTGGAACACTGCACACAGAATGACAACTATGCTATCTTAATGGTGCCTAAAGGTATAAGGTGGAGACTCAATAGTGGTGGAAGAAAGGCATTTTTGTAAAGGAAGCAGGGATTACAAGTTTCAAAAAGAGATTCCAAAAATTATGGTACTTGTTAGCTTTCAGCCCTCATTGCCCCTATCATAAGCATCTTGAAGTGGTTAAGGTTAAAGTGGCAAAGCTGGAGTATATGCTTGACGAAGTATAAGTTGGCAATCTCAAGTCCCTTGAATACGAGGGCCACACCTCATGCATACTCAACTTTGGGTCCAGGTAAGTTCTTGTCATTGTAAGTATTTGCATATCATTAAGAACCGCCAACGGGGTACCCCTTGCACATGGTACAGGAGCCTTCCCATAACCAAAATGACAAGGCAAGCAGACAATGAGCATCTCAGCAATCTTTTTATTTACCATATGCATAGCTTTTTATTGAGGATGCTTCATAGATAGCTCATTATGGTCATGCTACAAGTTTCCACCATGATTAGGCATGGCTTAGGCTAGCGGCCCAGGCATTTCTCTAACACAAAATACAAACTCCATGGACTTACAAGTTCCCTCTTTATTTCACACCAGTGACATCCATAGACAGAAGAGCATGATATCAATTGAGTACAAAGTACAAGTGCAATGTTGAAAACGTTCCCCGTGACAGCACGGTTCTGCTAATTCCAACTTATAAGTGCAAGCATATACAACAAAGTTGTCACAATGGTTCAAGTTTATTAGGGGCAAATAATAAAGTGTGCCATCAAGTTCGTGAGGGCTTTAATCACTAAGTTTTCACATAACAAAATAGTTTTTAATTGGAAGATAGTTGAAAACAAGAATATACTTGGAATGGTGTAACACACCATGCATAGGAGTTTATAGTGGACACTTTGGAAAAACTTGGTTTCCTGGGAGTTGGAGGCATGAGTAGAACTTACTCATACAAGTGGAGTCTAGCAAAAGACTGGGAGCAACCAACTAAGAGAGCAGTAATGGACATAATCATGCAGTGCAACAAAGCATACTAATCAAAGCAAAGGGTGGTACTCCAAGTCAAGGACTAAATGATCATAGAGGCTAATGGTGACTTGTCATAGTCATAACATGGTGTGAGCATGTGCCAAGTCAACCCAAGCAAATCATCAAAGGAGAATACCACAATACTATGCTTTTGCATGCTAAAACAACGCATAATTTCTTCAAGGCACACTAAGCAATCCCAATTGTTTGGAACAAGGCATGCTACAGCAATAATCACTAAGCATAAGGCTAAAACAACACCTAGCATGTCATGCTAAAGTCTAAGTCACAGTCAATGCAAGCTCCTCTTGCACTTCAAGCAAGAACTTACTACTCCTTTTCAAACACCAAGCAAACTTATTTGCAAAACAACACAGCGGGAATGAGGGTCTAAACTACTTTAGAAAACTAAACAAACTAAGCAAAGCAAACAAAAACTAAGACGATCCAAGAACAACACAACTGTGCATGAAACAATAAAAACGAAGTGTCTAGACAGACCTGAACTTTTTATTGATGAAGAAGGGGATGCCTTGGGCATCCCCAAGCTTTTACGCTTGTACCTCTTGGATATTTCTTGGTGTGACACCATGGTGTCATCCCCAAGCTTGAGATTTTGTCCATTATTCATCTCATTGCATCATTCTCTCTCTACACCTGAAATTTTTCCTTCATACAAAACTTCACACAATCTTCATTAGCAACATTAGTGTATTCAAAACATATTAGACCT
Source organism: Avena sativa (assembly GCA_916181665.1). Classification (NCBI taxonomy): domain Eukaryota; kingdom Viridiplantae; phylum Streptophyta; class Magnoliopsida; order Poales; family Poaceae; genus Avena; species Avena sativa. The sequence continues at coordinate 120,512,425 of OV702297.1, read as the reverse complement.
CTTGGTAAAGCTTTGGATCAGCAAGGCTTTTCACTAAAAACACAAGCTACTGTAGTAACTCCTTCAAAAAGCTCAATTCACCTAAAGAGAACTCAAAAAGGAATCAATAAGAAGCAAATGCAAATAATGGCAGAAATCTGTCAAAACAGACCAACAGGTAGAAATCGAATTTTTCGAACATCTTATGTTGCTCAAATCAAAAAGTGTTTAACTAACGAAAGTTATCTAACATACTGGGGGATTTATTCGTACATTTTGAGCTCAATCCGAGTTATAGAGCCTCCTCAAGAATTTTTTTGGTGGAGGACAGAAATCTGTTTCGGGACAGCAACTCCCCAAATCTTACTTCCCTCTCATTAGAGGTCATTCTTGGCATAAAAAGCAAACAAAAAGGATAAGGAGAGGTCATTACTGAAGTAATAACTTCCAAGACTCAAGGAAACTCTTGGGTTATCTCCCAACAAGTACTTTTCTTTAACGCCTTTAAGTTAGGCACAAGAAGCAAGAAGAATCACATATTTTCAAATGAAGAAGCATTAACATCAAATCTTGCTTTCAAAGGAGGAGCAAAAGGCAACATATCTCTTCTCATAGGGAAGTGTTCAATACCTTTCTTGAATGGAAAATGATATTTAATGGTGCCTTCTTTCATATCAATGATGGCACCAACTGTTCTAAGAAAATGTCTTCCCAAAGTAATAGGACAAGAAGCATTGTATTCAACATCCAAAACATAGAAATCAACAGGGACATAAGCATTGTTAACCATGATGAGAACATCATTAATACTCCCCATGAGTTTCTTCTTAGCATTATCATTGAGTGGGACATCTAAATAACAATCTTACAAAGGTGTCAAATCAAGCATTTCATAAATCTTCCTAGGCATAATAGAGACACTAGAACCAAGGTCACATGAAGCTTTGAGATCAAAGTCATTCACTTGCATATTAATAATGGGTTCCCAACTATCTTCTACTTTCCTAGGAATAGAATCTTTGTGTTTTAGCTTCTCTTCCTTAATCTTAACAAGAGCATATGTAATGTGTTTGGTAAAGGCAACATGCATATCACTAGCATCAGGACTTCTAGCAAGTTTTTGCAAGAACATAATCACTTCAGAAATATTGCAACCATCAATATCAAAGTCAAACTTGGCACCACTAGTAGTAGGCTCAATAGGCTTAGGCATAGTAGGAGTAGGAATAGTGACTACTTGTGGTTTAGTGGTGATAGTGCACAAACTATTGTTTCTATCAACTTCAGCTTCCCATTCCCACTTAGCATGAAGTTGAGCTAACAGCCTAACATTTTCATCAATAGTAACTTGTATGGCATGAGCAGTAGCAAAGGTATTTTCCATAGTTTCAGGTTTAGCAGCCATTTTATTAATCAAGGAAGACTGAGCTTCAGAGAAAGAGGATATATTTTTCTCAATAGTTAAAATCTTTTCCTCTATAGTCTTATTGAAAGTTGTTTGCTTGCTAATAAAGTCTTTGAGCATGACTTCAAGTTCATAGGGGGCACTTCTAGCATTATTTTAAGAGCTTCCATAGGAATTGCCATTATTAGGAGGATAAGGCATATAATTGTTGTTACTACCAAAATTATTCCTATAGGCATTCTTGTTTAAATTGTTGTTTCTAATGAAGTTCACATCAACTTGCTCTTCTTGAGCAACCAAAGAGGCTAAGGGAACACTATTAGGATCTATAGGATCTTTCCCATTAACAAGCATAGCCATAATAACATCAATCTTTTCACTCAAAGAGGAAGTTTCCTCAACAGAATTTACCTTCTTACCATGTGGAGCTCTCTCAACATGCCATTCAGAGTAGTTAACCATCATATTATCAAGGAGCCTTATTGCAGCACCCAAAGTGAGGCCCATAAAAGTACCTCCAGCAGCTGAATCCAACGGATTTCTTGAGGAGAAGTTCAAACCTGCATAAAAAGTCTGGATAATCATCCAAGCAGTGAGTCCATGAGTAGGGCAATTTTTAACCAAAGACTTCATTCTTTCCCAAGCTGGACCAACATGTTCACTATCAAGTTGTTTAAATTTCATAATATCACTTCTCATAGATATAATCTTAGCAGGAGGATATTATTTTCCAATAAAAGCATCTTTGCACTTAGTCCAAGAATCAATACTATTTTTAGGCAAAGAAAGCAACCATTCTTTAGCTTTTCCTCTCAAGGAGAAAGGAAAAGGCTTGAGCTTAATAATATCTCCATCTACATCCTTATACCTTTTCATCTCACAAAGTTCAACAAAGCTATTGAGATGGGCAGCAGGATCATCAGAACTAGGACCAGAAATTGCTCTCATCACAAGATTCAACAAAGCAGGCTTAATTTCATAAAAGGTAGCATCAGGAGCAGGTGGAGCAATAGGTGTGCTAAGGAAATAATTGTTGTTGGTGCTAGTGAAGTCACACAACTTGGTGTTCTCAGCAGAGTTCATTTTGGCAAAGGTGGGCAAGCCAAAAACAACAGCAGCTAAAGCAGGAACTAATTTTTTGGGGGTTTTGAATAAAGCAAGCAAACCAAACTAGTCTAATTTTTGGGGGTTTTTAGAAAGAGGCAAACAAAACAAAGCAAACTAAAAACAAAGTAACGAGAAAGGAAGAGAAGGACTCCCTAGTGAAGACGTCCTTGGCCTCCCTGGCAACGGCGCCAGAAAAAGCTTGATGGTGCCCAGCACTTGTCATGGGACGCTTCACTGGAAACCCCAAGAGCAAGGTATGAAGCAGCACAGCATCAAGTTTCCCTCAGTAAGAAACCGAGGTTATCGAACCATTAGGAGGAAGGAAACGTCACACAGGTGTTGCTAGCAACGCAGAGACCTGCACAACACAAACTCAAGACTTTGCCCCAACGAATCAGTGAGGTTGTCAAGCTCACCGGTTTGCTGTAACAAAGGATTAAACGTATGGTGTGGAAGGCAATGTTTTGCAACAAGTAAACAAGTAATAGTGGAAGATGTATCAATGGTAAAGATTGGACAGGGGTCCATAGTTCACTAGAGGTGCTCTCCTTAGATAAACAACATGGCATGAAGGGTAAACAAATTACAGCAGGGCAATTGACAGGAACTAAGCAAGGCATAACAATGCAATTACTAGTCAGAAAGATCCTATGAGATTCGATTGGGCAATACAATAACATACATAGACCGCCATCCAACTGCATCTATGACTAGAAGTCCACCTTCAGGTTATCATCTGAACCCCCTCCAGTATTAAGTTGCAAGCAACAGACAACTTCTTTAAGCAAGGTGTGTAAGGTAAACAGTCCACATGTTCCATGAACAAGAGACCGTTGTTTTCTCCCTAGTGGCAACAGCACATCTACAACCGAAGAGATTTCTGTCATTTCCCTTGGAAACTAGAGGCATGAACCCACTATCGAGCATAAATACGCCCTCTTGGAGTAACTAGCAACTACTTGGCCAAGATAGTTACTAACAACGGAGTGCATGAATGATCACAAACAACACAGACATGATAGAATCATAAAGACAAAACCATTAATCAAACCAACATAATAATCTCAATATCCATCGGATCCCCACAAACACGACATGCATGATTACAAATAGATTAGATCTTAATCATGAATGGAGCTCACAAGATCTATACATGAAATCACAAAGGAGGAGATACAACCATATAGCTACTACATGGTCCCATAGTCCAAGGTGGAACTACTCACGCATCATACCGGAGAGAAGGCCTCCGGGATGATCTCCCCTCCGGTAGGGTGCCGGGAAGAACTTCAGATCCCCCCGATCTAGGGACATGGTGGCGGTGGCTACGGATGGTTTCGTCCATATTTGATCGGGTACCCAGGGTTTCTACATCGGGGGCTTCTTATAGGCAAAGGGGAGGCCGAGGCGGCGGCCAGGGTGCCCAAACCCTAGCCAGGAGCGGGGCTGGACACACCCATGCCTGGGTTGGGTCTGGTCCCCCTGGCTGGCCCCTCCGGCTCCCCTCTAGACATCTTGTTCTCCACGGAAAGTAATTGACTTTGTCGTTTGTCCCGTCCAATTCCGAGAATATTCCTTTACTAACTTTTCTGAAACCAAAAACAGCAGAAAACAGGTATCTGGCACTGCTGCAACTTGTTAGTAGGTTAGTACCAGAAAACATGTGAAAATCACCTCAAAGTGTGGACAAGTAAAGCAAATTAGATACTCAACAAGCATGGAGCATCAAAAATTATAGATACGTTTCCAACGTATCAGGGGCATCCTCTGACAGCGCATCCGCCAGAGAATCAACATCCTCAAGGGTAGCGCCGTAGCGATCAAACGCAATGCCCAAAGCATCTGGCCGTAGTGAGGGAACCAGCAGCATTGCCGTAGCGATCTTCGACCGCTGCGGTGGCATCATCTAGAGTGCTCCCGTGCTCCAAGACACTGTGATCAAACGCAATGCCCGAAGCATCTGGTGCAAAGAAGAATAGGAAGGAGTCAAATAAGGTCATGAAGAAAGAGCAGTTGAAAATCCAAAAGACCAATTTTCATGCAAGACACTTACCGGAGAAGGCCTTGGCCGCAGCCATCAGCTTCTTGGCCACCTCTTTCTCGCGCGCAGCCGCAATAGTTGCAAGCTGATCCTCACGATCTGAAGCCTCCCGTTGCAAGCGCTCCTTCGCCTCGGCAGCATCAACCAACTCCTTTTGCAAGCGCTCCTTCGCCTCCACAGCATCTTCAGCCTTCTTCTCCGCTCGACCGAGGATCTTTTTGAGAGCATCAAGCTCGCGAAGGTCCGCATTATTTTCATCTACAAAGCACCAAGAGCACACGTGAGTAACACGAGCATTACTCAAGCAACAGACAAAAAAGACAAGAGTGGGCCAAACACATACCTCGAAGCTGCTGCATGCTGGCCTCCAAGGCCAAATGCTGCTAAATGAGAAGGTTTGCGCCGCGCACAAAGGACTGCCATACGAAACAGAGGACAACAATCAAAAAAGCATCATTACAAAGGCTCGGGGGCTACGCCCGAAAAGAGCAAAGCATTCAACAAAGTAACCCAAAAAGGGCTCGGGGGCTCCCCAGAAGGATAAAGGAACAGACAACTTACATGCTCAGACAGAGACTTCGAAGGTCCAGGTGGAGTCTTTTGAGTAATGACTACTCGAGCCTCCTGCGGGGAGGGGTTCGGAGCACCGCCACCAGAGTTGGCCACCGTCTGAGAGGGAGGGGCCGTCGGCTTCGACTCCCCTACAGCCTCCCGAGCGCTCTCACTAAGAGAACCCTCCGAGGAGTGGCTACAAGGAATAGTATTGATCAATACAACAAAGAAAATTTGCACATGCAAGATAGAACAAAAACATCTGAAGGTACTTACGAGTCGATGTCGCTCAAGTCGAAAACGGGCGGCACCTTCTCCTTCTTCTTCTTGGCCAGCGGCTGTGGCGCCACAGCCTGAAGGGGCACAGCCGGGAATGGTGCGGAAGAAGCATCGTCATCCTCGCTGTGGCACTCGAGAAAGGATGGGCCCCTAGGCGTTGGTAGAGTCGAGGCATCCGAAGATTCACTCGAACTCCGTGCCCACTTTTGGGTCTGCCCCTCGCTCGCCTCGGGGGCTTCATGAGTTGGCGACTGCGCCGGCGGAAGCTCGGACTCAGAGTCCACAACTTCGTTGTCCGGCGCAATCGGAAACTTTTCGGGCAGTGGGGGCACCATGCCAGCCACCTTGAACTCCTGCACAAAGATGACATCAAAGATCAGCACAGGCAAACAGAAGGCAAAGCGCTCGAACAAAAAGTGTAACGCTCATATCGCAAATCTAAACATGTGGAACTGGGTTCGAAGCCCTGAAGAGGGGTGTCAAAGACTTCCCCGGGAGATCTTCATCGCCCTTGTACTTTAGCAGCGGTCGAAGAACTCTATCAAGGTCGCCCCTGGATAGCTCTTCAGTCTAAACTCTCGTCGGATCATGGCGGCCAGTATAAAGGAACATCGGATGCGCCCTCGCTTGGAGTGGCTGCCCCCGACGTTTGAGGAAGGTGCGGATGATATCCATACCATTGACCTCCTCTCTGCAACCATCTGGAGCGCCTCCACCCGACGGTAGAGCTCCTCCACCTCTACCACCTCGCCCTCCAGGATGTGGTTCTTCCAGGAACGCTTCGGGACAATCAACTAGGAGGAGTCGAAGGGGGCAAGGCCAAAGTCTTGCCCGTCCACTATGGAGTCGCGGATATAAAACCACTTCTTCCGCCAGTATTGGACGGACTCAGACATAGAAAAAGAAAAGAAAAGAAAAGAACAGTAGATCTGATGGAAATGACACAGCCGCCGAGCGGGTAGACCCCGCCGGTGCCGGACTGCCTCTTCACGGAATAGATTCCGGAAGAGGACAAAGTGTGGCTCGATACCGAGCCAACACTCGCAAAAAGTAATGAAGCAGTCGATGTGTAGAAGAGAATTGGGCGAAAGATGGTGGAGTTGGATGCCATAGAAAAACAAAAGTCCACGAAGAAAATCGTGGACTAAGAGCGAGAGGCCGTGAAGAACGAAGGCGACAAACATCACCCGAAACCCTACGGGTGGATGGGGAATTACCTCGTCGCCTGGAAGCATCATCGCCTCCTTGTCCTGCGGGATCAATCCTGCATCATGCAGCTTGCGTAGGTCAGCCGTGCACGCCTCCGTGCGCCTCCAATTGCCATCAGTGATGCGCGCGGCACCGGCAACCTTCTTGCCACCGGCGACGATGCTCGAGCCCGCTCCGACGGATGTCTTCTTCGTCTTCACCATTGTGGAGCATTGACGGCGGTGCGCGCACATAAAGGAGGACGGAAAAGATCGGAGAACGTCCAGTTCCCACGAGGAAGAGCTTGTGAAAATTAAAGCAGCGGAGAAAGCAAATGGCAAAGGGTGAAAACAAATCACCGTTTTCCCCACGGTTATAAGGATGAAGACGATGACCAGGAGCCATTCATCCAGAAGCCCTAACGCCAGGGACATATCCAACTGTCCATGTGTCAACACAGCAGTGAACCGTCGCCCGCACGCCGTCCACTACGCACGAAAATCGAGGAGACGCCGTAATTCTCGCCATGCCGTGCGTGACCAGTCAACTCCAAGTCAGAAAGTGGGACCCACGTTCGTCCAGTCACGTCACCTCTATCGACGTGGACGGTTGAGGTCACCGATCGTCAGCACTAACGTCATCAAAACCAAGCTAGCAACGGTTGGAAATCTTTGGCTGATAACTAAAAGTACTCACTCGAATCTACGATTTGAGCAACTACTCGGGGGCTACTCCTATCAGGAGCGCTGGCCGTGCACCTGAGAAATGATTGAAGAATAATAACTCTCAACTATCTTCGAGTCCCACGTCTAGTCTACGACTCCACTACGGACTCGGGGGGCTGCTCCTATAGGGAGGATTGATCAAGCATCCGAAAAAATTGTGTCCTATGGACCCGAAGCTAAAAACAACTGAATTAAAAGTCTCCGCTTGAGTCTACGACTCGAACAAATACTCGGGGGCTACTCCCATAGGGAGTGCTGCTCGCGCACCCTATAAATTCTTTGAGTGTGATCCTTCGGATCAAAATATAAAAAACTTTCTGGCATCTTTTCCCAAACCAACGCTAAGTGAGAAGCAATCTCCTTGGCCACCTGAAACGCCTCCGCGGTGGTAAAATTTCGGATGCTGTGTCTACGATGCAAAGATAAGACCTACAGATACCATCTGATGGCCTCGTAATGCACCTGACTGCGCTCTGCCAGTAAAACGCCGTGTCAACGGACACGATGAAAATCCTGATGGACGCGTTGGGTACATCACTCGAAAACTACTAGGATTCGATTCCTGTAAGACCTCAGCGTCCTGAGTCGAATTACACTAGCATTCGTTCCAGGTTCGAGTCTAGGGACTCGAATCTGAAGAAGATCGTGTTGTTTTGTCCTATGATAGTTAACTGGCCCTGATCCGTCAGTAGAGTCAGACACACACATCAGCAATCCCTACAAACTAAAACCATTATCTTATAAATAGGCATAAAACTACACCCGAAAGATTGGGGAGTCCCCAGCCGAATTTACGATTCAACTGAGCACTCGGGGGCTACTGACATGGTTATACCCCACGGGTACATAACATCAGCATACCTAGTCCAGCCCGAAGGAAGGCCCACTACAAGATATGCGGCCTGTGGAGATTCCGGGTGGCCCAGGCCCATGACGCCTTCGAATGCTTGGAGAACAAGACTAGAGTAGATAGAATTCCAAAGGGCAAACCCTAATTTGTAACCGACTCGACCTATGCCTGGGACCTGCCTTGTTGGAATTATGCCCTAGAGGCAATAATAAAGATGTTATTATTATAATTCTTGTTCATGATAATGTTTATATTCCATGCTAGAATTGTATTAAGCGGAAACTTTAATACTTGTGTGGTTTGTGAACAACACCGTGTCCCTAGTATGCCTCTATGGACTAGCTCATTGATTAATGATGGTTAAGGTTTCCTAACCATGGACATGAGTTGTCAATTAATAATGAGATCATATCATTGGGAGAATGATATGGTGGACAGACCCAAACTAAGCGAAGCAATTAGATCGTGTCATCGTGTTCGTCTTTGCGAAGCTTTTCTTATGTCAAATATTGTATTCCTTAGACCATGAGATAATACAACTCCCTGGTATCAGAAGAAAGATTTGAGGTCATCAAACGTCATCCTATGAGAGGGTGATCATAAAGGTGTCTCTCAGGTGATCGGAAAGTATCTGTTGGGTTGTATATATCGAGATGGGATTTGTCCCTCCCAAGTCGGAGAGATATACTTCGGGCCCACTCGGTAATCGATATCAACACCGCTTGCAAGCATGTGGTTAAGGAGTTAATCACAAAGTGATATCGGATTACGGAACGAGTAAAGTACTTGCTATGAACGAGATTGAACTAGGTATGACGGTACCGACGATCGAATCTCGGGCAAGTAAAATATCGCGAGACAAAGGGAATATATATATGGGATTGATTGAATCCTGGCATCGTGGTTCATCCGATATGATCATCGATGAATGTGTGGGAGTCAATATGGGTTTCCAGACCCCGTTGTTGATTATTGATAGAAGATCATGTCTGCATATTCTCGAACCCGCAGGGTCACACACTTAACGTGTCTCGACGCTAGGATAGATTCGATAATTGGTTTATGAGTTTTTGTTAGGAGTCTCGGATGGGATCCGGGACATCACGAGAGGTTCTGGAGTGGTCCGGAGAATAAGATTCATATAAGGCAGTGCAGTTTTTGGAGTTCGGAATTGTTCCGGGTTAATCGGTATTGTACCGGAAGCTTCTAGAACCTTCCGGAAGGGGACCAACGTGGCCCCACCTTCCGGGAGGGGGCATGGGCCTATGAGGGAGTGCCCTGGCCGCATTGGGCCAGGGGCACAAGGCCCCATAGGGCCCAGCCGGCCAAGAGAGGTTTAAACTCTAGATAGAGCTTCTAGAAGGGGGTTTTCCTTGCCCCCCATTCTTCCTCCTTGGGGCCGCCGGCCTTGGCTTGGGGGAGGGGCTAGGGCTGCGCCCACCCCTCTATATATAGAGGGCTGGGGGCACACCAACCCCCTAAACCTTCCCCTCCAACCCTAGCCGCCCTGCTGCCCTCCTCTCTCCCTCCCGACTGCTTGTAGGCGAAGCCCTGCTGCAGAAATTCTACACCAATTGCACCGCGCCGTCGCGTTGTAGATCCAACCCATCTCTCCACCATACTTGCTGGACCAAGGAAGGAGGAGACGTCGAGGTGCTTCACGTGTGCATCTCACGGAGGCACCACCACTTGTGGTGCTAGATCGGATCGGATCGCGAGGAGGAGAAGCGAGTATGACTACATCACCCATGTTCTGACGAACGTTCCGCTGTGCGAATCTTCAAGGGTATGAAGATCTAATCCAATCTCTTTCATTGTTTGCATCTCCTAGATTAGATCTTGGCTTTCCCTCTGTTCGCATCCATAGAAAATTTTGATTTACTATGCCGCGAAACCCTTCAGTGGTATCAGAGCTAGATCTATGCGTAGATGTGTTTCATGAGTAGAACGCAACATGGTTGTTGCGGGCGTTGATGTTTTCTGTTGCAAGCCTCTTGTTTGTGTTCTTCTTATGATGCGGGATAGTGAGATTGAAGCGGTCTAGGCCAACCTTACGCGACGTCGTTCGCGATACCGGCTCCGCACTTGACGTGTGGCTTGTTCCACACATGCGGCTGGTGGATGTCAGTTTCTCTCACTATAGTTGTCATGGGATCTACACTGGAGTTTGGCAACCATAATATCACCGTTGTGGCTTTCCGTAGGTAAGAATCGTTCTTAGCATCTACTCCCATAAGCCACGTAAAACATGCAACAACAAAGTAGAGGCGTCTAACTTGTTTTTGCAGGGAGTGTTTTCTGTGATATGGTATGGCCCAAGATGTGATGTGTATAATGTAGGCGATGATCATGTTTTGTAATGTTTCACGACTTGCATGTCGATGAGTACACAACCGGCAGGAGCCATATGGTTGTCTTTATAATTGTGTATGACCTGTGTGTCAACTTCTTATACGCCATGTAATAGTTTCACTTTATCGCTAAGTAGTTAGCAATAGTTGTAGTTGCTATTCGTGGTGGAGGCAATCATGGTGGAGTGATGGAGATCATGCCGGCATGCACAAGATGGAGATCATTGCGTGAAGATTGGCTATACCATGTCACATAAAATTATATGCATGTGATGTTTATCCTTTATGTATCTTATTATGCTTAGATCGCGACGGTAGCATTATAAGATGATTCCTCACTTAAAGATCAAGATAAAACCGTGTTCTCCCCATGTATGCACCGTTGTGAAAGTTCGTCGTGTCCAAGCATCACGTGATGATCGGGTGCTATAGACTCTACGCTCACATACAACGGGTGCAAGCCAGTTTTTGCACACGCGGAAAAACTTGGGTTTGACTTGACGAGCCTAGCATGTACAGACATGGCCTCGGAACACATGAACCGAAAGGTTAAGCATGAGTCATATGAATGATATGATCGACACTTCGTTGTCCACCATTGAAGCCACATCTCTTCTCGTGATGATCGGATTAGGTGTGGTGAATTTGGATCGTGTTCACTAAACAACTTGAGGGATGTTGAATTTAGTGGGAGTTCATCTAGTAATTTGATTAAGTTGAACTATTTATCATGAACATAGTAAGTTGTACTTGCAAATACTGTAGATCACATGGCCAAGTCCAACTTCAACTTCAACGTTTTTGCTGAGAAGGAAAAGCTTAGAAACAATGGGTCTAACTTTACCAATTGGTTCCGCAATCTGAGAATCATTCTCTCTGGCGGTCAAAAGGACTATGTCCTTGGGAAAGCGTTAGGTGACCCCCCTGCTGCAACTGCGCCGGCTGATGAGAAAGCTGTCTATCAGTCGTGCAAAGATGATTATGGTGTGATTAAGAGCACCATGTTGTTTGCTATGGAACCGGAACTTCAAAATCGGTTTGAAGACTATCCCGGGACCTTTGAGATTCTCGAATAGATGAAAACCATGTTTCAGACTCAGGCCCGTTATGAGAGATATGAGATCTCTGAGAAGTTCTTTAACTGCAAGATGGAGGAAGGGAGTTCCATTAGTGAGCACGCCATTAAGATGTCGGGCTACACTCAACGCCTTGAGCAACTGGAATGCACGATTCCAAAGGAGCTCAAGATTGACAGGGTACTGCAATCACTCCCTCCCAGCTACAAAAGTTTTGCAGTGACTCATAATCAGATTTGTTCCACTGATACGATCACCGAGCTCTTCGCAAAGCTGAAGGCTGCGGAGGTGGACATCAAGAAGGATAAACATGTGTTGATGGTCAACAAGCCCACCTTCAAGAAAGGTAAGGGTGCAAGGAAGCCCTTCAAGAAAGGCGGCGGCAAGCGCGTTGCCCCTGCTGAGAAGAAGCTCAGGTCTGGTCCTAAGCCGGACACTGAGTGCTTCTATTGCAAGGACAAGGGTCACTGGAAGCGCAACTGTCCGAAGTACTTAGCGGACAAGAAGGTTGGCACCATCAAAGGTATATTTGATATACATGTTATTGATGTTTTACTTACTAGCCCTCGTTGTAGTGCCTGGGTATTTGATACCGGTTCAGTTGCTAATATTTGTAACTCGAAACAGGAGCTACGGAATAGACGGCGGCTTGCGAGGGATGAGGTAACGATGCGCGTTGGCAACAGATCAAGAGTTGATGTGATGGCCGTCGGCACGCTCTCCTTAGTTTTACCTTCGGGATTAGTTTTAAACCTCAATAAATGTTATTATGTGCCTGCGTTGAGCATGAACATTATTTCTGGATCGTGTTTATTGCAAGACGGTTATTCATTTAAATCGGAGAATAATGGTTGTTCTATTTATATGAGTAACATCTTTTATGGTCATGCACCTATTGTGAATGGTTTATTTCTTCTAAATCTCGAAAGGGATGAAACACACATCCATAACATTGAGGCTAAGAGATGCAAAGTAGATAGTGATAATACTACTTATTTGTGGCACTGTCGTCTAGGTCATATTGGTGTAAAGCGCATGAAGAAACTCCATTCTGATGGACTTTTGGAGTCTCTTGATTTTGAATCATTTGACACATGCGAACCATGCCTCATGGGCAAGATGATCAAAACCCCGTTCTCCGGTATGATGGAGCGAGCAACGGACTTGTTGGAAATCATACATACCGATGTATGCGGACCGATGAGTGTTTCGACGCGCGATGGATATCGCTATTTTCTCACTTTTACCGATGACTTAAGTAGATATGGGTATATCTATTTAATGAAACATAAATCTGAAACGTTTGAAAAGTTCAAGGAATTTCAGAATGAAGTGGAGAACCATCGTAACAGAAAGATTAAGTTTCTACGATCCGATCGTGGGGGCGAATATTTGAGTTATGATTTTCTCACGCATCTTAAAGCAAGCGAAATCGTTCCGCAACTCACGCCACCCGGAACACCACAGCGCAATGGTGTGTCTGAACGCCGGAACCGAACCCTATTAGATAAGGTCCAATCAATGATGTCTCTTACTGATTTGCCGTTATCATTTTGGGTTTATGCATTAGAAACCGCTGCATTCACTTTAAATAGGGCTCCATCTAAATCCGTTGAGACGACACCGTATGAACTGTGGTTTGGTGCTAAACCTAAGTTGTCATTTCTTAAAGTTCGGGGATGCGAAGCTTACGTCAAGAAGTTGATGCCGGACAAGCTCGAACCCAAAGCGGAGAAATGCGTCTTCATAGGATACCCTAAGGAAACTATTGGGTATACCTTCTATCACAGAACCGAAGGCAAAGTGTTTGTCGCAAAGAACGGTTCCTTTCTTGAGAAGGAGTTTCTCTCGAAAGAAGCGAGTGGGAGGAAAGTAGAGCTAGACGAGGTTATTGAACCTTCTCTTGAATTGGAGAGTAGCGCAGCACCTGAAATTGTTCCAGTGCCGCCTGCACCAACGATAGAGGAAGCTAATGACAAGGATCCTGAAGCTTCGGACGATGCTGCTACTGAACGTCGCAGGTCGACAAGGTCGCGTGCCCCTCCTGAGTGGTACGGCAACCCTGTCTTAACTGTCTTGTTAGTAGATGACAGTGAGCCTGCGAACTATGAGGAAGCGATGATGAGCCCAGACTCTGAGAAATGGCTAGAAGCCATGAAATCCGAATTGGGATCCATGAGCGAAAACCAAGTATGGACTTTGGTGGACCCTCCTAGCGACCGAAAGGCCGTTGAGTGCAAATGGATCTTCAAGAAGAAAACAGACGCAAATGGTAATGATACCGTCTATAAAGCACGGCTTGTTGCGAAAGGTTTTCGACAAGTTCAAGGTGTTGACTACGATGAGACTTTCTCTCCCGTAGTGATGTTTAAGTCCATTCGGATTTTATTAGCAATTGCTGCGTTTCATGATTATGAAATATGGCAGATGGATGTCAAGACTGCTTTCCTCAATGGCAACATTGATGAAGAGTTGTATATGATGCAACCCGAAGGTTTTGTCGATCCTAAGGATGCTGATAAAGTATGCAAACTTCAGCGTTCCATTTATGGACTGAAGCAAGCATCTCGGAGTTGGAACCTTCATTTTGATCAAGTGATCAAGAGCTTTGGATTTGTTCCAAATTGCTACGAAGCTTGTATCTACAAGAAAGTGAGTGGGAGCTCGGTGACGTTTCTGGTACTATATGTGGATGACATATTGATTATCGGAAATGACATCAACATGCTTAACGATGTGAAGAGTTATTTGAACAAGTGTTTTTCAATGAAAGACCTAGGTGAAGCTGCTTATATATTGGGCATCAAGATCTATAGAGATAGACAAAGACGCCTGATAGCTTTAAGCCAGAGTACATACCTAGACAAAGTTCTGAAAAGGTTCAGAATGGATAAGGCAAAGAAAGGTTTGGTGCCTATGTTGTCAGGTAAGATATTGAGCAAGGCTCAGTGTCCAGCTACGGTAAATGATAGGGAAGCTATGAGCAAAGTGCCTTATGCCTCGGCCATAGGTTCCATCATGTATGTCATGCTGTGTACTAGACCGGATGTGTCCAATGCTCTTAGTTTGACGAGCAGATATCAAAGTGATCCAGGAGTGGAACACTGGACAGCCGTGAAGAACATCCTAAAGTACCTAAATAGGACTAAAGAAATGTTCTTAGTCTATGGGGGTGATGAACAGCTTGTCGTAAAAGGTTACGTCGACGCTAGTTTTGACACCGACAAGGATGATTCTAAATCTCAGACAGGATACGTGTATATTTTGAATGGAGGAGCTGTGAGCTGGAGAAGCTGCAAGCAAAGCGTGATCGCGGGATCTACAGTAGAAGCGGAATGCATGGCTGCTGCAGAAGCGTCAAGTGAAGGAGTTTGGATCAGGAACTTCATCACTGAGCTTGGCGTGGTTCCAAGTGCATTGGACCCACTGGAGATATTGTGTGACAACACTGGCGCCATAGCACTCGCTAAGGAACCAAGATATCATCCAAAGACCAAGCATATCAACCGCAAGTTTCATATAATCCGAGATTATATAGCAGATGGAGATCTGAAGATTAGCAAAGTACATACAGATCTGAATGTCGCAGATCCGTTGACTAAACCTCTTCCGCGTGCAAAACATGATCAGCACCTCAGTGCCATGGGTGTGAGATTGTTGCCAAATGTAAACTAGATTATTGACTCTAGTGCAAGTGGGAGACTGTTGGAATTATGCCCTAGAGGCAATAATAAAGATGTTATTATTATAATTCTTGTTCATGATAATGTTTATATTCCATGCTAGAATTGTATTAAGCGGAAACTTTAATACTTGTGTGGTTTGTGAACAACACCATGTCCCTAGTATGCCTCTATGGACTAGCTCATTGATTAATGATGGTTAAGATTTCCTAACCATGGACATGAGTTGTCAATTAATAATGAGATCATATCATTGGGAGAATGATATGGTGGACAGACCCAAACTAAGCGAAGCAATTAGATCGTGTCATCGTGTTCGTCTTTGCGAAGCTTTTCTTATATCAAATATTGTATTCCTTAGACCATGAGATAATACAACTCCCTAGTATCGGAAGAAAGCTTTGAGGTCATCAAACGTCATCCTATGAGAGGGTGATCATAAAGGTGTCTCTCAGGTGATCGGAAAGTATCTGTTGGGTTGTATATATCGAGATGGGATTTGTCCCTCCCAAGTCGGAGAGATATACTTCAGGCTCACTCGGTAATCGATATCAACACCGCTTGCAAGTATGTGGTTAAGGAGTTAATCACAAAGTGATATCGGATTACGGAACGAGTAAAGTACTTGCTATGAACGAGATTGAACTAGGTATGACGGTACCGACGATCGAATCTCGGGCAAGTAAAATATCGCGAGACAAAGGGAATATATATGGGATTTATTGAATCCTGGCATCGTGGTTCATCCGATATGATCATCGATGAATGTGTGGGAGTCAATATGGGCTTCCAGACCCCGCTGTTGATTATTGATAGAAGATCATGTCTGCATATTCTCGAACCCGCAGGGTCACACACTTAACGTGTCTCGACGCTAGGATAGATTGGATAATTGGTTTATGAGTTTTTTTTCGGAGTCTCGGATGGGATCCGGGACATCACGAGAGGTTCCGGAGTGGTCCGGAGAATAAGATTCATATAAGGCAGTGCAGTTTTTGGAGTTCGGAATTGTTCCGGGTTAATCGGTATTGTACCGGAAGCTTCTAGAACCTTCCGGAAGGGGACCAACGTGGCCCCACCTTCCGGGAGGGGGCATGGTCCTATGAGGGAGTGCCCTGGCCGCATTGGTCCAGGGGCACAAGGCCCCATAGGGCCCAGCCGGCCAAGAGAGGTTTAAACTCTAGATAGAGCTTCTAGAAGGGGGGTTTCCTTGCCCCCCACTCTTCCTCCTTGGGGCCGCCGGCCTTGGCTTGGGGAAGGGGCTAGGGCTGCGCCCACCCCTCTATATATAGAGGGCTGGGGGCACACCAGCCCCCTACACCTTCCCCTCCAACCCTAGCCGCCCTGCTGCCCTCCTCTCTCCCTCCCGACTGCTTGTAGGCGAAGCCCTGCTGCAGAAATTCTCCACCAATTGCACTGCGCCGTCGCGTTGTAGATCCAACCCATCTCTCCACCATACTTGCTGGACCAAGGAAGGAGGAGACGTCGAGGTGCTGCACGTGTGCATCTCACGGAGGCACCGCCACTTCTGGTGCTAGATCGGATCGGATCGCGAGGAGGAGAAGCGAGTACGACTACATCACCCATGTTCCGACGAACGTTCCGCTGTGCGAATCTTCAAGGGTATGAAGATCTAATCCAATCTCTCTCGTTGTTTGCATCTCCTAGATTAGATCTTGGCTTTCCCTCTGTTCGCATCCGTAGAAAATTTTGATTTACTATGCCGCGAAACCCTTCATGCATATCTATATAAAGGCTAGGAGGGCACGACGAGGAAGGCACCTCTCACCGAATACACACCTCCACGCCAGATTGCATCTGCGCACCCCTGTACTTTTCGGTTTCGCCGTAATCAAGAGCAGACAAGCAGGAGTAGGGTTTTCCCTCTGGGGGCCTGAACCTGGGTAAGTCTCGTGTCTCCGTGTTGCTTGTCTGTTAACCATTCCGCGATCTCCAGCATCCCCATCTTCTCCTAAACCCAAGCTCATAACAATGGGCATTGATGAGATCAAACCTCGTCGGCCGCCATCGCCGCCGTCGAGCCCTTCATGAAGCAGGAGGAGATCGAGGAGGCGGTCGCCACCATCCGCGGTGAGGAGGAGGAGCCCGCCATGGCATCCATCGACGACATGGATGTCGACGTGATCGTCCTCGACTAGGAGCTCACCGACGATGGCAAGCGGCGACTGAGAGCTCGCCACCGACTACGAGCTCGCATTTTGGACATACCAAGACGCGGCGATTACCAGGACGTGGCGGCGTCCTCCACGAGCTCGCCCACTACTATTTTTAGAGATCGCAAGCGACTACGAGCTCGTATTTTGGACATACCAAGACGCGGCGATTACCAAGACGCGGCGATTACCAAGACGCGGCGGCGTCCTCCACAAGCTCGCCTACTCCTATTTTTTTTAGATGTAATTTTACAATATGGATGTAATAGATGATGAACACGCACACGATCTTCCCTCGTCAATTTAAATTTCAGTTCAAACGTGAGTTATCCGCCGACGGGTTTGAAAACCTGACTCGTGATTTAAGGGCCCGCGTTTTGAAGGTACTGTTAGACTTGCTCTTAGCACACCGGTGTACAGATCAAACCTGAGCACGCATACATACGGACACAGATCAAACCTGAGCCGTGACCGAAGGGCAACTTGGTGCTATAACCGAGTAGCGCCTAGGCGGTACTTCACGTTAATTTTCGAGACCTCCATCTGCAGTTCGTACAGTACCTACACACAGCGGTGTTCACAGTGGCAACCAGCTAAGCTAGGTGTGCACTGCGGCCGAAGGTAGCAGAAGCTATTAAAGCTCCCACAAAATTGAAGAGGAACACATGGGATTCAATGCTCACCCAGCAGAAGAACGGTGAAGAACAGCCAAGGTGACCACTACTGCTCTCACGCATTTGCTTGGCTTCCTACCACATCAAATAAAGTGAACAAGACCAAATTAAAGAATACCGTACGAACACCGACGATCGGGCGGCAGTAGCTCGATCTCTCGTGGCATCCATTAAATTTCATCTCCTTAATTGGATACTTATAAACCAGAAAAAGAAATACATGACGGATCGATCAGGTGATACGTGTGCTGGTGGATGGTGGACACATGCTAATGCAATGCGTTATTCCGAAACAGATTTTAATTTTTTTTTCGATCGTTAAACCGCGCTCGTGTCGCCGTAGCGTCGCCGATTAGTTCTTGGCCGCAACCGCCTCCGCCTGCACCGGCGCCTCCTTGTTCATCTCCTTCATCTTCAGGTCGATCTCCTCGACGTCGGCGGGGGCCACGGCAGTCTTCTTCTTCGCTGTCTCCTCTTCTGCCGCCGCCGCCGCCGCCTCCTCCTTCTGTTCCGCCTTCTTCTTGTCGTCCTTGTCGTCCTGGCCTTTCTTGCTCTCCGTCTCCGTCTTCTTGAGGCGCCCGGTGACGGGCGCGGGAAGGGCGACGTCGGCCTCGAAGGCCTCGACGGGGAAGGTGCGGAAGAGTCCGCCCATGGCCTTGCAGACCAGCATCTGCTTGGCCTTGACCCCGGTGGGCGGGTCGTCGAGGCAGATCTCGTTGAGGTTGACCCAGATGAGCATCTCCTTGGCCTTGACCCCCGTGATCTTCTTCAGCCGGCCCTTCTCGGCGAACGCCGACACCTCGGCGGCGTACGAAACGTACCTCCCGACCTTGGCGAAGTAGTGGTCCACCTTCTTCTTCTGCTTCAGCCACACGAACCCGGTCTCCTCCACGTACCCGCACTCGATGATGTCCTTGAGCGGCAGGAGGCCGCTGGGAAGCTCCGTCTCCGCCAGCAGCAGCCGCGTCTTCTCCTGCCCCGCCGCGTCGCCCGTGTAGATCTCCGCCTTGGCGCGGACCTCGTCGGGGATGATCATCGGCATCGTCGGTCGGTAGCTTGAAATGCAGGGGGTGGTTTCTTGGAGCGAGCGAGTGAGCTCGGTCACCCACACACGCACGCACGAGCTGTGCTTGCTTGCTTGCTGGGAGCTGGTTTGTGCTGTGTGGGCTCGATGGGTGGAGGAGAAGAGTGTGAGGTGTGCGTGCTTAAATAGCAGACGGAAATGAGTACTGCAGGAACGACATGACCTAAGATGGCAGTGTAGTTGGGAGTTGTTAGTGCCAAATATTTTGTTTATATTTTTTTCTGGAATTAAGAATTGATGTGATGATTTATTACACGGTGTGTGAGGACACGGTGCATGTGATGACTTATTCTAGTAGTTGCTAGAGTGGCCATGCCCTGCCCATTTTTTCCATCTAGACACAGATCCATCGGTGCATTCAAGAGGACAGGCGTTCTTCACTCAAAGGAGAAGCAAACGCAAGCAGAGCATGAACAGTTTACTTCCTCATTCGTTTGCTGCTCCTTGTTTCTAGGTGATGTTTTTTTTGTTGCCGACTGAGCCTTGGTTGCCTAGCTGCTTAAATGTCTTCATGTATACGCCTACGTGTCAAACTCTTCCGTCTCTAGATTATAGAATGGGTACGCCCTGAAAATTTATCTTAAGTTTGTTCTACCATATATAAATAATTAATTATTGTAGATTATATTGCAAAACTGTCTCCAAAATCGATTTCACTTTTCACTGAGGTTACAAAGTGCAGAAAATCCTGCATGCTCGCATATGGCCCACAATACGTCAGTGCAACAGTAAATTTTCTACACACTTGTTTTTGCTGCAATTGTGGTTGGTTTTCGGGCTATACAAAAGAAGAGAAAAGCACGTATAAGCAATATGGGCCAATACATGAAAGGGATGGGCAGCGAATTGAATTTCTTAATAGTAATATTTCGCAATGTGATGTCACATGTAGAAATAAGTTAAGATTCCAAAGAGCTCCTTTCTTTAAACTTTGTAACATACTAAGGGGTCGCAAGTTACTAGAATATAGTGTTCATCTAAATGTGGAGTAACAAGTGGCGATATTTTTTGCATACCGTTGGACATAACGTTCGGAATAGGGTTGATGTAATCAATTTTGGCGATTTTTTTGCATCATAAGTTTGTTCCATGAACATTTGTGTACTTTTTCTACTCACTTGCACTCTTTGCGTCTTTTTTATGTTACTCACTTTACATCTCTTGTAAAACACCAAATTTGATATCCCCTTGTTGAATTACCCAATTGATCACTATCGTGCAATGAAAAAAAATTCTGGGTCAACCACGGCTACAGGGAATGATCCCCTCTATATTGATCTTGAAGATGAAAGTGAGATGCAAACTTTACCGAATGTAGGTGATTCTTGTTCCAAAGCACCAACAAAAAAGAAGGCTAATATTGTTCACGCTAAAGATAATGCATACTCAACACTCCCAAAGATGGTTTAAAATGATGGCTGATGCTCTTGTGTGAAAGAGGATGAGTTTGGTGGAATATGATGGATGTATTATTGAGCCTTATGGACGAGTATATATAGCATACAGGGGATCATCTTGGAATACAGGCCAAGTTAAGTCTGTATGTAAACATATTCTAACTCTATCTAAGCTACCATAACAACCATATATCCTTAATACTCTTACACTCTCCCGCAGTCGTAGCGTCATGAATAACAGAAACATCGTGGACGGTCAGACAGGAGAGAAATCGAATAGAATCCAGTAGGCTTAGATCCCCCACAGTAGCAGCGGGAGTGTCGTAGGCGTCGTGTCGCGGCGCGAATGCTTGGACTGTAGAGGAAGCTGATGAGGTGATCGGGCGAGGTGGTAGCTCTTGTGCCGATGTCGAGGGATCCGAGAGCTTGAGGCGGTGTCGAGGTCAGGGTAGCCACTGCGTGGGGTCGCAGTGGTCGATGTCGTGGTCAGGGCTACCAGTGTCAAGCTAGCCGCACGTGAAGCCGCATGCGCATAGTGTGCGAGGAGGATGACGGAGACGCGTCGAGGCAGTCGTCGTGGGGCCACAGCAGCTTGCCGAGGGTCCGCGTAGGCTTGCCAAGGGGGGCTTAACGAGGGTCCGCGGAGGCTTGCCGAGGGGCCACGACAGCTTGCCGGGGGTGTCGATGCAATCCGAGCAGTCGAGGACGAGGTGTGGTCATAGTTTTGCTAGAACTATGCGCACGTCGAGGAAGAACGCACACTCCGGTTTTGCCAGAACCGAGTTCACAAAGAAGAGCTTGTCGGTGACGCGATCGAGGCAGTTGTAGAGTAAGGTGTCGATGTCGAAGAAGACTTTGTCGAGGCCGACAAAGACGAGGCACCGATCCGAGATTGCCAGACTCGGGGACACGTCAGAGACAAAGGCATGCACCGGTGTTGCCAATACCGGGCACGCAAGGGCAGTGACGAAGACATAGAAGGCGGAGAAACCAACAGCGGCCTAGAGTGATCATGTTGGACGCCTAGATTGGCGCAGCGGCGGTACTCGAAGTTGGTGAAGAAGAATCCAGCGTGATGAAGACCATGCGCGGACGTAGGCGACCCACACCATGGGAGGTGGCGCGGAGATAGCCTGGGGAGTCGGTGCGTGGAGACAGCGATGTAGACTGTGTGCAGCGACACTATGACCCGATGGGGTGAAGGGATACGCGTAGGCTACACTAGCGCAAATCAAAAATTTCTACCGCGTAAACCAGGAATACTGGTGTCATAGATCACGGGATTACCACTAGATGCGCAGTTGCGGAACTTGATGAAGCACGTCGAGGCAGTGTAGATGTTCTACCTATCCTCCTCGTCCTCGTCCCACGAGCGGCTCCCCTTGCACGGTTCGTCCAAGTGCTACAGTTACAACACCTCTGAGGTATCCACACGTACAGGGGGAAGCGTCAGACGCCGGACTGCTAGGTCCGCGCGTGCAACACGTGCATGAGGAGTGGCGGCTGGGTAGAATGGCTCAACCTTGGTCAGCTCGCCCTACCCTCTCTTATATAGGCGTCCCTAGTGGGCTTCTACATTAGCAGCCCATTGGTAGCCTAAGCCTGGTCTAATTCGGATCCAATCCTTATTAGGCTTCCAGCCTCTTAAGTGTGTGGCCTATAGGTTCATATATGTATAGACATGACACGAGTACACTTACTCCGTCAATAGTTGGTAGCGGCCTCTAGCAAGACGTGCCAACTTCTAAACGCATACAAAGATCATTCGGACGAATCATCACAAGGTTTGTCTTTCCCTTTGCCTCCGACGCGTGCCTTTGTCTCCGACACATGCCTTTGTTTCTGACGTGTGCCTTTGACTCCCTTTCTCGATACTGTGATTCAGAATCCCTTTATTAGGTTAACTCTTAACCATATGTAGTACGACCATGCATTTCTGGATCCGATCACTCGAGGGGCCTAGAGACATCTCTCTCAAGTAGAGAGGGGCAAATCCCATCTTGATTGACCATGCCTTGTAGCATGCTTCAGAACAAACCCAAAAGCTACCTTTATAACTACCCAGTTACGAAGCAGCGTTTGATAGCTCCAAAGTAGGCCGATCCACATCTCAAGTGCATGCGACAATCTTAGGTCTAAGGATAAAACATACACGATGTATATAGAGAGCTGCAAGTCAAATTGCCAGTCTCAAGTTGGGTCAGTCCAAACCCGTATTCATAACATATGTCCACATCATTGGTTTGACATCTCCATGTCTATGACTTGCGAAACATAGTCATCAACATAGTCATCAACTAACCCGAAAGCTACCTTTATAACTACCCAGTTACGAAGCAGCGTCTGATAGCTCCAAAGTAGGTCGATCCACATCTCAAGTGCATGCGACAATCTCAGGTCTAAGGATAAAACGTACACGATGTATATAGAGAGCTGCAAGTCAAATTGTCAGTCTCAAGTTGGGTCAGTCCAACCCCGTGTTCATAACATATGTCCACATCATTGGTTTGACATCTCCATGTCTATGACTTGCGAAATATAGTCATCTACCAATCGATGTGCTAGTCTAATATTCACGCGTGTCCTCACATGAACTCCGACTAGGGACAACTATTAGATATCCATACAAGTATAGAGTTTTACAAATAATTCACATAATTTCCAATCAATATAAGTTGTCTGATATGCATATTCAAGGAACATTACAATAACTCATGGATACATAAGAAATATAATCATCTATGATTGGCTTTAGGGCATATTTCCTTCATGGGACGGCAGCGAGTCAATGCAGCGGCTGGAGCCACGGCACGTACACACTTGTGAGGCGCGTTTGCAGCCAGTTGGCAAGGACCAAGGCAGTGGTGATGTGGCCCGAAGGGGCGGAGCAGTGGTAGCCCGTAGCTCGATCGATGGTAGGCGCGTGCTCGGGGACGTGCTTCATGTAGACGGACGCGAGATCGGTTGATCAGACTGACGGTGCGCCGTGTGCGCCATGGCATGGACAAAGTGTATATCAGAGTCGGTGGCGGCATTGTTGGTGAAGTCCCGGAGGATGACGACAAAGACAATCTGAGGGGGACGGCCGCAACATCCTACCGAGAAAGGTGTAGCAGCCGGCCGAGGTGCACGGCAGCCTGTCGTGAGGCCACGACAGCCTGCCGAGGAAGGTGCAGCAGCGGAGGAGAAAGGTGCAGGGGCACGGTGTAGATCATCGATGCCGATGGTCGGAGTAGAGGCGTGGCGATGACAACGGCGATGGGCGACTCAATCCAATCCATGATCGGTAAACCAAAAAAAAGAATACCATGCAAGCGACCAGTGGAGAGAAAAACCAATCTAAAGATCGGAAAAGACTCACCAGGGTAGTCGATCACAGATCGTCGGGCGAACCCTGCGACGGATCGTGCGGCCCCCGACGGAGATCATGGAGATCGATTCTCCCGGGGGTGGCGTGCGGCTAGGTTTTGGACTGGTTAGGCTAATACCATTAAAGAGTATGAGTTTGGCAGAATATGATGGATATATTATTAAGCCTCATGGACGAGTATATATAGGTGTACATGGGATCATCTTAGAGTATAAGGCAAGTTAGGTCTATACGTAAACAGATCCTAACTCTATCTAAACTATCATAACAATCGTGTATTCCTAATACTCTAACATTGTGAAATCTAGTGGAGATGACGATGTTGTACATGATGACTTGTGGGATGCTTTGGTTGTGATCGAGGGATTCGATGAGGGACATATTTCTCACTACTATTCTCATCTTGTTGACAATCCAAAGACAACAAAAGCGTTCATGACACTTAAACTTGACAAGAAGTTGGTTTGGGTGAGTAGGTATGTGGAGAAGGTCCTTGCAGTGATCTATAATTTGAAGTGATGGTATGATTCTCAATTTAGGTGATGGAATGTAATGAACTTTATAATTCGATGGATTGTAATGAACTCTATTTAGTGCATTTGGATCACTATTGTGCCATTAAATTCGACATGCTTGAATTTGGACTTCGATGACTATAATGGTTGTATGGATTGAAACATGTATTATGTTTGCTACCATATATATGTTATGTTTGTGAGAATATTTTTTTATTCTTATTGCTTAAAATACAAATAAAATGCTGCTGAGTTTTTTGTTAGTACGGTGTTACATATGGAAGGTATGTTTGCCATAGCTATGAAAGTGATGAGATAAACCGAATTCTAGCCTATCCATTTTATCGATTTTTGTCCTAACCGAACAGAAAACAAAATATTCCATTTTTTCTTTTTGTCCGAACTAAACAGATCATGAAACCTTTTCATAATACTAGAATGGAACCATTCTATTTTATTTCACCTGGTTCTAGAACCGAGCACAACTTAGCACTACATACGATTAGGGTGGAACCCTCGCACGCCGATACGGGTCCACAGCACCTTCAAGGCTCCCGGAGACCTATGGAAAGCCTAGTTTGCCTCTACATCGCTTTCCTGTCTTCCTTTGCCGAACCTTTTTTTTTCAAATCCAAAACATAATCGATATAAAGTCTAAGTACTCCCTCCGTCCTAAAAAGGATGTCTTAGATTGATTAAAATTTAGCTTTTAGGATGGAGGGAGTACTAAACTTTTTGCGAGTAGTATAGAATTCGCAAAAAAGAAAACGTTTAGGGCTTGTTTGATTTAAAGGAATCTCATAAAAAATCTGGAGGATTTTGATCCTTAAGGATTTTTTCTTTGTATATCGTTTGATTCGTTGGATTAGAATTATAGGGAAAAATTTCATAGGATTTCATTGTACTACATTTTGGAGAAAAATTTCTATCCATCTGAGGCTTATGTTACAATTCTTTTGCCTTCTTGCGATTCAAACACTTATTTAAGAAAAAATCTTGTAGACTCTAAATTCTATAGAATTTAACCTTTCTATTTCTACGTTATTTCTATCCTGCGGATCAAACAGGCTCTTAGTAATAGGGCCACCTATGATGAAGAAGAACCAGGGACGTTCTCGACCTCGACGATCCCTGTCCCATCAGCTGTTTAATTCGTGCATTTCCTTCCCGTCCGTATCTAGCAGTTGGTTTAGGCAGCTGGTGAATGACATGCCCGTCCTATTCCTCCTCCCATCCACCCACAGCGCGCACGGCTTTCTGCACGGCTTAGCATAATCACCACCATCAATTCCTGATCGCACGGCCGGGGCTCGGCTGTCCACCATAAATACGCCGGCCGGTTACCTCTCATGTGATGTCATAGCACGTACAATCTCTTTCGACTAATCTACCACCTCCAATACGCGAGCGAGCTAACACCACCAAAAGAAAGTCCAGTCACGGTCTCGTGGACGCAGTACAAAGAGACATGATGGTCGATGCTGTTGTCTCTCTCTCTGCCAGCTCCAACCACGAGCTCGCAACTAACCCAGGCATTCAATTCCGTCAGAGGCAGTGCCTCGCCGGCCTGCTGCCTGCCTCAAGTTTTCATTGTCCGGTCAAAGCGCGGCGACCTAGACGCGTCGTACGGATCCCCACCGGCCGGGCCATCGCCGCCGTTCGCCGCCGATCCGACGGGGTCGCGACGTCGGCGACACACGCGGCCCGTACTGTGCGACTGCGCCGAGGATAATGCTCTCTGGTCGTGCTGCGATGCACGCGCAGGCGATTCAATACGACCTGCCGCCGCGTACCTGCTATCGGACGCGTGGCGCATATAGTACTATTATTTCTGATCGTCGAAATTCAATTCAAGAGGTTGCGTGGCGCTGGCGCGTACGTACGTGTGGGCGCTGCACAGGTAATCGTTAGACCATCCGATACATGTCTGGGTTCGCGCCTGGAGTATACTCCTACTCGTATAATAAACGAGAGAGTGTGTATGTGTTCGCATGCACTGCGACTATCCCTTGCAGAAAACCGTAGATGGACGGCTGAGATGAGCGCACGACAACGTTGTCAAAGAGGAAAAGACCTCATACAGTACGTGATTAAAGAGAGAAATTCAATAACAAAGCACTACGTGTGGCAAATGATACATGCTTTTTCCGTCCGGGAATAAGTGACTTAGTTATGTTTAAGTTTGTATATATATATTCATAGTAGGCTACTTATCCGGCTAGCTGCACATGCCTGCAATGAAGTAGGATAAAAAGACAAGAGCATAATTTAATTAACGGATGTGATATAAACCTATTAGAGAAACTAACGTCCGTTGTATCGAAAACATAAGGTTGATTTATTATGTAAACGACGCATGTCATTTACACACATGAGTTTTTCTCACAGTGTTATCCATGCCATCTACACACATGAGTTCTTCTTACGGTATTACTCATCCACACACAAGTGTTCTCTCCATCTAAATTTAAAGCTTACGATAACAACATGTATTTTTTCGCATGTCACACATGATAGAACACACAGCCAAGGACACACGTCATATCACGCAAGATCAGCCATGGTGGCAGATTTTTTCCGTGCGAGCTGCCTGTCGTGAGAAATGGTACAGGCGTGGTGTTTATTAGCTTTTTTGTGATATCTCATGTTCACTTGGCACATATATGTAGTGTCATGTAGCTTTCATAGGAACGAAGGATAAAAAGCGCGGCAAAAATAATGAGGCCAGTTGGTCGGACAAGCCACAAACAAACGTATTTGGTATCAAGTGTACCATCCTCTAAAAATCACAAAACAGTTGATTGTGGTTCATATGTCAAAAACCATGACGATGTAAACATGGTGTCTAAGACCCAAAGGAAAACCACAACCACATGAGGATGGTGGCTAATACACAAGTGAAAGGACAAATAACATCTCCTTTAGCCTATTCTTAGCAGAATCTTGACGGATGGACGCCGTTAGCAGACTAATGCCACCGACCAACGATACAAATATTATTACGGGATCATATGGTGACTATATCTGATGACAGTGCATGCATGCGCAGGTAGCATGGTTGGTAGCAAATCTATAGACATGTTTTCTATGCATAAATACATTTAAATTTAAACAAAGTCAAATCACTTATTTCTAAACGGAACAAGTATTACCTCTTCCGTGTCAAACTATTCCTTCACTTTCAAAAGAGATTTTTTTCTAAGAATCTCTCCAAAGATATTTGATTAGTTTATGTGCACTTCTTATACATTAAAACAAGTCTAAATATATATAAATGTATAAAAATCTAATTCAAAACCAAAGAGTAGTATAAGATATTTTAATAGACTAAAACATTTTAAAACAGAACTTGTAATTAATTAACCAGGAACAGTTCGGAGGGAAACGGATCGACGTCACTAGCTAGCACGTACCAAGCTACTATCAGTGCTTTTCTTCTCAAATAATGGGCGGAACACGAAAAAACCATGTTTTGCATTTTGGATCCTAGAAAATGATCCTAATAGAGACACGTAACGGCCTTGTACGCAAAAAATAATTGGCTCTCCTAAATTTGCTTTTGTTTAGACAACGTTGATTGAATTTCATTTCATTACTTAGGCTGATTATATTGGGAGTAACTTAGCTAGTAATATGCATATACATGTAATGTTAAGTAAATAAATTAGTGACATGACATGATAATTAATAGATAGGTTGTAGTAGTAAGGCTGGTCATAGTGCTAAGTAACTTAGACTAGTAACTTGCATACTGCTCCATGTTATTATCTTTATAGTGATAGTAATATGTGGATAGTGTCATGCAAGGTCTAATTAATTAGGTTATAGACTCATATAGTTTTGATATGTGTGATGTTACGGTAACTAGCTAAATTATTTTCTTTTTCTCTTTCTTTATTAATTATTATGTTATGCATGTTACTACTCCCATGTCCCGGTTTAAATGACACAATTTACAAATCATGCAACCCCAAAATATTTAGGCACAAAAGCATTTAATCTCTGTAATTACTCCAGTGTGAAAAGACCAAAATGCTTGCATACACATGTGAATAAATGTGAACGCTCTCACGCATGTTCTTCTCCACACTATAAAATGGACCAATCAGAGGATAACTTGGGTCACAAATTTGTGTCCTTTAAATCGAGACGAAAGGAGTAGTTAAGTTACTCTCACTATGGCTAGCCTGACTTAGCTACAGTTAATCCCCTCTCTCTTCGAGAAAATATAGTTACCATAACATCACACATATTAAGACCATATAAGTCAACCTAATTAATTAGTCTTTACTAGTACATGACACCACACATGTATTACTACCCACTATAAAGGTAGTAACATGAACTAGTATATTGGCCTAAATTACTTAGCACTATAACTAGAGAATAACGGAATACATGCAAAGTTCAGATAGCATCCAGGTGCAGCAAAAGAGAAAGAAAAACAAAACAAACAACGGGTCTGTAAGACAAAAAGATACTACCTCGGTTCTATAATATAAACATTTTTAGCAAACTTAAACAACTTGCTAAAACTAGGCTACCAAGGAGTTCAAATGACATCCATGACCTGAAATTGCAGTAAGAGAAAGAACATTGGAAGAGCACTTAGCAAGTATCTTGAGATGGAATCAACACAGATAAGAGGAAAGTTAGAGCTGAGTTCCTGCTCTCTTCGAGAAAATTGCAGCTATCACTACCCTTTATGGCATTTGTTGCACAACCCACGAAAACAAACTACTTTTTATCTCTAGCACGGTTTGTTTCTTATTGCACCCAACCCAAAAAAAACAACTTAGTCTTGTTAACATCTTATATGACAGAGAAAATTATAGCTAACATTAGTCTTTATAACATTGTTGCACAAAATATAGAAATAAGATTTTTTTTAGCTAACGTAGTTTGTTACTTAATTATTTGCACCCGGTCTAAACAGCTTAACTTGTAGAATACATATAGGACTTAGAGATAGACTAGAACTCATCTTCTTATACTCCAAGTCTCCCCTCCTTGCACGCCTATATATACCCCCCACGAGAGGATCAAATAAAAAACAACATAATATTAGGATTTCATTATTTTTCACATAACTTACTAACATGTTGATGAAATAAATTTATAAAGGGGATGCAATTTTTTACTAAAACTATACCAAGTTTTCTATACTTATTGTCATTTGTTACAACTGTATTTGCCGTGGTGGTGGCACGGCAGATGCCATGGGTAAGCTAAAGTATGAGGCCAATGGATGCTAGAGGGATCTGGGGAGGGAAGATGTAGTGATTTCTACACACAAATGACTAGAACATAGATCTTTATTTCTCATCAATCGAGTTACAAGTGCTCCTAGAGCTGTATCAGGGTGAGGAGGAAGAGAAATACTACGCGAGCCCTCTAGTGTCAAATGAATCGATCCCTCCTCCAGGAGCCCGTGCCCCTCCTTATAAAGGGGTCATTGGTTCCTCCTAGGGCTGACATGGCAAGCATATTCCCCCACATGTGATCCTCAGGCTTCCCCACTATCACCTCAGTGACGCTTGTCTGCCCCTCTGCAGCTCTGCTCTTTGTCCTTAGCGTTTGGCCCTGTGTAGATTCTTCTTAGCCAGTAGCTAGGGTTTTACTCTGGGATCCTTCTCCTTCTCCTGCAAGTTTCCTGTTACTCGGCCTCGTCTCGCATAACTCAGCTCGGCCTCCGCCTGCACACGAGCTGATCAATCTTATTTGGCTGACTTAGCTCACACGTCGGACGAGTAAGGTGTTAATCACTCGATTCTTGCCAAGCCATGGCTCATTCGTCCGAGCCTTGCATGACTCGGCCGACTTAGCTCATAATTCGGCCTATGGTAAGAAAGGTTCCTTCCTTCTTTCCGCTATCTTGACCCTACCTGGGGTCATCCCCCCAACATTAGTCCCCGAAGTTGGTGCGGTCCTTCCGGAAACTTCGGCCGGGCCACATCAGTTTCCAGACATTCATTCCTTCTAATTTCTTGTCCAAGGTATTTCTTAGCTGACGTTCTTTTTTAGCTATCCTCCTTCTCTTTATCCTCTCTTATCGAGGTTTAAATTATGTTCCGAGTTATCCTCTCTTTTCCGGGGTATCTACTTGGCTTCTCGAGTAAGCCTGGTCTTACGTGTACCAGTCATCACTGCTGCCTAGTTTTTTGTTCAGCTACAGTGCTTGCTGACATGCTACAGTGATTACTGCGCCCGCCGCATCGGCGCAGTGACGCTTCGATAAACGCAACGGCCAGATGGTCTGATCTCCTCTCGCACCGTGTGGCTCTCGCTGTGGCTCCACTCTTTGTTCGCGGTTGGGTGATACACGCGATTATGCAGTTACCGCGGCACAAACACGATCCCACTACCGCTCACCGTACGCGGTTATAAGGAGGGGAGTGGGGGTGGGTCGATTCACTTTTATCGTCCCCACTCCCTTCGTCTTCCTCCCCGCGCCACCGCTGCTGTTCGCATTCCAGTAACCACACCGCCGCCGCTTCTCCTCGATGGTCATGCCACAGCTCTCT
This sequence comes from Avena sativa, assembly GCA_916181665.1. NCBI lineage: Eukaryota > Viridiplantae > Streptophyta > Magnoliopsida > Poales > Poaceae > Avena > Avena sativa. The sequence continues at coordinate 120,481,451 of OV702297.1, read as the reverse complement.
GCCTCTCGCGAACTTGTCGCCGCGCCTCCGCTTTCGTGCTTTCGCCGGTGTGCCTCTCCGCAGCGCCACCGCTAGGTTTCTGCCATAGGTGTGCTTCTTGTTCTCTTTGATTTCCCGTAGTGGTTCTTTCTCTGTTCCGCCGTCGCGTCCGTCGCCGTCACGACGGGACCCTGCACTTCTAGGCCTCTCTCCCGCCGCCAGTTATTCCTCTGTCGATTCCTCCGATGAGCCCATGTCTAGCTCTGCCAGCGGCGCTCTTGTCGGGGAAGAAGATCTTACAGCGGGTCCAAAACGGGGTTCCTGGCAAGGCTCCACGGTTACTCGCCGGGAGGTTGAGTGGCTGATCAAGACTCGCCGAATCCCTGCCGGGGTTAGTTTTCGCTTCCCCGGCAAAGAATCCTCCCATGTACTTGATGAGGGTGAGTTCGTAGTTTTCGTGTCCCATTTTGCTCGTGGATTCGGCCTCCCTCTTAGTGATTTCGCTAGGAGCTTCTTAGATTAATTCGGCCTTCAGCCGCATCAGCTCCCGGCTAATGCCATAGCTTCTCTGTCGGCTTTTATCTCGGCTTCGGAGGGGTACTTCGGCCTTTGGCCTTCTGTAGATGTATGGTCTAAATTCTTTCAAATCCGAGCTAATGTGGTTCCGGATAAATCTCTCCATCCCTCTGAGAAATCTCTCACCCAATGCGGGGCCGCCTCCATTACACCTCGGAAAAACTCCGTGTTCCCCCATGTTGCGGGCCTTGAGTCTTGTAAGAAGTGGCATAGATCATTTTTCTATGTCAAGAATACCGGAGCAGAAGATAAGATTCGGCTCCCCCTTTCTCTATCGGCCCTCCTTCAAATAAGAACTGACTTTATAATCCGAGAAAAACCCATGCTCTTGTCGAGGCATTCGAGCTCCGACTTAAGGAGTTGATTCGTGCTAGGCTCCGGGGTGAAGACTTGATGACTGCGTTTGTTAGCAGACGAATCTTCCCTTCTAGCTTCGCTCCCACAAGCTCTGCTACACGAGCGGTCCTTTGGATCCCAACCGAGTCTCTACGGTTGAGCTTGATGACTACCAGATTTATAAACGTGTCTGGGCTATATTCAAGACTGAAATGCCCGAGGAATGGACGTGGGGAATGAAGCCATTTTCTCGCGAGAATCCTCCTCCTCAGGTAAATTACACATAGGTGGTTTCATCTGAGTTATTCTTCCTTTAATCTTTCACTAACTCTTGTCCGCTTTCCTCGCAGAGGTTTGCGGAGCAGACCACAGAAGACGCCGAAGTTTTGGCTATTCCTTGGACCGCTGAACGCAATACCCCAGACAATGGAGAACCTGGTCCGGAGGAGTTCATTCCTAAGCCAGAAGCTGCTCTTGTTCGTACCCGGAGCAAGACCTCGGCCCGTGCTGATGAAGGTGATTCGGATGACGTCCAAATTCTCGAGGTAGTTGTCGCGGTGCTATCTCTTATGCATTTCCGGCTCCTTCTTTCCCAGCTAATCAGGCTGGTTAGGTGCATGAGGTCGATCCTCTTGCTTCTGAGGCCCCTGTTGCTTCCAAGAAGTGCACTGCCTCGACGGTTCCTTCCGATGCTGCCCCCAGGAAGCATACCAAGAAATCTTCTCAGCACATTCCGAGGCGTAAGACCATGCTTGGAGTTACTGGGTAAGTTTCCCTTTATATTTTCATTTGTATTTCTTGTTTCTCTCTTTCTATCTCTGAATCAATTTCTACTTTCTTGCAGAGCTCCACTTTCCGCAAAGCCAAGCGGTCCGAGTATGACATCTCATACTACTCGGTCACCTTCTCTCTCACCTCCGGAGGATGTTCGGGTTCCCAGTCCTCCTCGTGTTGATTCTGCTCCAGCACCGACTAATGCATCTCCTCGCTGAGATGAGCCCATTGCTCCCCCCCGTTGTCTCTAAAGATACCCTAATGCCAGATCACCCGGCCGAGTCTGCTATCCCCCTCAAGACTCCCGAGGTTTCCCCCAATGATCCTTCGACCACCACAGTTCCAGCTCCTGCTCCAACTTCCACCGAGGTTACCACTAACTCGGCCCGTTTGGAGACCGTTGTTCCTCCTGCCGCCAAGGACGTGGCCCCCAGTGCTGAAGTTGCTGCTCCTGCCAAAGTTCTTGCGAAGAGCAAGAAAGTTGTTGCCGCTAAATCCTTGCCATCTCAGAAGGGGCCAACAAGATCTTCTCATCCCAACATTGCTGATATACTTCGTAAGGGAGCTTCTACCGCTAAACCTGGTGTTGCCCTTGCTGCCGACACACAACTTATTCTTCATAAGAGTTCGGCGGTGGCAGTTACGCAACAGGCCCGAGGTAAAGTGTTGACACGCACTGAGAGCAGGAATAGCCTTGGATCCTTGGTGGAGTATGCCAATAACTGGAATGCCGCCGATCAACTTGAAGGCAATCTGAGTAACCAACCGTTCCAGCTTTCTGACATTAGCAGTCTCTTGCATATGGCTGCTAAGATTGTCCTTGAAAGTGATAAGATGAACGAGGTAAGCGCCTTAATTGATACTTCGTCTATTATCCATATGATATTATATACACACTAGTCCCCGAAGCTTGCAACCGGATGATTTGTTATTCGTTTGGAAGCTTTTACTTGTTTCAAATATACCTACTTGCCGAGTCAAATTTCTTCGTGATTTGGATCAACCGCGGTTTTGAATATCTAGCCATCTAGATCCGAGTCAATGTTTTACTTGATTCGGAACTACCTTAATTTTGTTTATCCAGCCATCTAGATCCGAGTCAAGTCTTACTTGATTCGGATCTATTTTTACTTTAAATATCTAGCCCTCTAGATTCGAGTCAAGTTTTACTTGATTCGGATATGTTTTACTTTTGAATATCCAGTCATCTAGATTCGAGTCAAGTTTTACTTGATTCGGATCTGTTTTACTTTTGAATATCCAGTCATCTAGATTCGAGTCAAGTTTTACTTGATTTAGATCTGTTTTACTTTTGAATATCCAATCATCTAGATTCGAGTCAAGTTTTACTTGATTCGGATCTGTTTTACTTTTGAATATCCAGCCATCTAGATTCGAGTCAAGTTTTACTTGATTCGGATCTGTTTTACTTTTGAATATCTAGTCATCTAGATTCGAGTCAAGTTTTACTTGATTCGGATCCGTTTTTACTTTGTGTAACTTGTTGTTATTTCCAGGTTGCTCATGATCGCCGGATGGCCGAATTTCAAAGGTTGCTCTTTGTGAACAAGAAACTTCAAGATAAATTTGAGCAAATGGTCCCTGTCGTGAAGAAAACTAGTAAAGTACTCGGTTCGTTAGTGTGTTTTATCCTTGTAACAAATTTAGTTTCTATACCAACTTCTATCGTGTTGTTGTGCAGTTAATGTCAATAATCTGAATACCCGTCTTACCAAGAAAGTTGGCGCTCTTGAAGGTTAGTTACTCCTTTTGCTTTTTAATTTATCGAGTTTTGTTCGAGGTAAATCTTGGGTATCTTACGACCTCTCGTCTTTGGTATAGCCGAGTTACAAACACTTGTAGCGTCGCATCAAGAATGCATATCTATGCTTGATATGATGCTGCATTTTTTAGAACAAGTTGTCGCTCACTCGGCACAACTTAAAGAAAAGGATGACGAGATAACCCGGTTACGCGCCGAGGTTGAATCTCTTAAACTTGCCTAGAAGTCCGAGTTAGAGAAGGTTGATCTGGAGTTCTCTGAGGAAAAGAACCGACTAAGTCTACAGCTTTAGAAGGACAAGTAACTTTTTGATGCTGCCGAGCTAAAGAACCAGGCGATGAGCGAAGAACTGACTCGTTTTGAGAAGAGTGAAGCCGACTGGGCCCGGGATCTCTAGAAAATGTTGCGTTACATCCACCGTAAGTTTATGTTTCTTGTCGAGTCATTCTTTTGCTTGTAGCTTTTCTTGACTTAAGCGACGTTTTTTATTACAGACCATTTTCCAGAAGCCGAATCTGTGAGTTCAAAAGCTGTTATTGCTTCTCGTGGCAACCGAGGTGTTCCCATCGTGTCGGATCAATAATATACCATTGAAGATTTCCTGATTGCCGTTGCAGCTGCTATTCAACCAATGAAAGTCATGGGAAGAGATCCGATGCAAGCAACTATTCGGTCTTACCATGTGCTCTGGCCGAATGAGCCAAAGATTAAAAAGGTTGAAGTTCTCGTGGCGAGGCTGATGGAGTCTCAGACTCGACTGAATCTTTGGCGAGAATCCGCCGGACGAGCCGGAGCGGACATGGACCTTACTGATGTTCTGTCATGGTACGAGGATATCTCCCTCGACACCTTGATGAACTTGCGCACCTGCTCTCCTTGGGTTGAAAATCCGGAGTATGTTTCCCGCCGCCAAGCCCGTGCGTATCAGCTTATCGAGTACGCCGATGTTCATCAATGGAACGAAGGGCCGAGCCTTCTCCCTGAGGATGCTGAAGATGACATGGAGGCCGCAGACGAGGATGAATCTGATGGAGATTCGGGTGATGAGGGTGCCTCGGATCAAGATTCCGATAATGGTGACGAGTCCAGTGATAGCTCAGGAGGGAATGCTGAGGCTCGTTCCTCCTCCAAGGGAACCAAAGCTTCTCAATTTCAAGGTGAAGTTTCTCATCAGATGAACCCTGCCCAAGATGTTCCTGCGACCTCTGTCGACGCCGAAGTAACCTCTGCAGAGACTCGAGCCACCACTGAGGCCCCTGCTTCTAAGGTCGCTCCTTCTGGTGAGGCCGAGGTAGCCTCGGCTACATCCGGGGCACCAACATCGGACACACCTGCTGCCCCTACTGTTCCTCCCATGGGTGATTCGGCAGCCGCCGATGCTTGATCTTAAAAACTTTTATTCGTTTGAGTCCCTGGTATGCCAGGTGTATGTTGTTCTTAAACAATCCTCCCTTTTGGTACTATTTGATCTGTTTGATGTTGGCGTCATATGCCGTAGTAATGTTGTTACTCTACCTAGTTGAGTTTGTGTGATTCGTATCTTTGTTTTGTCAAACTTTAGCTTCGTAAACCCAAATCATATTTTTCACATGTCTCATTTCCGTTTGGCATCCATCTTGTGTTTTTCATCTATTCTTAGTTATAAAACTCTCGGTTTTGACTCGAATTGCTGATGTTATCATTCGTATGACTATGATAGTATGAATTGTTGGTCGTTTCCTTCGAGTTATTTCTCCGGTTGCCAAATAAATTTTTATATCGCATCTATGATTGATGATAGACTAGTCGGGGCAGTCCCCGAGTCACTGATTGGTCTCCCGAGGTTCCATCCACAACCAAGTCAACAAACAGTACGGGGTAGTCCTCGAGTTACTGCTTGAGTCACCGAATTTTCATACATACGGATAAATGACAAACAATATGAGGCAGTCCCCGAGTTACTGCTCGGGTTGCCGAAGTTTCATACATAGTTAAAAATGATAGATAATATGAGGCAGTCTCCGAGTCACTGCTCGGGCTGCCGAAGTTTCATACGTAATTAAAAATGCAGATAACATGGGGAAGTCCCCGAGTTACTATTGATACATGTCTGATACATAAATTTGGTACATCATGTTGCTAGATGCAATACAATTCTTCTAAGTGTAAAACGGACGAAGTAAGGCCACGTTCCACGGTCTTTTTGATTCATCTCCGGACTTGCTTGCCCTGTTCTTTTCTGGTGTCTGAGCGTCGATCAGGTAGTATGCATTGTTGTGTAATGCTTTACTCACGATAAATGGAACTTCCCATGGGGGTGAGAGCTTATGCATGCCGGCTATGCGTTGCACTAGCCGAAGAACTAGATCTCCTTCCTTAAAAACTCTTGGACTGACCTTCTTTCTATGATATCGTCTGAGCTCTTGCTGATAAATAGCTGATATTGAGAGTGCCAGTTCTCTTGCTTCTTCTAGCAAGTCCACATCATCTTTCCGTGATATTTCGTTTACTTCGGCACTTGTGTATTGGGCTACTCTTGGCGAGTCATGCATTATGTCGGCTGGAAGTACATCTTCTGCCCCATATACGAGAAAGAACGGGGTATACCCCGTCAATCTATTCGGGGTGGTCCTGAGGCTCCATAGCACTGCTGGAAATTCCTCAATCCAACATCATGCCGACCTCTGCAGCGGTTCAATCAGCCGAGGTTTTATCCCAGACAATACTAGTCCATTTGATCTTTCTACTTGTCCATTCGAGGCCGGGTGAGCTACCGAGGCAACGTTGAGTCTTATGTGCTTCTCTTGGCAGAACCTAGCAAAGGATCCTTCAGCGAAGTTTGTGCCATTATCTGTGATGATACTATGTGGGTATCCATATCTCAAGATAATATCTTTGAGGAATTTCACTAATGTGGGCCCGTCACATTTTCTTATTGGCTTTACTTCTATCCACTTTGTGAATTTGTCCACCATGACCAGAATATGAGTCATTCCGCCGCGAGCCGACTTAAATGGACCTACCATATCTAAACACCACACCAAAAATGGCCAAGTGATTGGTATTGTCTTTAGCTGGGATGAAGGCAAATGTATTTTGCTGGCATATCTCTGGCAACCATTACACTTTGTTACCAATTCTTTTGCTTCTTTCAGCGCAGTTGGCCAATTGAAACCATGCCTAAATGCTTTGGCCACTAGGGCCCTGGATGAGGCATGATGTCCACATTCTCCTTGGTGTATATCCAAAAGGATTTCCTGCCCTTTTGTCGAGTCAACGCATCGATGTAGTACATTTGTCACACTTCTCTTATAAAGCTTATTATTTATGATTGTGTAGGCTTTTGATCTTCTCACTATCTTCCTGGCCATAACCTCATCATCCGGCAAGATCTCTTCTTTGAGGAATGAGAATATGGGTTGTGCCCATGTCGGCGTGACCTTTTCCAGGAAAATTATGGTTGTCTATTTTCATTACTTCCGTCGACATAACATCTGTGGGCCTTTCCCAATCCATCTGTGGGTCAGCCGAATCAATTCCTGAGTATTTCGGGTCATGTTCTTTGTCAACTTCCATCGGGACACATCCTTCTGTTTGTTCTGCCGAGATACGAATTGACTCGGATTCTAGCGAAGGTGTAATTGACGGTTTTCTGAGGTGTTCCAGAGCTATGCCAAGGGGAATTGATTGTCTGGTTAATCCGAGCTTCGACAGTGTATCCGAAGCATCGTTTTCTGCCCGAGGTATGTGATGGAATTAACACCCATCAAAGTAACCACTGATTTTCTGCACATGAAACCTATACAGGTCCATATTCGCATCTAGTGCGTCCCAATTCCTCGATACTTGCTGTACTACAAGATCTGAATCCCCGTAACACAGGATCCGACGTATGCCGATCTATTTTGCCATTTTCAGGCCATGGACGAGCGCTTCATATTCGGCTACGTTGTTTGATGCAGTGAAATGTATTTGCAACACATATTTCAGCTGATCTTTCTTCGGTGAGGTTAGCACTATTCCTGCTCCTGGCCCATTTCTTAACTTGGACCCATCAAAGTGCATCGTCCAATACTTCGGATCTGGCAATGGGGACTCATATTGTACCTCGTCCCAATCTACGAAGAAGTCGTCTACTGCCTGAGACTTAATTGCATCTCGCCTATCGAACTGCGGAGCATAAGGCGATAACTCAATTGCCCATTTTGCTATTCAGCCACTCACATCTTTGTTTCTTAGTATCTCGGCTATGGGTGCCTCACAAATCACCTTTATCGGGTGTTCTTCGAAATAATGTTTGAGTTTCTTGGCCGACATATATACTCCGTAAGCCATTTTATGGTAGTGTGGGTAGTTTTGCTTGGAGGCTGATAATACCTCACTTAGGTAATATACCGGCATTTGTACCGACTTACCCTCTTCAAAATTCAAGGAGTTGACTACGATGAGACTTACCCTCTTCAAAATTTAAGAATAAAACAGATGTTGATGGTAATATTACTATCTATAAAGCTCGCCTTGTTGCAAAAGGGTTTCGACAAATTCAAGGAGTTGACTACGATGAGACTTTCTCACTAGTAGCGAAGCTAAAGTCTGTGAGGATTATGTTAGCAATCGCTGCATATTATGATTATGAGATATGGCAGATGGATGTCAAAATGACATTCCTCAATGGAGACATTGATGAAGAGTTGTATATGATGCAACCCAAAGGTTTTTTGATCCTAAAGATGCTAACAAGGTATGCAAACTTCAACGGTCCATATATGGATTGAAGCAAGCATCCTGAAGTTGGAATCAACGTTTTGATAAGGTAATCAAGATTTTTGGTTTTATACAAACTTATGAAGAAGCTTGTATTTACAAGAAAGTGAGTGGGAGATCTGTAGCATTCTTAATACTATATGTAGATGACATATTGTTGAGTGGGAATGATGTAGACCTTCGTAATAGTGTCAAGGATTATTTGAATAATAGTTTTTCAATGAAAGATCTTGGCAAAGCAGCTTATATATTAGGCATAAAGATTTATAGAGATAGATCGAGGCGCCTAATATCATTGTCACAGAGTACATATTTGGACAAAGTTCTAAAGAGGTTTGGAATGGAAGATAGCAATAAAGGGTTCTTGCCCATGTTGCCCAATACGACCTTGAGTAAAACTCAAAGTCCTGCAACGACAGAAGATAGAGAAAGGATGAGTAAGACTCCCTATGCCTCAGCCATATGACTCTAATGTATGCCATGCTATGTACTAGACCCGACATCGCATATGCTGTTAGTTTGACTAGCAGATATCAAAGTGATCCAGGACTCAATCATTGGACAACGGTCAAAAACATCCTTAAGTACTTGAGAAGAACTAAGGATATGGTTCTTTCTTATGGAGGTGATGAACAGCTCGTTGTTAATGGTTACACCGATGCTAGTTGGAACACCGATACAGATGATTCTAAATCTCAATCTGGATACGTATTTACTTTGAATGGTGCAACAGTTAGCTGGAGGAGTGCAAAGCAAAGCGTTGTGGCGAGATCTTCAACTGAATCGGAATACATAGCTGCTTCGGAGGCTTCACAAGAGGTGATATGGATGAATGAGTTCATTACAGAGCTCGGTGTGGTTCCAAGTGCGCTGGACCCAGTGTCTATCTACTGTGATAACATGGGCGCCATAGCCAATGCGCAAGAACCAAGGTCACACAAGAAGTTGAAGCACATCAAGCTACGTTTTCACGCTATTCGAGAGCATGTCCAAGATGGTGACATAAATATTTTCAAAGTACACACAGATCTGAATGTGGCGGATCCGTTGACTAAACCTCTCCCGTGGGCAAAACATGACCAGCACCAAACTGCTATGGGTGTTCGGTATATTACCATGTAATCTAGATTAGTTGACTCTAGTGCAAGTGGGAGACTGTTGGAGATATGCCCTAGAGGCAATAATAAAAGTGGTTATTATTATATCTTTGTGTTTATGATAAATGTTTACATTCATGCTATAATAGTATTAAACCGGAAACATTAATACTTGTGTGATTTGTAAACTAAATTAGAGTCCCTAGTAAAGCCTCTTTGAAATACTATCTTGTTGTTTAAAAGATGATCGTGGTTTCCCGATTGTCGTGGTATTGCCGACGAGTACGCCATGGAGGGGTCCTCACAGTGCATGTTTAGAGACGTGGGGTAAGGCGGACGGTTGACGGGTACGAGGTAACACAGCTTACCCAGGTTCAGATCCCACAACGGTGGCAGAATCCTACTCCTGCTATAAATCACTATAAGGGCAATACGCCGAGTTACAGAGATAGGTTCGCTGTGCGAGGTTGTCTGAGATTGTCTGTTGTTGTGCCCTAAAGGCTCCCATAGGCCCGACTTATATAGTTGCCAGGTCCTAGGGTTACAGGGAAAAGTCCTAGCTGGACAGGTCACAGAGTCCTACACCGTCTATTACTAGTCTCATGTATCTTGCACTCCAAGGCTCCGGGTACACTGGTGACTCCACTGTAGCCTTCCTTTATCCGGCATGGGCCTCCCTTCTGGATCCACCTAATGGGTCGCCTAGCAGTCCATAGGCCATGCTACCGACTATGGGCCACCCGGGTTAGTCGGATAAGAGACATGCTATAAGGATACCTATATAGCATATCCCCAACAGTAGCCCCCGGAGAACTCCGAGATCTTGCGCCGTCTTGCCTATTCACGTGGAATGCTCCGTCTAGATGGATGTCGGCAGATCGTCAAGCAACATATTGTAGTCCTCCCAAAGAACCCTGCAAGGCTTTCTCCGTCTTCGAATGGTAAGCCGGAGAAATGCTGAATCTTCCATCGCACTCTTCCGTAGTCGGATTAAATCCGTCCATGCCGGAATCTTTGATGCGATGACTCATCTACCCGTGTCAGCTAGGACGATGTAGGCTTAGGTCAGCTACGCCTCGTAACTCACACATGCAGAGAACACAATCATATCTGATTTTCCTGTGCGAGCGATACGAACCGTTGGCGGCGACGGTTAGAGACGTGGCGAAATTCCCGCACACGTTCGCGAACACGTCGTCTACGCGGCAACCGTCCGATTAGCTGCACGAATCTTGATGCCGAGGATGATAAATAGTAACCGTGGGGCATTTTCCACTTTTTACCTCATTCTTCTCGCGTCATCGTCTTCTTCCTCCAGCCGCACGCCTCCTCGAGCTCTCCGCGAGAAACCTCGAAAACCCTAGCTTCCATCTGTGTCAGTCGCACCCGTCCTCCACTCCATGGCCAGCAGCAGCACTTCCCCGTCGATGGCGGCGTCGAGCGAGGCCACGGCGAAGCCGGCGAGCCCCGTCGTTGTGCCCCCAGAGGGCTTGGTCATCCCCGCATCGGCGGAAATCGAGTCCACCGGCGGCGACCACAATTTGGCGGCGCTGGAACCACTGGACGAAGATCCAGACTCGCATAAGGGGGACTGGAGCGGCTCGGACATCACCGACCGCGACATCCAAGAGATGGTCGCCGAAGGCTACCTCCCCGCGATGGAGGGGCTCACCTTGCAGGCGGCGCCGGCCGGCGAGGTGACACCTTCTCCCCAAGCCGGAGAAAAGGTGTACCTCAAGGCTCAGCTGGTACGCGGTGTTTCCCTGCCCATCTCCCACTTCTTCCTCTCCGTCTTGAACCACTACAAGGTCCAACCCCATAACCTCTCCCCCAATAGCATCTTAGTGCTTAGCAACTTCGCGGCACTTTGTGAGGGTTACCTAGGGATTAGGCCTAGGTTAGACTTGTTCGTGTACTTCTTCACTGTCAAACGTGAAGCCGGACATAGTAAGGAGGAGCTTAGGAACTGCGGCACCATAAGCTTCAAGATTCGACCTGGCCGGCGGTTCCCCGACATCGTCGGCCACGAGTCCTGCAAAAACTGGCAGCGGACGTACTTCCACGGCCCCGACATTCCTTTGGCGGGCTGAGAAGTAATGTACCCGGACTTCGCGGATGGAGCCGCCGCTGAAGTTTCCACATAGAGATCCCATGCCTCCCTTCCCTCCGACCTCGACGCTTCTCGCGCAATAAGGCGGATCAAATGGTTCGTAGAGACGGGTTTGACCAGCTTGGACCTAGCCATGTGCTGGTTCATCAGGCGAATCCAACCTCTGCAGCACCGCGTGAAGTTCATGCACGAGTATACCAGTGATCGAAGGGATACCCTCCGGATCTCCGTGGATAACTTCTCGAGCGACTCCGTCAAGCTCCGCCTGAAGGACATCGTCAAGGTGAAGGATAAGAAGCATGCCTTCACCATCACCTATGACATGTTCGTAGACGGCAAGTGCCCAAAGGTAGATATTTATTTTCCGTGTACGACATATGCTCCAGTTTCCCCGTCTTGCCAATACCATCTTATCTAACACGGTGACTTCTTACTTAACAGCTTAGCGATCTAGATGAGGACAACCTGGCTGCCCAAATCTACGATCCAAAGATGAAGAAGTCACGGTCGTGTCCGACGACGATGTCCCGTTGGCGCGAAAGCGGAAGAGCTCCACCTCTGACGCTGCCGACGGAGGCAAGAAGAAGAAGACGGAGGGTGGAGCCTCCAAAAAGACTACCGCCGCCCTGGAGGCGGAAAAGAGAAAGGCCACCGGGATTTTTGCCAAAGCACCCCCCCTAGTGTAAGCTTCTCATTCTCCGACATTGTCTATCTGTCTGTTTTGTTCCTGTACTTATGCATTTTGCACGTCTCAGGAAGAAAGCCACGACCAGCCTCAAGAAGACATCCAAAACTTGGGGGGCTTCTAGAAATATCAAAGATATGCTGCATCGCGACGCCTCCCCCGCCATCGCCTCTGCTACTCCTGCCACCAAGCCTTCGTCTGCCCCAACAAGCTCGCAGCCTAAGGAGGCACCAGGCCCTTTCATTATGGAAGTGGATTCTGGCGCCTCTACCGAACTCGCTGATGTCGGCGAGCAGGCGACGCAGGAGAGCACCGCCCAACAAATGGCTGAAGCTCCGGCTAAGGATGCCATCGGTGGTGGCAAGGCGGTAGTGGGAGTTGGTACCTCTGCCGAAGGCGGCGCCCCTTCTGCCCAGAAGCCCTTCGAGTTCCCGAAGATAGTTTACCCGGCGCTCATGCCGAGTAACACAACTCTGGTTCCTGTAGGAGTGTCGTCATCTCCGACGTGCGGTATTGAGGAGCTTCTCCGACAAGCGGATAACTTGCGAGGAAATAGCATCTCCTTTGGCAAGCTGCTAGCCGAAAGCGCTACAAACCTCAAGATTATTGCACTTGTAAGTTTTACTTTGCCTTTTGCATTTCATATGAGTATCCCACTATAGCCCCTGAGGATGTAGACGGAAAACCATAGGTCTTTGCATCTATATGCTCTAAGAGTGACTAAGTTAGACAGAACTCTCACTGTATACCCCAAGCATTTAGATGGAACAAACTATTCTGACTAGATGCTCTAAGAGTAGCAAACACAGTGTTTTATAATTTTCAATACTGTAGCCCCCAAGCTTCTAGTTGTAACTGAATGAGTTCCGACTAGATGCTTAAAGAAAAACTAAGCATTTTCCGAGTTAAAACTTTATACTGTAGCTCCCAAGCTTCTAATCGAGAACTGAAGTAGCTCCGACTAGATGCTTAAAGAAAAGCTAAGCATATTGCTAAGTTAAAAAACTCTCGCTGTAGCCCCCGAGCGTCTAGGTGGAAAAATTCCGACTAGATGCTCCAAGTAGACTAAACAACGGTTTAACTTTTTTCCTTTGTTCCACAGAAAGAGAATGCTCGGAGGGGCATGGCCAACGACAAGTACCAGAAGATGCGTGCAGATCTTGAAGCCGAAAAGGGTAAAACTGCTAGCTTGAAGGAACAGATCATCAAAAACAAGAGTCTGTTTTATTTTTTGCGCATTCCGTCTTGGTTTTATGCCTTCATTCTCCGAGTACTCACTGTGTACTTTGTTTTCTCCGACTTTGCAGAACATGTTGCCAAGGCCAAGGATATTGTCGAGCAGTCCAAGCACATCTAGCAGCTGGACAGCGAGAACAAGATCCTTAAAAAGGAGAGGGAAGAAATGCTGAAAATGCATGAGCATTCCATGAAGGCCCTGCAGGAATCCGCCTCCACGGAAATCAATCGCTTGAAGGAGGATCTTGCGATCTTAAAAGATCAGAAGCAAGCTGCTGATGAGCAAAATCATCGCCACGGAGAGGCATATAAGCTCCTCCAGCAAGAGAAAGAATCCCTAGCGGACACCCTCTGGCAGGCCAATGCCAGCATCTTCAGTAAGATTTCTCCGCCTTGTATTTCTGCAGTCTGGATACTTGGAATTATTGAACTCATGTGATCCTTGTCAGAATTTGCAGCTCCTATGGGTTTAACCAGATCGCCTCCTCCGACCAAGGAATGCTTGGTTCTTGCCGGCAACTTTATCAACACCGCCATCACCCAAGCCAAAGAGATCGCCAAGCCCCTCCAGATACACATCAAGGCCTCGGACTCCATGGCGAAGTACTCGGAGATTCTGCGTCGAGCCCCCGAGGGTATCACAAGATGGAAAGCTTCATGTGCACGGGCTGGCGCAAGGATGGCGCTGTCTATGGTGAAGGCACACTACGAAGATGCCGACATCGATACGGTGACCTCTGGCATCCCCGACGTTGACGATGACGACAAAGAAATTGATCATGAAGCCATCCTGTCATCACTCGCGGGTTATGACACCAGAGTAGCCGAGTTGGTGGATATCAACGTCTTCGTGCCCATGAACACCATCGACAACGTCAACCAAGATTCCTCCGAGTCTCACCAAAGTGCCGATGTTGAGGGTGATTCTCCGGTCGATGACGATGCTGCTTCCAAGTCTCCTGCACCCAAAGAATGAAAAACACTTTGTAATATTTGTTTCCCCTTTGGTGCATGTGCGGAAAAAACTTGATGATGTAACTTAAGGCGGAAAACAATGGTTGTAATTTCCTGCTACTTAAGAACTTAGTTCCCAGCATGTATATATTTTAAGCAAGTGCTGGCTTATCCATTACTTTGGTTCTTATGCTTGACTTTTCGTGAGTCGGAAGACTTGTTGTCGGAACCATGCGCTTAGGTGATGATGCCCAATGGCACCATCAATAACCTGAGCACAAAATCACCGACAATAAGTGCCGAAAGTCACTACTCCAGAATCCTCATAAAAACAACAAAGAACGTGTAGACCAGAAAACTTAAGCTAACGCCCGTAGGCGGAATTTTCACAAGTGCAAATGCAAGACTTGTGCATAAAGGTTTTACATGATCCAAAAATGAACACCAAAGGAGGTAAAAGACTCAAAAATATGATTGAACCAAAGAGCTTTATTTCATTGATCATATAAGAGGTATACAATTAGATAAAAAATGCTAAGTGTAAAAAGGACGTAGTTGTGCTATGTTCCATGGCCGATCAAGCTCCGGGTAGTCATCATCCGGGTCACGTCGCTTACGCTTATGATCTTCATTGGGTCTATCCTTTAGTTCATGATTGTCAACAAGGTAGTAGGACACATTGAGCAGCGCCTTGCTTATGATGAACGGTCCTTCCTATGGCGGGGATAATTTATGTGACTTCTTATGGTTAAGTCGGAGCACCAAATCCCCCTCTTTAAACGAGCGATGTCGAACGCGGCGACTATGGTAGCTGCGTAGCTTCTGCTGGTAGATGGCGGATCTTTGGCATGCCAAAACGCGCTCCTCCTCGAGAAGGTCCACATCCAGGCGCATGGATTCTTCAGCATCATCCTCGTCATAGGAGGCAACTCTTGGTGCATCGTGAAGGATATCGGAAGGCAGGATGGCTTCTGCTCCATATACCATGAAATAAGGGGTGTAGCCGGTGGATCTGTTGGGTATAGTTCGTAGACTCCACAGCACAGATGGCAATTCTTCCGCCCAGGCTCCAGCTGCTCTATGTAGCGGTGCCTCAAAACGTGGCTTGATTCCCTGCAGAATTAATCCATTGGCTCGCTCAACCTGACCATTGGATTGTGGGTGTGCCACAGATGCAAGGTCAAGTCGGATGCCTTTCTCCTAGCAATATACCTCCACTTCTCCGAGTGATAAATTGCTGGCGTTGTCGGTGATAATGCTATGTGGGAGACCAAATCTTACCACTAGATCCCGGACAAACCTGAGGGCAGTTGCCCCATCAAGCTTTCTAATGGGTTCAGCTTATATCCATTTGGTGAATTTATCAACTGCTACAAGCAGATGCGTAAACCCACAAGGTGCCGTCTGTAACGGTCCCACCATGTCTAGCCCCCAGACTGCAAACGGCCAAGTTATTGGTATTGTTCGCAGTTCTTCAGCAGGAACATGTGGTTGTCGGGCATAATACTGGCATCCCATGCATGTCTCAACCAGCTTGTTGGCGTACGCCTTCGCGGTCAGCCAGTAGAATCCTTGCCGGAAGGCTTTCGCGACCAACGATCGAGGAGCGGCGTGGTGCCCGCAATCTCCGAGATGGATTTCGCGTAGGATTTCCATACCTTCTAACTGGGAAACACACTTTAAGTATACACCAGTAGTGCTCCTTTTGTAGAGTTGCCCATTGATTATGGTATAACCCTTTGCTCGTCGTACTATTTGCCGTCTTTCGACTTCATCGTCGGGCAAAATTCCGTGTTCGAGATATTCCATGAACGGTTTTGTCCAAGCCGGAGGGACCTTAGTCACCATGTTGATGAAAGAGTCAGCTCTATCCGGGTTGTCGATGTCGGCTCCCTTCACGGATGGTGTGTGCAGGTGCTCTAGGAAAAATCATAGCGGAATTCGCTTGCGCCCTGATCCTAGCTTAGACAGCAGATCAGCCGCCTCATTTTGTTCCCTAGGCGCATACTTAACTTCGTAGCCCAAGAAGCTCTTGGCTATCTCGTCCACTTCGTCTCGATATGCCACCATCATAGGGTTACGCGCATTCCAGGTGCCAGCCACCTGCTGGGCAACCAAGTCGGAATCTCCACAGCAAACTATGCGCTTGATGCCAATATCCTTGGCTACACGTAGTCCGTGAATGAGTGCTTCATACTCCGCCATGTTGTTTGTAGCCTCGAAGTGGATCTGCAAAACGTAGTGTAGCTTGTCTCCTGCTGGTGACTGTAGCAATACACTAGCCCCCGAGCCGTTGAGCAACTTTGATCCGTCAAAGTGCATCACCCAGTACTCTGGTTCTGGCAACGGAGTAGCATCTGGCATCTCCGTCCAATCTGCAACAAAATCCTCCAAGGCTTGTGACTTGATAGCGTCGCGTCTCTTGTAGGTGATCTCGAAGGCGGCAAGTTCAATGCCCCACTTCGCGACCCTTCCTGTAGCGTCGCTGTTATTGATGATGTCGGACAGTGGGGTCTTGCTCACCACTGTGATTGGGTGCTCCTGAAAGTAATGCCTCAGCTTCCGAGAAGCAAGGAATACTCCATAAGCTATCTTTTGGTAGTGCGGGTAACGCTGCTTGGACTCCGTCAAGACCTCGCTCACATAGTAAACTGGTCGTTGGACTCCATGCTCATAGCCTGGTTCCTTCCGCTCTACCACGACGACGATGCTGATAACCCGGTTGGTTGCCGCCATGTAAATTAACAGGGGCTCTCCAGGCTCGGGTGCTGCAAGGATGGGCGCTGAGGAAAGAATCTCCTTGAGCTGCTTTAATGTTGCATCTGCTTCGTCCGTCCACGTGAATTTGTCCGCCCTCTTCAGCAACTTGTATAGCGGCAGAGCCTTCTCTCCAAGTCGGCTGATGAACCGACTAACTGCTGCAACACAACCTGTTAGTCGTTGAATGTCCTTTAGGCATGTCGGACAGTTTATGTTCAAGATGGCCTTGATTTTCTCCGGGTTGACCTCGATTCCACCCTGGGAAACGATGAAGCGGATCTTATCGATCCGGGTTGACCTTGATTGCAGGTCCAAAGCAACGTGATCCCAGGTATGGTCCTTCCCGGGCCTCGTGGATCTTATCGATACGCGAACGCGCATCGTATGGCTCCGGGTTATTCTTCTTCTTGTCAACAGGGGATGGTCTACGTGAACGACGCGGGCCTCCTCCGCCATGGTGACTGCTTGGTGGTGACGGAGGCGGAGGTGGAGGTGGGTTAGCCTTCTTGCTGTTACCCTCCTGCAACGCCTCACGCCTGTCACGGTTGCTTGTCGGACGCGGAGGGTCATGACGCGACCTGCTCTTATGTCCTTGGTTGCGCTCTCCGTCATGACGGGTCTACTCCGCGTTGTCGCAGATGACGATGCCACACTGCTTTGGTGGGGGCATATCCGTACAATGGTGAGCTTTGTAATCTTCGCGATGTCGGGGAGATCGGGGCGGTGGCGATGGGCGATGAGGTCGGGCCTTTTCTCCGTGGTCGGAGGATATGGGGATGGCATCCTTCCTATTGCGTGCATCCCTCTGTCTTCGTTCTGATGAACCCGTCTGGGACCTGACATCAAGAGGAGATCTGTCCCTTGGAGGCTTGTACTGGCTAGACTGTACTGGCTAGACTAGCAGAGCACTGGGTTAGACTCAAGCCTCTCAGAGGTGGCCTTTTCCTACTGCTTCACCGCCTTGGCCACTAGGTCGTAGACCTGTTCCACTGCCTCAGGCGATCTATCCTGCTCCAGAAGGGTCTTGGCGACGGCAAGGTTAAGTAGTGGGGTGGGCATCACCTGCTTGCCTTCACTGTCAATGTATGGCTTGGCCTGTACCGGCTTAGAGGGAGCCCATCCTAGGTTGCACCGTACACCAGGATCGTTGATGACGCGAGCCGGAGCTTTCTTAGCCTTCTGCTGCTATAGCAGAGTCTTGTACTCGGCCTCCATTGCTCTAGCTTTTTCTATGGACTTCTGCGCGTTGACCAGATATCGATCTAGCTTAGCGCCTTGCTCCGTGATGGCTTGCGCCTCCTCCAGCAGCTGCCGGCGCTTCTCATCAAGCTGGGTCACGTTTCGGATATGAGCAACGGTTAGTGGCTCGACGAGGAGATTGCCATACATCACTCTATCAGCTGGAGTAACTTGGGCTGCTGCGAACGTAGATGCTGGGGGCGGCAAGTTTGTGGTGTTGTTGTTGCTCGGGCCGGTGTCGAGTTCCTGCGGCTGCTGCACTGGGTTAGGAGGAGGAGGCATGACTTTTGCACGATCATCATCAGCAGCAATAAGTGGCCCTTCCCCTTTTCCAGCGCCATAGGCGGAGCTTGTCCGGATCGATCTTCATCCATCACCGTCCCAATGGTGACAAACACCCCACGGGACGCGACGGTGTTGTTGGCTTGCTCGTCGTGCGAGTACTCCTCCTCCATCTCCTGCATAGCGGAGTCTAGCTCCTCTAGACTGAAGTCTATCTCCTCTGAATCTGCACTGAAATCAGCATAAAGCGCGTCAATGATAGAGTCGGAGGGTGCCAAGACTTACTCGATGACGGGCGGTGGAGGTGCAGCGGGCTCGACGATGACTTGAGGTGGTGGTGCTGCTACGATGATGGCGGCGGGAGGCGGTGGTGGCGGCTGCTGAATCGGAGGTTCTTCGTCTCTGAGCGCAATCTCCATCTGGGCTGCCGCGTCAGCTGCCGCGTAGCTGTTGACGGTGCTCACCATCTCTTCGAGGGTAAGGCGTCTTGTTGCCTGCTGTCGTCTTAAAGAATGTCAGAGAAGCGTGCCGCAGTCCAGTCCTTCCACGAAGTGATACAGAGCGTTATCATTGGGGTAGTGGGCTAGGTCGGCTCGTATACGGAGCCACCTGGCCAGGTAGTCGCGGGAGTTTTCGCCCTCTCTGAACGCAGCGCGCCAGATTGAAGATGGTAACCACGCTGACGAACTTGGATCTCTGCTGTCTAGACGCACGAACAAAGCCGGCGAATTTGCAGTGATCTTCCACCTTTATATCCTGCACAGGGGCGGTTTGGGTGGGCCTTGAATTTTTTTGATCTTTGTCGGCAAACTCCAAAGAGAGATCCGACATTGATCCTTCCGCGAACGTATCCTGCCCTTTGGCGGTCTGTGTGGGTCTTGATGTTTTCTGATCTTTGCCGGTAAACTCCGAAGAGAGATCCGACATCGATCCTTCTGCGAACGTATCCTACCCGTAGGCGGTCCGTGCGGGTCTTGATGCTCCTCCGACTCCCAGGGAACTAGTGCCCGAGTCGGTTTCGCCGATGAAGAGGTGGATGTCTCCGATAGGAATGATCGAACACCGCCTAGGGTTCATCTTCGCCGGGATCCAGAACTCGTCGGGAGGGACGATCGGAACGTTGCCGGAGAAGAGAACCTGACCGATGGCTACGGTTTCGCTGATTCCCGCGAAGATCTTGGTCCTCGCCCACTGAAGAGCCTGAAGCGCCTCTTGCCCCACGGTGGGTGCCAACTATCGTGGTATTGCCGACGAATACGCCATGGAGGGGTCCTCACAGTGCGTGTTTAGAGACGTGGGGTAAGGCGGACGGTTGACAGGTACGAGGTAACACAGCTTACCCAGGTTCAGATCCCACAACGGTGGCGGAATCCTACTCCTGCTATAAATCACTATAAGGGCAATACGCCGAGTTACAGAGATAGGTTCGTTGTGCGAGGTTGTCTGAGATTGTCTGTTGTTGTGCCCTAAAGGCTCCCATAGGCCCGACTTATATAATCGTCGGGTCCTAGGGTTACAGGGAAATGTCCTAGCCGGAAAGGTCACTAAGTCCTACACCGTCTATTACTAGTCTCGTGTATCTTGCACTCCAAGGCTCCGGGTACGCTGGTGACTCCACCGTAGCCTTCCTTTATCCGGCATGGGCCTCCCTTCTGTATCCATCTAACTGGGCCGCCCAGCAGGCCATAGGCCATGCTACCGACTATGGGCCACCCGGGTTAGTCGGATAAGAGACATGCTATAAGGATACCTATATAGCATATCCCCAACACCGATCATGAGCATTGAGATGTTGTTGACAACAAGATCATATCATTAGGAGAATGGTATGATGGACATACTCCTATAGATAAGTGTAGCATTAAGATCAAGTCATTTCAATAGTTTGTTTGCTATAAGCTTTCTGATACATAGTAACCTAATTCCTTCGACCATGAGATCATGCTAATCACCATCATCGGAAGAATGTTTTTATGACATCAAACACCACACCGTAACTAGGTGGCTATAAAGGTGGCATTGAGTGTTCGGAAAATATGGGTTGAGGCACATGGATTAAGAGTGGGATTTGTCCATCCATATGACGGATAGATATACTCTGGGCCCTCTCGGTGGAATGTCATCCAATTAGCTTGCAAGCATGTGACTGGCTCACAAGGGATCACATATCACGGGAACGAGAAAAGAGTACTTATCGGTAACGAGGTTGAACTAGGTATGCAGAGATACCGACGATCAAAACCTCGGATAAGTAAACTATCGCGAGACAAAGGGAAATTGGTATCGTATGTAAGTGGTTCATTCGATCGCAAAGTAATCGTAGAAATATGTGGGAGCCATATGAATTTCTAGATTCCTCTACTGGTTATTGGTCGGAGAAGTGTCTCGGTCATGTTCGCATAATTCACGACCCGTAGGGAGACACACTTAAGGATTCGATGTTGTTTAGTAGATATGGAATGTTAGTAGGGATACCGAATGTTGTTCGGAGTCTCGGATGGGATCCGGTATATCACGAGGAGATCTAGAATGGTCCGGAGAATAAGATTCATATAAGGAAAGTCCGATTCCGGAGTTCGTGAAAGATTCCGATGTTTTCATCGGAGAGGTTCTAGAAGGTTCACCGAACCGGAAGGGGAATGGACCATGAATGTGTCATGGGTAAGTGGAATGATTGGATCATATCCTAGGTCACTTGGTGTGGTCATTTGCAAGAGAGAATTAAAGCTCTAAATTGAAAGTCAAACGGGAAGTTTGAAAAGTCAAACTGGAACAATGGTTTCCTAGGGGGAGAAGAAACAAGTCCTTCTCTCAATCCAACTTGGGTTTGGGTTTGGATTCAAACCCACCCCTCCCAAGGCTGCCCCCTCTCACAAATAGAGGGAGAGGGCTACCCCAAAGCACACAACAGCTAATCCCTCCCCACACCCGCGCCGCCGCCACCGCGCTACCGCCTCGCGCTGCCGTGCCGCCTCGTCGCCGCCGCCCTAGCCACCGCCGTCGACACATCCTCCTCCTCCCGGACTTCTAAACCCTAGATCTCCGGGAAACCCTAATCCACCATAACTCGCACCGGCTTAGGCAAAGCCCTGCGGGATCTTCCCTCTACTTCTGACGTCATGTCGTCGTGCTGCGGGAATCGCGAGGGGAGAACTACAACCTCCGCTGCCTGCTGGAACAAGGGAGAGGAAGGTCTTCATCGAGTACTGAACGTGTGACCGACTGCGGAAGTGCTGCCGGAACGTAGCGCCGGAAGGATCGTCTACGCGATCTTGAGATCGGCAAGTGTACGACTACATCACCCATGAGAATTTGCTCTCGTTAACCGCTTTGGAATCTTCGAGGGTGAGTGCTTCTATTGACTCGTTGCTACAATCTAGTAGATAGATCTTGGCTTGTTTGTGTGCATGCGGTAGAAAATTTTGTTTTCCATGCTACGAACCCCTACAGTGGTATCAGAGCCGTGTCTATGTAGATCTGTTGCACGAGTAGAACACAATGGTCATTGTGGGCGGTGGTGCTTTTATTATCAATTGATTTTTGTGTACTTTGCATCTTGCGGTATGATGGGATGAAGCGGCCCGGGCTAACCTTACATGACATCGTTCATGAGACTTGCTCCACGCTTAACATGCAACTTGTATTGCATAAGTGGCTTTGCGGGTGTCTGTCTCTCCCATCATAGTATAGATTCAATTTACAATGGGCACTTGATAGTTCAAGCATCAACGTTGTGGTTCTTGTTCATAAGTTAGAACGACATTTATTGAAAGCCCCAAACCACGTAAAATATGCAAAGAAAATTAGAGGCGTCTAACTTTGTTTTGAAGGGGTGTGCTGTGATGTGATATGGCCATGATTGTGATTATATATGATGTATGCAATGTTCCTTATTGTAAGTCGGCAACTCGAAGGAGCCATATGGTTGTCTTTTTAATTCCGTTAAGACCTGTGTGTCTATTCAAAGTAGTTGTAATAGTTGATGCTGGTGGATGACAACCATGAAGATGCGCCATTGACCTTGACGCCATACCGGTGATGATGGAGATCATGTTCGTGCTTGAAGATGGAGATCGGAAGCACAAGAAGAAAGGCCATATCATATCACATATTATGAATTGCATGTGATGTTAATCCTTTTATGCATCTTGTATTGCTTAGTTCACGACGGTAGCATTATAAGATGATCCCTCAAGCACAAAAATTTCAAGTTTTAAAGTGTTCATCCTTAGTAAGCACTATTGCTAAAGCTCATTGTTTCGAAGCACCACGTGATGATCGGGTGTGTTAGATTCTGCGAGTGTATACAACGTGAGCAAGCCATATTTGCTCATGCGGAAGCTAAGGTTTGATCTTGACGAGCCTAGCATGTACAGATATGGTCTCGGAACACGGATCACCGAAAGGTAAAGCATGAGTCATATAGTAGATATGATGAACATGTTGATTGTTCACCATTGAAGCTACATCAACTCTCGTGATGATCGGTTTTGATGTGGTGGATTTGGTTTGTGTGATCACTAAAACAATTTGAGGGATATTGTTTTGAGTGGGAGTTCACCTAGATTAATTTAACTATTAATTAGAACTCAATTTGGCATAAACTTAGTCTAAATTATTGCAAATATGTTGTAGATCAATGGAGGCCCCTACCATCAATTTTAATGCGTTCCTAGAGAAAGAAAAGTTGAAAAACAATGGAAGCAATTTTGCGGATTGGTTCCACAATTTGAGGATTGTCCTTGAAAGGATCGTATGTTCACCTAGAGGGGGGTGAATAGGTGCTACTTCAAATTTTATTCTTTTTCAAGTTAGGGTTTGACAAGAAAGGTAAATTCTCTAGAATATGCAACTATGGTGAATTTACCTATATGTCAAACAAGCACAAGCTAACACAACACAAAGCAAGAACAAGTGAGTAAAGTGTGGTAAAGGATAGAAGTAACCAAAGTAGTGCACGTGGAGACACAAGGATTTGTTTCCCGTAGTTCCTTCCTTTTGAGGGGAAGTACGTCTACGTTTGGAGAGGGCGTGGTTTCAAACCACCAACGCCACGAGAGGCCTCCCTTGTTCTCCGATGAACCTCACCCCAACGGGCTCGATTCACCTTCCACTATATCGGCAACCTTCGAGGTGCAAGCCGGCACCTTTACAACAAGTTTGGGGCACGCATCCACAACTGAATTGGAGGCTCCCAAATACAAGCAAGCTGTCAAGACAAATCAAAGACAAGCTTGTAAGAACCAAATCAAAGTTAGGGTTTCCAATGAAACACTAGAGCTTGGGGGCCCTCAAGTGAATGAGGGGGAAATGAAGATCTCTCTTGGTGAAGATGTAAATCAAGGCCTCCTCCTTCGATTCTCCAAAGATCAATGACTTTGGATGGTTGGATGAAGAGATCTTGTAGATTTGGTGGCTCTAATGGGGTTGGTGTTCTTGAGCAGCTCGAGCAGCTGGAGGAAGAAGATAAGGGTCCCTTTTTATAGGCAGCCCCCTCCACGAACCGTTTTCTGACCGTTGTAAAAAAGTCAGACCGAAGACTCCGGTCTGGAGACCGAAGACTCCGGACAATCTCCGGACCAGCCTCCGGACTGCCCATCTGACTGATCCAGGCCAATCTTGCCCCAGCAACACCGGAGACTCCGGTCTTCCAACACCGGAGACTCTGGACTGAACAAAGTCCGAAGACTCCGGAGTAACCTCCGGTGCAGGCTCCGGACCCCTAGACAGAATGTCCCAGCCAGATCCTGGAAGGCACCTCCGGAGCCAGAACCGGAAACTCTGAACCACACCGGAGACTCCGGTCTTGGCAGACCGGAGACTCCGGTCTAGAGTTTCCAGAACAGTGGCATATGAATGTGGTCTTTTCCCAAGTTTGAGGGTGTTGTTCATTTATCAAAATACCAACCTGTGGACAATAACAAACTGTAAAATGATCTACTTGTTGTTAACGAACACCAAAAGTGATTATGACAATAAATGCCCTTTCAATCTCCCCCTTTTTGGTGTTCGATGACAACAAGTGATTTGCATGGAATAACATATAAATGTGGCTCCCCCTGACTATGTGCAGCAAGATAATTAAGTAAAACATGTAAGGTGGATAGTATCAACGATAGCACACATAAGTCTCACATGAGTTACAATAGATGGTGCACACAAGCACATAGTAATAGACACACATAAAGTTCAAGTTCGAAAATGGCAAATAGAAGGAAAATAAGGGCAGATAGTCGCAAATCCCAAATCCCAAGTCCATGCAAACCGATGAGAATGTCTTCTCCCCCTTTGGCATCGAAACGCCAAAAAAGGGAAAAGACCTACACTAGCGCCCCCAACCGCTCAGTAGTCATCGTCATCCTCGGCATCCTCATCCTCCTCCTGGTCACCATCATCCTGATCATAGTCATCATCATCATCCTCAGGGACAACAGGCCCTTTGCCGTGAGGGCGAGAAGAAGAAGTACCCTGGTACCCAAACCCTGAGGTGACATCAGAAAACGTCTTCCAATCCACCAGACTATCCTGTTGAGCATTCCATGCCCCAAATGAGAGTGTATGATCAGACTCTGTGGACTGCTGAGCCCCATGCTCATCATTGTATTCATCTTCACCTTCGTCATTATCCTCAGCACCATGTTCCTTGATCTCTTTGAGAAGCTTCTCAATGCGACAGTTGCTTTGGTAGGATGCATGCTGCTGCTTGCGAATGTCGACGTTCATGCAACAAAGGGTCCTCTCCCAAAAGCTGGCCTTCTTGACCCTCTCATGCACATAGTGTCGAGTCATAGTAGGCATAGGGGCATTGGAGGTATTCTTCCTCCGAAATCTAGGTGGGGAGGGAGCCATCTCCATCTCAGTCTCCTCATCATCATCATCCCCATAGCGACGCCTTGGAGTAGGCCCCATGCGCCCCTTCTGCTGCAGAGAGACCAGAGTGTGCTCAGTGAGGTGTGGTGGTATGCCATGTGGAGAATCATGCTCCTGGGAGTTGATGAGCCTCATAACCAAGGGTGCATATGGAGGAGATTTCTTGTAAAGAATGGCATGGAACATCTCCTCGAAAATGAAGTCCATCACATCAATAGGTGCAGCATCAGCCTCAGGTCCAGCATTGAAGATCTGGTGAGTATGGTACAGGAGGTTGACAAGCCCACCCCTAATAGCATCATCATTTCCAGCACTTGGAGCAATAGTGTGACGAAAAATCCTCAGCATAAGGTTGTAAAGGGTCTTGAGTCCCTTGGAACCCCCCACAACACCATCACCATACAGAGGTGCCAGCTTCAACTTGTTCTCACCCAAAGCAGCTGAGTGCATGCGCAGTCCCACAGGAGTGGATAATCCATGGAAGGTCTCAAAGATGACATTGGCAAAGTCATGAAATGTAGTCGTGCAGCGAGTGGTGCCAGTCATCCACACCATGGTCCTGTCAAGGTCAGTCCCAAACACAACTGTGGCATAGAACTGCTGGACAAGATGGACACTGTAGTCTTCACGCAGCTCCATCAAGTTGTAGAGACCTAGCTTCTCACAGATCCACAGGGCATCATTGAAGTAAGGGCTCTGGCGCATTTGCTCAATACTCATGAACTTCTGAGAGCAGACAGGTGATGTAGTGAGTACACCATACACATCCTTCATGAACACAGCCTGTTCTTTCCTCCAGTAACGAGGGTCCTCACTGGTACGAGGCAGCGCATAGAAATCTGTCTTTCTCAGCTCACGGTGCTCCTCTTTAGACATTTTGGCTAAGGTCTGCAGGTTGTCATACTTGGCCCTCTTGGCACGGTCCTCCCGTTCAGCCCTCTCCTGATCCCTCTTCATGTAATCTGCATCACGTGCCCGCTGTTTTCGGTTGGACGGAGGCACGATAAACTGACCCTGAGCTTCATCATAGCGAGGATTGCCCCTTTGGGACTTGTCCTTGGTATGACGAGGATGACTAGAACCATCACCTGTGAACAGCAGTGAGGGAGATATCATGGAGATGAGTATATATGTCCCAAAGATGCAGTACAAGAGCTTTGATGCATTTCTGGACTATTTTGATTCACCCAACACCAGAGTCTCTGCACCTTACACCGGAGTCTCCGGTCTTGGGGACCGGAGTCTCCAGCCTGGACCGGAGTCTCCGGACCTAAGTCCGGAATCTCTGGTCGGGAGGCTCGTGTATGAGGTGGGAAGATGCTGGTGAGGGTGAATCTAGTAGATCGGGCAATGCAACAAGGCTAAAGTACTAGAGTGCACGCAAACAAGTGATTCCAATGGACAAATCAGCAACAATCCTCAAAAAACACATCTAGAGATGAACCCTAGGATAAAAATAGAGGATAGGTACCAGATCTGTCCATGGGATCAATTCCTCCGGTGGGAATGACCCAATGGAGGAGAGGGGAAGGTTGGCCGGCGGCACGGCGGATCTCGGGGGCTTCTTGACCTCCGGGGGGGATTTTTGGAAGAGGGGGCAACGGGGTTGAAGGTAGGGGACAGGGTGAAGAATGGTGAACTGTTGTCCCAGTTCACCCCGTGCCCCCTTCTTTAAGTGATAGAAACCGTCCGGACCGGAGACTCCGGTCAACACCGGAGACTCCGGTCCTCCTCAACCAAAAGTTCTAGGAAAAGTGTTTGGGGACATATATGAGAGATAGATGGTTTTTAAGATAGGTATAGGGCTTGGGTTGAGACATCAAACTGTGAAGAACCAACAAGAGCCATAGGGTTTCAAAAAATGTTCAGAAAAGCTCCAAGAGACTAGAATCAAGCAAATGACAAACATGAGTAAGTGCCAACCTCTCAAATGAGAGAGGGCGGTGGCCTAGGCCACCATATTTGAGTATACTTGGCTTGGCACCACGAAGATATATCTTGGTTCCATTACCAAAACTCATCATTAAGCTCACATATCACTAAATGATATTAAGAGGAATGATTTTGATTGCTTTGGGCATAATGGGGGGAGGGATGATCCAATCAATTAGGATCGCACTCCCCCTATTTACATGCCTACACCTAAACCAAATATGAGATGAAACATAGGTGAGGGTGCAAGAATATCAAGTCAAGCTCCTTGAATCTACGATATTTAGTTCATTCCTCAAGTAGCAAAACCTTGCTTCATCAAGTGGCTTCGTGAAGATATCGGCAAGTTGATCTTTGGTTGATACATATGATAGATCAATATCACCTCGAGCAACATGATCTCTAATGAAGTGATGGCGAATCTCAATATGCTTTGTCCTTGTGTGATCCACTGGGTTGTAGGCAATCTTTATGGCCCTTTCATTGTCACATAGAAGAGGCACTTTGTCACAATGGACACCGTATTCCTTTAAAATTTGCCTCATCCATAGCAATTGGGTGCAAGCACTAGCAGCTGCCACATACTCGGCTTTGGCGGTGGAGAGAGATATACAATTTTGCTTCTTGGAAGACCAACATACCAAGGACCTACCAAGGAATTGGCAAGCCCCGGATGTTGATTTTCTATCATCCTTGTCACCCGCCCAATCCGTATCTATGTATCCACAAAGAGCAAATGTTGAGCCTTGAGGATACCAAAGACCATAAAATGGGGTATGAACCAAATATCGAAAGATTCTCTTGACCGCCATTAAATGGATTTCTTTAGGAGCCGCTTGATATCTTGCACACACACCTACACTCAACACAATATTGGGTCTAGATGCACAAAGTTAAAGCAAAGAACCAATCATAGACCGGTATACCTTTTGATCCACATCTTTACCATTTGGATTTTGTTCTAGATGAGTCTTTGTAGCCATGGGAGTAGGAGCTCCATTTAAATCTTGCATTTTGAATCTCTTCAGCATATCTTGAGTATACTTGGCTTGATTGAAGAATGTCCCTCCTCTAACTTGCTTGATCTCAAAGCCAAGAAATACTCTCAACTCTCCCATCAAAGACATCCGGAACCTACTAGTCATAAGTTTTGAGAATTCATCATTAAAAGATTTGTTAGATGAGCCAAAGATAATATCATCAACATATATTTGGCATACAAAAATCTCCCCATTGACCCTCTTAGTAAAAAGAGTGGGATCGATTTTCCCAACCTCAAAGCCACGGTCAAACAATAACTCTCTAAGGTGCTCATACCACGTGCGTGGGGATTGCTTGAGCCCATAGAGCGCCTTATCAAGTTTATAGACATGGTTTGGGAAGTTGGGGTCCTCAAATCCCGAGGGTTGCTTAACATATACCAATTCATTTAATGGACCATAAAGAAATGCACTTTATACATCCATTTGTTGCAACTTAAAGTTATGATGTGCCGCATAAGCAAGAAGGATACAGATGGACTCAAGGCGAGCCACGGGCGCATAAGTCTCTCCATAATCAATGCCTTCAATTTGAGAATACCCTTGTGCAACCAATCTAGCCTTGTTCCTTACTATAATTCCATGCTCATCTTGCTTGTTCTTGAATATCCACTTTGTTCCAATAACATTGCGGCAATCCTTTGGATTCTCAACTAACTTCCATACTTTGTTTCTCTCAAAGTTGTTGAGTTCTTTGTGCATAGCTTCTAACCAATCCGAATCTTCAAGGGCTTCCCACACTTTCTTTGGTTCAATCATGGAGATGTGTGCTTGGTGTTAACTGAACCTCTTCAATTGTGCTCTTATGGAAATACCTTTCCTTAGATCACCAACTACATTTTGTAGAGTGTGATCTCTTAATTCCAACACTCTTTCCTTTCTAGCTTCGCGACGAGCGTGGATCTCCGTGTTGTTTCTTGGGGGACCCTCTTCATCATTTTGATCCTCGTCTTGACCATCATCTTGACCTTGATCATCATTGGAATCATCCTCTACATTGGGAGGCAAAGATTGACCTTGGTCTTGATCAAGTGCTCTTCTAGCGTCAATTTGAGCTTTTCTCAAAGCAGCTTGTACGGATCTTCCTTGAGAAATTGACTTGGCACCACTTGACAATCCGTCGAATGGACCAAGCTCCCTTTGACTAGAGTTATCACTTTGATCACCATGTTGAGGGTCCACATATTATCTTTGTCTTGAATCAATGTCATCTTCTGTGGATGGAGCATGTTGAGGTTGTGAAGATGAGGGCTCCACTTGAGTGGAGCATAGTTCTTCTCGATTCGCCATAAGGGGTTCCTCAACGGGGCGGATATATCCCACACCCATTCTTCCTATGGCATCCTGAGGCATTTCATCATCTGCATCACAAGCATCAACACGCCCCCCTTGGGGACCATCATATTCTTTGAAGGTCACACTACAAGATTCTATGACGGCTCCGGAGAGCTTATCATAGATTCTATAAGTGTGAGATTCGAGACCATAGCCAACAAAAATACCCTCTAAAGCTTTAGGCTCGAATTTAGACAAACGAACACCTTTTATGAGATAGAAACACTTACAACCGAACACCCGGAAGTAAGATATGTTAGTCTTGTTACCGGTAAGAATTTCATATGGAGTCTTGTTGATTTCTTTGCGGAGGTAGAGCTGGTTTGAAGCATGGCAAGCAGTGGAAATGGCTTCGGCCCAAAAGTTGTATGGAGATTTAAACTCCGCCAACATGCTCCTAGCCATCTCAATAAGAGTCCGGTTCTTCCTTTCTGCCACGCCATTTTGTTGAGGGGTGTATGCAGCGGAATATTGATGTTTAATCCCCTCATCACTAAGGAAATCATTCAAGGTGTAGTTCTTGAACTTGGTGCCATTGTCACTTCTAATGATCAACACGGGAACATTGTATTGCCTTTGGACCAAATTGATGAAGTCGATGAAGGTCTTTTGAGTCTCACTCTTCAATTTGAAGAAATAAACCCAAGAGTATCTTGAAAAGTCATCAACAATCACCAAGCAATATTTCTTCCCACCAAGACTTGCATGAGATGGAGGACCAAAGAGGTCCATGTGGAGGAGCTCCAAGATCTTGGTGGACTTGATGTGGTTCTTAGGCTTGTGAGGAGAATCATGCATCTTCCCTAGAACATATGCCCTGCAAACATGATCTTTGGCAAAGGAAACATTTTCTTTTCGTCCAACAATATGGCCCTCCTTGTGGAGACTTTGCAAAGTTCTCATATTGACATGGGCCAGTCGGCGATGCCATAACCAACCCACATCGGCCTTTCCGAATAAGCACATCGCACTTATAGTGGCTTGCCCCGAAAAGTCCACCACATACAAGTCATGTTCGACATACCCAACGAAAGTGACCTTGAGAGACTTGCTCCACATGAGGACCACAAGATCATTATGTAAAAAGACGGAAAACCCCATCTTTCCAAGAGCACAGACTGAAAGTAAATTGTACCCAAGGGTCTCAACAAGCATGACATTCATGAGTGTAATGTCGTGAGCAACCACAACTTTGCCAAAACCCAGTACCTTAGATTTTGACTTGTCGGCATAAGTCACGGTGATTTGATCATCATTTGGCTTTAAGTCCTTGACAATAGATGAGCTTCCGGTCATATGACTTATGCAACCACTATCAATCACCCACTTTGACCCTCCAGAAGCATAAGTCTACAAAAGATCAAGCTAATATTTAGGTACCCATTTTTCAATGGGTCCTCTTTTGTTAGCAACAAGGGTCTTGGGAACCCAAATAGACCAAGCAATATAACCATCAAATGGGCCAACATATTGTGCATACACATCACCATAATAATCACACATTAGAACATAGTGAGGGTTAGCACTACCCGCAAAGTCATCATGGGACATAGTTTTACCACTTGTGGTCTTACTACCCACAATGGCCTTGTTAGTTTCTTGTGTGGGCTTGGCCTTGTTCTTCTTGTTGTTATTCTTCTTCTTAGAATTGGAGACAAATCCAATGCCCCCTTTATCACCACTAGGCCTTTGCTTACTCAAAAGATCATCAATGGATTTGTTGCCTTGTGGAAATGTGGCCTTAGCAAGCTCCCCCTTCAACCTAGCATTCTCTTCAAGAATAGTTGTACTACTAGATGGAATGAAGTTACTAGGTGAAGGAATATTGGCCAATTGAGTTTTAAGCGTTTCATGGGACTTTGTGAGTGACAAGAGTTCACTCTCCAAAGCCTTGTGGGCCTTGTTAAGCAACCTAAAGTCATCGGCAAGTTTTTCATGAACCACACCAAACTCAATCTTGTCCTTTTTAGCACTTTTGTATTTAGCAATAGCATGATCACGCTCTTTGATGAGTTTGTTAACAATAATGTCATTGGCCTCATCAAGCCCTTCAAGTTTTAATTCAAGTGACAACCTAGTTTCTTGTTCTTCTTCTAGAGCATTGTTTAAGGCCTCTAGCTCAATCATGTGTTCATGTCCAAGTTTGCATCTTACATCTAGAAGCTCTTGAGTATGTGAACGTTGATCTAGGATGTTTCCAAAATGTAACTTAGCATCTCCTTCTAGGTTAGTCATAAACTCATCAAAGGCAATTAATTCCTTTTTAACATCAAGAGACATCTCATCATCAATTTCATCATTATCTAAGGGAGTAGAGCAGGATGGTGAGGATACCTCTGTTCCTCTTGCCATAAGGCAAGTGACGTTCTTGGTGGGAGAGTTCTCATTTGGAGAATCAAAGAGAGAGAATGTCGGAGTAGAGATGGTGGCTAGAGCAGCCACACCATGAGAAGTTTCCTCTTCCTCATCTTCATCATCTTCATTGTCGGAGGAGTATTCTTCATGAGTGATCAAGACAATTTCTCCTGACTTCTTGTTGATGGGATTCTTCTTGATGAAAGGTTTCTTGTAAGGTGCCTTGAGAGTCTTCTTCAACACAAGCTTACCCCCATGATCTTCTCTCTTCTCATAGGGACAACTTGCTACAATGTGATAGCGGTCACCACAATTGAAGCAAGTTCTCAATCTCGTTGTATTTTATCTTTTCCCATTTGGGTTGCTTTTTGTTTGCATTTCCATCTTGGCCTTGGCGGGGTTCTTCCAAAAGTTCTTAGCATAGAAGGCCATATATTGACTATGAGCAATCTTGACTTCATCGGGGTGGTCCATGGAGAGCCCTTCATCACTATCATCTTCATCCCCATGATCCACAACTTTGGCCTTCAAAGCAACATTGACAACATTGCTCATACCAAGGGCATGAGCACGGGCATCTTTGGCATTCTTGGCGGCAACCTTGAAAGCGGCCATCTCTTGCATAACTTCATTTGAGGTCATGAGATGGTAGTTGTGTCTTCCTTGTAGACTCTTCAAGTCGATGGGCTCAAAAGGCATGAGTGCACTCACATATTTCCTTTTTATCCAAGCATCATCCACAAGTGAGGCACCCACATTTCTAAAAGCGGTGGCGGTGGTCTTGAGCCTTTGGTACATGTCTTCATGATCTTCACCTTCTTTCATGTAGAAGCCTTCGGCTTCATTGCTTAGAGCATCATATCGGTTCCTCCTCATACTCTCATTTCCAACAAACAACACAGTGAGAGCATCCCAAGCTTCCTTGGCAATGCTAAAGTGATCAATGTGTGGGTAATCCTTTGTTCCCAATCCTTGTTGAATCATATGCAAAGCAGTGGCATTGAGTTGACTATCGACAACCTCTCTTCTTGTCAAGTTGTTTGGATCCCCAATAAAGAGTCCATGCTTGGTGATGTTCCATAGTTCAATGCAAGAGCTATGCACATGAGTTCTCATTAGTGATTGCCATTGAGCAAAAGTAGCGGACTCTTCTAGCTTAGGTGGGTCACCTCTATTGTACACATGAGGGTGAGGGACGGGAGGATCGGGAGAGTACCAAGAATCACGGTTCTCACCCTTCCCCCCATCAAGTTGTGTGGAGGAATTAGCGTTGTCTAGTTTACCCCCCACCACCATACCCTCGGGGGATACCGAAGTATTCCCTTTAGGTACAACGGATGGTAGATCCTCTTGAGGAGATGGGGGTGATGAGACATCTTTGTATTTAAGAAGTTGCTCAAGCATCTTCTTGACTTCGTTGACCAAGGAAGAGCTCAATCTTGTTTCCAAGTTTCTGAGATCTTCCATGGCCACCGGGGTCGGCTCACTACCACCATCCCCTTCTTGGCTACCCATATTCTCTTAGGCGGTAAAGCCCAAATAAAGAGCCGAGGCTCTGGTACCAATTGAAAGGATCGTATGGGCACCTAGAGGGGGGTGAATAGGTGCTACTTCAAATTTTATTCTTTTTCAAGTTAGGGTTTGACAAGAAAGGTAAATTCTCTAGAATATGCAACTATGGTGAATTTACCTATATGTCAAACAAGCACAGGCTAACACAACACAAAGCAAGAACAAGTAAGTAAAGTGCGGTAAAGGATAGAAGTAACCAAAGGAGTGGACGCGGATACACAAGGATTTGTTTCCCGTAGTTCCTTCCTTTTGAGGGGAAGTACGTCTACGTTTGGAGAGGGGGTGGTTTCAAACCACCAACGCCACGAGAGGCCTCCCTTGTTCTCCGATGAACCTCACCCCAACGGGCTCGATTCACCTTCCACTATATCGGCAAACTTCGAGGTGGAAGCCGTCACCTTTACAACAAGTTTGGGGCACGCATCCACAACTGAATTGGAGGCTCCCAAATACAAGCAAGATGTCAAGACAAATCAAAGACAAGCTTGTAAGAACCAAATCAAAGTTAGGGTTTCCAATGAAACACTAGAGCTTGGGGGCCCTCAAGTGAATGAGGGGGAAATGAAGATCTCTCTTGGTAAAGATGTAAATCATGGCCTCGTCCTTCGATTCTCCAAAGATCAATGACTTTGGATGGTTGGATGAAGAGATCTTGTAGATTTGATGGCTCTAATGGGGTTGGTGTTCTTAAGCAGCTCGAGCAGCTGGAGGAAGAAGATAAGGGTCCCTTTTTATAGGCAGCCCCCTCCACGAACCGTTTTCTGACCGTTGTAGAAAAGTCAGACCGGAGACTCCGGTCTGGAGACAGGAGACTCCGGTCTACACCGGAGACTCCGGCCAATCTCCAGACCAGCCTTCGGACTGCCCATCTGACTTACCCAGGCCAATCTTGCCCCAGCAACACCGGAGACTCCGGTCTTCCAACACCGGAGACTCCGGACTAAATAAAGTCCGGAGACTCTGGAGTAACCTCCGGTGCAGGCTTCGGACCCCCAGACAGAATGTCCCAGCCAGATCCTAGGAGGCACCTCCGGATCCAGAACCGGAAACTCCGGACCACACCGGAGACTCTGGTCTTGGCAGACTGGAGACTCTGGTCTGGAGTTTCCAGAACAGTGGCATATGAATGTGGTCTTTTCCCAAGTTTGAGGGTGCTGTTCATTTATCAAAATACCAACCTGTGGACAATAACAAACTATAAAATGATCTACTTGTTGTTAACGAACACCAAAAGTGATTATGACAATAAATGCCCTTCCAGTCCTCAATGCTGGTAATTTGACCTATGTGCTGGATGCACCGCTGGGTGACCCGCCTGCAGCTAATGCTACCGATGAGGTAAAGAATGTTTTCCTTGCTCGGAAGACTCAGTACTCCACAGTTGAGTGTGCTATCTTGTATGGTTTGGAATCGGAGCTTCAGAAAAGGTTTGAGAACCATGACCCACATGATATTGTCCGTGAACTCAAAATGATATTTGAGGCTCACGCGACAGTGGAGAGTTATGAGGCTTCTGAAAAGTTCTTTAACTGCAAGATGGAAGAGGGCAGCTCCGTCAGTGAGCATGTGCTTAAGATGTCTGGGCACGCAAGTAAACTCCAAAGCTTGGGTATAGTGATTCCTAATGCTTTGGGGATTCACCGTGTCCTCCAATCACTACCACAAAGTTACAAGAACTTTGTGATGAACTAAAATATGCAAAACATGGACAAGTCGTTGCCTGAACTCTTCGCCATGTTAAAGTCTGCGGGAAGTGGAGATCAAGAAAGAGCACTAAGTGTTGTTGGTCAATAAGACCACCAAATTCAAGAAGCAAGGCAAGTCTAATAAAAAGGGAAACTTCAAGAAGGGCGGTAAGAAAGTTACCGCGTCGGCGAAGAAGACCAACGCTGGGCCTAAGGCTAATACTGAGTGCTTTTATTGCAAGGGAGAAGGTCACTGGAAGCAGAATTGCCCAAAGTACTTGGAGGATTTGAAGAACAGCAACATCAAGAAGAAAGGTATATCCGATATACATGTTATTGATGTGTATCTCACTAGTACTCGTAGTAGTGCCTGGGTATTTGAGACTGGTTCGGTTCCTCATATTTGTAACTCGAAACAGGTACTGCAGAATAAACGGAAGCTAGCGAAGAACGAGGTGACGATGCCCGTTGGAAATGGATCAAAGGTTGATGTGATCACGGTCGGCACGCTACCTCTTCATCTACCATCGGTATTAGTTTTTGTAGGGTTTTGTAGCATGGAAAACAAAAAAATTCTATCGCATACAAACAAACAAGCCAAGATCTATCTACTAGATTGTAGCAACGAGTCGATGGAATAACTCACCCTCGAAGATTCCAAAGTGTTTAACGATAGCGGATTCTCGTGGGTGATGTAGTCGTACTCTTCCCGATCTCAAGATCGCGTAGACGATCCTTCCGGCGCTGCGTTCCGGCAGCGCTCCCGCAGTCGGCCACACGTTCGGTACTCGACGAAGACCTTCCTCTCCCTTGTTCCAGCAGGCAGCGGAGGTTGTAGCACTCTCCTCGCGATTCCGGCAGCACAACGGCGTGGTACCGGAAGTAGAGGGGAGATCTCGCAGGGCTTCGCCTTAAGCCGGAGCGAGTATGGTGGAGTATGAGAGAGCCCTCGACGATCTAGGGTTTAGACACGCCAAGGAGGAAGCTTGGCCGGCGGGTAGGGTTGCTAGGCGGCGACGGCTTGACCTAGGGCGGCGGCGGCGACAGCAGGTGGCGGCGCCGGCGGCTTAGGGTTTAGAGGCGGGGATCTTGTGTGTCTAGGAGGGGAGCCCTGCCCCTCCTTATATAGGTGGAGGGGCCGGCCGGCCAAGGGGAGGGGAGTCCCTCCCCAACTCGGCTTGGAGGTGGGCCGGCGGTGGAGGAGGGACTCCTCCCCAACTCGGTTTCCTCCTCTTTCTCCACTTCCCAAAAATAGTTGTTTGACTTTCAAACTTGGCGTTTGACTTTTCAAACTAGGATTTGATTAATCCCTCTATTTTGTTCAGCGATGACACTTAGTACATGATGCAATCATACCAACTTGATATAACACATCCATGTACCCTTCCCCTCCAGAGTGCCGGACATTCCGGAACTTTCTAGAACATTCCCGATGAAAACACCGGAACCATTCCCCAACTCCGAAACGGGACTTTCCTTATACGAATCTTATTCTCCGGACCATTCCGGATCTCCTCGTGATATCCCGGATCCCATCCGAGACTCCGAACAACATTCGACAGTGGAGGTTGTAGCACTCTCCTCGCGATTCCAGCAGCACAACGTCGTGGTACCGGAAGTAGAGGGGAGATCTCGCAGGGCTTCGCCTTAAGCCGGAGAGAGTATGGTGGACTATGAGAGAGCCCTCGGTGTTCTAGGGTTTAGACACACCAAGGAGGGGGCTAGGCTGGCGGCTAGGGTTTGACCTAGGCGGCGGCGGCGAGATGCCCTAGGCCGGCGGTGGCTATGGAGGGCGGCGGCTAGGGTTAGGGTTTAGAGGTAGGGAACTTGTGTGTTGGGAGGGGCAGCCCTGCCCCTCCTTATATAGGTGGAGGGGACGCGCCAGGGGAGGGGAGTCCCTCCCCCACTCGGTTTCCCAAGGGGCCGGCGGTGGAGGGGAGGAACTCCTCCCCAACTCGGTTTCCACCTCCCTCTCCACTTCCCAAAATTGTCGATTGACTTTCAAATTGGCGTTTGACTTTTTCAAACTAGGATTTGATTAAACCCTTTATTTTGTTCAGCGATGACACCTAGTACATGATGCAATCATACCAACTTGATATAACACATTCATGTACCCTTCCCCTTTGGAGTGCCGGACATTCCGGAACCTTCTAGAACATTCCCGATGAAAACACCGGAACCATTCCCCAACTCCGAAACCGGACTTTCCTTATATGAATCTTATTCTCCGGACCATTCCGGATCTCCTCGTGATATCCCGGATCCCATCCGAGACTCCGAACAACATTCGGTCTCTTTCTCATCATTCCATAACTACTCAAACAACGTCGAATCCTTAAGTGTGTCTCCCTACGGTTCGTGAATTATGCAGACATGATCGAGACACTTCTCCGAACAATAACCAATAGAGGAATCTGGAAATTCATATGGCTCCCACATATTTCTACGATTACTTTGCGATCGAATGAACCACTTACATACGATACCAATTTCCCTTTGTCTCACGATAGTTTACTTATCCGAGGTTATGATCGTCGGTATCTCTGCGTACCTAGTTCAACCTCGTTACTGATAAGTACTCTTTTCTCGTTCCCGTGATATGTGATCCCTTGTGAGCCAGTCACATGCTTGCAAGCTAATTGGATGAAATTTCACCGAGAGGGCCCAGAGTATATCTATCCGTCATATGGATGGACAAATCCCACTCTTGATCCATGTGTCTCAACCAATACTTTCCGAACACTCAATGCCACCTTTATAGCCACCCAGTTACGGTGTGGTGTTTGATGTCATCAAAGCATCCATCCGGTAAAGGTGATATGCATGATCTCATGGTCAAAGGAATTATGTTACTATGTATCAAAAAGCATATAGCAATTGAACTATTAAAATGACTTGATCTTTATGCTACGCTTATCTATAGGAGTATGTCCACCATATCATTATCCTAACGATATGATCTTGTTGTTAATAACATCTCAATGTTCATGATAGGCAAACCACAATCATTTATTAACCAACAAGCTAGTATTATGAAGAGGCTTTACTAGGGACTTCAATTTAAGTTTACAAATCACACAAGTACTAATGTTTCCTTGTTAATACTATCATAGCATGAATGTAAACATTTATCATAAACACAAAGATATAATAATAACTATATTTATTATTGCCTCTAGGGCATATCTCCAACAGTCTCCTACTTGCACTAGAGTCATCTAATCTAGATTACATGGTAATATACCGAACACCCATGGCAGTTTGGTGCTGGTCATGTTTTGCCCTCGGGAGAGGTTTAGTCAACGGATCCGCCACATTCAGATCTGTGTGTACTTTTCAAATCTTTATGTCCCCATCTTGGACATGTTCTTGAATAGCGTGAAAACATAGCTTGATATGCTTCAGCTTCTTGTGTGACCTTGGTTCTTGCGCATTGGCTATGGCGCCCATGTTATCACAGTAGATAGACATTGGGTCCAGCGCACTAGGAACCACACCCAGCTCTGTAATGAACTCTTTCATCCATATCGCTTCTTGTGAAGCCTTTGAAGCAGCCATGTATTCCGATTCAGTTGAAGATCTCGCCACAACGCTTTGCTTTGCACTCCTCCAGCTAACTGCTGCACCATTCAAAGTAAATACGTATCCAGATTGTGATTTAGAATCATCCGGATCGGTGTTCCAACTAGCATCGGTGTAACCATTAGCAACGAGTTGTTCATCACCTCCATAAGAAAGAACCATATCCTTAGTTCTTCTCAAGTACTTAAGGATGTTTTTGACCGCTGTCCAATGATCCACTCCTGGATCACTTTGATATCTGCTAGTTAAACTAACAGCATATGCAATGTCGGGTCTAGTACATATCATGGCATACATTAGAGATCCTATGGCTGAGGCATAGGGAGTCTTAATCATCCTTTCTCTATCTTCTGCCGATGTCGGACTCTGAGTTTTACTCAAGGTCGTATTGGGCAACATGGGAAAGAACCCTTTCTTGCTATCTTCCATTCCAAACCTCTTTAGAACTTTGTCCAAATATGTACTTTGTGACAATGATATTAGGCGTCTCGATCTATCTCTATAAATCTTTATGCCCAATATGTAAGCTGCTTCGCCAAGATCCTTCATTGAAAAACTATTATTCAAATATTCCTTGACACTATTAAGAAGGTCTACATCATTCCCAATCAACAATATGTCATCTACATATAGTATTAAGAATGCTACAGAGCTCCCACTCACTTTCTTGTAAATACAAGCTTCTCCATAAGTTTGTATAAAACCAAAACTTTTGATCACCTTATCAAAACATTGATTCCAACTTCGGGATGCTTGCTTCAATTCATACATGGACCGTTGAAGTTTACATACCTTGTTAGCATCTTTAGGATCGACAAAACCTTTGGGTTGCATCATATACAATTCTTCATCAATGTCTCCATTGAGGAATGCTGTTTTGACATCCATCTGCCATATCTCATAATCATAATATGCAGCGATTGCTAACATAATCCTCACAGACTTTAGCTTCGCTACAGGTGAGAAAGTCTCATCGTAGTCAACTCCTTGAATTTGTCGAAACCCTTTTGCCACAAGTCGAGCTTTATAGACAGTAACATTACCATCAGCATCTGTTTTCTTCTTGAAAATCCATTTATTCTCGACAGCCTTCCGGCCATCCGGTAAGTCCACCAAAGTCCATACTTGGTTTTCGTACATGGATCCAATCTCGGATTTCATGGCTTCTTGCCATTTATTGGAATCTGGGCTCATCATTGCTTCCTCATATGTCGCAGGGTCATCGGTGTTGTCCACCAACATGACACTCATAACGGGATCATACCAATCTGGAGTGGTACGAGTTCTTGTTGACCTGCGAGGCTCTGTAGCAACTTCAACCGAAGTTTCATGATCATCATCATTAGCTTCCTCTCTTATTGGTGCAGGCACCACAGGAACTTCTTCCGGTGCTGCGCTACTCGCAATTTCGAGAGAAGGTTCGACAACCTCGTCGAGTTCTACTTTCCTTCCAGTCACTTCTTTCGAGAGAAATTCTTTCTCTAGAAAGGATCCATTCTTGGCAACGAAGATTTTGCCCTCGGATCTATGATAGAAGGTATACCCAATAGTTTCCTTCGGGTATCCTATGAAGACGCATTTTTCCGCTTTGGGTTCAAGCTTGTCCGGCTGTAACTTCTTTACATAGGCTTCGCAACCCCAAACCTTAAGGAACGACAATTTAGGTTTCTTCCCAAACCATAATTCATACGGTGTCGTTTCAACGGATTTAGATGGTGCCCTATTTAAAGTGAATGCGGCTGTTTCTAATGCATAACCCTAAAATGATAGCGGTAAATCTATAAGTGACATCATAGAACGAACCATATCTAAGAGAGTTCGATTACGATGTTCGGACACACCATTACGCTGTTGTGTTCCCGGCGGTGTCAATTGTGAAAGTATTCTGCATTTCTTCAAATGCTCGCCAAACTCGTAACTTAGATATTAACCTTCACGATCAGAACGTAGAAATTTAATTTTCTTGTTACGTTGATTCTCCACCTCACTTTGAAATTCCTTAAAGTTCTCGAAAGTTTCGGACTTATGTTTCATGAAATAGATATACCCATATCTACTCAATTCATCCGTGAAGGTAAGAACATAACGATAACCACCGCGCGATGCTACACTCATTGGACCATACACATCAGTATGTATGATTTCCAATAAGTCCGTAGCTCGCTCCATCATACCAGAAAATGGAGTCTTAGTCATTTTTCCCATCAGACATGCTTCGCATCTTTCAAGTGATTCGAAATCAAGTGATTCAAGAAGTCCATCGGAATGGAGTTTCTTCATACGCTTCACTCCAATGTGACCAAGACGATAGTGCCACATATAGGTCGAGTTATCGCTCGATTTCAAACGTTTAGCCTCAATGTTATTAATATGTGTATTTCCACTATCGAGATTCAATAAGAATAGACCATCTATCAAAGGTGCATGTGCATAAAACATATTACTCATATAAATCGAGCAACCATTATTCTCGGACTTAAACAAGTAACCGTCTCGCAATAAACAAGATCCCGATATAATGTTCATGCTTAACGCAGGCACCAAATAACAATTATTTAAGTATAAAACTAATCCCGATGGTAGATGAAGGGGTAGCGTGTCGACCGCGATCACATCAACCTTTGATCCGTTTCCCACGCGCATCGTCAACTCGTTCTTCGCTAGCTTCCGTTTATTCTGCAGCACCTGTTTCGAGTTACAAATATGAGCAACCGAACCAGTATCAAATACCCAGGCACTACTACGAGTACTAGTGAGATACACATCAATAACATGTATATCGGATATACCTTTCTTCTTGATGTTGCCGTTCTTCAAATCCGCCAAGTACTTTGGGCAATTCTGCTTCCAGTGACCTTCTCCCTTGCAGTAAAAGCACTCAGTATCAGGCTTAGGTCCAGCCTTGGTCTTCTTCGTTGGCGTGGTAACTTTCTTACCACCCTTCTTGAAGTGTCCCTTTTGCTTAGACTTGCCTTTTTTGAATTTGGTGGTCTTATTGACCATCAACACTTGGTGCTCTTTCTTGATCTCCACTTCTGCAGATTTTAACATAGCAAACAGTTCTGGCAACTGCTTGTTCATGTTTTGCATATTGTAGTTCATCACAAAGTTCTTGTAACTTGGTGGCAGTGATTGGAGGACACGATAAATCCCCAAAGCATTAGGAATCACTATACCCAAGCTTTGAAGTTTGTTTGTGTGCCCAGACATCTTAAGCACATGCTCACTGACGGAGCTGCCCTCTTCCATCTTGCAGTTAAAGAACTTTTCAGAAGCCTCATAGCTCTCAATTGCTGCGTGAGTCTCAAAGATCAATTTGAGATCACGGACAATGTCATGTGGGTCTGAATTCTCAAACCTTTTCTAAAGCTCCGATTCTAAACCATACAAGATAGCACACTGAACTGTGGAGTACTGAGTCTTCCGTGCGAGGTAAACATTCTTTACTTCATCGGTAGCAGTAGCTGCAGGCGCGTCACCCAGCGGTGCATCCAGCACATAGGTCAAATTACCAGCTGTGAGGACAATCCTCAAATTGCGGAACCAATCCGCGAAGTTGCTTCCATTGTTTTTCAACTTTTCTTTCACTAGGAACGCATTAAAATTGATGGTAGGGGCTGCCATTGATCTACAACATATTTGCAATAGTTTAGACAAAGTTTATGACAAATTGAGTTCTAATTAATAGTTAAATTAATCTAGGTGAACTCCCACTCAAAACAATATCTCTCACATTGTTTTAGTGATCACACGAACCAAATCCACCACATCAACACCGATCATCACGAGAGTTGATATAGTTTCAATGGCGAACAATCGACATGTTCATCATATCTACTATATGATTCATGCTTTACCTTTCGGTGATCCGTGTTCTGAGACCATGTCTGTACATGCTAGGCTCGTCAAGATCAAACCTTAGTTTCCGCATGAGCAAATCTGGCTTGCTCACGTTGTATACACTTGTAGAATCCAACACACCCGATCATCACGTGGTGCTTCGAAACAACAAGCTTTAGCAACGGTGCTAACTAAGGGTGAACACTTTATGACTTGAAATTCATGTGCATGAGGGATCATCTTATAATGCTGCCGTCGTCTACTAAGCAATACAATATGCATAAAGGATTAACATCACATGCAATTCATAATATGTGATATGATATGGCCTTTCTTCTTTGTGCTTCTGATCTCCATCTTCTAGCACGAACATGATCTCCATCACCACCGGCATTGCATCAAGGTCAATGACGCTTCTCCATGGTTGTCGTCCACCGGCTTCAACTATTACAACTACTTTGAATAGACACGCGGGTCGAAACATAAATTAAAGACAACCATATGGATCCTGCCGGTTGCCAACTTACAATAAGGAACATTGCATACATCAAATATAATCACAATCATGGCCATATCACATCACAGCACACCCCTGCAAAACAAAGTTAGACGCCTCTACTTTCTTTGCATATTTTACGTGGTTTGGGGCTTTCAATAAGTGTCGTTCTAACTTACGAACAAGAACCACAACATTGATACTAGCATTGTTAATCACCCGTTGTAAATTGAATCTTAACTATGCTAGGAGAAACAGGCACCCTCAAAGCCACTTATGCAATACAAGTTGCATGTCAAGCGTGGAGCAAGTCTCATGAACGATGTCATGTAAGGTTAGCCCGGGCCGCTTCATCCCAACATCCCACAAGATGCAAAGTACACAAGAAGCAATCGACAATAAAAGCATCAACGCCCACAATGACCATTGTGTTCTACTCGTGCAACAGATCTACATATAGACATGGCTCTGATACCACTGTAGGGTTTCGTAGCATGGAAAACAAAAAATTTCTATCGCATACAAACAAACAAGCCAAGATCTATCTACTAGATTGTAGCAACGAGTCGATGGAATAGCTCACCCTCGAAGATTCCAAAGTGTTTAACGAGAGCGGATTCTC
Source organism: Avena sativa (assembly GCA_916181665.1). Classification (NCBI taxonomy): domain Eukaryota; kingdom Viridiplantae; phylum Streptophyta; class Magnoliopsida; order Poales; family Poaceae; genus Avena; species Avena sativa. The sequence goes on along the minus strand of OV702297.1, from coordinate 120,437,565 downwards.
GTGGGTGATGTAGTCGTACTCTTCCAGATCTCAAGATCGCGTAGACGATCCTTCCAGCGCTGCGTTCCGGCAGCGCTCCCGCAGTCGGTCACACGTTTGGTACTTGACGAAGACCTTCCTCTCCCTTGTTCCAGCAGGTAGCGGAGGTTGTAGCACTCTCCTCGCGATTCCGGCAGCACAACGGCGTGGTACCAGAAGTAGAGGGGAGATCTCGCAGGGCTTCGCCTTAAGCCGGAGCAAGTATGGTGGACTATGAGAGAGCCCTCGGTGTTCTAGGGTTTAGACACACCAAGGAGGGGGCTAGGCCGGCGGCTAGGGTTTGACCTAGGCGGCGGCTAGGGTTAGGGTTTAGAGGTAGGGAACTTGTGTGTTGGGAGGGGCAGCCCTGCCCCTCCTTATATAGGTGGAGGGGCCGTGCCAGGGGAGGGGAGTCCCTCCCCCACTCGGTTTCCCAAGGGGCCGGCGGTGGAGGGGAGGAACTCCTCCCCAACTCGGTTTCCACCTCCCTCTCCACTTCCCAAAATAGCCGTTTGACTTTCAAATTGGCGTTTGACTTTTTCAAACTAGGATTTGATTAAACCCTTTATTTTGTTCAGCGATGACACCTAGTACATGATGCAATCATACCAACTTGATATAACACATTCATGTACCCTTCCCCTTCGGAGTGCCGGACATTCCGGAACCTTCTAGAACATTCCCGATGAAAACACCGGAACCATTCCCCAACTCCGAAACAGGACTTTCCTTATATGAATCTTATTCTACGGACCATTCCGGATCTCCTCGTGATATCCCGGATCCCATCCGAGACTCCGAACAACATTAGGTCTCTTTCTCATCATTCCATAACTACTCAAACAACGTCGAATCCTTAAGTGTGTCTCCCTACGGTTCGTGAATTATGCAGACATGATCGAGACACTTCTCCGAACAATAACCAATAGAGGAATCTGAAAATTCATATGGCTCCCACATATTTCTACGATTACTTTGCGATCGAATGAACCACTTACATACAATACCAATTTCCCTTTGTCTCATGATAGTTTACTTATCCGAGGTTATGATCGTCGGTATCTCTGCATACCTAGTTCAACCTCGTTACTGATAAGTACTCTTTTCTCGTTCCCGTGATATGTGATACCTTGTGAGCCAGTCACATGCTTGCAAGCTAATTGGATGACATTTCACCGAGAGGGACCAGAGTATATCTATCCATCATATGGATGGACAAATCCCACTCTTGATCCATGTGTCTCAACCAATACTTTCCGAACACTCAATGCCACCTTTATAGCCACCCAGTTACGGTGTGGTGTTTGATGTCATCAAAGCATCCATCCGGTAAAGGTGATATGCATGATCTCATGGTCGAAGAAATTAGGTTACTATGTATCAGAAAGCATATAGCAATTGAACTATTAAAATGACATGATCTTTATGCTACGCTTATCTATAGGAGTATGTCCACCATATCATTCTCCTAACGATATGATCTTGTTGTTAATTACATCTCAATGTTCATGATAGGGAAACCACAATCATTTATTAACCAACAAGCTAGTATTATGAATAGGCTTTACTAGGGACTTCAATTTAAGTTTACAAATCACACAAGTATTAATGTTTCCTTGTTAATACTATCATAGCATGAATGTAAACATTTATCATAAACACAAAGATATAATAATAACTATATTTATTATTGCCTCTAGGGCATATCTCCAACAGTTTTATACTTAAATAATTGTTATTTGGTGCCTGTGTTGAGCATGAACATTATATCCGGATCATGTTTATTGCGAGACGGTTACTTGTTTAAGTCTGAGAATAATGGTTGTTCGATTTATATGAGTAATATGTTTTATGCACATGCACCTTTGATAGATGGTTTATTCTTATTGAATCTCGATTGTGGTAATACACACATTAATAACATTGAAGCTAAACATTTGAAATTGAGCGATAACTCAACCTATATGTGGCACTGTCATCTTGGTCATATTGGAGTGAAGCGTATGAAGAAACTCCATTCTGATGGACTTCTTGAATCACTTGATTTCGAATCACTTGAAAGATGCGAAGCATGTCTGATGGGTAAAATGACTAAGACTCCATTTTCTGGTTTGATGGAGCGAGCTACAGACTTATTGGAAATCATACATACCGATGTGTGTGGCCCAATGAGTGTAGCATCGCGCGGTGGTTATCGTTATGTTCTTACCTTCATAGATGACTTGAGTAGATATGGGTATATCTATTTCATGAAACATAAGTCCGAAACTTATGAGAAGTTTAAGGAATTTCAAAGTGAGGTAGAGAATCAACATAATAAGAAGATTAAATTTCTACGATCTGATCATGGAGGTGAATATCTAAATTACGAGTTTGGCGAGCATTTGATGAAATGCGGAATACTTTCACAATTGACACCACCGGGAACACCACAGCGTAATGGTGTGTTCGAACATCGTAATCGAACTCTCTTAGATATGGTTCGTTCTATGATGTCACTTACAGATTTACCGCTATTGTTTTGGGGTTATGCATTAGAAACAACCGCATTCACTTTAAATAGGGCACCATCTAAATTCGTTGAAACGACACCATATGAATTATGGTTTGGGAAGAAACCTAAATTGTTGTTCCTTAAAGTTTGGGGTTGCGAAGCCTATGTAAAGAAGTTACAGCCGGACAAGCTTGAACCCAAAGCGGAAAAATGCGTCTTCATAGGATGCTCGAAGGAAACTATTGGGTATACCTTCTATCATAGATCCGAGGGCAAAATCTTCGTTGCCAAGAATGGATCCTTTCTAGAGAAGGAGTTTCTCTCGAAAGAAGTCACTGGAAGGAAAGTAGAACTCGACGAGGTTGTTGAACCTTCTCTCGAACTTGCGAGTAGCGCAGCACCGGAAGTGGTTCTTGTGGCGCCTACATCAATAAGAGAGGAAGCTAATGATGTGGATCATGAAACTTCGGTTGAAGTTACTACGGAACCTCGCAGGTCAATGAGAACTCGTACCACTCCTGATTGGTATGATCCCGTTATGAGTGTCATGTTGGTGGACAACACCGATGACCCTGCAACATATGAGGAAGCAATGATGATCCCAGATTCCAATAAATGGCAAGAAGCCATGAAATCCGAGATTGGATCCATGTACCAAAACCAAGTATGGAATTTGGTGGACTTATCGGATGGCCGGAAGGCTGTCGAGAACAAATGGATTTTCAAGAAGAAAATAGATGCTGATGATAATATTACTATCTATAAAGCTCGCCTTGTCGCAAAAGGGTTTCGACAAATTCAAGGAGTTGACTACGATGAGACTTTCTCACCAGTAGCGAAGCTAAAGTTTGTGAGGATTATGTTAGCAATCGCTGCATATTATGATTATGAGATATGGCAGATGGATGTCAAAACGGTGTTCCTCAATGGAGACATTGATGAAGAGTTGCATATGATGCAACCCAAAGGTTTTTTCGATCCTAAAGATGCTAACAAGGTATGCAAACTTCAACGGTCCATATATGGATTGAAGCAAGAATCCCGAAGTTGGAATCAACGTTTTGATAAGGTAATCAAGAGTTTTAGTTTTATACAAACTTATGGAGAAGCTTGTATTTACAAGAAAGTGAGTGGGAGATCTGTAGCATTCTTAATACTATATGTAGATGACATATTGTTGATTGGGAATGATGTAGACCTTCTTAATAGTGTCAAGGATTATTTGAATAATAGTTTTTCAATGAAAGATCTTGGCGAAGCAGCTTACATATTGGGCATAAAGATTTATAGAGATAGATCGAGGCGCCTAATATCATTGTCACAGAGTACATATTTGGACAAAGTTGTAAAGAGGTTTGGAATGGAAGATAACAAGAAAGGGTTCTTGCCCATGTTTCCCAATACGACCTTGAGTAAAACTCAAAGTCCTGCAACAGCAGAAGATAGAGAAAGGATGAGTAAGACTCCCTATGCCTCAGCCATAGGATCTCTAATGTATGCCATGCTATGTACTAGACCCGACATCGCATATGCTGTTAGTTTGACTAGCAGATATCAAAGTGATCCAGGACTGAATCATTGGACAGCGGTCAAAAACATCCTTAAGTACCTGAGAAGAACTAAGGATATGGTTCTTTCTTATGGAGGTGATGAACAGCTCGTTGTTAATGGTTACACCGATGCTAGTTGGAACACCGATCCGGACTAAATCTCAACCTGGATACATATTTACTTTGAATGGTGCAACAGTTAGCTGGAGGAGTGCAAAGCAAAGCATTGTGGCGAGATCTTCAACTGAATCGGAATACATAGCTGCTTCGAAGGCTTCACAAGAGGCGATATGGATGAAGGAGTTCATTACAGAGATCGGTGTGGTTCCAAGTGCGCTAGACCCAATGTCTATCTACTGTGATAACATGGGTGCCATAGCCAATGCGCAAGAACCAAGGTCACACAAGAAGCTGAAGCACATCAAGCTACGTTTTCACGCTATTCGAGAGCATGTCCAAGATGGTGACATAAATATTTGCAAAGTACACACAGATCTGAATGTGGCGGATCCGTTGACTAAACCTCTCCCGTGGGCAAAACATGACCAACACCAAACCGCCATGGGTGTTCGGTATATTACCATGTAATCTAGATTAGTTGACTCTAGTGCAAGTGGGAGACTGTTGGAGATATGCCCTAGAGGCAATAATAAAAGTGGTTATTATTATATCTTTGAGTTTATGATAAATGTTTACATTCATGCTATAATAGTATTAAACCGGAAACGTTAATACTTGTGTGTTTTGTAAACTAAATTAGAGTCCCTAGTAAAGCCACTTTGAAATACTAGCTTGTTGTTTAATAGATGATCGTGGTTTCTCGATGATGAGCATTGAGATGTTGTTGACAACAAGATCATATCATTAGGAGAATGGTATGATGGACATACTCCTATAGATAAGCGTAGCATTAAGATCAAGTCATTTCAATAGTTCGTTTGCTATAAGATTTCTGATGCAGAGTAACCTAATTCCTTCTACCATGAGATAATGCCACCATCATTGAAAGAATGCTTTGATGACATCAAACACCACACCGTAACTGGGTGGCTATAAAGGTGGCATTGAGTGTTCAGAAAATATGGGTTGAGGCACATGGATCAAGAGTGGGATTTGTCCATCCATATGATGGATAGATATACTCTGGGCCCTCTCGGTGGAATATCATCCAATTAGCTTGCAAGCATGTGACTGGCTCACAAGGGATCACATATCACGGGAACGAGAAAAGAGTACTTATCGGTAACGAGGTGGAACTAGGTATGCAGAGATACCGACGATCAAAACCTCGGATAAGTAAACTATCGCGAGACAAAGGGAAATTGGTATCGTATGTAAGTGGTTCATTCGATCGCAAAGTAATCGTATAAATATGTGAGAGCCATATGAATTTCCAGATTCCTCTATTGGTTATTGGTCGGAGAAGTGTCTCGGTCATGTCCGCATAATTCACGAACCGTAGGGAGACACACTTAAGGATTTGATGTTGTTTAGTAGATATGGAATGTTAGTAGGGATACTCAATGTTGTTCGGAGTCTCGGATGGGATCCGGGATATCACGAGGAGATCCGGAATGGTCCAGAGAATACGATTCATATAAGGAAAGTCCGATCCCGGAGTTCGAGAAAGATTCTGATGTTTTCATCGGAGAGGTTCTAGAAGGTTCACCGAACCGGAAGGGGAATGGACCACGAATGTGTCATGGGTAAGTGGAATGATTGGATCATATCCTAGGTCACTTGGTGTGGGCATTTGCAAGAGAGAATTAAAGCTCTAAATTGAAAGTCAAACGGGAAGTTTGAAAAGTCAAACTGGAACAATGGTTTCCTGGTGGGAGAAGAAACAAGTCCTTCTCTCAATCCAACTTGGGTTTGGGTTTGGATTCAAACCCACCCCTCCCAAGGCTGCCCTCCCCCTCTCATAAATAGAGGAGGGCTGCACCAAAGCACACAAGAGCCAAGACCTCCCCACACTCAAGCCGCCTCGTCGCCGCCGCCCTAGCCTCCGTTGACACCTCCTCCTCCTCCCGGACTTCTAAACCCTAGATCTTCGGGAAACCCTAATCCACCATAACTCGCACCGGCTTAGGCGAAGCCCTGCGGGATCTTCCCTCTACTTGCGACACCACACCGTCGTGCTACCGGAATCGCGAGGGGAGAACTACAACCTCCGCTGCCTGCTGGAACAAGGGAGAGGAAGGTCTTCATCGAGTACCAAACGTGTGACCGATTGCGGAAGCGCTGTCGGAACGCAGCTCCGGAAGGATCGTCTACGCGATCTTGAGATCGGCAAGTGTACGACTACATCACCCACGAGAATCTGCTCTCGTTAACCGCTTTGGAATCTTCGATGGTGAGTGCTTCTATCAACTCGTTGCTACAATCTAGTAGATAGATCTTGGCTTGTTTGTGTGCATGCGGTAGAAAATTTTTGTTTTCCATGCTACGAACCCCTACAGCTACTCCCATTATCTATGAGTACCTTTGAGAACTTCACAATGATGCTAGGCCCGACAAATGTCGGATCCAGTACTAAGGCATACGATCCTGGGTTTGGCATTATCTTCGGATGATCCCTTATGCTCCAGGTTATCTCTTGATTGGACCATGGCACATATCTCGGAACTGCCGGCATAACTGCATTCACTTCCATATGTCGGTGTTGTATGCTCTGTCTATCTTGTTGCTCTGTTGTGAACACATAGTATGATTGGTGATGCGCCCTGTAATCATTGCGTCCATTGTTCCCGGGGTTACCCCTTCCATCTTGATTCTGATTTATCACTTGGTGCACTGCATCCCTCCGATACGGGTTCTCATACCTTGGAGGGGGTGGTGGTACCATTAGCTGCTGCGCATTCCCCCAGTTAACTGTGGCTGCTGCTGGTGATGTAGGGTTTCGTAGCATGGAAAACAAAAAAATTCTATCGCATACAAACAAGCCAGCCAAGATCTATCTACTAGATTGTAGCAACGAGTTGATAGAATAACTCACCCTCGAAGATTCCAAAGTGTTTAACGAGAGCGGATTCTCGTGGGTGATGTAGTCGTACTCTTCCCGATCTCAAGATCGCGTAGACGATCCTTCCGGCGCTGTGTTCCGGCAGCGCTCCCGCAGTCGGTCACACGTTCGGTACTCGACGAAGACCTTCCTCTCCCTTGTTCCAGCAGGCAGCGGAGGTTGTAGCACTCTCCTCGCGATTCCGGCAGCACAACGGCGTGGTACCGGAAGTAGAGGGGAGATCTCGCAGGGCTTCGCCTTAAGCCGGAGCGAGTATGGTGGAGTATGAGAGAGCCCTCGACGATCTAGGGTTTAGACATGCCGAGGAGGAAGCTTGGCCGGCGGGTAGGGTTGCTAGGCGGCGGCGGCTTGACCTAGGGCGGTGGCGGCGACAGCAGGTGGCGGCGGCGGCGGCTTAGGGTTTAGAGGCGGGGATCTTGTGTGTCTAGGAGGGGAGCCCTGCCCCTCCTTATATAGGTGGAGGGGCCGGCCGGACAAGGGGAGGGGAGTCCCTCCCCAACTCGGCTTGGAGGTGGGCCGGCGGTGGAGGAGGGACTCCTCCCCAAGTCGGTTTCCTCCTCTTTCTCCACTTCCCAAAAATAGTTGTTTGACTTTCAAACTTGGCGTTTGACTTTTCAAACTAGGATTTGATTAATCCCTCTATTTTGTTCAGCGATGACACTTAGTACATGATGCAATCATACCAACTTGATATAACACATCCATGTACCCTTCCCCTCCGGAGTGCCGGACATTCCGGAACTTTCTAGAACATTCCCGATGAAAACACCGGAACCATTCCCCAACTCTGAAACAGGACTTTCCTTATACGAATCTTATTCTCCGGACCATTCCGGATGTCCTCGTGATATCCCGGATCCCATCCGAGACTCCGAACAACATTCGGTCTCTTTCTCATCATTCCATAACTACTCAAACAACGTCGAATCCTTAAGTGTGTCTCCCTACGGTTCGTGAATTATGCGGACATGATCGAGACACTTCTCCGATCAATAACCAATAGAGGAATCTGGAAATTCATATGGCTCCCACATATTTCTACGATTACTTTGCGATCGAATGAACCACTTACATACGATATCAATTTCCCTTTGTCTCACGATAGTTTACTTATCCGAGGTTATGATCGTCGGTATCTCTGTATACCTAGTTCAACCTCGTTACTGATAAGTACTCTTTTCTCGTTCCTGTGATATGTGATCCCTTGTGAGCCAGTCACATGCTTGCAAGCTAATTGGATGACATTTCACCGAGAGGGCCCAGAGTATATCTATCCGTCATATGGATGGACAAATCCCACTCTTGATCCATGTGTCTCAACCAATACTTTCCGAACACTCAATGCCACCTTTATAGCCACCCAGTTACGGTGTGGTGTTTGATGTCATCAAAGCATCCATCCGGTAAAGGTGATATGCATGATCTCATGGTCGAAGGAATTAGATTACTATGTATCAGAAAGCATATAGCAATTGAACTATTAAAATGACTTGATCTTTATGCTACGCTTATCTATATGAGTATGTCCACCATATCATTCTCCTAACGATATGATCTTGTTGTTAATAATATCTCAATGTTCATGATAGGGAAACCACAATCATCTATTAACCAACAAGCTAGTATTATATAGAGGCTTTACTAGGGACTCTTATTTTAGTCTACAAATCACACAAGTATTAATGTTTCCTTGTTAATAATATTATAGCATGAATGTAAACATTTATCATAAACACAAAGATATAATAATAACTATATTTATTATTGCCTCTAGGGCATATCTCCAACAGTCTCCCACTTGCACTAGAGTCATCTAATCTAGATTACATGGTAATATACCGAACACCCATGGCAGTTTGGTGCTGGTCATGTTTTGCCCTCGGGAGAGGTTTAGTCAACGGATCCGCCACATTCAGATCTGTGTGTACTTTGCAAATCTTTATATCCCCATCTTGGACATGTTCTCGAATAGCATGAAAATGTAGCTTGATGTGCTTCAGCTTCTTGTGTGACCTTGGTTCTTGCGCATTGGCTATGGCGCCCATGTTATCACAGTAGATAGACATTGGGTCCAGCGCACTAGGAACCACACCCAGCTCTATAATGAACTCTTTCATCCATATCGCTTCTTGTGAAGCCTCCGAAGCAGCCATGTATTCCGATTCAGTTGAAGATCTCGCCACAACGCTTTGCTTTGCACTCCTCCAGCTAACTGCTGCACCATTCAAAATAAATACGTATCCAGATTGAGATTTAGAATCATCCGGATCGGTGTTCCAACTAGCATCGGTGTAACCATTTACAATGAGCTGTTCATCACCTCCATAAGAAAGAACCATATCCTTAGTTCTTCTCAAGTACTTAAGGATGTTTTTAACCGCTGTCCAATGATCCACTCCTGGATCACTTTGATATCTGCTAGTTAAACTAACAGCATATGCAATGTCGGGTCTAGTACATAGCATGGCATACATTAGAGATCCTATGGCTGAGGCATAGGGAGTCTTACTCATCCTTTCGCTATCTTCTACCGATGTCGGACTTTGAGTTTTACTCAAGGTCGTATTGGGCAACATGGGTAAGAACCCTTTCTTGCTATCTTCCATTCCAAACCTCTTTAGAACTTTGTCCAAATATGTACTTTGTGACAATGATATTAGGCGTCTCGATCTATCTCTATAAATCTTTATGCCTAATATGTAAGCTGCTTCGCCAAGATCCTTCATTGAAAAACTATTATTCAAATATTCCTTGACACTATTAAGAAGGTCTACATCATTCCCAAACAACAATATGTCATCTACATATAGTATTAAGAATGCTACAGAGCTCCCACTCACTTTCTTGTAAATACAAGCTTCTCCATAAGTTTGTATAAAACCAAAACTTTTGATCACCTTATCAAAACGTTGATTCCAACTTCGGGATGCTTGCTTCAATCCATAGATGGACCGTTGAAGTTTGCATACCTTGTTAGCATCTTTAGGATCAACAAAACCTTTGGGTTGCATCATATACAACTCTTCATCAATGTCTCCATTGAGGAATGCTGTTTTGACATCCATCTGCCATATCTCATAATCATAATATGCAGCGATTGCTAACATAATCCTCACAGATTTTAGCTTAGCTACAGGTGAGAAAGTCTCATCGTAGTCAACTCCTTGAATTTGTCGAAACCCTTTTGCGACAAGTCGAGCTTTATAGACAGTAACATTACCATCAGCATATGTTTTCTTCTTGAAAATCCATTTGTTCTCGACAGCCTTCCGGCCATCCGGTAAGTCCACCAAAGTCCATACTTGGTTTTCGTACATGGATCCAATCTCGTATTTCATGGCTTCTTGCCATTTATTGGAATCTAGGCTCATCATTGCTTCCTCATATGTCTCAGGGTCATCGGTGTTGTCCACCAACATGACAGTCATAACGGGATCATACCAATCTGGAGTGGTACGATTTCTCGTTGACCTGTGAGGCTCTGTAGCAACTTCAACCGAAGTTTCATGATCATCATCATTAGCTTCCTCTCTAACTGGTGCAGGCACCACAGGAACTTCTTCCGGTGCTGCGCTACTCGCAATTTCGAGAGAAGGTTCGACAACCTCGTCGAGTTCTACTTTCCTTCCAGTCACTTCTTTCGAGAGAAATTCCTTCTCTAGAAAGGATCCATTGTTGGCAACGAAGATTTTGCCTTCGCATCTATGATAGAAGGTATACCCAATAGTTTCCTTCGGATATCCTATGAAGACGCATTTTTCCGCTTTGGGTTCAAGCTTGTCCGGCTGTAACTTCTTTACATAGGCTTCGAATCCCCAAACTTTAAGGAACGACAATCTAGGTTTCTTCCCAAACCATAATTCATACGGTGTCGTTTCAACGGATTTAGATGGTGCCCTATTTAAAGTGAATGCGGCTGTTTATAATGCATAACCCCAAAATGATAGCGGTAAATCTATAAGTGACATCATAGAACGAACCATATCTAAGAGAGTTCGATTACGACGTTCGGACACACCATTACGCTGTGGTGTTCCCGGCGGTGTCAATTGTGAAAGTATTCTGCATTTCTTCAAATGCTCGCCAAACTCGTAACTTAGATATTCACCTCCACGATCAGAACGCAGAAATTTAATCTTCTTGTTACATTGATTCTCTACCTCACTTTGAAATTCCTTAAACTTCTCGAAAGTTTCGGACTTATGTTTCATGAAATAGATATACCCATATCTACTCAAGTCATCCGTGAAGGTAAGAACATAACGATAACCACCGCACGATGCTACACTCATTGGAGCACACACATCGGTATGTATGATTTCCAATAAGTCCGTAGCTCGCTCCATCATACCAGAAAATGGAGTCTTAGTCATTTTACCCATCAGACATGCTTCGCATCTTTCAAGTGATTCGAAATCAAGTGATTCAAGAAGTCCATCGGAATGGAGTCTCTTCATGCGCTTCACTCCAATGTGACCAAGACGACAGTGCCACATATAGGTCGAGTTATCGCTCGATTTCAAACGTTTAGCCTCAATGTTATTAATATGTGTATTTCCACTATCGAGATTCAACAAAAATAGACCATCTATCACAGGTGCATGTGCATAAAACATATTACTCATATAAATCGAACAACCATTATTCTCGGACTTAAACAAGTAACCGTCTCGCAATAAACAAGATCCCGATATAATGTTCATGCTTAACGCAGGCACCAAATAACAATTATTTAAGTATAAAACTAATCCCGATGGTAGATGAAGGGGTAGCGTGCCGACCGCGATCACATCAACCTTTGATCCGTTTCCCACGCGCATCGTCACCTCGTTCTTCGCTAGCTTTCGTTTATTCTGCAGCACCTGTTTCGAGTTACAAATATGAGCAACCGAACCAGTATCAAATACCCAGGCACTACTACGAGTACTAGTGAGATACACATCAATAACATGTATATCGGATATACCTTTCTTCTTGATGTTGTCGTTCTTCAAATCCGCCAAGTACTTTGGGCAATTCCGCTTCCAGTGACCTTCTCCCTTGCAGTAAAAGCACTCAGTATCAGGCTTAGGTCCAGCCTTGGTCTTCTTCGTCGGCGTGGTAACTTTCTTACCACCCTTCTTGAAGTGTCCCTTCTGCTTAGACTTGCCTTTCTTGAATTTGGTGGTCTTATTGACCAACAACACTTGGTGCTCTTTCTTGATCTCCACTTCTGCTGATTTCAACATGGCAAAGAGTTCTAGCAACGTCTTGTTCATGTTTTGCATGTTGTAGTTCATCACAAAGTTCTTGTAACTTGGTGGTAGTGATTGGAGGACGTGGTAAATCCCCAAAGCATTACGAATCACTATACCCAAGCTTTGAAGTTTGTTTGCATGCCCAGACATCTTAAGCACATGCTCACTGACGGAGCTGCCCTCTTCCATCTTGCAGTTAAAGAACTTTTCAGAAGCCTCATAGCTTTCAATTGTCGCATGAGTCTCAAAGATCAATTTGAGATCCTCGACAATATCATATGGGTCTGAATTCTCAAACCTTTTCTAAAGCTCCGATTCTAAACCATACAAGATAGCACACTGAACTGTGGAGTACTGAGTCTTCCGAGTGAGGTAAACATTCTTTACTTCATCGGCAGCATCAGCTGCAGGTGGGTCACCCAGCGGTGCATCCAGCACATAGGTCAAATTACCAGCTGTGAGGACAATCCTCAAATTGCGGAACCAATCCGCGAAGTTGCTTCCATTGTTTTTCAACTTTTCTTTCTCTAGGAACGCATTAAAATTGATGGTAGGGGCTGCCATTGATCTACAACATATTTGCAATAGTTTAGACTAAGTTTATGACAAATTGAGTTCAAGTTAATAATAAAATTATTCTAGGTGAACTCCCACTCAAAACAATATCACATTGTTTTAGTGATCACACGAACCAAATCCACCACATCAACACCGATCATCACGAGAGTTGATATAGTTTCAATGGCGAACAATCGACATGTTCATCATATCTACTATATGATTCATGCTTTACCTTTCGGTGATCCGTGTTCCGAGACCATGTCTGTACATGCTAGGCTCGTCAAGATCAAACCTTAGTTTCCGCATGAGCAAATCTGGCTTGCTCACGTTGTATACACTTGCGGAATCTAACACACCCGATCATCACGTGGTGCTTCGAAACAACAAGCTTTAGCAACGGTGCTAACTAAGCGTGAACACTTTATGACTTGAAATTCATGTGCATGAGGGATCATCTTATAATGCTACCGTCGTCTACTAAGCAATACAAGATGCATAAAGGATTAACATCACATGCAATTCATAATATGTGATATGATATGGCCTTTCTTCTTTGTGCTTCTGATCTCCATCTTCTAGCACGAACATGATCTCCATCACCACCGGCATTGCATCAAGGTCAATGACGCTTTTCCATGGTTGTCGTCCACCGGCTTCAACTATTACAACTACTTTGAATAGACACGCGGGTCGAAACATAAATTAAAGACAACCATATGGATCCTGCCGGTTGCCAACTTACAATAAGGAACATTGCATACATCAAATATAATCACAATCATGGCCATATCACATCACAGCACACCCCTGCAAAACAAAGTTAGACGCCTCTACTTTCTTTGCATATTTTACGTGGTTTGGGGCTTTCAATAAGTGTCGTTCTAACTTACGAACAAGAACCACAACATTGATACTAGCATTGTTAATCACCCGTTGTAAATTGAATCTTAACTATGCTAGGAGAAACAGGCACCCTCAAAGCCACTTATGCAATACAAGTTGCATGTCAAGCGTGGAGCAAGTCTCATGAACGATGTCATGTAAGGTTAGCCCAGGCCGCTTCATCCCAACATCCTGCAAGATGCAAAGTACACAAGAAGCAATCGACAATAAAAGCATCAACGCCCACAATAACCATTGTGTTCTACTCGTGCAATAGATCTACATATAGACACGGCTCTGATACCACTGTAGGGTTTCGTAGCATGGAAAACAAAAAAATTCTATCGCATACAAACAAATAAGCCAAGATCTATCTACTAGATTGTAGCAACGAGTTGATAGAATAACTCACCCTCGAAGATTCCAAAGTGTTTAACGAGAGCGGATTCTCGTGGGTGATGTAGTCCTACTCTTCCCGATCTCAAGATCACGTAGACGATCCTTCCGGCGCTGGGTTCCGGCAGCGCTCCCGCAGTCGGTCACACGTTCGGTACTCGACGAAGACCTTCCTCTCCCTTGTTCCAGCAGGCAGCGGAGGTTGTAGCACTCTCCTCGCGATTCCGGCAGCACAACGGCGTGGTACCGGAAGTAGAGGGGAGATCTCGCAGGGATTCGCCTTAAGCCGGAGCGAGTATGGTGGAGTATGAGAGAGCCCTCGACGATCTAGGGTTTAGACACGCCGAGGAGGAAGCTTGGCCGGCGGCTAGGGTTGCTAGGCGGCGGCAGCAGGTGGCGGCGCCGGCGGCTTAGGGTTTGGAGGCGGGGATCTTGTGTGTCTAGGAGGGGAGCCCTGCCCCTCCTTATATAGGTGGAGGGGCCGGCCGGCCAAGGGGAGGGGAGTCCCTCCCCAACTCGGCTTGGAGGTGGTCCGGCGGTGGAGGAGTGACTCCTCCCCAACTCGGTTTCCTCCTCTTTCTCCACTTCCCAAAAATAGTCGTTTGACTTTCAAACTTGGCGTTTGACTTTTCAAACTAGGATTTGATTAATCCCTCTATTTTGTTCAGCGATGACACTTAGTACATGATGCAATCATACCAACTTGATATAACACATCCATGTACCCTTCCCCTCCGGAGTGCCGAACATTCCGGAACTTTCTAGAACATTCCCGATGAAAACACCAGAACCATTCCCCAACTCCGAAATGGGACTTTCCTTATACGAATCTTATTCTCCGGACCATTCCGGATCTCCTCGTGATATCCCGGATCCCATCCGAGAATCCAAACAACATTCGGTCTCTTTCTCATCATTCCATAACTACTCAAACAACGTCGAATCCTTAAGTGTGTCTCCCTACGGTTCGTGAATTATGCGGACATGATCGAGACACTTCTCCGATCACTAACCAATAGAGGAATCTGGAAATTCATATGGCTCCCACCTATTTCTATGATTACTTTGCGATCGAATGAACCACTTACATACGATATCAATTTCCATTTGTCTCACGATAGTTTACTTATCCGAGGTTATGATCGTCGGTATCTATGTATACCTAGTTCAACCTCGTTACTGATAAGTACTCTTTTCTCGTTCCTGTGATATGTGATCCCTTGTGAGCCAGTCACATGCTTGCAAGCTAATTGGATGACATTTCACCGAGAGGTCCCAGAGTATATCTATCCGTCATATGGATGGACAAATCCCACTCTTGATTCATGTGTCTCAACCAATACTTTCCGAACACTCAATGACACCTTTATAGCCACCCAGTTACGGTGTGGTGTTTGATGTCATCAAAGCATCCATCCGGTAAAGGTGATATGCATGATCTCATGGTCGAAGGAATTAGATTGCTATGTATCAGAAAGCATATAGCAATTGAACTATTAAAATGACTTGATCTTTATGCTATGCTTATCTATAGGAGTATGTCCACCATATCATTCTCCTAACGATATGATCTTGTTGTTAATAACATATCAATGTTCATGATAGGGAAACCACAATCATCTATTAACCAACAAGCTAGTATTATATAGAGGCTTTACTAGGGACTCTTATTTTAGTCTACAAATCACACAAGTTTTAATGTTTCCTTGTTAATACTATTATAGCATGAATGTAAACATTTATCATAAACACAAAGATATAATAATAACTATATTTATTATTGCCTCTAGGGCATATCTCCAACAGGTGATGCGCTGGATGCGGTGGTGCATGTATGGCCGCCGGATTTCCCATTGCACTTTTCATCCAGGCGCATTGGCGAGTGGTGTGATTGGCCGGCTTGGCCAGGTTAGGCGTGTGGAATTTACACGGCTGATCTAACATGGATTCAAATGTGTAGTTTGGCCTTTCTTTCCATTGTTTCTTCTGTTTAGGCGTCCACTGCTTCTTTCCATCGTTCCTCAGCGTCCACTGTTGAGGACCATTCTTCTGTCGTTGATTGTTCCCATGACTCGGCTGATCCTGCACAACCGCTGCCACTTGATTAGAATTGTATCTGTAATCCGGCCTCTCCTCCCTTCTTATACCTCGGTAATCATTATGTCGCGATGATCCGGCGCCATCTCTGGCATAATGATCCTGCTGCTCGCGATGCTCTGCCGACATTTACTCTGGTTGAGTTGGATCACCTAAGGCATATGAATCTGCTACTCTGATTTTTTCCGCCAATGTGGTTGGCATATCTCTCTGCAACCTCTGCCACAACACACTTCTATATATGCACCCCTGAGAGAACCAGGAAATTGCTTGAGATTCGATGACCCCCTCGCATGAATTTCTGAGGTTGCACCACCGAGTCAAGAACTCTCTATCTGTCTCATTCGGCTTCTGCTTGCACATTGCGAGCTGTTGTGGCCTGTTTGGCCTCTTATACGTGCTGGTGAAGTTACTAACAAACATTTCCTCAAAATCTAGCCAACAGTTGATACTTCCTGTTGGCAAATTATTCAGCCAGACTCTGGTCGGTCCTTCCAACATCTATGGCACGTATCTTACAGCCCATCTTAAATTTCCTTCTGCTATTTTTACAGCCGTGGCATAATCAATTAGCCAACCTTGCGGCTTCGTACTCCCATTGTACGTTTTCGTGCCCCTTGCCAGCTAAAAGTTTGGCACGGGCGGTTCGCCCATAATCCGAGGTCCGAAACATGCCGGGCCGGGCGGACCCTGTTCTTCCAACAGCTCGGACCGGTACAGCCTGTCCAGCTTTAATCTTGCGTCAGTCGACGGCAAGTTTCTATAGATAGCTCTCTTCTGCACCCCATAGTGGTTTTGCCCACCATGCTCTGCATATTCCATCTCCGAGTAACCATCATTGTATCTGTCATTTGCCTGATTATATGGAGCTGTTCTTGCTTCTCGTTCTTGCCGAGGTTCATGCCTCGGCTGATGATCCTGCAGAGGGTACCTCCTTCCTTCCGCCGGGTTATTATTCTCATGGTTTCCCCTTCCGAGGTTTCCGTGCTCTCTGTTTGCACGGCCGGGGTTTCTATCACCATTGTTACCTCGGCTTCCATTGCCTATATTCTCATTGATTTTCCCGGCCATCGCCGGGTCATACGGAACAATTTGCTTGTTTCTCTTTCCCGAAGTTACTGCTTTGTCTTTCCGCGCATTGTTTCCGGGTGAGGATGTCGCTACCGCAGATAATGCGGGGGCAGATCCTGCCGAATGAACCATGCGAGAAGCTACTGGCTTCGCCGGGTTAGCCCTAAGCATTTCTTCATTCTGCTGGTTCGTAATGCGTACCAGCTCATTTACTCTTTCTTGTTGCTTTTGCCGGGCTTCCCTGCTTAATCCCTCCAATTCCAGGGCTGCTGCATTTGCCGCCCTGAGGTTCTTTGCCGGGGTACTATACCTCGGCAAACCTGGGTCAACCGAATCATCTGGTCAAGCTTCATGCTCTTTGTTGATATCATTCATGAGGTTCTTTCCTCTCAACCTCAGTTCATCTACTCGTTTTGTGGTCGTATCTAGCTTGTTTGCTCTAGCATATTCTCGCAAGGTCCTGTTAAAGGATTCCTGCAAAGCCGACACCTTTTTTGCCTCCTCTAACACTTTTAGTCTAGTTTCTTCTAACTCCGCATGTGTGTTTGCCGGGTCAACTATCAGCGCTACAGGGGTAGTCAAGTTATCTATAGTTGCCTGGAGGATATTCTCAGGACTATCTAGAGGCGGCCACCTTACCCTTGCCGCTTTTGGCGTTACCTCCTGTTCCTCGGCAGCTCTGGTCACCTGAGGATCTGCAGCGGCTAGATTTGGAGCTGCTTGCTTCGTCGTTACCTGTCCTCCTATCGCCGGGTCTTTGCTTGCTCCTACACCTGCTCCTGCTGCTAGCGCTGGAGCCGTCATCATCACCTCGACACTGCCTGCGGGGCGAACGACACGCTGACCGCTGGCAGCGCTGAGGGGAGGATCTCCTGCATGGATGACTCGGTGCGGGTAGACGCAGGAGGTGTCTATACCGACGTAGATCTTGTGAGCGCCCAGGTTGATAAAGATGCCATTGCGCGGGGGTGCTCTGCTCCTGAAACTGCCAGCGTTATCACTAACGTAGTCTCAGATATCAAATCTCTATACTAGGCCAGAAACAACCTGCTCGCTGGTGTGGATGAAGTTTCCTGTCCGGATCTTGACTCCAGCTAGCACCGCTGATGGCCCCATGGTAGGCGCCAACTGTCGTGGTGGTGGTACGGCAGATGCCATGGGTAGGCTAAAGTATGGGGCCAATGGATGCTAGAGGGATCTGGGAGGGAAGATGTAGTGATTTCTACACACAAATGACTAGAACATAGATCTTTATTTCTCCTCAATCGAGTTACAAGTGCTCCTAGAGTTGTATCAGGGTGAGGAGGAAGAGAAATACTACGCGAGCCCTCTAGTGTCAAATGAATCGATCCCTCCTCCAGGACCTCGTGCCCCTCCTTATAAAGGGTTCCTTGGTTCCTCCTAGGGCTGACGTGGCAAGCATATTCTTGGAATATGTTTGTCCCAAAGTGGTAATTCGGCGGACTCCTTTCCGTGTCCCCTTTCTATCGGCGGCAAAGACCCAGAGACCCCCACATGTGATCCTTGGGCTTTCCCACTGTCACCTCCGTGACGCTTGTCTGGCCCTCTGCAGCTCTGCTCTTTGTCCTTAGCGCTTGGCCCTGTGTAGATTCTTCTTAGCCAGTAGCTAGGGTTTGACTCTAGGATCCTTCTCCTTCTCCTGCAAGTTTCCCGTTACTCGGCCTCGTCTCGCATAACTCGGCTCGGCCTCCACCTTCATACGAGCTGATCAATCTTATTCAGCCGACTTAGCTCACACATCGAACGAGTAAGGTGTTAATCACTCGATTCTTGCCAAGCCATGGCTCATTCGGCCGAGCCTTGCATGACTCGGCTAACTTAGCTCATAATTCGGCCTATGGTAAGAAAGGTTTCTTCCTTCTTTCCGCTATCTTGATCCTACCTGGGGTCATCCCCCCAACAGTATTTAAAAAAAAATAGAAAATGGTATTTCAAAGCATGTCAACTACATATCCATAAAGTTTTGGTACATAATACATTGCATTATAGGCTACATAAAAATCACAAAATCATCTATCTAAAAAGGTAAAAAAGACCTCATTTTGTTTCAACATTTTTTATGTCCCATGTGAAAATATATTTTTATGCAAATTTAGCCCTACATACTATAAATATATATGTATTTGTATGTATTAAGAGACATACAAATACTGATAAATATTAATTTTGGTAATATATTTATCTTTTGGTAATATATTTTTTGGTGCATGTGTAAAAGATATTTTTTGGTAATATCTTTATTTTGAAATATTTATGTTTTGAATGTTATGCTGCAAGCAACCAGCTAAATAATATATTAACAACGCTAAATTGTTTATTTAGACCAGGTGTAAAAAATTAAGTCACAAACTGTACTAGGTGCAAAAACGATTTTATTTTTATGTTTTGTGCAACCAACACAACAGAATACATGTGCCGGTGTTAACTACAGTTTTCTCTCCCTCTTCGCGATATGCGCGGACCCGATGCTTCTTGTGGCCAAGGCATGTCTGTCATCTTTACGCCTCGTTGGCTGCCCTGCGGAGTGTCCAACTGTAGTCGATTCAAGTTGAGACCCAATCGTTCGGTGGAGGATCTGAAATGCCCAACGGTCCAGAAAGACTTGAATGTCTAGGGTTCAGTTAGCGAACGCGCTTTCTCTGCGCGCGATTCAAAGCCGGCCGTCCATCACAGCGCGCGAGGACGAAGGACGCCAGCGGATCAGGCCTCCATCATCCATCTGTCCATGTATTCATCGCCCTCCCACTCCTCTCCGAACAGCACGGCACCCTTTCATTGCTGATTGCTGCCACAGCACAACAGCGATGATCCCCTCCTATGCTACTACACACCCGTTCTACCACCATAGGTGATATCGTAGCGTTGACCTACAAGACATAAATCTTGATGTTGTGAGAATTTCTAACGTTTTTTGCAATATATATCTACAGATTGTAACTACAACTCTGAAAAAGTAGGCTCAAATTTCGATCTATGGTTAGAGAAACAAAAAGATATATTCGACTATGAATAGCTTTTAATGTCTTTTTTGGCAAGGAGTGAATTCCACTTTTTACCTTTTATTTATGTATTTGAGACACTAATTATCCCATTTAGTAGAAGTTGTACCCGAATGTCCTATTTAAGAAAATTTTGAGCATGATTTTGTCTTATTTTAGCATTCAACGCGTGTTCTTGGATAAAGCCGACATGTTAGGACGATGTGCCGCAACAAAATATGTCAAGATCGGAGGACGTCGTTGCCGATTATATCTAGCCTTCTGTGCACCAAATGTTCTATTCTTTATTGCCATCTTGATAATTTCGAGGTTCAATCGTCACCTCACACCTTGCCCAATATATATGCATCAGAAAATAAGGGTTTAAAGTTTCTAAACATGGTAATTTAGATGAATTTTCACTACATAGGGTAATTAGTGTCATAAATGCATAAGTAAAGGGTAAAAGTGGAATTCACTCTTAATCAATATATTCCAAGCTACTCATATAGCCAAATAATGTCTTTTTGGTAAGTGTAGGTCGGTTTGGAGCTGCAAACTTTCAGGGAGCCATATGACTTAGGAATTAAGGCTCCGTCATGACGGTCTGGTTCGAGGCGTGGTCGCCCATCCTAAGCCTCGTCATGGAGGTCTGGTTGTCAGCAGTGGACGATTCGTGGTAAGGCATAGAGGTTTTTTCGGTTGAAAGTCTGGCGCTTCGGCGCAGCGATCCTCTTAGACCCGTCATGTGAAAATTCCTAACAGACTGTTGTTCTTTCTTCCATCCATATAGTGAGAATTTACAAATGCAAGACATCTTTTGCAAGTAACTTTGTCCTTTCTTCCATCCATATAGTAAGAATTTTGTTTTTTGTTATTATTATGAGTTTCTTTGTACCATACATTATCACTTATTATGTCATATTATGTACTTAGAAGACATAAACCATACCTTTATATAGCGAACTGTTGCTTGAGAATTTTATGCCATAGTAAAGTGGTGCATTAGGTTGGCTCGAGCTCTAGCTCCGCCCCTGCTAACAATTTTGGTCTCGACGAAGGCGTCGCATGGTATTGTTATCCTCCTAGGGCATCGTCATGGAGCTCCGCTTCTTTCAGTCCCACCAAGTTGGCATCAACAGACATGCTCAGATCCTTTCTCGAAGCATTTCGGCCTTGACGTTGGGTCTTGGTGGGCTCTTATCATAGACACGCACAGGGGCGGAGCTCCCCTTTGGGCATGCCCTGCCTCAATTTTTGGGCAAAACGTTCGTATATATACACATATACGTGTATATAT
Source organism: Avena sativa (assembly GCA_916181665.1). Classification (NCBI taxonomy): domain Eukaryota; kingdom Viridiplantae; phylum Streptophyta; class Magnoliopsida; order Poales; family Poaceae; genus Avena; species Avena sativa. Next base: position 120,415,938 of record OV702297.1, on the reverse strand, counting down.
AGGATTTCATGCATTTTCTGTTCGTTTCCGGAAAAGAAAAGAAGTAAACCTAGCTGGGCCATGTTTGGTTCCTAGCTCTTTCAACTGGGTCTTTACCGGGCCACACACACGGGAGCATCGGGACGCAAAGGAGCAGCTCTTGAGACTCCCGTTGACAGTTTCCTCTAGGTCTCGTACGTTTCTGTTCTTCATGTACTCGACATAACGGCATCGCCAGTGATCGGACCGGATGGTGCGACGCACAGCCAGCCGGGCTAAGCCAGAGGAGGTCAGCGCCACCGCACCATCAAGGCTCAGCTGCGGCCGGCGGCACAGCAGGCTACACCAAGCGGCCACCAGCCACTAGTGATTTTGTCTCAACTCCATGAAATATATTTGGGTATTGTTTGGGTGCTAGAGCAGTAAGCATTTGTGTAGTAATCTACTTACCTAAAAAGAAACTCGCGTTCCGTTTCCTGGCATTCTGCGTTTCGCCCCAGCCTTCGTCGCGCTTCGCTCCGTTTCGCCCGTCTTTACTTGTAGGCACGCCCTCGCTCTGGCCCCAGCTCATTCCGAGTCGATCCCCTGTCTCACGCAGCCGTTTCCAGTCTTCTCGTCAATCCCTCACGCTCTCATCTCATCCTACTCGCATCTCCCGCAGCAACGCCGACGACCCCCGCTCATCTCCCTCTCTTCCTCGTGCCCGGCACCAAGCTATCCTGCATGCACCGCGCGGGAGCCCCTCACCTCGCCATTTCCTAAAATTCTAAGGCGTCAACGCCGGACACGGATCTGTCTGTGCGGTGTGGGTCAACCAGATCGGGGTCTTCGCCAACTATCCTGAGCAGATCAGGGGCGTGTGAGACCTAGCAAAGCTAGCAGCGCCGGCGCCAGTTCGATCTCATCTCAGTGCTCTAGGTAACCTCTCCGATTGCCCTTCTTCAGAGGTCTTTCACAACATCCTCCTCCTCCTCGAGCAGCGGCGTCCATGGCAATGCATCCCTGCACGCTCACCTAGCTCACATCTCATACTGCTTTCCTCCTTTCCCCGTTAGTTGCAGGTCCAGCCCCCTTCGTGATGGAAACAAGTACGGTCAACGGCCACCCCTCATTCAACCAAGTACACAACCATGCGATGTCGCCTGGCATGAAGGCCCTGCTCGCATGTAAGTCCATACCTCCGTCTCCCTTTTCCTTGCCTGCCCGAGTCGTCTCCGTGGATATGTGCTGATTCGGTGCGTGCAGGTACAGATCAGAGGAACGCATCGCTGTTATAACCAGAATCGTGAGATTTCCGCATAGGTTTCGGGCTTCCTTATTCACAAGTCGAATCTTCCTATGACGATTTTTTGTTCTGATTCTCGAGAACTGGGGGGACTAAAGCACAAGCTCCTCAAGGTACTGTGCTCACAGTGTCCTAAATTACGCATTCATACTGTATTCGGAATTTGGGATAAAAAGAACGATGGCAACTTTGCATCACATTAATTCTGTGATTAATGTGTTTTGAGTTTTCTGAAAAAAGGTTCGTTCCTAATTAGGGAGTTCCATCATCCAATGCTTGCATGTTTTCATGGGCATGTAGGCTGCTTGCTGACGGCTTCGTGAGGAGAGGTCGGTTCGGTTGCTGTGTGTTTTCTGTCTCCTCTATGTTATGGAACTACATACCATGTTGTCTTCACAGTTCAGGGGTAGAAATTCTGTGTGTTGTACTATTGCAGACGCTGGTGCTGTGATGCATAGCTTAGCAATGAGCCATCTATTTTGATTTGCTTCTGCCAAATTTGTGTTTGTTATCTTAGTCGTGGTAATTATTGGTTAGGAGTTTTTCAGTTGACTAATCTCCTTTTTCTTGTGTAATTATTCGTAGTAATTCGCCTCGCCAGGCCACCACATCCTCCCCCATGCACAAGCCTTGATTGGAAAGTGGGGAAGCGGCACACCAATTTCTTCACGCGGCAGAACAAGGGCTAGCAGGCCGAGACTTCACGCCGCCGCCGCCAATGTTGCCGGCCTCTTCGCCTATGCATGAAGGAGGTACGACTATGGGGGATCATGTTGCGGCCATCATCCTCTTGCTCAACGAGCATGAAGTCTACGCCAAATCCTACCATAGGACGATGCCTAGGACCCGAGGTGAGCCCTTCCCTTGCATTCTCTACTCATTCCTTTTCATGGGAAAAGGAACGAGCAGTGAATTGTTGAAATGGTAGTTGGATGTCCGGATGTCATATGTGTTAAACAAAATCATTCTTCAACTATTTCATCTATTGGGCTTCATGTTGAAGATGTTGGCGATTCTGTAATTTCTGATGGGAAGAACCTCTCCCCTATACATCGGTAGACCAATGATGACAACATTTGCAAGGTATACATTACCCTAAGCCCATTATCTCCAGGTGCCCGTACGTTGTATGAAATTTAGCTAACCTGATTCATATCATTACATGTGTTTGATGTTTTCCAAAGGATAGTTACATCGGACTAATAACTTACAGCTTTCCAGCTACTCTGGACCAATTATTTTTACTGAGTCTGGCAGTATTGGCTTAAAGGGAGATAATTCTCTTGCAACGTTTCTTACCTTTTCCACTGCATGATTACAAAATTCGATTCTTGGGTTTTGGAATTTATCCTATATTCCTATCCACTTTTAGTTATTACCAGTTTGCTCGGTAAAATATGTTCTTGATTGCAAATCTTTGTATGTTGATTGTGACATTTTTCTTTTGAAATGGGAGGTACCTTTTCCGGTAAAAACATGAGTGTAAATGATGTGCTGTATTTCCTCTAGAGATGATACATGTTCTGGTCATGTTCCCGTAACTTTTCCATCTTTTAATGCTTCCTGTATCAGATTATGTAGGTTTATTTTGTACTTCCTCCGTACGGAAATAAGTGACTTGAATTTCTCTAGATCCGCATGTATTTACACACTAAAACATGTCTAGATACATGTGAATCTAGACAAATCCAAATCACTTAATTCCAGATGGATGGAGTATTAGTTTAATTTTTTTTCCTTTGGTATGCTTGTGTGTAATAAACATTTTTTATAAACTTCAGAAAGTTACTTTTTGCTATCTTGGTTGATGACTAAATTGAATAAATCATGTGTCTTAAAAATATACTTGCCTCTTCTCGTAAAGCTATTGAATTATTATGATACAGGATGCGGTAGAGAATGTATATCTAGACGCGTCTTAGTGTGTAGATATATAGGAATCTAGACAAATCTGCGACAATTAATATGGAATGAAGGGAGTGTTTTTTTACTTTTGAAATTATTACTTGATACTTTGAAAGCCTGCTAGGTTGGTTTTTTTAATACTTGTACATTTGAACATGACCAATAAATATCTAACAACTTATGGAATAAAAATTGGAACTCATTGTGTGTCTGTCACCGTTACTTAGTACTGTAAGGCCACATTAGACCTGACTATTAAAGACTCACATTTCTTATAGGAACAGGCTTAATTTATGGGATGGCTTCAAATAAATTTTCAAAGGAATAATTATGCCACATGGTGTCAGAATTCACCCATCAAGTTACAACTTCATAGGTGACGCATGGGGTGTGCAAATCTGAGAGAAGCTCAGCTGATACAGACAAGTTGTGTTGCTGATGTGCCTAGGCTGTAAAGAATTTGTGTCAGGTCAAAATTGAGAAAGAATTTTAGCACCAATTACAAGATGTTCACAGCATTTGTTCGAGTTTCTTTGTTGGCGTGGCTGTTTCTGGTCAAGTTTTGTTTGTATTTGTATTTGTTTGTACAACCGAAAGCCAATTATGACCTTCATATACTCTGTAATTCCTTCTCAATATGATACTCATATGCAATATGATATTGAATGGTATACGTGCTAGGACTCATGCTCCATGTAACACTTTATTGGTCGAAATCAACTATATATCCTTTTTTTTTCTTGTTCATGATTTGTTAAATATTGTGTGTGTTCGAGGTTATTCCAAATTCTTTTCCGTTGGACGCAAAAGAATTTGATCTTACTTTCACTGGCTGCTGAGAGAATCACAAAGTTGATTTCTTCCGGATCACAGAGGATTGGCGGTATGCGTATTCATAGTTTTTTTTGTTATATCTTCTACTACGTCCGATCCATATCAATTGTCACTCGATCGGCTCGATCGGATGTATATAGACATGTTTTAGTGCTAGATACATCCGTAATATGCATCGAAGAGAGAACCTTTTTTATTTCTTTTACCTTGGTTGTAATAGAATTGGTAAAACTTAGCAAATTTGAGGCTTTGAATGCTATGTTTAGTCATACAGTGACTCCGATGGTCATGCATGAGAGCTCAGTGTATTATTTTCTGGTTTGATACATGAGTTAGGGTATTCTTTTCTCTTCAAGGATTGGTTTTGGATAACACTTCTCAGTTTCATGTTGCCATGCCAACCTGATGCAATCATTACTACCTTGAGCAGTACAATATTACACCATCGGAGTCAAGTAGAAAATCTTATCAATACAAATTTCACAAATGAAACGAATGGCGTATATCCTAATAGATATCAAAATGGAATTACACACCAAGTGAAGTGAAATATTGATGTTTTTATATATTATTATCATGTCACTATTATTTTATACATGTGATTTTTCACATCATTATATTGCTTGTGGTGCAACGAAAGAAACTTCAATTTCCCGTTGCAACGCATGGGCATTTAACTAGTAAAATAACAAAAAAAGGAAAAGGCTAGAGAGTCCATATAGTCCCAAAAGGAAGCGTCGGGATTTTTTTGGGACATTTTAGAAGATCAACCAACAATAGCCAGGAACTGGCTTTATTTATTGTAGAAGAAATAACCTGATGAGAGCGTTGAAATTTTAGAAGAAATTTCTACTATATAGTATTAATATGTCCTGATTAATTTAATTTTTACATCGAATTTTTATACTTCAGAGTTTGCCCGACCTCGATTTTTTTTCGTCCTTCGCCACTGGACACGCAACTTAGTTGCCTCCAATCCTGGTACTTCATTTCTGTTGGTAGGATCAACGCTCCGGGTCTACAACAAGAGGGCAATTGGCCCTTTCCGAAGATAGCTTGGTGGGTCCGGGTTAGGGTGGAATTATAACTCTAGACGAGCAGCAGCTCGTGACTCCGTTCGACTCCAACTCGATATCTAATGTGTCAAGCCGAGTTTTAATCTGAACTCAGTTTGTTTACCCAGCGAATGACCGGGAGCCGAGTTTTAATGTGCCAAGCCAGAGTTTTAACTTGGTGACTTAATACTGTGACTTAATGTGTCGAACTCGATGTCTAATGGGTACTCGATGTCTAATGGGTACGGGCTAGGGGCGGAATCTTTTTGGTAAGAGTGCCCTCGTCATCTCGTATGGTTCAGCTGTGTGACTTATATTTTATAAAACGGGTGGAGGTCTGTTTCAAGGAAACATGTTTCCCATTTTCAGAACATTTTATCTTAAGGATCCTACATAAGCTGCCCCCATCCATCATCGTCACATCCTCCGTCTGTGTAGAGAGGCAATTAAATAAAATTAAATAAAAATAACCTAAAGTCGTAACAAATTCAAAGATTAACCCTATTCGAAAAGAAATTCAAACTGAATAACCCTTTTCTGTCACTCCCGCCCGCGTGGCGCCGCAGCCACTCGTGCAGCGCCATCTAGGACGGCGCCGCACGCCTGCCACGCTGGCCGCCTGGGGCCCGGCGTCGCACAGCTGCCACGCTGGCTCGCGTGTGCAGCGCCGCCGAGCCTAGCGCCGCACGCACGACTGTCGCGCCACTCGTGCTGGCGCTGCACGCCCTGCCACGCTGGCTCCGCGGGCCCCAGCACCTTAAGTGCGGCGCCAGGCGTGCTGGCGCCGCACCCACCTGTGCCGCGCCGTGCTGGCTGGCGCCGCACGCCTGGAGCCCTTAAGCTCGCGCCGGGTCGGCCCAGCCCGACCCTCTTCTCCTTTTCCCCTCTTTCCTCTCCCCTCACCACTTAGAACGGTGGCGGCGGCTAGGGCTCACTCTTCCCCAATCTCCACTCAAAACTCCAAGATTTGAAGAAAAACTTAGGGGATTTCTTCCCCAATAGCCTCACCAAGGTATTTTCCTCTTCTCCCCTCAATTTCATCCGCAAATTTTAAGTTATTTGTCCCTAAATTGAGAAATTCCTCCAAATGCTAGGCCACCAATTGGATATGTAAATTTGTATGGAGCAATGAGGTCTTTGGTTGATATATAGAGTTAGAATTGGTATATTAAACCTTCATGTATATAGATAAGATTGTTAGGGTTAGGGTTAGGGTTAGGGTTAGGGTTAGAGTTATGGTTAGGGTATGGTTGTATGAGCTTGTTGTTAGTGTAAATTTCGGCATAGATACTTATTTAATTTATGCACCGTTATGTTCTTATATTCATTTTAGGGATGGCTAGAATTGTCCATGTTCATCATATGGACAAGGAAGCTTTCTTGAGAGGCAATATTGAGCCAGACCCGGATGAGATTGACTTGGTGTTTGATCGTAGTCCAAACTATGCGGAGGTGTTGCAACAAATTCGGGTAGATTTGAATTGGATGGATCCTAGTGATGTTGTTGAGTTGGAGGGTAGACACAATGTGGGATTTGGGATGCACAACCGTTGGAAGACAATGCGTATCAGCTCGGAGCAACGTTGGTTTGCATACAAGAAAGTGGTGGCCGAATCACAAGTCAAAGCTCTTGAGTTATTTGCCACGAAAAAGGTTGATGATAATATGCAAAGGAGTATCATACCGGGTGCCTCCCCATATGAAGCTCGGAGTCCTCCACCCATGAACCAAGAGGAATTGACTGAGCCTCCTTTGACACAGCAAGATGAATTGAGGACATCTCTGAGCCCCATTTCAAAGAATCAAGCTGAAGCATTGGAAGAGGAGAATGATGAGTATGAGGATAGTGAGAGGGAGGTTGAGCTCTGTGACAATACTATTGGAAATTTAGACTTATATCATACACAAGAGAACATGGATCATGACATCCCGTTTTCTCGAATGTATGTATCCGACTCGGATGAGGATGGTCCCGATGAAGAAGTTGATGAGGAGGGGTTCACTAAGGATGAGGCTGAAGTGCATGAGAAGGTATTGGGCAGGGATCATCGGGTACCCTTGTTTCGTGATCTTAGTCTAGCGGATGAAGCCACGGTTGATGGCGGCAAGGGTGTAGTGCTTGGACCAAGGCCAACTTCCTATCGGGATGTTAGTCACGAGAAGAATGGGATTTCAAAAGGACAGAGGTTTGCCACATTGTTGGAACTTAAGAAATGGATCAAGGACTTCTCTATTAGGTATCATCGCCCTTTCACGGTGGTTCACTCGGACGTGAAGAAGCGTTACACGGTTAAATGCGAAGATGATGGTTGTCCTTGGATAGTGCAGGCAAGACCATACAAGGGGGGGCCTGATTGGCGCATTTCAAGCTGCGTGTCAACGCACATGTGCCACGGAAAAAGGGTGGATGGCAAAGATGTGAAGCACGAGCACCGACAACTGACCTCTGAGTTTCTCGCCTTTAGGCTTTCAAACCAAATTTCTTCACTTCCGACAATGACCATCAAGATGGTCATGGAGTTCGTGGAAGCAATCTTTCACTATGAGGTGAAGTATGGGAAGGCATGGAAGACGAAGCAGGCCGCATTCAGGATGTTGTACGGTGGTTGGGAAGAATCATACAGCCGGATCCCTAGGTTGTTGCTAGCAATGGCCGATGCTAACCCGGGCATGGTTCATGTGGTTGAGCCATATGGCACCGAAACGATGGTTCGTAATGAAACAAATGTTCGAATATTTGGGCATGCTTTTTGGTCATTCGAGCAATGTGTGAGGGGCTTCGAACATTGTAGGCCGGTAATATCCGTGGATGGCACCTTCTTGACCGGGTAGTTCCGTGGCACTCTCTTGATTGCAATAGCAAATGATGCAAACAACTGGTTGCTTCCCTTGGTTTTTGCTTTGGTAGAGGCGGAGAACAACGTTAATTGGGAGTGGTTCTTCCATCTTTTGAGAACGAAGGTTTTACCTCTTGATAGGGAAATATGTGTCATCTCGGATCGCCATCAAGGAATTCTCAACGCGGTGACGATTGACATTTCCGGGCATCCTCCTTTACACCACCGATGGTGCATGAGACATTTTTGTTCCAACTTCTATAGGGCATGTAAGAGCAAGGAGTTGGCTGATGGTCCTTAAAGGTGTCCGTGCATTGCCCGTCATAGCAATAGTTCGATACACATTTGACAAGTTAAATGGATATTTTCTGAACTACTCACTTGAAACCGATAAGCAAATTGCGGGACAAAACAAGAAGGAGTACAAGTACGAGTTCCCACCTAGGGTTGATGATTGGAGGACATTTCAGTCAAGGAAAGCGGACTCCCAAGTTGCCACTGTTTTTGATAACGACGAGCTCATGTACCAGGTGGTTGAGCCTGGAGGAACCACTTCGGATGGTGTCCAACACGGAGGCCGAGCCTTTAACTTGTTATTTCCCTCCTCATCGTGAAGTGGACTTTGCCGGTTCCTTGGACGACGTCGCAACAACCTCGGGATCCCGACAACCAAGCAAGTTCGCGAAGCGTCGTAGCTTTTGTGCCTGCTTCCTAACAAAATCCCTTAACTTGTTATTGCCCTCCTCATCCCTCGGGAACTCCAAAGCGCCCTCCAACTCATCCGTCTGCTTCTGGACCTCCGTGCGCTGCATTGCAAGCAAATCAATGACACATTACACAAATCCGACTAAGATAGTAACGGGAACATGAACTACCGACTTACCACAAAGTTCATCACGGGGGCAAAGGAGGTTTGCCGCCCTTCTCTAACATCTTGGTTGTACTCAAGGTTCCTCAGCTCGTCCCATGCAGGCAGCGGCTCTTCCAATATATCTTCCGGATATGTATCCGGTAGGAGCTTCACACGAGTGTTCTCTAGAAACCAATGGAGGTACTCGCTGAAAGCGTCCTCACAATGGGGTTTTGCAGCCATTCTTTTCGATTTCTTAGCTTCTCTCACACATAAAAGAAATCTAGCTACGTGTTTCTGGTGAATCTTGCCCTAGTCAGTCTTCTTGCTCTTGAGCCTGTCCAACCTGTATGTGAATAAAGAGCAACTTTTGAAGCACACACAACTATCATACATTGTATTCAAAAACATGTATAGAACCAATTCTTACCGATGAAGAGCTTCGTCGGTGTCCTGGTAATCGGAGGTGTAGCCTGATAGAGACCAAACTGTCTCATAACCCGCTGCGGCATATAATGCTCAACAACCCACATGCATATCATGGGGCACTCCATATACCATAGATTGCGTTCCACGTCGCACTGTGGGTTAAGACGGAACTCCTCACAACCAAAATTGTCCCTAGGACCATATACCTCCCATACAACCTTAATCACAAACAAGATAGTTTAATGAGAAGAGCACTTGAAAGGAATGCTAAATGGTGTATGTTCAGAAATTCTTACTTGCTCCGGGAGAAGGTTATCAAACTCATTGGTGTATCTCAGGTACGCGTTTTGTAGGTCGGTTGGAGGCTTTGAGACCACGTCCCAATTGTAAGCCCATGTGGACCACTTCAACCTTTCCCCGTCATCACTATAGGGTTTGGAAGGCATATGTTTTGGCCTACCAACTGGAAAGCGTTCCCACATCCACACTGAGAGGAGTAGCAACGGACCACCGATATAAGCCTCAGCCCCAGTCCTTCGACAAGCCTCGTCCAACTACACAAGAAAGCAAACAAACTTAGTCATGCATAAGTTCGAAGAACATATGTAAAGAGAAGAAAAATAGAAACACCCCATTACCTGCCGGTACAAGAAGGCTAATGCCGCCGAACCCCACCTCCATTTTTTATCCATCACAGTTAAGGCCTTCAGCCAGTGCCAGTGAGCCATGTTGCCCTTACCATCAGCAAATATAGTTTTCGTGATGACATACCACACATACACACGGGCATATATAGTAATCTCATCCTCGCTAGCATTCTCAGGACATGTACTAAAGTTTTGTGCTATCCACTTGAAAGTAGCACCGGCCGTGACTCTTAATTTCTCCCCCTTTGAGTTTATAGTGTCACCAGGACACTTACCACCGGTAAGGCCACACATCCGCTCACGCCAGCCGTCGGAGCCTGTGTTAATACACAGAGGATCCCCCTGGATAGGGAGTGAAAGGATCATGGATATGTCCTGTAGAGTGACGGTCATCTCACCGATACGGAGGTGAAAACTATGCGTCTCCGGCCTCCATCGGTCGACGAGCGCGGTGATAGCAGCAGGGTTCATGTGTGGTGAACCACGATTGACCATATGGATGAATGGGAGCAATCCTAGCACTTTGATGTGCACCATGTATCGATCATCGTACCGCATCATCTCTTGGAAATGCCCGTGATACCTAAGTCGTAGGGGGAACAAGAGGCTGCACACATAGAAGCTTGGTTATAACATGTCCATCCAACTTGAGAAACATATAATGATTTCGAGGTTTTTTTTCTTACCTTGATCCCCTCGGCAAGAATGCGGCCATGGTGAACCTTGTCATACGACGGCTCAATAAGCGACATGCCTTCTACGAACCCGGGTTGTACATGGGGCGGTGTACGGGCTTCTTCCGATTCCGATTCCGACATCCTAGTTAATTAAAAAAAGTAGAACTATATATATGAGCATATTATAAACCAACTACTAATACGAATAAATTGCTATGTGAGCCAAATTATGTGGGCACCTCTATGTGAGCAATGTAGGCATCTACATTTTTTCAAACCATTATTCCAATGTGGCATCTCTATATGAGAAAAATTATAAACCATTGTTTCTATATGGGCATCTCTTTGTGACCTAATTTTACAAACCCTAGTTTCTATGAAGGCATCTCTATGTGACCAAGGTTCCAATAGCTATGAACAACATAGAACTAACATGTATATGACCAAATACTATACAAACATGACATTGCTCCATAGAATCTCAATGGGATTTAGGGTTTCACCATGTCATTGCCATTGCTAACTCTAGACATCAACCAAACATGACTACACATCAACTAATCCTATGGGATTTAGGGTTTGGACGAATTTTGCAATTACAAACAAATACAATGGAATTTTCGGATGAACTAGAGGGATGTGAGGGAGAGTACCTTTGAGAATGGATTGGGGATGAAATCCCCTAAGAAACCAATGGAGATCTTGTCGTTTTGGAGATGATTGGAGAGGGGGAGTGAGTGCAGCCGCCGCCGCCGCCTCGTGCTGGAAACTAGGAAGAATGAGGCTAGGGTTGGGGGAGAGGGAGGCCGCACACGCTTAAGAGCTCCAGGCGTGCGGCGCCAGCCAGCACGGCGCGGCATAGGTAGGTGCGGCGCCAGCACGCCTGGCGCCGCACTTAAGGTGCTGGGGCCCGCGGAGCCAGCGTGGCAGGGCGTGCAGCGCCAGCACGAGTGGCGCGGCAGTCGTGCATGCGGCGCCAGGCTCGGCGGCGCTGCACACGCGAGCCAGCGTGGCAGCCGTGCGGCGCCGGGCCCCAGCCGGCCAGCGTGGCAGGCGTGCGGCGCCGTCCTAGATGGCGCTGCACGAGTGGCTGCGGCGCCACGCGGACGGGAGTGACAGAAAAGGGTTATTCAGTTTGAATTTTTTTTCGAATAAGGTTAATCTTTGAATTTATTACGACTTTAGGTTATTTTTATTTAATTTGCCGTGTAGAGAGGGTTTCCTTTTGGCTAACCGCGCGCGGCCGACAGCGACAGCTAACCGTGTAAAAGCCCAGACGCCACATACGGACGTGGATTGATGGTACTAAATGGCGACGGCCCCTTTTCTGCTTCATTCTCCAATATTTTTTCCTTTTGACAATTCATTCTCCAATCCTTAATCCTTAAGGTTGCGTTCAAGACGAGGCACAAATAGCTTTCATGTGAAGGCACTTCCGTATTCATTGTTGTTGTTGGACAAACAGTGAAGTGACCAAAGGACAATCCAGGTTTCTCCGTAAACCAGCAGAAAACCGAAACTGATGAGTTCCGGTTTTCGTGCTGGTTTCAGTTTCTACCTACAGCTTTGACGGGAACGAACAAAAGAAGTATCAACAGCTGCAAACATTGATACCCATGATGATCTGGCCATCATCTCTGAGCACCTCAGCTGCAAGCAGCTCTCGGCTCATGGCCTTCCGCCACGGGACTACCAGCACCCATGTTCATCAGGGTGGTGAGGTGGGGGGTCTCCTTGGGCACCGATGCCGTCAAGACCTGCAAGGAATCAGGCCCCAGGTTGTCATGATCTACAATTCCATGTGGCAGAATTAACTGGTGCGGTACCGAATGAAATGACTAGGGGGTACCTCGTGGCCAGACTCGGTAATCAGGACCTCGTCCTCAATCCTTATTCCGATGCCACGGTACCTGCCCGGGGCATCTTCATTGAGTATCGGGACCGGAGGAATGTAGATCCCCGGTTCGATGGTTATCACCTGTGCACATGCAGATCAAGGATCACTTGTCAGTGTTACAACTTGGAATTGTCGCAGAAGACGGATAGATTTTGGGAGATGCTCTAAATTTGGAGCTTTCGTGTAAAATTTAGTTTACAGAGCCCAGCTGGGTGTTGTAACAATAGAACATCTGGAGATCTACTTACAACGCCTGGCTCCAATAGTTTGTCCTTGCTCAGGGTTGTGGAGTCATGAATATCCATTCCCAGCGAATGACCTGGATGCCAGGGAGACAGATGGTTATTAAGTTGGTCCCAAGATCCAAATCTCATGCATCAAAGGACAAACGAAAATCTAATGAAGAGACAGATAGATTGTGAGACCTATTGCGGTTGGATTCAAATAATTGTACTGGATAGATTTGCCCTTCCCTATAATTCCAAGTTGTTGGAATCCGTTTATCAACATCTTCACCTGTGATTTGGAGATTAGAGCCGTGGATTTTGTGGAAGTTCGATTTGTACAGACAACAAAAAAAATTAGAACAAATACTGAGAATATACCGAATGACGGTGTATCTCTTCAATGCTTGTGCCCGGTTTACAGAGCTTTATGCATTCCTTATTTGTCTCCAGTATTAAGCTGTACAGTTCTTCCTGCGCAGGTGGGGATAAAAAAGGTACCCAGAAATCGAAAAATAAGTATTTTTCAGTTGGATACAAGTACTATACATAAAAACATAAACGCTAAACATTTACCTGAGCAGCTGAAAATTTGCCACAGGGTGGCCATGTTCGTGTCAGGTCACTAAGGTAGCCATGGTACTCACATCCAACATCCATGAGCACAAGATCACCCGTTTTGATCTGTCAAACAACTAAAATCAACTTTACAAGAAAAGTATCTGAGACGTACACAAGAGCAAAACTCTGGTGTACCTTCTTATCATTTCTCGAGTAGTGTATAACACTGCCATTTGCTCCACCGCCAACTACAGGATGAAACCTAAGATATGGCAACAAGGAAAGCTAAATTACCTGACCATGGAACTTTGCTTACTCAAAAAAGAACAATATTTCCTCAATTTATGGACCACAATTGATCCCTACAAACTTATTTCACTATCATCTAAGAAATGGATGAAGACAGGGCCGCCTCACAGCCAGTACCTCAGCTAAGATAAATCTATATAGCACAGCAAAGGATAAAAAGAATATACAGTGACAATAAGTGCTTACGCCATTCTTTGGGCACCTCTCATTTTGCACTCATACTCAATTTTAGCTGCTAACTGGCTTTCCTCCCTGTGGGTCCTTGAGAGCAACATTGTCTGCAAAAGAGACTGGCCAGGCAGAGAGAATGTAATGTTAGTAAACAGAGAAGGAGAAGCATTGCATGCAGATCCTCAATCCAACCGTTCTGTCACTTGGACAGTGTGCAACTTGCAAAATTAAGCCTTGGTCTTATCTTCTAGCTTATTGATTGCATATGTGCCAACTTGAGGTAGAATTCTAGATATAATATATCAATAGTTTTTCTTTAAGGGAATCTTATTGCGATCCCAACCAACTGCTGACTAGCTAAATGGGGCAGAAACGTAGTTGAGGAATGTTTACAATAAAAATTCTCCATATCAGTTATCTCAATGGCGGTCTAAAAAAAAGCTCTCACTGCCAATGATGTTCTGACTAATCCTCTAGCAGCATCTGGACCAGCATCAACCGCCACAATCAGACAATCCCCCATATATCACCCTCAACCAAACCGGCAATTCCACAGCACCCACTTTAAATATATCATTCATATATATATATTAGAACTGAGACCAGTGCTTTTTACTGGACTATAAAAAACATTTCAGCAAATTCTCTATATAAGGCTGAACTGAGAGGGTAAGACTCATTATCTCCTAAGAATGTGTGATGAAAACAACATAAGTTCAACCCAATACCTGAGAAACAATAGATGCTGACTCTCTCATCAACTTGATTTCTGATTTTGACTTGACCCACCGCAGTTCATCAGTGTAATGCGCAAGATCTTTTACTTTGTTGTTGAGTGATGCCCTGCGGAAGGCATCAAAGTTCCTATAAGAAGATGCGGATGCGTTTACATTGTGATACACCACTTTTGATTGCTCAATCATTTCGGGAAGGATCTACATTTTAATAAAATTGTGTCAATTGAGAAGCATTCAGTAATCAGCAACTAAGAAAAGTACTCTCTCTGACCACAAAAAGAGTGTCATCTTGGAAATGGCCAGTTCTCCAGTCTCCAAAATGCAACACTGAACACTAATTTCCAATGCTAAATACTAAAGCATCTTTTGAGTCTAATATACAAACATCGTTTTCATATGTTTAATCTAATATAAATAGATATACCGACATTCAAGTTTAAGAGTTTGACTACATGCATCCCCAGATGATAGTATCTCTTGACTGCAGGAAGCGGTACGGGCCAGTAGCAATTAGAAGGTAATAGTTAGTGCTCAGGAGTGATGAATCACAAACATGCTGAAACAAAACCTGAGAGCTAACCTTTTTCATCTCACTAAGTGGAAATGCTTTATCTGCCTTGAAGAAATCCACAGCTGCTTCAACTCCAGCAGTCTGACCTTCCCAAACTACATCCTGGAAACAAATCACACTCGTAAGAATGATTTGGCTAGTTTGCAAAGGTATGAGTTAAGAGGCTAACAGGTCATCATTACCCTCTTATGTTTATCTGGCATGAACATACATAAACCAGTTTCCTTACTCAAAACTGCTACACCACCGGGTTGTGTACAACCTGTAATGTAGAGGTAATCACCATTCTGTCTAAATGAGTATGGCACTACATCAGTCATCATCTGCTGATCTGCAGATGCAATAATGGCCAAGCTCTTCTCTGGTAAAACATCCAGAAGCCTTTTTCTTCTAGATAGGTACTCCTCACTTGCAATGCCTGGTGTAATCTCCTCATCAGCTAGTAACTGGTTCATCATATTACAATATTTGAGAATAATGAAAATAGTCATTTGATAACCACAAAAAGAAAAAAATACATCAGAATTAGAACAGGGAATGTGAAGGCAATGAGCATGGACTTGTTTGGCCTATTAAGGCTTCTTCTGTACACACACCATGGAAGCTATACTGGTGAATTCAACTTATTTATTTAGATAATGGGGTAAGTTCAGGTAAAAGGAGCCACAACCTTCCACGGTGTGGAAAGATTTATTTTTAAAACATAACTGGCTGTCTGGCATAGCTTGAGCTACGAACACTCGAACAGCATGGTTATAAATATCTACTTAAGAGTGTTTGAAAAATTATGATAATGATGGACATGTAAGACTGATTTTATCGTAGCAAGGTGATCATTACCATTTACCCGGTGGCAACAAGTATAAGTACAAAGTTAATTGCAAGATCCAGGTATAGAAAAATCAAAAGAGTTAATAGCTAAGAGGCGACGTTACTACAGGTTTTGGATGTGGGAGGCCACACAAAAAACTTGACGAACTAGCTTCCAGCAACCTCGGCGTACCATGCCAGTAATTCTGTAAAATTTAAAACAACTAGCAAGTGTGGCAACCAACCAGCAAGGCTGCATTTGCAATTCCGGTGGATTATTATAATCCCTTTTTAACCTGATATGCTTATTTTTAATGTTTGCTTAATGAGCTTTTTCTGTTTTCATGGCTACTTTTCTGCAGCAGATTATGAAAAAGTTCAGTGCAGCACAGTGCAGCACAGTTCATCAACCACAAACCAAGCCTATAAGAAGGTAGTACCTCAGGATGAGATTTGGGTATTGGTTGGCCAACATCGGTTATTCCTCCTGTAGTGTACGCAGCACGCCCAACTATACTTCTGTAAGAGGCAGATAACAACCGGGACGCTGGCTGCATGGAACATTCAGAGGATTCCTTGAATTAAAATCCAACATTTGAAAGGTAAATATAATGCTAGAAAAGCATCAACTCTTAGATGCATTGGTGTTAATGCCACCAAATTGCTTGCATATCACAATAATTAAGCCTATAATCGACATCATGAATTGCAAGAAGAATTCATGATTTCCCACCAGAAAGCAAATTATATTTGCTTGTTCAGCAGCAATTAGAGAGGAATGACCCATAATTTGGATACTTTCAACTGCACTATGTTTGTGCTGCCAAGATGTGACACTCGTGCATCACCCAGAACCCAAATTAACCATCTTTAGAATCGAATCTCAGAACATCACTGAAATGTTCACATATGGATTTCCTTTGAAAACATAGTTAAATTGAAGCGAAAGCACGTATCTAGAAACCAAAGGGCAGGAACAAATTGAGCAAAAAGAATCCCCTCTCTCCTTTGGAATCAGGAATACACTACTAGTACCAAAGCTAATCCATTCTAACTTTAAGCTACTCCAAATCCAATCTTCAGCAAAGGTTAACAATCCAAGAGTATCCCATCAGCTGCTTCTCAAGCCCAACAGATCGAACTGGTGATTAAGGCAGGCACAGGACGCTAAACACTACAAGCACATGGATGTACAACATATTCCGCGAAACGGAAACCGTCGAGGGGATCCAATCTCCGGCGAAGCTAGCACGGGGCAAAGAACGAATCACGAAACGACAGCAGCGGTCACAAGGGAAAACCTAAGAAAGATTAGGGGAAATACGACGAGGATAGAGGGTAAGAGGTTCTCGCCGGCGGTGACAGGAAATTAGTGGCCTTCGATATGAGTACCTCGCTTGCTCGCAGCGTACTTCGCAAGAATCGCGCCGCCGTCGCCATGGCGGCCTCCCTTAAACCCCTCCTCCACTCTCCTGATTCTTCTTCTCCCCTCTGACCTTGCCTCCCTTCTTTTCCCGGAGACCCTAAGCTGGGACTTGCAGTGATCCTGGCCGTCCAAAGGGACAGGGAAGATGTGTACAACTAAACAGTGTTTGATCCCCGTTCAATTGCCTAGTGTTAGAGCAACTCTAATCTGATGATGTAAAACTACCCTCGTTTTCTAAAAACCGTTTTATAGGGCATTATGGGGCAAAAAAAAACTAACAAATGCCTCTATAGTTATTTGTTGCATCATTTTTTAAAAAAATAAACCTTATATTTTATATCTCCTCCTGCTGCAAATATGCAGCAGCTACGCGGGCCTCCCAATCGTCGTTCTTATATTTTCACACCACTCTCCTACCTCCCCCCCCCCAAGGTCATAGCTGCTCTTGTCGCACTCTTGCCGAATCCACCCTCCTCCTTCTTCCCACCGGATCCACCCATTGCAAGCCCGCTCCGCTGTTGACGTGGGGTCTCCACGACAATTGCAATGGATGATGAACTCGGGTTTTATGTAAGAATATACCTAGGTCCAGCTCCTCGGAGGGTAATACTCTACTCTTGTTTGTATGTTCTTGATTCTTAATAAAGTTTATAAGGTTACCGTGATGGCTACGCTGGTGTAAATTAGATTTTGCATAGGACAGATTGTGCGTAAGCTCGAGCGTCCTCCTCGGCGGCTCCTCATAGCCTTTATATGAGAGGTAGGTCTCAGGTATCGTGACCGAGTCGGTTACAGGGTAAGGGCGAACCCTAGAATTTCCTAAGCTTTGGGTTTATTCTTGCTCCACACACCAGAAATTTAGTCCTCTGAAACTCTGCACTTGCCAGCATGTCTTGAGCTTTGCGTTCTTCAGCCAACTATCATGTGGGCCTCTAGTTGGACCAAGGTAGGTATACAAATAGGGGTAGCCAATAGTTTATACCCATGTCATCCGTCCCCCCACCCAATCGAGGCGAATTGAGGCACTGTCGCTCGTTGCCACCCGTGAATAAGATGCCGCTGCAACGCTGCCTGCAAAGCTCCACCGGCTACTATGATGTCTGTGTTGGAGATTGCCCAAGAGGCAATAATGAAGTGGTTATTATAATACCTTTGTGCTTATGATAAATGTTTACATCCCATGCTATGATTGTATTAATAGGAAACACTAATACTTGTGTATTTTGTAAACATAAAAGAGTCCCTAGTAAGCCTCTTGTTAAACTAGATTGTTGATTAATAGATGGTCATAGTTTCCTGATCATGAATATTGGATGTTATTAATAACAAGATCATATCATTAGGATAATAATGTGATGGACACACACACATAGTAAGTTTTATCATAAGATCAAGTCATTAAGTTTGTTTTGCTACAAGCTTTCAAATACATAGTAACCTAATCCTTCGACCATGAGATCATGTTAATAACCATCACCAGATGAGTGCTTTGATGACATCAAACATCACTTCGTAACTGGGTGGTTATAGAGGTGGCATTGGGTATTATGAAAGTATGTGTTGAAGCGCATGGATCAAGAATGGGATTTGTCCATCCAAATGACGGATATATATACTCTGGACCCTCTCGGTGGAATATCATCCAATTGGCTTGCAAGCATGTGACTAGGTCACAAGGGATGTCATATCACGATACGAGTAAAGATCACTTATCGGTAACGAGAATGAACTAGGTATGGAGTGGACAAGTAGAGTATCACGCGAAAAAGGGAATTGGTATTGTATGTTAATGGTTCTTTCGATCATGAAGTCATCTTTGAATATGTGGGAGCCATTATGGATCTCCAGGTGTCGCTATTGGTTATTGATCGGAGAGGTGTCTTGATCATGTCTGCATAGTTCACGAACCGTAGGATGACACACTTAAGGTTCGATGTTATTTAAAGAAGATATGGAATATGAGTTGGAGATCGAATGTTGTTCGGAGTTTCGGATGGGATATAGGACATCACGAGCAGGTCTGTAATTTTCCGGAGAATAAGATTCATATAATGGGAATCATCTTCCGGGGTTCAGGAAAAGTTTCGGTATTTTGACCGGAGCTTCTAGAAGTTTCTAGAGGGACACCAGTGGGCCCACCACCCCGGGAAGGCCCACATGGGCTGGGGGAATGATGCGGGGCCCCATGGTCTAGCCGCACAAGGCCCTAGAAGCCCAATCGGCCATCCCCAAAGGGATAAGAGAAAAACCCTAAAATTTAGGGGATAGACTTGGGGGGAGCCCCCCCTTCCCTTACGCCGTACCTAGGAGGTGGAGGGCAAAGGGGGATACCTAGATGCACCCTTCCTCTATAAATAGAGGGGAGGGTGGTCACCCCCCTTGCCCCTTTACCCAACCCTAGCCGCCACCTCTCCTCCCTCCTCCTTCTTCCTGCTCCGGCTTAGGCGAAGCCCTACAGGAATTCTCCTCCACCACCACCACGCCGTCATGCTACTAGGATTCTGAGGGGATCTACTACCTCTGCTGCCCGCTAGAAAAGGGAGAGGAAGGTCTTCATCGACTTCGTACGTGTTACCAAGTGCGAAAGCACTGCCAGATTGCAGCGCCAGAAGGATCGTCGTCATCAACCACGAGATTATATCTTGTTAAGGCTTTGGATCTTCAAGGGTTAGTTCTCATCTATCTCGTTGCACCTATCTCGTAGATTAGATCTTGGATTTTCCATAGATTGGATCTTGGTTTTATTCATTCTTGCGGTAGAAATTTTTGTCTTCTATGCTACAAACCCTACAGTGGTATCGGAGCCGTGTCTATGTGTAGATCTATTGTACACGTAGAACATAATAGTTTTGTGGGCGTTGATGCTTTTGTTGTCGTTTGCTTTTCATGTAATTTTCATCTTGCGGGATGGTGGGATGAAGCGGCCCGGGCTAACCTTACATGTCAGCGCACATGAAACTTGCTCCATGCTCGACGTGCAACTTGTATTGCACAAGTGGCTTTGTGGGTGTCTGTCTCTCCCACCATAGTTAAGATACAATTTACAATATGCACCTGACAACACTTGTATCAGCATTATGGTTCTTGTTCGTAGGTAAGAACGGTTCTTATTTGAAAGCCCTAAGCCATGTAAAATATGCAAAGAAAATTAGAGGCGTCTAACTTGTTTTTGCAGGGGCATGTGATGTGATATGGCCATGATGAGATTATGATTATATTTGATGTATGAGATGATATTTATTGTAATATGGCAACCGACAAATTTGTTAAGACATGTGTGTCTATTCATCATGTAATAGATTTATTCCAAGTAGTTATAGTAGTTGCTATTAGTGATGGTCAACCATGAAGCGGCGCCACTGACCTTGACGCCATGCTGGTGATGATTGATACGTCGGAAACATATCTATAATTTTTTATGTTCCATGTTTGTTTACTATCTACTTTGCTTTGCTTTATCTACACTTTGATGTGTTTTTATATCTTTTCTGGAACTAACCTATTAACAAGTTGCCACATTGTCAGTTGCCTGTTTTCTTCTGTTTTTGGTTCCATAAAGGCAAAAAATCAATATTCTCGGAATTGGACGGGACAAAAGCCAAAGTCAATATTTTACCGTGGGCGACACAAAGTCTAGAGGAGAGACGGAGAGGCGAGCTAGGGCCACCACACCCCCCTAGGCGCGGGTGTGGGCCCTCTGGCCGCCTCCCAGCCTCCCCTCTTCGCCTATAAGAAGCCCCCGATGCAGAAACCCTAGGCACCCGATCAAAACTCCATGAAACCTTCTGTAGCCGCCGCCACCATCATCCCTAGATCGGGGGGGAGGGGGTCTGAAGTTCTTCCCAGCACCCTGCCGAAGGGGAGATCATCCCGGAGGCCTTCTTCTCCGGTATGAAGCATGATTAGTTCCACCTTGGACTACGGGTCCATGTAGTAGCTAGATGGTTGTATCTCCTCCTTGTGCTTTCATGTATAGATCTTGTGAGCTCCGTTCATGATCAAGATCTAATCTATTTGTAATCATGCATGTTGTGTTTGCGGGGATCCGATGGATATTGAGATTACTATGTCAGATTGATTAATGATTTTGTCTATTTGATACTATCATGTCTGTGTTGTTTGTGATCTTGCATGCTCTTTGTTGTTAGTAGCTATCTTGGCCAAGTAGTTGCTAGTAACTCCAAGAGGGGGTATTTATGCTCGATAGTGGGTTCATGCCTCTAGTTTCCAAGGGAAGTGATAGAAATCTCTTCGGTTGTAGATGTGATGTTGCCAATAGGTAGAAAACAACGGTCTCTTGTTCATGGAACAAGTGGATTGTTTACCTTACACACTTTGCTTAAAGCAGTTGTCTATTGCTTGCAACTTAATACTGGAAGGGGTTCAGATGATAACCTGAAGGTGGACTTCTAGTCATAGATGCAGTTGTATGGTGGTCTATGTATATTGTTGTATTGCCCAATCGAATCTCATAGGATCTTTTTGTCTGGTATTGCATTGTTATGCCTTGCTCAGTTCCTGTTAATTGCCCTGCTATAATTTGTTTACCCTTCATGTCATGTTGTTTATCTAAGGAGAGTACCTCTAGTGAACTATGGACCCCGGTCCAATCTTTACCATTGATACATCATCCACTGTTACCTGTTTACTTGCTGCAAACCATTACCTTCCACACCATACATTTAATCCTTTGTTACAGAAAATCGGAGAGCTTGACAACCTCATTGATTCGTTGGGGAAAAGTCTTGAGTTTGTGTTGTGCAGGTTTCCGCGTTGCTTGCAACACCTTTTAGATGTTTCCTTCCTCCTACTGGTTTGATAACCTTGGTTTCTTACTTAGGAAAAACTTGTTGTTGTGCTGCTTCACACCTTGCTCTTGGGGTTTCCCGACGAAGTGCTTCACAGCACCACCAAGCTTTTCTGGCGCTGTTGCCGGGGAGGCTAAGGACGTCTTCACAAGGGGATTCCTCCTCAAACTTTCTCTCTACTTTGTTTTTAGTTTGCTTAGTTTCTTTTGCTTGGTTTTGTTTGCCTCTTTTTATCAAAAACTCAAAAAAAAATCTAGTTTGGTTTGCTTTCTCTATTCAAAAACACAAAAAAATTAGTTCCTACTCTGGTTTCTGGTATGTTATTGCCTTGGTTGGTCATGCTTTCTGTCAATGGATGGTTTCTTTGAAACTAGTTCTTATTGGCAAGGTGGGTTCACGGAAGAATAAAATTATTATTATAAGAAACACCGTTTGTCACAAAAAGGGAAACACTTATGGGAACAAATTGATAAATTGAATACTATTTCTAGAGAGGTGTGCTCCACTTATAATGTTACTTATTGCTTTGATAAATCTTGTTGCTGTAGGAGGTATAAACACCTGCCTTTTCAATGTGAGTATAATGATAATGTTACCATATCTTCTTCTGTTAAAGGAAATTATGATTTTTATGATGTGGAACAAATTGAAGAATTTATTGCCTTCAAGGGTGCTTTTGAACTTGCCAGTTTGCTTGAAAATACTGATGATGCACCTTATGAATATGAGGTTTATGAGATACTTAAATTTTCTTGATGATGCACCTTATAATTACAAGGAAGAAAATGGCTATATTCTTGAATATTTTAATAGATGCTTTCCACAAATGGAAGAGACTAATGCCTTGCAGGAGCCTATGGAAGAAGAAATTGTTGAAACTGGAAGCTCATTAGATGAAAAAGAGGAAGAGAGTGATGAACAAAAGGAGGAAGAATGGATTATATACCCATGCCTACCTTATAATGAGAGTAACACTTTATCCCTTACATTATTTGATTGTCCCCCATGCTTACCAAAGGAGGATGAATGTTATTTTCCTGTGGATCCTTTTGAAATATCTACTTTGGGTAAAACCTGTGAAGGTTTTAATCTCACTATTTTTGGGCTTAATAAAAATTATGTGTTTGTAGATCATGAAAAACACGTTTTATTTGATGGTTATATTGTTGAGTTTATTCATGAGTCTACTGGAAATTATTATGAGAGAGGAAAATATGGTTCTAGAAGTTTTTATGATACTAAAACACCTCTCTATGTTTTATCTACCCATTCTTGTTACTGTGTGCTTCTTTGATTTATTCTCTTACAAGATTCATATGCATAGGAAGTGGGTTAGCCTTAAATGTGTTTTGAATTTGCTTCTTGATGCTCTCTTTTAATTCAATTCATATTTCTTATGTGAGCATCTTCTCAAACTATCATGCCTAACTTAAAGGTGTTAAAGAAAAGTACTTGTTGGGAGATAACCCAAGAGTTTTCTTGAGTATTGCAACTTATTACTTTAGTAATGACCTATCTTTATCCTTTTTGTTTGCTTTTTGTGCCAAGAATGACCTCTAATGAGAGGGAAGTAAAAAATTGGGGAGTTGATGTCCCAAAACAGATTTCTGTCCTCCACCATAAAAATTTGCGAGGAGTTTCTGTAAGTCATATTGAGCTGAAAATTTACGAACAAATCCCCCAGTATGTTAGATAACTTTTGTTAGTTTAACACTTTTTTTATTTGAGCAACAGAAGATTTTTGAAAAAATCGGTTTCTACCTGCTGTTCTGTTTTGACAGATTTCTGCCATTATTTGCATTTGCTTATTATTGATTCCTTTTTGAGTTCTCCTTTGGGGAATTGAGCTTTTTGAAGGAGTTGCTACAGTAGCTTGTATTTTTAGTGAAAAATTTTGCTGTTCCAAAGCTAAACCAAAGGTCTATTATGTTTTGAATACACTAATGTTGCTAATGAAGATTGTGTGAAGTTTTGTATGAAGGAAAAATTTCAGGTGTAGAGAGAGAATGATGTAATAAGATGAAGGATGGACAAAAGCTCAAGCTTGGGGATGCCACCCCGGTGTCACCCCAAGAAATATCCAAGAGGTACAAGAGTAAAAGCTTGGGGATGCCCAAGTGAAAGGATACGGATGTCGCCTAGAGGAGGGTGAATAGGCGATTAAAAATTTTCCTAGAGTGGCTCAACAAAGGCGGAATAAAACTAGTGTTTACTTTGTTAAGCACAACCTAGAACAACTAAGGTTCACCTATGTGCACCAACAACTTATGCTAAGCAATACAAGCAACAAAGTGATAGCAAGATATATATTACTTCAAGCACGAAGGCTATCACAATGTAAAGTGCATAAGTAAAGAGCTCGGGTATAGAGATAACTGAGGCACGCGGGGACAACGATATTTTACCGAGTTCCTCCCAACATGGAGTACGTCTCGTTTGGAGAGGGGGTGGTATCAAACCACCAACACCACAAAAGGCCTCCCTTATTCTCCGGTGAATCTCACCCCAACGGGATCGATCCACACTTCCACTATCGGTGCACTTGTTGGTGGCAACCGGAACCTCTCACAAGGTTGGGGCACTTCTCCACAACTTAATTGGAGGCTCCCAACAAACGCCACCAAGCCCACAACGCCACCAAGTCCACAAAACCGTCCAGGGTTCCAAGAACCCAAGAGGGACACGCTCCAATGAGTAACTCAAACCAAATCCTCCGAGGAGAACACAAACCGATGCACCAAATGCAATGGAAAGGACACAAGAAGTGCTCAAATCCTTCTCTCCCAAATTCCACCAAAGCTACAAAAGCTTATGGGGAAATAAGAGAGGAAGAACAATGGAGGAAATCCACAAAAGACTCCAAGATCTAGATCCCAATATGTTCCCCTCACTTAGAGGAGAGATTGATTGGTGGGATTGTAGATCTAGATCTCCTCTTTCAAATCCCTCAAGAATATGCAAGAATCATAGGAGGGATTGAGAGGAATCAAGCTCAAGAAGGTCAACAATGGAGGGGAAAACTTGCAATAATAATTGAGAAACCATTGGGGAAGAAGGCCCCTTATATAGGTCCCTCCAAATTCCAACCGTTGCAGCCCAAAAACGCGATTCCCGGTACTACCGGACTTTTTCCTGGTACTACCGGACTTTCCCGGCACTACCGGACATTTCCTGGGGTTCCTGGGGCACCAAACGCATTTTTCTCTGCGCTCCCGGTACCAAAATGCGATACTACCGGACCCCGGTACTACCAGATCCTGGTCCGGTACTACCGGTCATCACAGAACGAAAACAGCCATAACTTTTGCATCCAGACTCCGATTTCGATGATCTTGGGCTCGTTTCGAAGAGGACAACAACCTCTACAAGATCATGCAAAGAAACATCATAGTAAATCAAGGGAGGATAGATCCAAATGACGAAGTAAAAAACCTTCTGCTGCGCTAGGTACTAAAATGCGGTACTACAGCTTTTTGGTACCTAGCCCGGCAGTGGCTTTTGGAAACTTGTCAAAAACCTTCTGCCGTGCTAGGTACTAAAATGTGGTACTATCGCATTTTGGTACCTAGGAGGGCAGTGGCATTTGGAAACTTGCCAAAACCTACTGCCGCGCTAGGTACTAAAATGCGGTACTACCGCATTTTGGTACCTAGGAAAATTCAAACCTCTATAACTTTTGATTGGTAACTCCGATCGACCCGATTCCAATTGCGTTGGAAAAAGGACGACATGAGATACCCTATGAAAGGTGAAATTATTGGTTATCACCAAGTGAGAATGTATCATGTATAATAATGTGAGATACCTCACTTGGTGAGAAACCGAAAAGCCGCCAAGATCAAAATAGCAACAAGATACAAACGGAAGATCCGATTTTGATGAACAAGATCTTGTTATGGAGATTACCACAAGCTCTATATCCTCACATGGATAAGACCAAATAACAATCAAATATGATGATGCAAATATGCAAAGGTTTGAGATCTCTCTGAACAAAGTGAACGAGTTACTCATTCGAGAGCCCCTCTTGATAGTACGGCTATCTATCCTAAACCCGGACTCCTACTAGCAATATGACACCGGAAAAAGGGAAAACCTATCAAGATTATACCTTTGCCTTGAGAATTCCACTTGAGCTTGATGTATATGATCTTGCCCTTCTCAAGATGTAACGCCTTTATTAATTCCTCATCATCGATCCATGATCACTGGGAATGGCAAGCATCAAACATGAGATCTTCTATAGATGGTGCATTTTGAGCTTGCACAACACATCTTCTTCTCATTTCATCGACCTTGAAGCCAACACATGCTCCAAGCGATGCTAATGGACAAATCCTACAAGTATAACTTAATACACACAATAGTCCATAAAGATTGTCATTAATTACCAAAACCACACATGGGGGCCCACATGTTCTTTCAATCTCCCCCATTTTGGTAATTGATGACAATCCCTTTAAGAGGGTTTATATAAGGAATCTTAATGAACAAAATGGTAACACCAATATCAAATACTACATAATTATGTTATATTGGTACCACCACCATATATAGAGCAAACTCCCCCACAATCTATGCATGTGTGATGAACTTGAATTTCATTGCATATATTGCCAATCATTATTATTGGTGGAGTTTCCTCTATATATACCACATGCTAAGCAACAATAAAGATGCAAGAGCATGAAAGGCAAATGCTTAGAAACAAACTCAAAGCATAAACCATTTCCCTTAAACCCTCTAAAACTTCTCCCCCATTGGCATCGATTGCCGAAATGGGTGACAAGTTCTAGAAGGCAAATATAGTAATATTTCCTCCAAAGATGTGCATTCGCACATATCCAATGATGAATACTTGGGAGGGAGTAGAACTATATCGAGGACCCGAAGATTGCCAAAGGAATGAAATAAAACGACGCATCACAAATGACGCAAGCAATCACAAGATACGACAAACCAATTTGAAAACAACAAATGAGTCCAAATGGAAACCACAAGATATTATGATACGAGTAGATGAGTGTTTTAAATAACAAATTTAGAAGCTCCCCAAGATTTGTGCAAACTTTAAAATTGCATTTCAATACAAATTGCAATAATATGGAATCCTCGCTCCCTCATAAGCATTTAAAACACATCAAATGAAAGATCAAATAAATGCTTAAATAAAATAGAGAAGTTCCCCAAGATTTGTGCACACTTTAGAATCGTTATATTTCAATACAAAAATGCACAAATATGGAATCCTCACTTCTCCATAAACATTTAAGGCACAATAAATGAGAAATAAGACAAATGAGCATTATTAAATGAACTAGATGAGCTCCCCAAAGATAATGCACCAATTATGATAATTGTATTTGGGAACAAGGTGCATAATCATGGAATCCTCACTCATCCAAGTTTATTTAACAATGCAAGGCATGAGAGAACAAATATGAGTGCCCAAATATGCAAACAAGAGGAACTAACACTCATAGGAAATTAAATTTGGAAGCCACTGAAGAATCAAAAGGAATAGAAAGGTGGTCTCCAAGGATTAAAAATCAACTAAAATTATCTTCTCATATGTGTATATGTCTCTAAGTGGAAAACATCACAAAGACATATGCCAACAAAGAAATATGCACACATAAAGAATACATACAAGAAATCACATAAAAGGCAAAAAATGAAGTCATAACATATATCAATAAGATTTTTGCTTCAAAGCATGGCCAAAGGCTCAAATATATCTTATTGTACATTAATGAACTTCAAACACCAACACACTACATATATTACAACTATCACCAAGGGAAAAGGAGAAAGTTGGAATATATGGAGAAAGGCAACAAATAACACAAGGAATAAACAACTAGCAAAATCTCACTATTGCACATGAGAGAAGTTGAGGAAAAGATAGGCAATAAAATTGCTAGATTGACATATTTGGGATTGATGGATCACATGCATGATTTTGTATAGTCCCAATTATATGCACTCATCTCAACTTATACACATATAGAGAGTTCTCTTAATACCATGGATATAGATACAACAATAAATACAATAACAAAAATTCATGCTAGAAGGTAACCGACAAACGGTTGGAATCAAGATATATGAGCATGAGAAAGAGATACTTGTTACCGAGATATAATTGGTAGGATGTAGAGGATATGAATTCATTGAACATCCTATAGCTTGCCTCCAATTTTCATGTATGCATCATTTCTTCAAAATTGAGAGATAACCATCCAATCTATCTCCAATGTACCTAAAACACATTTAAGTACAAAATGGTCCCCAAACTTATTGGGTCCAATGTAGTTAGTGCAACTACAATACATAGGAGAGACTCCACATGAATATGTGAATATTGATATGAAATTGAATTTCATGCACAACTTAGCCAATGGGATTTGGTGGAGTTTCCCCTATATATTGGATCAAAGAAAGCAAGCATGCCATAATATAAACATATAGTAAATATGCATGCATAAAGCTTTCAAGAACTAAAACAGAGATACAATTTGAACAAAAAACACCAAGTAAATCGAGATTGCACACACAAGAGTGTGACACGACAAACGATTTCCAAATTGTATCAAAGAACCAATCCAACACATGAAAGGTCACAAAAGTTCAACAAATGAACTAAGCTAAAGCCAAAAGAGAAAAAGATAGATAGAAATAAAAATGCTCAAGGATTTATCTCATTCTAAAATGGTCAAATCATGAAACAAGGAGTGAGACAAAACCAACTCCAAAAAATAGCAAGGTTCCAACAAGAAACCAAACTCCCCAAACTTCTCATAATGGCACAAATACCAAAACAAAAAGATTGAGGTTCCAAGCACATAAAACCCGATATGGATCAAACAAAGAAGCATAAATACGAGTGTTCTAAATAATATAGGAGAGCTCCCCCATGGATAGTGCATTATATAGGATTTTCCTTTTGAATGCAAAATGCACACAAATGGGATCATCACTAGTACCTACAGTAAATAAAACACAAGAGGATACCAAGAAAAGTAAAAGGATCCAAATGTAGCAAGGAATACATGGGAGCACACAAAATATTTACTTGGCCAAAGATAGGACAAGATTGAGAAAAGGCCAAAGTGAATATGATCAATAAATTCTACCATAAAGATAGTACTCATTGTCCAAGGACAAGAAATATTGGGAATAATTTTCCCAAGGTAGCTTGCATGGATATACAAAATCATAGTCACAACAAGAAGCATATAACAAAATATAAGAATTAGGCATGATACTTCGAACAAGATTCTTGGTAGCTTCCAATTGTCACACAATCACTAGTGATTAGAGTAACTTGAAGCAAATGGTTTCCATACGGATATATATATCTAAATATGAAGAGACACATACCAAGAAGCACTCTCATAAACAAGATCCAAAATATGAGCAATAAAGGCATTCAAGCAAATTGGAACTTGTATGAGCACATGTGTCACATAGGAGCTAGATAATTATCAATATCAATTTTAAGTGACACAACCTCCAATGTTCACATTTTCTAGGATTGTAATAAGCACTACGCATATGACTCCCCCATAATGCGATACTACCATAAAACCAACACGCGGCAAAATGAAACAAATAGAGATAATTAATGGACATTATAAACTTAAATTTCTCATGAGACTTATACCACATAGAGACTAGACAATAATCCAATATAAATACTAGGTGGTATTCCTCATGTACACATATTTTTAGGATTGTGGAATGCCCAAGCATAACACTCCCCCAAACTGGGATAATCCATTAATTTCTCAGAAGAGCCAAATAAGATATCAAATATAATCAAGAAAGGCTCAACCACAAGAAACACACATACATGGAGTGCCACCTAATCATACACAAATATGCTTGATACCTCAAGATAATTAAGTGGAAAGCACAACATGTACAAAAGCATGGAAGATACAAAACCAACACATGCACAAGGGGGCGAGTAACTTTCAATGTAAAGAGTTTATCATATGTTAACACAAGGAGGAACATTAGGAATATAATATAATCATGATAATCCAAATGGCTTGGCTTGACAATAATAATTGATGAAGGTCCCTCAATTCTTCATAATGTAGCCAAGTCTCCAATGCCCTCCAACAACACCTATTTGATCAAGTTTTGGCTTGTTGGTCCCCAACCAAGTTGGGTTAGTCACAATAGGCTTGGAAACCCAAATGGTTCTTTTCTTGAACCCACATTGAGCACCAACAAATTTGGCAAACACATTGCCAACCTCATCCTTACAAAGAGAATAAGCATCATCAATCAAGATAGGATGGGATGAGGAGATACCAATAGTGCATGAGGAAGAAATGTGCCCCTTCTCACGGCATATGTAGCAAGTTCTACTCTTTCCATCTTTCTTTTTGGATGAAGAAACAACTTGAGGAAGAGCTTGAGTCTTCTTGGGAGGAGGCCCATATCTAACAAGATGTAGAGCTTGAGGTCGCTTCCCTTGTTGCTTCTTGCCAAGGGACTTCTTCTTTAATGGGCAATGTTTGACATGATGCCCTTCTTCCTTGCACTTGAAGCAAACAGTGTTGGCCGGATTCTTGACTTGATCTTGGACATTCTTCTTGTTATCCTTGTGCTTCAACTTGATAGTGGACTTGTTCTTGACATTGGAGTTGAATCCAAGCCCACTCTTGTCATTGGGGGATTTTTGCACACTCAAGATTTTGTTGAGTGTGACCTTCCCTTGATGACCCTTTTTCAAGTCATTCTTCAAAGAAGTGACTTGATCCTTGAGCTCTTTGATTTCCTCTACATGGTTAGTTTCAACACAAGTACTAGAGGAAGTAGGTGCTACATTGTTAGAGAAACAAGGCACGGAATGTAATTCATCACGAGATATAGCATGGTTGTGAGAGGATGAATTACAAGGACTAGCACATGGCAATATAACATTTGGAGTAGATATAGTGCTAATGTCCACATGAGGCCCACTAGATGTTAACTTTGACATGATGGCCTCATGAGCTAACTTTATCCTACCATGGGAGACTAGAAGATCCTCATGCGAGCTTGAGAGCTTAACATGACTTTCTTCTAATTTCCCATAGTTGCTAGTTAGCAACGCAAGTTGAGCCTTTAGCTCAACATTCTCCTCCAAAATAGATGCTTCACAAGAAATAGAGTTAGTAGCACAAGCATCATCATTATTAGCGAGAGGTGAGGGCAACTTGGCAAGCTCTTTTGAATATGAATCTTTAAGTTGCTCATGCGACTCGGTGAGTTTGGTGAGCTCCCTCTTAACAACCCGAGAGCCATTATCAAGATGCTTAAAATCCTCAACAAGTTTAGCATAAGTAACTTCAAGTTCATCATTTTTAAACTTGAAGGAGTTTGCCACCACAAGTTCTCTATCATGGTATTCTTTTACTCTAGATAATTCTAGAGTGAAAGTCTCCTCAAGAGATTCTTTGGTGGTTTGTTCTTCTTCAAGGGAGTCATTTAGTTGAGCAATTCCATTAGCATACTTACGCTCACGCGCAAATTGTTCATCAGTTAAGTTTTCTTGCTCCTCAATAAGATCATTGCCTTCTATAGCATAATTCAAGATTTCAAGAAAGTTGGAGGAAGCAATTTTATTTTTGAAGAGAGCGCCATAGACAACCTCTCCCATTTTCTTAATAGAGGTAATATCATACTTACCTCTATAATCATCATTATCATTCTCAACCTCATCATCATCATCATCATCATGAGATAAATTGGGATTCAAAGAGGTTACCTTTGTTCCCTTAGCCATAAGGCATATGTGAGAACCGGAGGAAGGTGATGATGAGATTGCACTTGTAGCTCTATTCAAGACCTTGTCTTGGCCCATAGAATCTTCATTTTCCTCTACATGGTTAGAAACACAAGCACTAGAGGAAATAGAGGCATTTTTATCATGGCAACAAGACAACATAAGCATATCACCATGCGATTTATTCAAGCCATTACTACATGATATGCAAGGACTATCAACACTAGCATGTAAGGAGTTGTGAGTGCTAGAAGTGTTAAGGTCCGAAGATAGATCATTGCAACTAGATAGGGATGAAGGATTACAAATAGTAAGCACACTATCCACATTGAAATTTCTATCACCACTCACCATATCATTACCTTGTGAAAAATCACATGTTGGTGAAGTGGTAGACGATGATAACTCATCTCGACCGGAAGTGGAAGCAACACAATCATCCTCAATAATGTTGGACTTGCTATATTTATCTTGAAGCTTGGTCCATATCTCACGAGCGCTTGAATAAGGCATGATAGAAGAAAGAACTACATTGCTCACAACATGCAAAAGAATTTTAGTAGCTAGAGCATCTATATGAGAGTTCAACTTCTCCTCTAAAGATTCGTTTTGGGTATCCATACGAGAAGAGAGATCCACATATAGATATCCCTCGATAATTGGGTGAATTTCTCAAAATAAATTAAGCATGCGAATTTTCGAAACATCATAATTTGTGCCATCGAATGTGAGCGTGTCCTTGTGCAGTAATCCTCTAGCCGACATCTTTACTCTCAAGGCGGTGAAGCCTAAAATGAGAGACCGGGCTCTGATACCAATTGAAAGGATACGGATGTCTCCTAGAGGGGGGGGGGTGAATAGGCAATTAAAACTTTTCCTAGAGTGGCTCAACAAAGGCGGAATAAAACTAGTGTTTACTTTATTAAGCACAACCTAGAACAACTAAGGTTCACCTATGTGCACCAACAACTTATGCTAAGCAATACAAGCAATAAAGTGATAGCAAGATATATATTACTTCAAGCACGGAGGCTATCACAATGTAAAGTGCATAAGTAAAGATCTCGGGTATAGAGATAACCGAGGCACGCGGGGACAACGATATTTTACCGAGTTCCTCCCAACATGGAGTACGTCTCATTTGGAGAGGGGGTGGTATCAAACCACCAACACCACAAAAGGCCTCCCTTATTCTCCGGTGAATCTCACCCCAACGGGATCGATCCACGCTTCCACTATCGGTGCACTTGTTGGTGGCAACCTGTAACTACCTCGGTGAATTACGCTCCTAGTTACAAGCCTGGATGAGCAGAAATGGTTGAAATAGTACGGTGGGGCCCAAATGCCACTCACAGGTAGACCTTTCGGCCGTCCCAACCATTTCCAAACATCGGGACAAGAACGGGCGGCGTAATCGGCAGGCGAAGGGATCAACTATATACACAAATGAGTATGTATGCAAGCCACCATACAACAGTACATCAGAGCCATTCCATCTAAAAAGAAAGGAAATATAGCAACGCCATACGGCAAGATCCAAATATCCTAGATAGATATAGTAGTTTAGGATATCTCCTCATACATCAACCAACAGAGTATCAGGAGGAAGCGGAAGACAAAATCCGAGTACGGATAAGAAGCAAATCGGCATAAGATGCCCCATAAATAAGCAGATCCCGCCCACAGATCTCACGGATCCCCGTTCCCGGAATCTCTACACCGAATGATCGTTGCCCACATCGTCCGTCTCCTCCACCCAGTATCCATCCTGCGATCTTACCTGTTCATCTGAATCAAACAATTTATCGTGTGAGACCCTAGGGGTACTCAGCAAGTCTTTATGCCTCTAAAGAGGACACAACCTGGGGGTGACGCAATTGCAGCAAAAGATAAACCCTAATAGTTCTATAGATACTCGCTAACCATCTGCCTAACCAGAGATAGACAGATGTCCGTGAATTGATAACAACAGTTATAATAGTTATAACGGTAATATCCACAGATCCATCCTCCTCCTCGCTTACCGACGAGGAAGCGGACGAACAACCCCCCATCCGTTGGCAGTTTTATTAACCATTCCATGAGTGTTGCATTATTTACTAGTCAGTTGTTTAGTCAATTTAGAAGCGGTACTTTAGTTATGCTTGTCTATGATCGAGAAACTGTGCTCCAAGTCGTCCATAACCACGGACACGGCTTTCAGAAAGCTTTACCCTGCAGGGGTGCACAAATAGCAACACACACTCGATCAACCTCGGAAAAACCAAATCAAAACCCAACGAGGCAGTCACGACAAAGCGATCACAGGATTCAGAAATATTTCAGGGGGCCACCCCATTAAGCTACCCGCGACGAAGTTGGCCGACTCCGAGACGGACTCAAGGTTTGCGCCAATGGCTGTAAACGACTGGGAACCCGAAAATGTGACTGGGCTTGTCGATACCGCGAAAACACTCCGCTTCCCTAAACAGTACAGTGTGCAGTACCTCGCACAATTTAAATAAAGCAATAAAGCATGGCATAAGTACAGGATAGTAAATAAAGCCCCAAACTAATTGTGGCCCCAAGAAATAAGAATGAATCAAGCTCTGGCTCAGGGGGGGTCCATAAGGCCTCCCGGATGTGGATAGCGCGAATATTCAAGGAACAGGAATCAAGTACTCGGGGTCCTACGGGACACAAGTGAGCCTGAAAAACCAAATAGCAGATATGGCTCACCGATGCCACTTTCATTAGTTATCCCATTACTACTCAGATTAAGTTGTTTAGGTACCTCGTTATCCATCAGACACTCACATACCCTACACATGCTGTTCTACGACTCGCATGGCTCAAACAACTCCTGTAGTAATGGCTCATGGGATGGAGGAACAAGCTTCGGTGGGGTTTAAAAGTAAAGGCTATGCAATACTTGGGATTCAATTTAATGCAATCGCGACTCAATGATGCAAGAATAAGATAGAGGCAATAGGTACTATATGTATGCAAGCATGTGGTAGTGCTTGCCTGGCAGCTCAGTTGAAGCGAGAGAAGGATCTGGGTAGTGCTCCTGGTTCTCTTGGTATATCCCCTGCTCAGCGTCTATTCGAAGAAGAACCAAACAAACAAGGGCCAACATAAATAAAGTGCGCAAGCATATGAATAAATGCATCAAGCAAACAATCATGCCATGATGAATGATGCACAATTGCATGGCATTAAAGTAGCATGGCATGGGTGAGGTGTGGAATACAAGAAATAATCATTTGATGGGGTTTTAATCATATTTTATACCCAATTAAGTTGCTGTATACTTTATATTTATATGATGCATGCTGCAAAACAGAACAAGGATTGCATAAACAGAAAGGTCTCGTCGAGCTAATCATTTTAGACATATCATTTGTTAAATTTGGACTTATAAACCAAAAGTTATTAAATATTTAAGGCAAAAGGGCAATTTATTACCTTGTGACAGGGGCGAGCGGGGCAGGAACTGACAGGTGGGGCTGGGCTGGAGCGGGGTTAAGGTTTACAAAAAGCCAGGGGGTTTTCTAGGAGAATTCCGCGGCGGCTGACTAGTGGGCCAGGCGGACCGCGGGTTGAGAATCAAGAAGACGCAAGGGGGTATCTGCAAAACGAGGGCGCGGCACTGTGGATCTTCCTCTGCGCTGATGACCGATCGGTGCTCGTCTGTCGCGGGCGCGGCGCGTGGGAGGGGGGAATCGATCCCGCGACCTGGGCGTGCGCGCGGAGGCGGTCACCGCTGGGCTAGGGCGGGGTAGCTGTTAGGGGGGTCGGCGCGGCCTAGATAAGGTGCTATGTGGGCGAGAGCGAGCAGACAGAAACGAGCGGCGGCGCGCAGAGGGCGTTCGACGAAAGAGCCGGCGGATCTAGGCGACGATGGCGAGGCGGAGCATGTCCAGGGGGTCAGGGAGCTCACCGAGGTTAGGTCGGTGTGGTCGGATCGGCTCGAGGCGCAGTGGTTCGGCGACGACGCAGACAGACCGGAGACTAGGGTTTGGGCTCGGGCTCGTCGTGGTGCAGCGGTCCTGGGGCTTCCTCTTCTCGGCTCCGTGTACGGGGCTGCTGCAGGGGATCTCCTCGGTCTACCAGGCCACTCCGCGGACGGTCTGCTCGTCTGGATCAACGGGACATGGTGGCGGCCGACGGTGTCCGGCGAGAGGGAGCTGGGGTCGGTGGAGAGGGAGGGGGATGGCCAGGGCGCCTCGGCCAGATCTGGAGAGCCAGAGGAGAGCCGAGAGGGAGCAGATAGGGACGGGAGAGGCGTGGGTGCCGTGGGGAGTGGGGTAGAGGGAAAAGGTGGCTCGGCCACCTTTCCTCCTCCCTTCCTCACGTGCTCGGCAGGGCAGGGGCAGGGCGAGGTGGTGAGGGAGGGGCTGCCAGGTGGGGACGGTAGGGCCAGAGGGGAGACTCGGTCTGGTGGGACCTGCAGGCAGAGAGAGAGCTAGAGGGAGA
Organism: Avena sativa; assembly: GCA_916181665.1. Classification (NCBI taxonomy): domain Eukaryota; kingdom Viridiplantae; phylum Streptophyta; class Magnoliopsida; order Poales; family Poaceae; genus Avena; species Avena sativa. The sequence continues at coordinate 120,379,684 of OV702297.1, read as the reverse complement.
GAGGGAGCTCGGGTTGGAGCTAGGGTAGGAGCTAGGCTCGGTTAGGGTTTAGGTTTGGTGGGGTAGCTAGGTGGCCAGGGTGAGGAACCAGGTGGGGCCATCTAGTAAGAGAGAAGAGGGAGGCCGAGAGGGGGGTGGCATGGTAGCTAGGTTTTGGTTAGAAGGGGATGGTTTAGAGAGGATGGGGTAGAGGGGTATGGTGATGAGAGGAACTTAGATAGAGAAAAGAGAGAGAGGGTGAGAGCTAGGGTTTTTAGAAGCTTGCATGCTCCAAACTAGAGCAAACAAGGACATGGGGATTAGGTGTAGGGTTTGGGTTTAGCTTAGACATAGATTAGGAGATAGGTTTAGAGAGAGAGGAGAGATTAGATGGAGTGGTCCTTTTGACAAGATCAAGCATGCTCTAGACAAGCTCTAACAAGATCAAGACAAGAAAAAGAGAGGGATGTGGTGATAGGGTTTAAGCAAGATCAACATAGATCAAGCCAAAAGAAAGGATAGAGATAGAGATGATCCACTCAAAATGCAAATAAAATCCAAAGGACAAGCAAAAAGGTGGTACTTGCATGGGCCATGCATAATTAATTAATACCATGCTTATCTTGGTGAAAACAAGATTATTTACATGGCATTTTACTTATGCATTCCAAAAATGTGGAGTAAGGCTCAAGCAAAAGAATTTAAAAGGAAGCCCCAAGTGGACTAGATGGAGATGAGCATATTTGATTAAAATTAGGACTTACTAGTGTGTATATGCCACTAGATGCTTAATAGTCCCAAAAATATTCCAACATGAGCATAATTCCATGATAATCCATATGGAAGCTAGGAAAAAGGGTTCCACTCACAAGGCATGCAAAGGTGGCCATGTGGCTCTCATATATCAATAATGTGAAAACATCATGATGCTAAGGTGAGAGCATGTGGGCAAAGAATTGGATCCACACCAACACATATGAGCTAGAGGTAAAACCAAATAAGTTGCAATGCTCATATATGGTGGAATGGTGGAATGATGGGTAATGACAAGCAAAGTGGTGGAGTTAAATAAAAGATATGCCCCCAATTCAACTTGGGCATTAAACATTATATCAAGAACCAAATACAATATCAAGAGGCAAATACAATTAACAATGCATATGAGATAAGAACCAAATGAAAAGGGTTTTATATGATGCTCAAATGCAAGGTGGCATGATGACATGAGCATGATATAATTATGATGCAACAATTATATGTATGAAGTAGCCATTATATTACTAGACCAAGTAGCATTACAATTGTTAGACAATTGGGATGCTACAACTCTCCCCCACTAAACAGGAATCTCGCCCCGAGATTCTAGGAAGAAGAAGAAGACTCAAACAGGGTAGGATACTTGACACGGAGCTCATCTTCACGTTCCCAAGTGGCTTCATCAACGGAATGGTGCGACCACTGCACCTTGCAGAACTTGATAGACTTGTTGCGAGTCCTTCTTTCTGCGACTTCAAGGATTTTTGTGGGGTGTTCTTGATAAGACAGGTCTTCTTGGAGATTGATAAGCTCATGATCCACGGTCCTGCCGGGATCCTTGAAGCACTTCTTGAGCTGAGAGATGTGGAAAACATCATGGACTTTGAGTTTTTCCGGGAGCTCAAGAGCATAAGCAACTTCTCCTCTTCTTCCACGAATTTTGAATGGACCGATGTGTCTAGGAGCCAGCTTCCCTTTGATACCAAAACGGTGTGTGCCTCTCATGGGAGTGACACGAAGGTAAACGAGATCACCAGGGACATACTCCATGTCCGTGTGCTTCCTGTCATAATTGCTCTTCTGGCGACTTTGAGCAATCTTCAGATTTTCAAGAATGATGTGAACCTTCTCCTCCGCTTGAGTCACAATGTCAGGGCCAAACAATGTTCTTTCTCCTGCACCCGACCAACCAATCGGAGTTCTGCATTTGCAACCATAGAGAGCCTCAAATGGTGCCATCTTTAGACTTTTCTGGAAGCTGTTGTTGTAAGAGAATTCAGCATAAGGAAGACATTCTTCCCACTTCATGCCAAAAGAGATGACGCAAGCACGAAGCATATCCTCCAGAATCTGATTGATCCTTTCAACTTGTCCTTGCGACTGAGGGTGGTAAGCTGTGCTGAAGTTCAACTTTGTTCCCAAAGCATTTTGGAAACTTTCCCAGAACTTGGAAGTGAAGATGCTTCCACGGTCTGAACTGATCTCAAGCGGAACCCCATACAGAGAGACAATTCTGTTGATATAGAGCTCAGCCAACTGAATTGCAGAAATGGTTTCCTTGACGGGGAAGAAGTGAGCCACTTTAGAAAGCCTGTCAATGACAACAAAGATTGCATTGTTGCCCTTCTGCGACCTTGGGAAACCAGTGATGAAGTCCATCTCTACTTTCTCCCATTTCCACTCCGGGGGTTTCAATGGCTGTAGAAGACCGGAAGGTTTCTGATGGACAGCTTTAACTCTGCGGCAGACATCACACTCCGAGACATACTTGGCACAATATCGTTTCAAACCCGGCCACCAATATTGTGTTTTCAAGTCCATGTACATCTTTGTGCTGCCAGGGTGGATAGAAAGAACAGAATCATGCGCCTCCTTGAGAACTTGCTCTCTCAAACCCGGGTAGTTCGGAACAAACATCCGGTGTTCAAAGAAAAGCGTGCCTTGATCATCGACGTGGAAGGACTCATACTTCGGAAGCTGAAGCCTAGAGATGATCTTTCTTGTGTACGGATCACCAAGCTGAAAGGAGCGAACCTTCTCTTCCAAGAGAGGAGTAGCCAGAAGGTTCAGGAGATACCCTTGTTCCACAATTTCAAGGTTGAGCTGACGGAATTCCTCGCACAAGAGAGGCTGTTGTTCTTCCATCATGAGGTTGTTGACATAAGCTTTGCGGCTGAGAGAATCGGCCATGACATTAGCTTTGCCCGGAGTGTAGTTGATGGTCAAATCAAAATCATTGATTGCTTCGATCCATCTCCTCTGCCGAAGGTTGAGATCAGGCTTAGTGAAGATATACTTCAAACTCTTGTGATCAGAAAAGATTTCACAACGGTTGCCCAACAAGTAATGCCTCCATACTTTCAAAGCAAAGACAAATGCTGCGAGCTCGAGGTCATGTGTAGGATAGTTGATCTCATGCGTCTTCAACTGTCGAGAGGCATAAGAAAAAACTTGTTTTTCTTGCATAAGGACCGCACCCAATCCATGCAAAGAGGCGTCACAGAATATCTGGAACGGCTTGGATGTATCCGGAGGAACCAAGACTGGTGTGGAAGTGAGCTTCTCTTTGAGTGTCTCAAAACTTTCTTGACATGCAGGAGTCCAAAGGTATTTCTTGCCTTTCTTGAGAAGATCGGTAAGAGGCTTCGCTATCTTCGAAAAGTTCTGAACGAAGCGACGGCAATAACTAGCCAAACCAAGGAAACTCCGCACTTCTTTGACATTAACAGGAGGAAGCCATTCAACAATTGTCTTCACAGTTTCCGGGTTGACTGCAATGCCCTTGGCAGAGATGACATGACCAAGATAGGTTACTTGAGGCAGCCAAAACTCACACTTGGAGAACTTTGCATACAGGCGGTCCTCGCGAAGCTTGTTTAGGACACACCGAAGGTGTTCTTCATGTTCTTCCTGTGACTTAGAATAGACTAGGATGTCATCCAGGTAGACCACAACGAACTTATCAAGATACTCCATGAAAACTGAGTTCATGAGCCTCGAGAAGGTGGCAGGTGCGTTGGTGAGACCGAAAGACATGACCGTGTACTCATACAGGCCATAGCGGGTGGTGAAAGCTGTCTTAGGAACATCTTCCTTGCGAATCCTGATTTGGTGATAACCACTTCTCAAGTCAAGCTTAGAGAATACCACAGCTCCAGCTAGCTGATCGAAGAGATCATTAATCCGCGGAAGGGGATATTTATTCTTGATGGTTTTAGCATTGAGAGCCCGATAGTCAACACAAAGTCTATCAGTCTTGTCTCGCTTCTTCACAAAGATTGTTGGGCTACCCCAAGAAGAAGTACTATGCTGAATGAAACCCAACTTCTCTTGTTCATCAAGCTGACGTTTGAGTTCAGCCAACTCAGCAGGACCCCTTTTGTAAGGCCGCTTGGAGATAGGAGAGGTACCAGGTTCAAGCTCAATTAGAAACTCAACCTCACGATCCGGAGGCATACCTGGCAACTCTTCAGGAAAGACATCTGGGAACTCACAGACCACCGGAACACTCTGAATAGCCTCCATAGCATCAACATTCAGAGCCGCCAAAGAGAAAAGCTGGATAGCAGGAGTCAGACTTGGAGAATAGACTATATGGCCTTCAGGAATCTTCAGAGAAACCGAGCGTTCAGCATAATCAATCACAGCTGCATTTGCTGTCAACCAATCCATGCCCAAGATGACATCAATGTCAGAATTGCCCAGAATGATTAAGGAAGCCGAGAATGAAGAGCCACCAATCTCAATTTGATTGCCATGGCTGATTTTAGAAGCTGCCATTGTTGCTCCAGGAGAAAGGACCATTAACCGCTTAAGGAGAGGATCCATAGCTAACCCATTCTCATCCGCAAACTTGTGAGAAACAAAAGAATGCGATGCACCAGAATCAAACAAAACTCATGCAGGGACTGAGTTAATGGATAGCATACCCATCACAACTCCAGGTGCATGCTCAGCTTGAGCGGCGTTGACACAGTTGGCACGAGCAACAGTAGACCCGGGCTTGGTGTTGATGTTGAGAGCCCGAGGTGGTGGTGCACGAACCAAAGGAGAGCTTGCCGCAGGTCTTGGAGGTGGTGGAGGAAGAGCCTTGTTCTTCAACGAACAGTTCCAGTATTGATGCCCAGTGTTTCCACACGTGTAACAAGCACCAGCTGGACGTGGAGCAACGTAGCCAGGGACTCCGCCAGGCGCTCCAGGGTAGTGGTGGTTGTAGCCCCTAGGAGCCGCAGTGAGGGAGTTTGGTGGCCTTGCCGCGAAGCTTGAAGGTCTTGGTGAAGCCGGGAGCGACGGTGGGGTGTTAGGAACCCAGACACGACGCTTAGAAGGAGCTGACATAGCTGAAGAGCTTGCTGCATCACGGCTGTGTTTCTTTGACTCCTCAAACACTTGCCTACTTGCCTCTTCCTGCAGAGCTGTATGCTGAAGTTCCAGAAAAGACGCCGGCCTTGCATGTGTGATTGCATACTTAATCGATGCATTGAGCCCTTGCCTGAACCTCTTTTGCTTCTTCTTGTCATGAGAGATCTCATCGCCCCCATAACGAGAAAGGTTCATGAAGTTTCTGATGTAGGTATTGACATTGTCATTGCCCTGCTTGAGGTTGAGAAACACTTCCTTCATCCTCTCCATGACAATTTCTGACAGATACTGCTCCTTGAAAGCTCCAGTGAACTGTCCCCAAGTAGGATGAAAACCAGTGCAGTTTGCCTTCAGGTAATTCTCCCACCACAGAGCTGCATCTCCCTTCAGAAGGTGAGTAGCACACTTTACCCATTCTTGCTCAGGAACATCAGCAGTTGCCAGTAACCTTGACATCTCACGCAACCAATCATCAGCATCAAGTGGTTGATCAGAAACATCAAACTGGCGTGGGTTGAACTTCAGGAAGCTTTTGATGTCTCCTCGCTTGGGAGGTGGAGGTAGCGGAACAAACTCGTTCCTCCTGACACTTTCTTCAAACCGCTGCTGGTTCTGCTCCATTGCTGCCAAGGCATTGGCGATGCTTGACAACGCTGCCCCCAGTTCAGGTTGTATGTCCTCCTCAGAACGACGTGGTGGTGCCATCCTGTGATTGATATAAAACACAAGTCAGTACTATGATGGAGAATAATAATAATCCAAAATAGTACCAAGATGGAATTAATCAAGTTAAAGGATACAATTTACTAAGATGATATTAAAATATCAACGAAGTTCAAAGAACCTAGAAGATATTAAGTATATCGCACACGACTGAAAAGGAGTGTGGTACACAGATATATCAAAGAAAAAATTTCCACAAATTTCGGCATTAAAATACCAATAGATGCGCAAAATCACTTAACGAATCAAGATTAGTGACTCTACCAATTCAATATACAAGAGCGAATGATAAGAGTAGTGGTATGGTCGCGAATCCACCCCGCACTCAAATCATTACTCCGCACATGAATAAGTAAAACACATATCCCAACACCTTCTTCTCACGATGATCCTAAAGATTAGCAACTACGGAAACGAACACCCTAAACAAGATAACGTCGGATAAGAAAGAGTAAGACAGATCGCGCCGGTATACAACGAATCAGATAGATCGCGTCAGTTTGCAAAAGCCTGTCGGTATGGAATGTACCAACAATTGATAACCAAAGGCAGATTGTGATAACAACTTGGATGCAACAGATAGACAAAGAATTCACACACACACACAACCTATGGTACTACGGAAACCCAGAACACGTGAATCCTAGTTTGAATTTTGAGAAGAGGATTGAAAACGTTACACTTCCTTACCAGAAAAGGGTGGGTGGGTGGGTATGAAGAAAAGTGGAAGCAGTCCTACTCTCGTGTTTTGTTTTTCCCTAGTATACATAACTACCAAAAATATTTGCTAGACAGACAACGACCATTTGGCTGAGACCCTGAAGGGCGGGATGGCTCTGATACCAATTTTAACTACCTCGGTGAATTACGCTCCTAGTTACAAGACTGGATGAGCAGAAATGGTTGAAATAGTACGGTGGGGCCCAAATGCCACTCACAGGTAGTCCTTTCGGCCGTCCCAACCATTTCCAAACATCGGGACAAGAACGGGCGGCGTAATCGGCAGGCGAAGGGATCAACTACATACAGAAATGAGTATGTATGCAAGCCACCATACAACAGTACATCAGAGCCATTCCATCTAAAAAGAAAGGAAATATAGCAACACCATACGGCAAGATCCAAATATCCTAGATAGATATAGTAGTTTAGGATATCTCCTCATACATCAACCAACAGAGTATCAGGAGGAAGCGGAAGACAAAATCCGAGTACGGATAAGAAGCAAATCGGCATAAGATGCCCCATAAATAAGCAGATCCCGCCCACAGATCTCACGGATCCCCGTTCCCGGAATCTCTACACCGAATGATCGTTGCCCACATCGTCCGTCTCCTCCACCCAGTATCCATCCTGCGAGCTTACCTGTTCATCTGAATTAAACAATTTATCGTGTGAGACCCTAGGGGTACTCAGCAAGTATTTATGCCTCTAAAGGAGACACAACCTGGGGGTGACGCAATTGCAGCAAAAGATAAACCCTAATAGTTCTATAGATACTCGCTAACCATCCGCCTAACCAGAGATAGACGGATGTCCGTGAATTGATAACAACAGTTATAACAGTTATAACGGTAATATCCACAGATCCATCCTCCTCCTCGCTTACCGACGAGGAAGCGGACGAACAACCCCCCATCCGTTGGCAGTTTTATTAACCATTCCATGAGTGTTGCATTATTTACTAGTCAGTTGTTTAGTCAATTTAGAAGCGGTACTTTAGTTATGCTTGTCTATGATCGAGAAATTGTGCTCCAAGTCGTCCATAACCACGGACACGGCTTTCAGAAAGCTTTACCCTGCAGGGGTGCACAAATAGCAACACACACTCGATCAACCTCGGAAAAACCAAATCAAAACCCAACGAGGCAGTCACGACAAAGCGATCACAGGATTCAGAAATATTTCAGGGGGCCACCCCATTAAGCTACCCGCGACGAAGTTGGCCGACTCCGAGACGGACTCAAGGTTTGCTCCAATGGCTGTAAACGACTGGGAACCCGAAAATGTGACTGGGCTTGTCGATACCGCGAAAACACTCCGCTTCCCTAAACAGTACAGTGTGCAGTACCTCGCACAATTTAAATAAAGCAGTAAAGCATGGCATAAGTACATGATAGTAAATAAAGCCCCAAACTAATTGTGGCCCCAAGAAATAAGAATGAATCAAGCTCTGGCTCAGGGGGGTCCATAAGGCCTCCCGGATGTGGATAGCGCGAATATTCAAGGAACAGGAATCAAGTACTCGGGGTCCTACGGGACACAAGTGAGCCTGAAAAACCAAATAGCAGATATGGCTCACCGATGCCACTTTCATTAGTTATCCCATTACTACTCAGATTAAGTTGTTTAGGTACCTCGTTATCCATCAGACACTCACATACCCTACACATGCTGTTCTACGACTCGCATGGCTCAAACAACTCCTGTAGTAATGGCTCATGGGATGGAGGAACAAGCTTCGGTGGGGTTTAAAAGTAAAGGCTATGCAATACTTGGGATTCAATTTAATGCAATCGCGACTCAATGATGCAAGAATAAGATAGAGGCAATAGGTACTATATGTATGCAAGCATGTGGTAGTGCTTGCCTGGCAGCTCAGTTGAAGCGAGAGAAGGATCTGGGTAGTGCTCCTGGTTCTCTTGGTATATCCCCTGCTCATCGTCTATTCGAAGAAGAACCAAACAAACAAGGGCCAACATAAATAAAGTGCGCAAGCATATGAATAAATGCATCAAGCAAACAATCATGCCATGATGAATGATGCACAATTGCATGGCATTAAAGTAGCATGGCATGGGTGAGGTGTGGAATACAAGAAATAATCATTTGATGGGGTTTTAATCATATTTTATACCCAATTAAGTTGCTGTATACTTTATATTTATATGATGCATGCTGCAAAACAGAACAAGGATTGCATAAACAGAAAGGTCTCGTCGAGCTAATCATTTTAGACATATCATTTGTTAAATTTGGACTTATAAACCAAAAGTTATTAAATATTTAAGGCAAAAGGGCAATTTATTACCTTGTGACAGGGGCGAGCGGGGCAGGAACTGACAGGTGGGGCTGGGCTGGAGCGCGGTTAAGGTTTACAAAAAGCCAGGGGGTTTTCTAGGAGAATTCCGCGGCGGCTGACTAGTGGGCCAGGCGGACCGCGGGTTGAGAATCAAGAAGACGCAAGGGGGTATCTGCAAAACGAGGGCGCGGCACTGTGGATCTTCCTCTGCGCTGATGACCGATCGGTGCTCGTCTGTCGCGGGCGCGGCGCGTGGGAGGGGGGAATCGATCCCGCGACCTGGGCGTGCGCGCGGAGGCGGTCACCGCTGGGCTAGGGCGGGGTAGCTGTTAGGGGGGTCGGCGCGGCCTAGATAAGGTGCTATGCGGGCGAGAGCGAGCAGACAGAAACGAGCGGCGGCGCGCAGAGGGCGTTCGACGAAAGAGCCGACGGATCTAGGCGACGATGGCGAGGCGGAGCATGTCCAGGGGGTCAGGGAGCTCACCGAGGTTAGGTCGGTGTGGTCGGATCGGCTCGAGGCGCAGTGGTTCGGCGACGACGCAGACGGACCGGAGACTAGGGTTTGGGCTCGGGCTCGTCGTGGTGCAGCGGTCCTAGGGCTTCCTCTTCTCGGCTCCGTGTACGGGGCTGCTGCAGGGGATCTCCTCGGTCTACCAGGCCACTCCGCGGACGGTCTGCTCGTCTGGATCAACGGGACATGGTGGCGGCCGATGGTGTCCGGCGAGAGGGAGCTGGGGTCGGTGGAGAGGGAGGGGGATGGCCAGGGCGCCTCGGCCAGATCTGGAGAGCCAGAGGAGAGCCGAGAGGGAGCAGATAGGGACGGGAGAGGCGTGGGTGCCGTGGGGAGTGGGGTAGAGGGAAAAGGTGGCTCGGCCACCTTTCCTCCTCCCTTCCTCACGTGCTCGGCAGGGCAGGGGCAGGGCGAGGTGGTGAGGGAGGGGCTGCCAGGTGGGGACGGTAGGGCCAGAGGGGAGACTCGGTCTGGTGGGACCTGCAGGCAGAGAGAGAGCTAGAGGGAGAGAGGGAGCTCGGGTTGGAGCTAGGGTAGGAGCTAGGCTCGGTTAGGGTTTAGGTTTGGTGGGGTAGCTAGGTGGCCAGGGTGAGGAACCAGGTGGGGCCATCTAGTAAGAGAGAAGAGGGAGGCCGAGAGGGGGGTGGCATGGTAGCTAGGTTTTGGTTAGAAGGGGATGGTTTAGAGAGGATGGGGTAGAGGGGTATGGTGATGAGAGGAACTTAGATAGAGAAAAGAGAGAGAGGGTGAGAGCTAGGGTTTTTAGAAGCTTGCATGCTCCAAACTAGAGCAAACAAGGACATGGGGATTAGGTGTAGGGTTTGGGTTTAGCTTAGACATAGATTAGGAGATAGGTTTAGAGAGAGAGGAGAGATTAGATGGAGTGGTCCTTTTGACAAGATCAAGCATGCTCTAGACAAGCTCTAACAAGATCAAGACAAGAAAAAGAGAGGGATGTGGTGATAGGGTTTAAGCAAGATCAACATAGATCAAGCCAAAAGAAAGGATAGAGATAGAGATGATCCACTCAAAATGCAAATAAAATCCAAAGGACAAGCAAAAAGGTGGTACTTGCATGGGCCATGCATAATTAATTAATACCATGCTTATCTTGGTGAAAACAAGATTATTTACATGGCATTTTACTTATGCATTCCAAAAATGTGGAGTAAGGCCCAAGCAAAAGAATTTAAAAGGAAGCCCCAAGTGGACTAGATGGAGATGAGCATATTTGATTAAAATTAGGACTTACTAGTGTGTATATGCCACTAGATGCTTAATAGTCCCAAAAATATTCCAACATGAGCATAATTCCATGATAATCCATATGGAAGCTAGGAAAAAGGGTTCCACTCACAAGGCATGCAAAGGTGGCCATGTGGCTCTCATATATCAATAATGTGAAAACATCATGATGCTAAGGTGAGAGCATGTGGGCAAAGAATTGGATCCACACCAACACATATGAGCTAGAGGTAAAACCAAATAAGTTGCAATGCTCATATATGGTGGAATGGTGGAATGATGGGTAATGACAAGAAAAGTGGTGGAGTTAAATAAAAGATATGCCCCCAACTCAACTTGGGCATTAAACATTATATCAAGAACCAAATACAATATCAAGAGGCAAATACAATTAACAATGCATATGAGATAAGAACCAAATGAAAAGGGTTTTATATGATGCTCAAATGCAAGGTGGCATGATGACATGAGCATGATATAATTATGATGCAACAATTATATGTATGAAGTAGCCATTATATTACTAGACCAAGTAGCATTAAAATTGTTAGACAATTGGGATGCTACACAACCGGAACCTCTCACAAGGTTGGGGAATTTATCCACAACATAATTGGAGGCTCCCAACAAACGCCACCAAGGCTACAAAACCCTCTAGGGTTCCAAGAACCCAAGAGGGACAAGCTCCAATGAGTAACTCAAACCAAATCCTCCGAGGAGAACACAAACCGATGCACCAAATGCAATGGCAAGGACACAAGAAGTGCTCAAATCCTTCTCTCCCAAATTCCACCAAAGCTACAAAAGCTTATGGGGGAATAAGAGAGGAAGAACAATGGAGGAAATCCACAAAAGACTCCAAGATCTAGATCCCGATATGTTCCCCTCACTTAGAGGAGAGATTGATTGGTGGGATTGTAGATCTAGATCTTCTCTTTCAAATCCCTCAAGAATATGCAAGAATCATAGGAGGGATTGAGAGGAAGCAAGCTCAAGAAGGTCAAAAATGGAGGGGAAAACTTGCAAGAATAATTGAGGAACCATTGGGGAAGAAGGCCCCTTATATAGGTCCCTCCAAATTCCAACCGTTGCAGCCCAAAAACGCGATTCCCGGTACTACCGGACTTTTTCCCGGTACTACCGGACTTTCCCGGCACTACCGGACATTTCCTGGGGTTCCTGGGGCCCCAAGCGCATTTTTCTCTGCGCTCCCCGGTACCAAAATGCAATACTACCGGACCCCGGTACTACCGGATCCTGGTCCGGTACTACCGGTCATCACAGAACGAAAACAGCCATAACTTTTGCATCCAGACTTCAATTTTGATGATCTTGGGCTCATTTCGAAGAGGACAACAACCTCTACAAGATCATGCAAAGAAACATCATAGTCCATCAAGGGAGGATAGATCCAAATGACGAAGTAAAAAACCTTCTGCCGCGCTAGGTACTAAACTGCGGTACTACCGCTTTTTGGTACCTAGCCCGACAGTGGCTTTTGGAAACTTGTCACAAACCTTCTGCCGTGCTAGGTACTAAAATGCGGTACTACCGCATTTTGGTACCTAGGAGGGCAGTGGCATTTGGCAACTTGCCAAAACCTACTGCCGCGCTAGGTACTAAAATGCGGTACTACCGCATTTTGGTACCTAGGAAAATTCAAACCTCTATAACTTTTGATTGGTAACTCCGATTGACCCGATTCCAATTGCGTTGGAAAAAGGACGACATGAGATACCCTATGAAAGGTGAAAATCTTGGTTATCACCAAGTGAGAATGTATCATGTATAATAATGTGAGATACCTCACTTGGCGAGAAACCGAAAAGCTGCCAAGATCAAAATCGCAACAAGATACAAACGGAAGATCCGATTTTGATGAACAAGATCTTGTTATGGAGATTACCACAAGATCTATATCCTCACATGGATAAGACCAAATAACAACCAAATATGATGATGCAAATATGCAAAGGTTTGAGATCTCTCCGAACAAAGTGAACGAGTTACTCATTCGAGAGCCCCTCTTGATAGTACGGCTATCTATCCTAAACCCTGTCTCCTACTAACAATATGACACCGGCAAAAGGGAAGACCTATCAAGATTATACCTTTGCCTTGAGAATTCCACTTGAGCTTGATGTATACGATCTTGCCCTTTTCAAGATGTAACGCCTTTCTTAATTCCTCATCATCGATCCATGATCACCGGGAATGGCAAGCATCAAACATGAGATCTTCTATAGATGGTGCATTTTGAGCTTGCACAACACATATTCTTCTTATTTCATCGACCTTGAAGCTAACACATGCTCCAAGCGATGCTAATGGACAAATCCTACAAGTATAACTTAATACACACAATAGTCTATAAAGATTGTCATTAATTACCAAAACCACACATGGGGCCCACATGTTCTTTTAATCTCCCCCATTTTGGTAATTGATGACAATCCCTTTAAGAGGGTTTATATATGGAATCTTAATGAACAAAATGGTAACACCAATATGAAATACTACATAAGTATGTTATATTGGTATGACCACCATATATAGAGCAAACTCCCCCACAATCTACTCATGTCTATGGTTAGGAAACCTTAACCATCATTAATCAATGAGCTAGTCCATAGAGGCATACTAGGGACACGGTGTTGTTCACAAACCACACAAGTATTAAAGTTTCCTCTTAATACAATTCTAGCATGGAATATAAACTTTATCATGAACAAGAATTATAATAATAACATCTTTATTATTGCCTCTAGGGCATAATTCCAACAGTCTCCCACTTGCACTAGAGTCAATAATCTAGTTTACATCTGGCAACAATCTAACACCCATGGCACTAAGGTGCTGATCATGTTTTGCATGTGGAAGAGGTTTAGTCAATGGGTCTGCGACATTCAGATCTGTATGTACTTTGCTAATCTTCAGATCTCCATCTGCTATATAATCCCGGATTATACTTGCGGTTGATATGCTTGGTCTTTGGATGATATCTTGGTTCCTTAGCGAGTGCTATGGCGCCAGTGTTGTCACACAATATCTCCAGTGGGTCCAAGGCACTTGGAACCACGCCAAGCTCAGTGATGAAGTTCCTGATCCAAACTCCTTCACTTGACGCTTCTGCAGCAGCCATGTATTCCGCTTCTACTGTAGATCCCGCGATCTCGCTTTGCTTGCAGCTTCTCCAGCTCACAGCTCCTCTATTCAAAATATAAACGTATCCTGTCTGAGATTTAGAATCATCCTTATCGGCGTCGAAACTAGCGTCGACGTAACCCTTTACAACGAGCTGTTCATCACCTCCATAGACTAAGAACATTTCTTTAGTCCTATTTAGGTACTTTAGAATGTTCTTCACGGCTGTCCAGTGTTCCACTCCTGGATCACTTCGATATCTGCTCGTCAAACTAAGAGCATTGGACACATCCGGTCTAGTACACAGCATGGCATACATGATAGAACCTATGGCCGAGGCATAAGGCACTTGGCTCATAGCTTCTCTATCATTTACCGTAGCTGGACACTGAGCCTTGCTCAATATCTTACCTGACAACATAGGCACTGAACCTTTCTTTGCCTTATCCATTCTGAACCTTTTCAGAATTTTGTCTAGGTATGTACTCTGGCTTAAAGCTATCAGGCGTCTTTGTCTATCTCTATAGATTTTGATGCCCAATATATAAGCAGCTTCACCTAGGTCTTTCACTGAAAAACAATTGTTCAAATAACTCTTCACATTGTTAAGCATGTTAATGTCATTTCCAATAATCAATATGTCATCCACATATAGTACCAGAAATGTCACTGAACTCCCACTCACTTTCTTGTAGATACAAGCTTCGTAGCAATTTGGAACAAATCCAAAGCTCTTAATCACTTGATCAAAACGAAGGTTCCAACTCCGAGATGCTTGCTTTAGTCCATAAATGGAACGCTGAAGTTTGCACACTTTAGCAGCATCCTTAGGATCGACAAAACCTTCGGGTTGCATCATATACAACTCTTCATCAATGTTGCCATTGAGGAAAGCAGTCTTGACATCCATCTGCCATATTTCATAATCATGAAACGCAGCAATTGCTAATAAAATCCGAATGGACTTAAACATCGCTACGGGAGAGAACGTCTCATTGTAGTCAACACCTTGAACTTGTCGAAAACCTTTCGCGACAAGTCGTGCTTTATAGATGGTAACATTACCATTCGCGTCCATTTTATTCTTGAAAATCCATTTGCACTCAACGACCTTTCGGTCGCTAGGAGGGTCCACCAAAGTCCATCCTTGGTTTTCTCTCATGGATCCCAATTCGGATTTCATGGCCTCTAGCCATTTCTCAGAGTCTGGGCTCATCATCGCTTCCTCATAGTTTGCAGGTTCACTATCATCTACTAACAAGACAGTTAAGACAGGGTTGCCGTACCACTCAGGAGGGGCACGCGACCTTGTTGACCTGCGACGTTCAGTAGCAGCATCGTCCGAAGCTTCATGATTCTTGTCATTAGCTTCCTCTATTGTTGGTGCAGGCGGCACTGGAACAATTTCAGGTGCTGCGCTACTCTCCAATTCAAGAGAAGGTTCAACAACCTCGTCTAGCTCTACTTTCCTCCCACTCACTTCTTTCGAGAGAAACTCCTTCTCAAGAAAGGATCCGTTCTTTGTGACAAACACTTTGCCTTCGGTTCTGTGATAGAAGGTATACCCAATAGTTTCCTTAGGGTATCCTATGAAGACGCATTTCTCCGCTTTGGGTTCGAGCTTGTCCGGCATCAACTTCTTGACGTAAGCTTCGCATCCCCAAACTTTAAGAAACGACAACTTAGGTTTAGCACCAAACCACAGTTCATACGGTGTCGTCTCAACGGATTTAGATGGTGCCCTATTTAAAATGAATGCAGCGGTTTCTAATGCATAACCCCAAAATGATAACGACAAATCAGTAAGAGACATCATTGATCGGACCATATCTAATAGAGTTCGATTCCGGCGTTCAGACACACCATTGTGCTGTGGTGTTCCGGGTGGCATGAGTTGCGAAACGATTCCGCTTGCTTTAAGATGCGTGAGAAAATCATAACTCAAATATTCACCTCCACGATCGGATCGTAGAAACTTAATTTTTCTGTTATGATGGTTCTCCACTTCATTCTGAAATTCTTTGAACTTTTCAAACATTTCAGATTTATGTTTCATCAAATAGATATACCCATATCTACTTAAGTCATCGGTAAAAGTGAGAAAATAGCGATATCCACCGCGCGTCGAAACACTCATCGGTCTGCATACATCGGTATGTATGATTTCCAACAAGTCCGTTGCTCTCTCCATCATTCCGGAGAACGGGGTTTTGATCATCTTGCCCATAAGGCATGGTTCGCATATGTCAAATGATTCAAAATCAAGAGACTCCAAAAGTCCATCAGAATGGAGTTTCTTCATGCGCTTTACACCAATATGACCTAGACGACAGTGCCACAAATAAGTAGTATTATCACTATCTACTTTGCATCTCTTAGCCTCAATGTTATGGATGTGTGTTTCATCCCTTTCGAGATTCAGAAGAAATAAACCATTCACAGCAGGTGCATGGCCATAAAAGATGTTACTCATATAAATAGAACAACCATTATTCTCTGATTTAAATGAATAACCGTCTTGCAATAAACACGATCCAGAAATAATGTTCATGCTCAACGCAGGCACATAATAACATTTATTAAGGTTTAAAACTAATCCCGAAGGTAAAAATAAGGAGAGCGTGCCGACGGCCATCACATCAACTTTTGATCTGTTGCCAACGCGTATCATCACCTCATCCCTCACAAGCCGCCGTCTATTCCGTAGCTCCTGTTTCGAGTTACAAATATTAGCAACTGAACCAGTATCAAATACCCAGGCACTACAACGAGGGCTAGTAAGGAAAACATCAATAACATGTATATCAAATATACCTTTGATGGTGCCAGCCTTCTTGTCCGCTAAGTACTTCGGACAGTTGCGCTTCTAGTGACCCTATCCTTGCAATAGAAGCACTCAGTGTCCGGCTTAGGTCCAGACTTGAGTTTCTTCTCAGCAGGGGCAACGCGCTTACCGCCGCCTTTCTTGAAGGGCTTCTTTGCACCCTTACCTTTCTTAAAGCTGGGAGGCTTGTTGACCATCAACACATGATTATCCTTTTTGATGTCCACCTCCGCAGCTTTTAGCTTAGAGAAGAGCTCGGTGATCGTATCAGTGGAACCAATCTGATTATGAGTCACTACAAAACTTTTGTAGCTGGAGGGAGTGATTGTAGAACCCTGTCAATCTTGAGCTCCTCTGGAATCTTGTAGTCCAGTTGCTCAAGGCGTTGAGTGTAGCCCGACATCTTTATGGCGTGATCACTAACGGAACTCCCTTCCTCCATCTTGCAGTTAAAGAATTTCTCAGAGATCTCATATCTCTCAGAACGGGCCTGAGTCTGAAACATAGTTTTCAGCTCCTCAAGAATCTCAAAGGGCCCGGGATAATCTTCAAAACGATTTTGAAGGTTCGATTCCATAGCAAACAACATGGTGCTCTTAATCACACCATAATCATCTTTGCACGACTGATAAACAGCTTTCTCATCAGCCGGCGCATCTACAACAGGGGCGTCACCTAGCGCATTCTCAAGGACATAGTCCTTTTGACCGCCAGAGAGAATGATTCTCAGATTGCGGAACCAGTTGGTGAAGTTAGACCCATTGTTCTTAAGCTTTTCTTTCTCAGCAAAAACGTTGAAGTTGAAGTTGGACTTAGCCATTTGATCTACAATATTTGCAAGTACAAATTAGACTATGTTCATGATAACTAGTTCAACTTAATCAAATTACTAGATGAACTCCCACTAAATTCAACATCCCTCAAGTTGTTTAGTGAACATGATCCAAATTCACCACACCTAATCCGATCTTCACGAGAAGAGATGTGGTTTCAATGGTGGACAACGAAGTGTCGATCATATCATTCATATGACTCATGCTTAACCTTTCGGTTCATGTGTTCCGAGGCCATGTCTGTACATGCTAGGCTCGTCAAGTAAAACCCAAGTATTTCCGCGTGTGCAAAACTGGCTTGCACCCGTTGTATGTGAACGTAGAGTTTATAGCACCCGATCATCACGTGATGCTTGAACACGATGAACTTTCGCAACGGTGCATACATGGGGAGAACACAATTTTATCTTGATCTTTAAGTGAGGAATCATCTTATAATGCTACCATCGCGATCTAAGCATAATAAGATACATAAAAGGATAAACATCACATGCATATAACTTTATGTGACATGGTATAGCCAATCTCCGCGCAATGATCTCCATCTTGTGCGAGCCAGCATGATCTGCATCACTCCACCATGATTGCCTCCACCACGAATAGCAACTACAACTATTGCTAACTACTTAGCGATAAAGTAAAGCTATTACATGGCGTATAAGAACTTGACACACAGGTCATACACAATTATAAAGACAACCATATGGCTCCCTCCGGTTGTGTACTCATCGACATGCAAGTCATGAAACATTACAAAACATGATCATTGCATACAACATACACATCACATCTTGGGCCATACCATATCACAGAAACACTCCCTGCAAAAACAAGTTAGACGCCTCTACTTTGTTGTTGCATGTTTTACGTGGCTTATGGGAGTAACAAGCTAAGAACGATTCTTACCTACGGAAAGCCACAACGGTGATATTATGGTTTCCAAACTCCGGTGTAAATCCCATGACAACTATAGAGAGAGAAACTGGCATCCACCAGCCGCATGTGTGGAAGAAGACACACGTCAAGTGCGGAGCCGGTCTCGCGAACGAGGTCGCGTAAGGTTGGCATGGACCGCTTTGATCTCACTATCCCGTGTCATAAGAAGTACACAAACAAGAGGCTTGCAACAGAAAACATCAACGCCTGCAACAACCATGTTGCGTTCTACTCGTGAAACACATCTACGCATAGATCTAGCTCTGATACCACTGAAGGGTTTTGCAGCATAGTAAATCAAAAAAATTCTATGGATGCGAACGGTAAAGCCAAGATCTAATCTAGGAGATGCAAACAATGAGGGGTAATAGATGAGATCTTCGTACCATTGAAGATTCGCACAGCAGAACGTTCGACGGAACGTGGGTGATGTAGTCGTACTCGCTTCTCCTCCTCGCGATCCGGTCCGATCTAACACCGCAAGTGGCGATGCCTCCGAGAGATGCACACGTGCGGCACCTAGACGTCTCCTCCTTCCTAGGTCCAGCAAGTAGGGTGGAGAGATGGATTGGATCTACAACGCGACGGCGCGGTGCAAGCGGTGGAGAGTTTCTGCGGCAGGGCTTCGCCTACGCGCAGTCGGGAGGGAGAGAGAGAGGAGGGGCAGCAGGGCGGCTAGGGTTGTGGAGGAGGTGTAGGAGGGGTGCACCCCCAGCCCTCTTTATATAGAGGGGTGGGCGACCAGCCCTTGCCATCCCCAAAACCCTAGGGCCGGCGGCCAAGGAGGGAGGAGTGGGGGGCAAGTTCCCCTCCCCCTTCTAGAAGCTCCCCTAGGGTTTTGCCCTAGGTTGGCCGGCTGGGCACTATGGGGCCTTGTGCCCCTGGCCCAATGCGGCCAGGGCACTCCCTCATAGGCCCATGCCCCCTCCCGGCAGGTGGGGCCACGTTGGTCCCCCTCCGGAAGGTTCTAGAAGCTTCGTGGTACAATACCGATTAACCCAAAACAATTCCGAACTCCAAAAACTGCATTGCCTTATATGAATCTTATTCTCCGGACCATTCCGGAACCTCTCGTGATGTCCCGGATCCCATCCGAGACTCCGGACAAAAACTCATAAACCAATTATCCAATCTATCCTAGCGTCGAGACACGTTAAGTGTGTGACCCTTCGGGTTCGAGAATATGCAGACATGATCTTATATCAATAATCAACAGCGGGGTCTGGAAACCCATATTGACTCCCACACATTCATCGATGATCATATCGGATGAACCACGATGCCAAGATTCAATCAATCCCATATATATTCCCTTCGTCTCGCGATATTTTACTTGCCCGAGATTTGATCGTCGGTACCGTCATACCTAGTTCAATCTCGTCCATAGCAAGTAATTTACTCGTTCCATAATCCGACATCACTTTATGATTAACTCCTTAACCACATGCTTGCAAGCGGTGTTGATATCGATTACCGAGTGGGCCCGAAGTATATCTCTCCGACTTGGGAGGGATAAATCCCATCTCGATACATACAACCCAACAGATACTTTCTGATCACCTGAGAGACACCTTTATGATCACCCTCTCATAGGATGACGTTTGATGACCTCAAAGCTTTCTTCCGATACCAGGGAGTTGTATTATCTCATGGTCTAAGGAATACAATATTTGACATAAGAAAAGCTTCGCAAAGATGAACACGATGACACGATCTAATTGCTCCGCTTAGTTTGGGTCTATCCATCATATCATTCTCCCAATGATATGATCTCATTATTAATCGACAACTCATGTCTATGGTTAGGAAACCTTAACCATCATTAATCAATGAGCTAGTCCATAGAGGAATACTAGGGACACGGTGTTGTTCACAAACCACACAAGTATTAAAGTTTCTGCTTAATACAATTCTAGCATGGAATATAAACTTTATCATGAACAAGAATTATAATAATAACATCTTTATTATTGCCTCTAGGGCATAATTCCAAGAGAAAGGAGTAGAAAGTTCTTGCTTGATAAGTGCAAGAGGAGCTTGCATTGACTGTGACTTAGACTTTAGCATGACATGCTAGGTGTTGTTTTGACCTTATGCTTAGTGATTATTGGTGTAGCATGTCTTGTTCCAAACAATTGTGATTGCTTAGTGTGCCTTGAATGAATTATGCGTTGTTTTAGCATGCAACAACATAGTATTGTGGTATTCTCCTTTGATACTTTGTTTGGGTTGACTTGGCACATGCTCACACCATGTTATGACTATGAACAAGTCACCATAGCCTCTATGATCATTTAGGCCTTGACTTGTAGTACCACTCTATGCTTTGATTTGTAATGTTTTGTCGCTCTGCATGATTATGGCCATTATTGCTCTCTTAGTTGGTTGCTCCCAGTCTTTTGCTAGCCTCCACTTATATGAGTAAGTTCTACTCATGCTTCCAACTCCCAAGAAACCAAGTTATTCCAAAGTGTCCACTATAAACTCCTATGCATGGTGTGTTACACCATTCCAAGTATATTCTTATTTTCAGCTATCTTCCAATTAAAAGTATTTTGTTATGTGAAAATTTAGTGATTAAATCCCTCACAAACTTGATGGAACACTTTATATTCTTTGCCCCTAATAACTTGATGAAAGAACATGTGGGCCCCTATGTGTGGTTTTGGTAATTAATGACAATCTTTATGGACTAATGTGTGTATTAAGTTGTACTTGTAGGAATTGTCCATTGGCATCACTTGGAGCATGTGTTGGCTTCAAGGTCGATGAAATGTGAAGAAGATATGGTGTGTAAGCTCAAAATGCGCCATCTATAGTATATCTCATGTTTGATGCTTGCCATCCTCGATTATCATGGATCGATGATGAGGAATTAATAAAGGCGTTCCATCTTGAGAAGGGAAAGATCGTCTACATCGAGCTCAAGTGGAATGCTCAAGGCAAAGGTATAATCTTGATAGGTTTTCCCTTTTGCCGGTCTCATGTTGTGTGTGGGAGACCGGGTTTAGGATAGATAACCGTACTATCAAGAGGGGCTCTTGAATGAGTAATTCGGTCACATCGTTCGGAGAGAGCTCAAACCTTTGCATACTTTCATCATCGTATTTGGTTGCTATTTGGTCTTATCCATGTGAGGATATAGAGCTTGTGGTAATCTCCATAACAAGCTCTTGTTCATCAAAATCGGATCTTCCATTTATATCTTGTTGCGATTTTGATCTTGGCGGTTTTCCGGTGTCTCACCAAGTGAGGTATCTCAAATTATTATACTTGATACTTTCTCACTTGGTGATAACCAATATTGGTAATCCCTTGTCGTCCTCTTTCCAACGCAATTGGAATCGGGTCAATCGAAGCTACCATTCAAAAGTTACAACTGTTTGAATATTTGCCGATTTTATTCTGAAAAAGGAGAAGGAAAAATCTTGTCTGGGCCGAGCGGTACTACCGCAGCCCAGTACCGCTCGGTCCTGACTCGCGCAGCCCATCTTCAGTATCACCCGGCACCTGCATCCGGCCCTACCGGACCGGCCCGGTAGTACCGCCCAGGTGGGCCGGTACTACCGGCCGGCCCAGGTCACCCCAGACTGCCTTTCAGCCTTGCTGCTTCCTGGCCCGTCTCTCGTGTGCGCAGGCGCCACCTGCCCTCCCGCTGGTCTCGCGCACCCGCGCGTTTCGCTTGCTGCCGCCCAAGTGCGTTGACCCGCGCTGACGCGCACGCTGGCGCCTCGCGCTGCTTGCTGGCCCTGCGCTGGCGCTGCTGCTACTGCTGCTGCTGTCCGCCCTGCTGCCCTCTGGCCCCGCTTGCCACACACGTGCGCACGCTCGCTCTGGCCCCGCAGCGCTGGGGCCCACTGCAGCCGCCGCTCGCTGCGTCTCACGCGACCGCTCGCGCTGACCCCACTCACCTCGCGTGCTGCGCGCTGATCTCCCCAGATCCCACTGCCTCCGCTCGCTCGCGAGCTGCTACTTAGCCGTGCTCGCCAGGCCCTGCTACTGCTTTGTTTTTCGCCTGGTGCGGTAGTACCGGTCAAAACCAGTACTACCGGACCGTTCTGAAAAACGCCCCAAACGGCTAGATTTTCTGGGCCACTATTTATACTATTTGCCTGTTTTCAGTTTAAGGAGCTTCTTCCTCTTTTATTAGGCTAAGCTTTGTCCATACTTGCTCTAGATCTTGAAGCTTGCCTAATCTTTTCCCTCCGATGATTCTTGCCCATATTTGAGTGGAAGAGAGAGGAGATCTAGATCCACATTTTGACCTAACCGATTCATCTCTTTGTGAGTGTATCTTTGGAGATCTAGATTTTGGGGGATTTTGTGTCTCTCTTTGATTCCTCATCTCTTGTTCCCCCAATAGCTTTAATAGCTTTGTTGGAACTTGAGAGTGAGGGATTTGAGCACCTTTGTGGTGTTCTTGACATTTGCATCTGGTGCATCGGTTTGAGTTCTCCTCGAAGTATTTGGTTCGTGTGACTCATTGGATCTTGTCCCTCTTGGGTTCTTGGAACCCTAGACGGTTTTGTGGCCTTGTGTAGCACCCCGATAAAAACGCTACTAGAAAATCGCCGTTGTTTTTATTATGTGCATCATCATAACATCATGCATCATTTAATCTAAAACTATTCCTCTAAAAACCTCTATTTGTTTTATAATGTCCCCGTCTTCTATTTCAAATCAAAACCCTAGGTCCGTCTGGATCTTTTATTTGTCTAAAACCTATTTGACAAGGTTTTGTTTTAAAAAGAAAGAAAATAAATATTAAATAAAACTATTTTTACCTGGAGGAGACCGCCACCGGCCAGGCCCAAAAGGCCCAGCTGGCAGCAGCCTACTACCCCAAATAAAACCTAAGTCCCAACCCTAGGCTAACCCTAACCGGAACCAACCCCACCTCTCACTCCCTCCCCAGCCGCCGCCACCCCTGGCAATATTTTTGCCGCGGTACACCCCTCGCACGCACACAAGCCACACACCGATGCACCCTCTCGTCCATCGTGACCCCCTGTAGACCGGCCCCACCTCCTCTCCATCACACGCTCACCCCGCGCCTCTCCCCGTACTTGTTTCCCCACCCCACGCGCCCTCGACCTCCTCCCCGACGGCGCCCCTCTCCTCCCGTGAGCATGCCGCCAGCCTCCCTTACCTCCTCCGACGCTAAGTTTCCGCCGCCGTGCGACCCAGCAGCTCCGCTGCCTGGGCCTCGACACCTTCGGCCGCACGGTCCCTGCCTCCCGGAGCCCCTTCCTTCGATTTCGCCCATACCACAGGCCTCGTCGTCCCCAAGCTCTGCGCGCCGCTACCGGAGTTCCTGCCTCCGTCTCGGCCGTGTTTGACGCCCCGTTCCGCCTGGTCCCCTGCCCGCAGCGTCCTCCACACCTCGCCTCTCTGTCCGCCCGTCGCCGGCCTCCTCCTGCGCCTGCAAGGCCTCGTTGCCGGCGCGCCGAGCCGCAAGCTCGCGTCTGCCAGAGCCTGGCCCCCGTGTGCGTCGCCTTCGTTCTTCCTGCCCCCCAAGATCCTCGCCTCTTGCAAGCTTCCGCCGTCGATGCCACTGCCGTGTGGCCTGGCTCGGTCCGTGCCGACCCTCCTTCCTCGGCCTATCGCCACCACCCTGCAGAACCGCCTCCGTCGACCTATCTTGCCTCGTCCTCCTCCGGCCCGACCTTCCTCCTGAGCTCGCCCGTCGCCGTTTTCCGTCCTTGCGAACCTCAACATTGGCCACGAGCATGCGACCGCATCACCTGGAGTTTTCCTGTCGCTTCCTGCAGGTCTCCTCTCTGTTGTTGAGGTGCAACACTAGCACAGTGTGCCTTGGCTTACTAAAGCACCCATCCTAGTCGGCCAAGTCCTGCGCCTCACCTACTTTGCGTTTTTGTTCATCAGCACAAGACTGCGTGTATGTTTGTGTCCTTCCGCCGTTCTGTTTCTGCTTCCGGTTGTGCTGCTGCTTGACAACGAGCCCGTCGCCTTGTTCTGTACACTGACGGCAAGGTGTATGTGCTATTGTTCTAACAAGACAAGGTCGCTATGAACCGCCAAGTTCGTCCACCACCGGTGCCACTTGAGACCGACAACGACAACGGTCGTCGGAACCCCAAGATCACCTTCATGTATTGGATGAAACCACAAGATCACCGATATGGATCCGATGGTCGAACCTTGAAGCCTCGTGTCCGAAGACCGATCCCAGCATCGAGACCGAACCAAATCCCCGGAGCCAAGATCGTCAGAACCATGTGTGACCCCTCCCGAGCCCCTATTTTATAAATTGCCATATTGTACTTGTTGCATATTAATTTTCTCTTGATTGCATACATATTTGTGGTTGTTTGGGGGGCCTTATGCCGATTCACCTAACTTAAATATGGAAGCCATATGCGGGCTTTTCTAGTCTAATATTGACTCCATTTAAATTTGTGTAGCTAACCGGTGCCATGTTTTGCCTTGTTAATACAACATTTAAAATGCGGGGTATTTAAACAACATGAACCTAATAATTAATTGTCGGGACCCCGGTTCCGCTTAATATTGCCTACTCGCATCGCATCCTTGCCATGCCATACATCATACATGCATCATACTCGATCTTTTGTCGTAGTATTAAATGGTGCATCCGGTGTGTCTTCTAGCGTTTTGCTTCTTCGTGGATTAGGCCGATGAGTTGATGCGAGAGTCGACCCGATCTTCGAATGAAACTTAGGCAATGTTTTCAGGCGAGCATTCTCCCCCTTTCTACCTATCTTACTTTTATAGTCTTTATTTCCTCCTGTTGATCTATTGCTGACTGTGTTGCGATGCTTTAGTTTTCGTACCCGTGATATCCCTTGCAGCCTTATATTGCCTTGGACACATCCTATTACCTGTTGTTTGGTAGATAGTTGGACTTGCGTGTCGCAGTCGCTTGCTCAAGTGCTGTTGCGTGTTGTAAGTACCACAATTGTTGGAGAATGCCTTATGCTTTTATGTTGGAGATGATCATGGCTTTAATTACTGTTTAATAACTAAAATTGAAGTAGGTAAATAATGCAGAGGCACAGGTGGGCAATAGATGTTATTTGGTTTTTAACCGTCCACTTGTGTCCCGTAGGACCCCGAGTACTTGATACCTGTTCTTTGAATATTCGCACTATCCACATGTGGGACCATGAATCCCCCTAGCCAGAGCTTGAGTCATATTTATTTCTTGGGGCCACAAAGTAGTTTGGGCTTTATTACTATCCTGTACTTATGCCATGCTTTACTGCTTATTTACGATTGCGCGTGGAGCGCCTGTATTGTTTAGGAACAAAATGTGGAATGTTTTCGCGGTATCGACAAGCCCAGTCACACTTTCGGGTTCCCGGTCATTTACAGCCATTGGCACAAACCTCTGGGTCCATCTCGGAGCCGGCCAACTTCGTCGCGGGTAGCTTGGTGGGGTGGCCCCCTGAAATTTATATGAATCTTGCAATTGCTCTGTCGTGATGCCTCGTTGGGTTTTTATTGGTTTTTATTGTTTTTTCTCGAGGTTGATCGTGCATGTGTTGCTATTTGTGCCCCCCTGCAGGGTAAAACTTTCTGAAAGCCGTGTCCGCGGTTATGGACGACTTGGAGCACAGTATCTCGATCATAGACAACTATAACTAAAGTAGTGCTATAAATTTGACTTTATAATGACTAGTAATCAGCTTCACTATAATGGAATGGCTAATTAAAAGTGCCAACAATTGCTGGTTTGGGTTGTACCATTGAATCTGACTAGTAAGTATTGCAACTACAACGAAATGGCTAAATAAAAGTGCCAACAACTGCTGGGCTTTTGGGATGCCTCATGCTATATGTATCTGACTAGTAAGTACTACAACTACAACGGAATGGTTACCTAAAACTGCCCACTGCTTACTATACCAGGATGACTCATGCTATCTATATTTGATTAGTAATTGCCTCAACTATAACAGAATGAATAAAACTGCCAACGGTGTGTGTTCCTCGGTTGACTTCCTCGTTTGGACTCAAGGGGGAAATACCAGGACGGGTATGCTTGGTGATAGTTTCAGGTTGGATCCGAATAGGTCTTTCTTATCCCTATCTGATAGCCGCCAGTTGTATTGAGTCTCTATAGGTTGTTTAGTGCATGCTGCGCTGCCGCTTCAGTCCACAATACCTATGTAGGCGAGGACCGCCGAATTCTAGTCTCGCCGTGTACTGGCCTCAGTACTGACCGCTCTCTTTTTTTCCTTTGCCCTTTGTCAGCACCCCTTTTGTTGAAGCAGGTTTTGAGATCGACGTCGTTAGCAGGGTTACCCTTCCGGCTTGGCCTGGGCAGGGTTATGGACGCCATTGGTAATTCTTCAGGGCTCTTAGCCCAATTTGCATCTTGTCCGTACTCGGACGCTGTATCGTTTTAAAGGTGATTTGGATCTTTGTCTTGTATATCTGTATTCTTGACTCTTTGAGTCGTTGTTGTATATATCTGTTCTGTGGGTTCCATCGCGGACTAGTGTGTAATGATATTACTTCGTTTTCCACCCGCACGAAAGTGCCTGGTGGGCACCTTTGAGTCGTTTCTACGCGGTTTTGGCGGGGATCGCTGAAAGTTGCATAAGACCGATTCTGAGGGTGTTACACCTTGGTGGCATTGTGGCCTTGGTGGCGTTTGTTGGGAGCCTCCAATTAAGTTGTGGAGAAGTGCCCCAACCTTGTGAGAGGTTCCGGTTGCCACCGACAAGTGCACCGATAGTGGAAGCATGGATCGATCCCATTGGGGTGAGATTCACCAGAGAATAAGAGAGTCCTTTTGTGGCATAGGTGGTTAGATACCACCCCCTCTCCAAACGATACGTACTCCATGTTGGGAGGAACTCGGTAAAATATCGTCGTCCCCGCGTGCCTCGGTTATCTCTATACCCGAGCTCTTTACTTATGCACTTTACATTGTGATAGCCTTCGTGCTTGAAGTAATATATATCTTGCTATCACATTGTTGCTTGTATTGCTTAGCATAAGTTGTTGGTGCACATAGGTGAACCATAGTTGTTCTAGGTTGTGCTTGACAAAGTAAACGCTAGTTTAATTCTGCCTTTGTCGAGCCACTCTCAGAAAAGTTTTAATCGCCTATTCACCCCCCTCTAGGCGACATATGTATCCTTTCACTTGAATCATTGTGTAATCTATGTTGTATATGCTTGCACTTATACATTGGAATTAGCAGAACCGTGTTGTCATGGGGAACATTTTCAATATTGCACTTGTACTTTGTACACAGTTGATATCATGTTATTTTGTCTATGAATGTCACCGGTGTGAAATAAAGAGGAAACTTGTAAGTCCATGGAGTTATGTATTTTGTGTTAGAGAAATGCCTGGGCCGCTAGCCTAAGCCATGCCTAATCATGGTGGAAACTTGCAGCATCACCATAATGAGCTATATGTGAAGCATCCTCAATAAAAATCTATGCACATAGTAAATAAAAAGATCGCTGAGATGCTCATTGTCTGCTTTCCTTGTCATTTTGGTTATGGGATAGCTCCTGTACCATGTGCAAGGGGTACCCCGTTGGAGGTTCTCTATGATACACATGTACTTACTATGATAAGAACTTACAGGTGACTGAAGTTGAGTAGCATGCGGTGTGGCCCTCGTATTCGAGGGACTTGAGATTGCCACCTTATACTTTGTCAATCATATACTCCATAGCTTGTTCACTTTAACCTTAATCACTTCAAGATGCTTATGATATGGGCAATGAGGGCTGAAAGCTAACAAGTACCATAATTTTTGGAAGCTCTTTTTGAAACTTGAAATCCCTGCTTCCCTTATGAAGGGCCTTTATTCCACTATTATATTGAGTCTCCACCTTCTACCTTTAGGGACCATTAAGAGAGCATAGTTGCCATTCTATGTATAGTGTCCCAAAACTTATTGATTGATGCATATTGTAATATTACCTATTCTTGTGCTACTTGTATGTAGTCACTCTTATGAACTTTGAAGGTGTCCTATGCATCTATTTTCTACTCCATGAGGGACAAGATGAATGCCACTATGCCATGTTTTCTATATGTGAAACAAACAAACGTTTTTCAATGCATGTTATTCATGATCTTTGTTTGTAGCCTTTCATGTTGCATGCATAGTTACTATGTCCTATTGTTAGAACTCCATCTTTCATGCACATGTGAAAGGGCATGTATGCCCCCATGTGTGGTTTTGGTAATTAATGACAATCTCTATGGACTAATGTGTAAATTGAGTTTCACTTGTAGGTTTGTCCATTGGTGTCACCTAGGACATGTGTTGGTCTCAAGGTTGAGAGTTGAAGAAATGTCCAAGGGCTTTTGTAAGATCCCTCCTTTGTAAAGGAAAAGATCCCTGTGATTGCAATGCTAGTCCCTGGATCAATGCTAGCATCCACAGTTTAAGATGAAGTACACAGATACAAAGGTCGTTTATTACAGTTATTCCAGAGATAAAACATAGTCTTTTACAACTCATGGCCAAAGGCCTAATACAAGAGTTTATGGAATATGTAAATAAACATAAGTCTTCATCTTCATGTGCCACAGGCAAGCATGTTGAGTGTAGACTCATGACTCCTAATCATCATCAGAATAACCTGCAACATTACAAGTTACAGCCACAGAGGGTCAATACTTTGGAATAGTATTGGCAAGTGATACCTTAGTATATATTTAAGTGGACTATTATACTATATGCATTTGGCTGGTGGAGCCTAGGCTTGCATTGCTCAAAATAGATTTTTCCTTAACTTTTTGAAAATACTAAGTTTTGTTTGGCAAAAACACCCAAGGCATCTATCAATCAAAGACTCCAGATCCACTTAGGGCATCTACCAATCAATGACTGAAGATCCTTTTAACCCTTGTTCACCCACAAGTTTTATTTAGAAATTGGAGTGATGAGATTTTTGAAGTTTCCATGTCTTGATGCTCAAATTGTCCTTTACCAAGGACATGGCTAAGTACTTAGGTTTTACACTCTGCAGAGGTGGTGCACTTTCCCCACAAGACTTGGTTTCCCAAGACAAGATCCTTCAGTAGCCTTTCCTTAGTCAAATGGACGCGCTCCAACCTATCATCCCATCTACCACCCTCTGTCCAAGAGACTAAGTTCTAGCATCCTAAGATCATGGCAGAGCCCATATTGCCAAGTGGTTGCACTTGAAGCTTCTCAACATTTGACATCTCAAATCTCTTTGTTCCTGGGTGGCCATCCACAAGTGAGATACACAAGCCAAGTCCATGGCCTTGTGAACCACTCAACATATACCATTCTTTCCATTCCACCCAGGTGATTCATTAACTTAGTTGTTTTGTTAAATAAAAACAAGTCCTTAGACTTAGGATATTTTTCCATAGTGTGAATATATAAACCACCCTTGTTTTCTAATAGCTAGGCTAAGCATGGCATGGCAACTTATCCTTAGGGAATTTTCCTAGCAACTCTAGCATTCTAATCTATATAGGATTTCCCAACATCAATTGACAAAAGTAGCATGCAAGTCCTAACAAAATATATCTAATGCATGTATAAAATATAGGAATGGAATATTCATGGAGATATCACTTGCCTTGGTAGTGTGGAGAGTAGCACTCGTCACAATCACAATCACTAGCAAAATCTACACACAAAGTTGTAGCACACAATTACACACAAATATATACAAACAAGAAATAGTATGAATGCATGCATGCATGAATCTACCAAGTGATGATTTTTTGAAAACTCAACCAAGCAAGTGCATGAATACAGAAACTTAGCAAGCCACTAGTTTACCAACTAAACAAAATCTAACTCTAAACAAGGTACTAAACTAAATCTATACTTAAAAAGGCCTCAAACAAGTCTCTGCAATTTAAGCACATCTAATGGTTACTATTTGCTAAACAAATTGGATAGGCAGAAAGGTCTTGTTTTTATGAATCCAACGGTATAAAATTTGTAAAAATCTAACGTGGCAATCAAAAGTTATGAGCATTTGAATTTGGATCAAATTTCTGGTTTTAAATCTATTTTCAGATCTAACCTAGCCACGCGTCATGTTCTTATTCGCCCGTACCGTTTCGCACTGGATCGAGCTCCATAGCCGTAGGATCTAAATGAAATCTGGCGGCTCAGATCGCGTACCGCTTCGGGGTTAAGTGGATCTATCCTAGCGCTACGATACAGATCTAAAGGCTGCTATTGCCCTGGCCAAGAACTGGCTGCGGAGCGGTGGCTACCGGCGGCGGAACTGTCGGTCGACGACGGAGGCGGCGCTACAGGGGGTGAGTGAGAACGAGGAGTAGCTCACCGGGCTCAGGGGGTCACGGCGAAGCTCGTCGTACTCGCCGTTGGTCAAGGGGCGCTCGGACACGGTTATGATTGCTCGCCGGAGTGGAGGACGACGTCGGTGCATCGGGTGGTCGTCGTGGACGTCGCTGTGAATCACCCCAAGGCAAGATAGCGACACGGTTAGGTTCACAGGGTCAAGGGGAAGTCGTGTGCATGAACGGGAAGGCGAGGGGCGGTCTGTACCTACCGGGAAAACTCGTCGAAGTTGATGTCGCCGTCGGTGCTCGCGGTGTCAAGTGGAACCGGCGACCTGGGGCAGTACAAGACGGACTAGTGAGGTCAGGAGATGCGCAAAGATACACTGAGTCAGATAGTAAGAACGATAGGCAGAGGGGAACTCGAGGCTCACCTGAATCGCTCGCCAGAGAGGGCTCTGTCAGCGGCGGTGCGCGGAGGATTGAGGGCAGCCTGGTGGCGGAGTGAGCGAGGTGTTTGGGGGAAAAAGATCGCGGGGCAGAGAGGGTCTTATAGCCGGGGAATCGACAGGAAACGCTCGAGGATAAATGCCCATTTACGCCGCGCCATTACCGGCCATCACTGCTGCAGCGACGTGGTCGCAGGCGCGGTCTGGGGAAGACGAGGACGACGTGGACTGGGCCCGCTCGTCAGCGAAACGCGCAAGGTGTTGGTGGGGTCGGGCTGTCAGCGTCTGTTTGCGTGTGCTTGCGCATGTATGAAGGAAAAGGAGATCCCCGGGTGGGCTTGCTGGGCTTGATCCGCTGCTGGGCCAGATTTTGGCCGCGCGGCCTTTTTCCATTGTTTAAGCCTTTTCTTTTTCTAAATTCATTTTCTGGTATGAATTTTGATATGAATTCAAATCCTTTTGAATTCAAACTGCTTTGGGAATTTTTGCAGGGTTCTGTGGGTTCAAAAACAGTCATTCTAACTAAGTGGTTACCTTGCAAGGCTTGGTCAAGCTTGGGTTTCAAAGTAAACAGAGATTTGCTCTAGTTTGCAAATATTGGAAATAGGGTTTTGAAACTATTTCTAAATTTTGAATCTTGGGTTAAAAGCTTCACCTAGCCTTTCCAACCATGGAGGCAAGCAAACAAGTTCATAGACAATCAAATCCCAAAGGGTGATGGCCAATTGAGATAAATTGCCCACATGAAATCATAGCCAAAGTGTATGCTTCTAAATGATTTTGAGAAAAACCCTAAATGAAAGAATGATGCAAAGAATGATATGAATGAGTTTTGAAATATGATTTTTTTGGGATGTTACAGCTTTGTGCCATTGGAATCATGAAGAAAGAAAGAGCTTGAAGGTTGATCAAGACAAGTGCAAAGATTTGCATCAAGATGGATCAACCTCAAGAAGGGATGAAGAAGGGAAAGCTCAAGATGTGCCATATCTAGAATATCTCATGCTTGAAGCTTGCCATCCTCATGATCATGGGGTGACGAAGACATGTTCAAAGAAGAGGTTTATCCATGGAGTATGTGGGAGCAATTTGCAAGTCTTCATCTTCATCAAGCAAGAGCAAACAAGAAAGGTATTCCCACTATAGAAGAACAAGATGGTCTACATCAAGTTCAAGTGGGATGCTCAAGGCAAAGGTATGTTCTTGATAGGGATTCTCTTTGCCAGTCTCGTGTTGTTAGTTGGGAGACCGGGTTTAGGATAGATAGATGTACTATCAAGAGGGACTCTCAAGCGGATGTCTAGATTGCATCGTTCGAAGAGAGATCAAACCTTTGCATTCATAGCATCATCTTTATTGGTTGTTATTTGGTTCTTGTCCATGAGAGTATCTAGATCTTGTGGTCATCATCATAACAAGCTCTAGTTCATCGTCCAAGGATTTCCCTTGCATTTCTTATTGCGGTTTTTGATCTTGCGAGTTTTCCGGCTCCACACCTTAGGGGATACTTCAAATATATATATACTTGATATTTTATCCCTTGGTGGTATCCAATATTTAACATTTTGTTGGGTTCTGCTTGGTTTTATTTTTCCAACAAAATTGGTTTCATCCCAATCGGACTTTCCAAGCTCAACTTCTTGTGTTTTGGGTTTTGGAGGTTTTACCGGTTCATCCCTTCTAGAGAGGTCATACCTTTCTCAATTTTGTTTTATCCTTCCATGCTGTACTATGATGTTTCTTTGCATAATATTGTAAAACTTTTCATTCTCTTCAAAACGAGCCCAAGATCATCAAAAACGGAGTCCGGAATCAAAAGTTATTGAAGTTTTCGTGCAATGTTGTCCTGTGTTTTTGCTTGAGCGGAAGTTCCGGCCCTAGTTCCGACCCAATTTCTGGTCAGGTTCACTAACTTGTGTTTCTATTTGGCGGAAGTTCCGATGGGAGTCCGGAAGTTCCGGTGGGGCGCGAATCAGGCCCAAACGGTCAGTTTTTCCTTGTCCTATTTAAGGGGGGCTTCTTCCCCCAATGATTCCCCATCTTTTGAGCTCGTTTTTCCCCACCATTGTTGACCTATTTGACCTCTCTTACTCCCTCTCCCTGCCATGATTCTTACATCTTTTTGAGGGAAAAGTGAGAGGAGATCTAGATCTACACCCCCCCCCCCAATTCAAATCCCTTCTTTGTGAAGGAATCATTGGGATCTAGATCTTGAAGAGTTTTGTGTTCTCCTCTTGTGTTCTTCCTCCCTTATTCCCCCAATAGCTTTTGTAGCTTTGTTGGAATTTGGGAGAGAAGGACTTGCCCTTGCATTTGGTGCATAGGTTTGAGTTCTCCTCGGAGATTCATTGAGTTCAAGCCTGTGGCTTGTTTCTCTTGGGTTCTTGGAACCCTAGACGGTTGTGTGGTTAGGTTGTTGACCTTTTGTGGTCTTGTAGCCTTTTGTGGCTTTATTGGCCTTTTATGGCATTGTAGCCTTTTGTGGCTTTGTTGTTGGGAGCTTCCAATTGAGTTGTGGAGATAGCCCCAATATTGTACGGGTTCGGTGACCGCCCTCAAGAGTCCTATAGTGGAGCGAGTGCCCGCCTTTTGTGGTGCGCACTCGGGAGAATAGGGTGAGCCTTTTGTGGCGTTGGTGAGTTGCGTGCTTCCGCATCCGGGGTGAGGCCTTGTGTGGCGTTTGGTGAGCATCGAGCCACCACACCTCGAGGTGAGCCATTTGTGGCGTTTAGAGAGCATTGCGCCATCGCACCTCTCCAACGGAGACGTAGCTTCTTTGGAAGTGAACTTCGGGAAACAAATCTTCGTCACCACGTCCATCGGTTATCTCTCAACCGAGCCCTTTACTTATGCACTTTACTTTGTGATAGCCATCGTGCTTGAAGTATTTATATCTTGCTATCACCTTGTTGCTTGTATTGCTTAGCATAGGTTGTTGGTGCACTTACGTGAACTTAGTGGCTAGGTTTTGTGCTCGATAAATTAAACATTAGTTTTATTCCGCATTTACTTGAGCCTAAACCGTAATAATTTTAAAAGCCTATTCACCCCCCTCTAGGCAACGTCCATTGCACTTTCAATTGGTATCAGAGCGAGGTCTCTCGCTTTTAGGATTCACCGCCTCGAGAGTAAAGATGTCTCCTAGGGGTTTAGTGCACTCTCACACATTTACATTTGATGGCACAAATTATGATGTTTGGCGTATCCGCATGCTTAGTCATTTCCGGGTCATTGACCCAAATATTGAGCGGATTCTAGATATGGGCTTGTCTCCTCCTAAGGATCCCCAAAATCTATCTTTGGAGGAGGAGACAAACTCTTATCTCGAAGCTCAAGCATCTAAGTTGCTTGTTAATGTTGTGAGCTTTGTAGTTCTTTCCTCAATCATGCCTTTCCGGAACGCTCATGATATATGGACCAAGCTTCAAGCAAAATATGATGTGTCCAAGCTTGATGAGGATGATTGTGTTCCCTCCACGTCCGAACGCGATGAGTTCTCATCTTCTTCCACTACACCAACATGTGAGTTGTCACAAGGTAATGATATGGTGAGTGGTGATAGAACTTGTAATGTAGATAGTGATATTTCCATTCATGATCATTTATCTCTATCTCATTGCAATGTTGTATCTTTGGGCATGAACACTTGTAGGACCATATGTGATTTAAATCCTAGTGTTGATTGCTCTTGCATATCATGTAGAAATTGATTGAATATATCTCGTGATGATATGCTTGCTTTGCCTTGTTGCCATGATAAATGTGCTTCCATTTCTTCTAGTACTTGTGTTGCTAACCATGTAGAGGAAATTGAAGAATGTATGGGTCAAGTCAAGGTTGCCATTAGAGCTTCATGTGTTCCCTCATCATCATCTTCTTCTAATGTTCACTTGTGCCTCATGGCTAAGGGTTCAAAGGTAACCTCTCCTTTGGATTCCAATATATCTCATGATGATATGAATGTTGACCATGTAGAAGTAGATGATGATGTTGCTTCTTTAAAAGAGAAGGGGAGGCTAGTACTTCGTGCTCTTCATCCTAATAAAAATTCTTGCTCTACTTTCATAGAAATCTTGACTTGTGCTATTGAAAGAAGGCAACTAATATATGAGCATGAGGACACAATAGATAAAATTAGTAGTCTTGAGCGTGAGTATGCTAATGACATTGCCAACCTAAATGAAGCTCTTGAAGAGGAACAAACCACTAAGGAATCTCTTGAGGAGACCTTTGCTCTAGAGCTATCTAGAGTTAAGAAATCTCATGATAGAGATCTTGAGGTGGCACATTCCCTTCAAATTAAAAATGATGAACTTGAAGTTGCTTATGCTAAACTCCTTGAGGATTTTGAGCACCTCAACAATGGCTCTAGGGTCATCAAGGGTGAGCTCATCAAACTCACCGAGTCACATGAGCAACTTAAAGCTTCTTATTCTAAAGATCTTTCCAAATTTCCCTCACCTCTTGCATTAAATGATGATTCTTGTGATACTAACTCTATTTCTTGTGAAGCATCTATCTTGAAGGAGAATGTTGAGCTAACGGCTCAACTTGCTTTGCTAACTAGCAACTATGGGAAATTATAAGAAAGTCATGCCAAGCTCTCAAGCTTGCATGAGGATCTTCTAGTTTCCCATGGTAGGCTAAGGTTAGCTCATGAGGCCATTGTGTCAAAGGTAACATCTAGTGGGCCTCATGTGGACATTATCACTATATCTACTCCCAATGCTATATTGCCATGTGCTAGTCCTTGTAATTCATCCTCTCACAACCATGCTATATCTTGTGATGAATTGCATTCCTTGCCTTGTTGCTCTAACAATGAAGCTTACACTTCCTCTAGTATTGTTGTTGATACTAACCATGTAGAAGAAGTCAAAGAGCTCAAGGCTCAAGTCACGTCTTTGAAGAATGACTTGAAAAAGGGTCATCAAGGGAAGACCACACTTGAGAATATGTTGAGTGTGCGACGACCCCCAAGTGACAAGAGTGGGATTAGATTTAACTCCAACACCAAGAGCAAGCCCACTATCTCGTTGAAGCACAAGGGCAACAAGAAGAAGGGCCAAGGACAAGTGAAGAATCCGGCCAACATTGTGTGCTTCAAGTGCAAGGAAGAAGGGCATCATGTGAGGGATTGCCCATTAAAGAAGAAGCCTCTTAGCGAGAAGCAATGAGGGAAGCGGCCTCAAGCTCCTCCACAAGCTCAAGATGGGCCACTTCCCAAGAAGCCTCAAGCTCTTCTTCGTCGTGCAGCTCCTTCCAAGAATAAAGATGGCAAGAGAAGGACTTGCTACATATGCCGTGAGAAGGGGCACCTTTCTTCCTCATGCACCATGGGTAACTCCTCATCCCATCCTATCTTGATTGATGATGCTTATTCACTTCGTAAGGATGAGGGTGTCAAGGTGTTTGCCAAATTTGTTGGTGCCCAAAGTGGTGTCAAGAAAAGAACCATTTGGGTGGCCAAGCCTATTGTGACTAACTTCTTAGGACCCAACTTGGTTGGGGACCAACAAGCTAAAACTTGATCAATAGGTGTTTTTGGAGGGCATTGGTGACTTGGCTACATTATGAAGAATTGAGGGATCTTCATCATTTTCTTGTTGTCAAAGTCAAGTTATTGGTTATCATGCTTCTATCCCTTATCCAATGTTCCTCCTTCCGGTAACTTGTGCTAAACTCCTTTACATTATAGTTACTTGCTCCCTTGTGCATGTGTTGGTTTTGTACCTTGCATGTGTTTATACATGTTGTGCTTCCCACTTACTTATATTAACCTATGTTGTATATTTGTGTATGTTGGTTGGCACACCATGTATTTGTGTTTCTTGGTTTGGAGCCTTTATTGTTTCTAGTAGGTATCTTATTTGGCTCTTGTGAGGGATTAATGGACTATTCCGTTTTGGGGGAGTGTCATGCTTGGGCATTCCACAATCCTAAAATGTGTGTACATGAGGAAAACCACTTAGTAGTTTTATTGCATGTTTATCTAGTCTCTATGTGGTGTGTTTCTCTCATGATAAACTCAAGTTCTATAACGCCCATTAATACCTCTATTTTGATATTGCCTCTTGTTGAGATTTCTTGGTTTATCATATTATGGGGGAGTCATATGCTTTGTGCATATTACAAACTTAGAAATTGTGGACATTTGAGGTAGTGCCACTTAGAATTTATATTGATAATTATCTAGCACCTTTGTGGCACGTTTGCTCATACAAGTTCCAATTTGCTTAATTTTTTTTATTGATCATCTTTTGGATCTTGTTTGTGAGAGTGATTCTTGGTATGTGTTTCCTCATATTTGGATCTATATACCCTCATGGTAACCACTTGCTTCTATTTAATTCAATCACTAGTGATTGTGTGACTATTTGAAGCAATCAAGAATCTCTTTCGAAGCATCAAGCTTAATTCCTATCTTGTTATATGCTTCTTTGTGTGGATATGATCTTGGATATCCTTGCAAACTACCTCGGTAAAATTATCCCTATTACTTCTTGTCCTTGTACAATTAGTACTTGATATATGGTAGAATTCATTGATCATATTTGTTTTGGCCTTTTCTTATTTGCCTTATCTTTGGCCAATAAAATGTTTGTCTATTTGCTCCCAAGCTTTCCTTGCCTCTTGTGGATTTTCTTATTTTATTTGTTTCCCCTTGTGTTTTATTTAGTGTAGGTAGTAGTGATGATCTCATTTGTGGGAATTTTGCATTCAAAGGCAAAATTATATATAATGCTCTACTTATGGGGGAGCTCTCCTATATTATCTAGAACATTGTTTTATGCTTCTTGATTTGATCCATTTTTGATTGGAAGCTCGGTCCTTTTTGTGTTGGTACTTTGTGTGCCATCATGAAAAGTGTGAAGAGTTTTTTTAGTTGTTGCTTCCTTGCTCTCGTTGGGAGTTGGTTTTATCTCATTCCTTTTCACTTGTTTTGTTCTTTTAGTATGAGATAAATCCTTGAGCCTTGGTATTTTTCTTATCCTTTTTATTTGGCTCTTTCTAGTTCATTTGTTGAACTTGTGACCTTTCATGTGTTGATTTGGTTATTTTATACAATTTGGACACTTTTCTGAAGGCACACCTTTGTGTGTGTCTTATTGGTTTACTTGGTATTTTTGTTCAAATTGTATCTCCTTCTGGTTCTTGAAAGTCTATGCATGCATGTTTACTTATTGTATATATTATGGCATGCTTGCTTTCTTTGATCCAATATATAAGGGAAACTCCACCAAATCCTAAAGGGCTAAGATGTGCATGAAATTCCATTTCATATCAATATGCACATGTTTGTGTGGAGGTTCTCCTATGTATTGTAGTTGCACTAACTACTTTGGACCCAATTTGTTTGGGGACCATAGTGTACTTAATTGTGTTTTAGGTACATTGGAGATATATGTTGGGTGCTTGTATCTTGAACAAGGAAGGAGTGGCATCTACATGTCAATTGGATACAAGCTAGGATGATCAACGAATTCACATCTTTTTCATCCTACCAATTCTATCTCGGTAACAAGTATCTCTCTCTCATGCATACTTATCTTGTTCCCAACCTTTTGTAGGTTGCTTGTTGGCATGAATTTGTGTACTTGCATATGTTGGATTTATTGCTTTGGTTTTGAAGAAGTTCTCTCTATTGCAAATGTGTGTATGTTGAGATGACTGCATATAATGGGGACTATACTAAATCATGCTCATGATTCACCTATCCCAAATATGTCAATCTAGCAATTTTGTTGCATATCATTTCCTCAATATCTCTCATGTGCAATAGTGAGTATTTTTTTGCAAGTTGATTCCAATCTTGTGATACTTGTTGCCTTTCTCCTTATATTCCTTCTATCCCCTTCTAACCTTGGTAATAGTTGTTATATATGGAGTTTGTTGGTTTTTGAAGCTCATCGATGTACAATAAGATATATTTGAGCCCTTGGGCATGCTTTCAAGCAAAACATCTTATTGGTATATTATATGACTTCCTCTTTGCCTTTCAATGTGCCTTCTTGAGTATCTATCTTGTTTGTGCATATTTCTTTGTGGTCATATGTCTTTGTGATATTTTCCACCTAGAAATTTATACACACAAGAGAAGATCAATATTTGGTTGTTTTTGCATTTCTTGGAAATCACCTCTTACTTCATTTTGATTCTTTGGTGGCTTCCAAATTATTGTATTTTGTGTGCATTGTTAAATGAGTTTGGAGGAGTGAGGATTCCATGGTTGTGCACGTTGTTTCCAAATACAATTACTATAATTGGTGCAGAATCTTTGGGGAGCTTCTCTAATTCATTTAATAGTGCACAATTTCCTTCTTTCTCATTTCTTATGGTTTAAATGCTTATGGAGGAGAAAGGATTCCATATTTGTGCATATTGTATTCAATACAAGTATTCTAAACTTTGCACAAATTTTGGATAGATTCTCTATTCTCATTTAAACACTCTTGGTTGTTGCTTCCTTTTGACATCATTTGTTGGTGTTTCAATTGTTTCGTTTGGATCTTTTGATTGCTCGCTTCATTTGTTGAAGATTATTTCTTTTTCTTTTCTTTTTGCTTTCTATGGGTCCTCAGTATAGTTTTACTTCCTCCCAAGTTCTCATCATTTGACTTGTGCATATGCACACCTTTGGAGGAATTCTCACTATATTGGCTGTCTAGAACTTTTCACCCATTTTGGCAATCGATGCCAATGGGGGAGAAGTTTTGGAGGGTTTAAAGGAAGTTGGCCTTTGCTTTGAGTTTGTTCTTGAGCATTTGCCTCTCATGCTATTGCATCTTTGTGGTTGCCTTGCATGTTGAATATATAGAGAAAACTCAACCAACGGTAATAGTTGGCAATCTATGCAATGAAATTCAAGTTCATCACACATGCATATATTGTGGGGGAGTTTGCTCTATATAGTGGTTGTACCACCATCACATACTTGTGTAGTATTTGATGTTGGGGCAACCGCTTTGGTCGTTAATTGTCATATGTAAACCCTCGCTAAGGGATTCTCATCAATTACCAAAATGGGGGAGATTGAAAGGGCATGTATGCCCCCATGTGTGGTTTTGGTAATTAATGACAATCTCTATGGACTAATGTGTAAATTGAGTTTCACTTGTAGGTTTGTCCATTGGTGTCGCCTGGGACATGTGTTGGTCTCAAGGTTGAGAGTTGAAGAAATGTCCAAGGGCTTTGTGCCATTGGAATCATGAAGAAAGAAAGAGCTTGAAGGTTGATCAAGACAAGTGCAAAGATTTGCATCAAGATGGATCAACCTCAAGAAGGGATGAAGAAGGGAAAGCTCAAGATGTGCCATCTCTAGAATATCTCATGCTTGAAGCTTGCCATCCTCATGATCATGGGGTGACGAAGACATGTTCAAAGAAGAGGTTTATCCATGGAGTATGTGGGAGCAATTTGCAAGTCTTCATCTTCATCAAGCAAGAGCAAACAAGAAAGGTATTCCCACTATAGAAGAACAAGACGGTCTACATCAAGTTCAAGTGGGATGCTCAAGGCAAAGGTATGTTCTTGATAGGGATTCTCTTTGCCAGTCTCGTGTTGTTAGTTGGGAGACCGGGTTTAGGATAGATAGATGTACTATCAAGAGGGACTCTCAAGCGGATGTCTCGATTGCATCGTTCAAAGAGAGATCAAACCTTTGCATTCATAGCATCATCTTTATTGGTTGTTATTTGGTTCTTGTCCATGAGAGTATCTAGATCTTGTGGTCATCATCATAACAAGCTCTAGTTCATCGTCCAAGGATTTCCCTTGCATTTCTTATTGCGGTTTTTGATCTTGCGAGTTTTCCGGCTCCACACCTTAGGGATACTTCACATATATATACTTGATATTTTATCCCTTGGTGGTATCCAATATTTAACATTTTGTTGGGTTCTACTTGGTTTTATTTTTCCAACAAAATTGGTTTCATCCCAATCGGAGTTTCCAAGCTCAACTTCTTGTGTTTTGGGTTTTGGAGTTTTTACCGGTTCATCGCTCCTAGAGAGGTCATACCTTTATCAATTTGGTCTTATCCTTCCATGCTGTACTATGATGTTTCTTTGCATAATATTTTAAATTTTTTCGTTCTCTTCAAAACGAGCCCAAGATCATCAAAAAAGGAGTCCGGAATCAAAAGTTAATAAAGTTTTCGTGCAATGCTGTCTTGCGTTTTTGCTTGAGCGGAAGTTCCGGCCCAAGTTCCGACCCAAGTTCCGGTCAGGTTCACTAACTTGTGTTTCTATTTGCCGAAAGTTTCAGTGGGAGTCCGGAAGTTCCGGTGGGGCGCGAATCTGACCCAAACGGTCAGTTTTTCCTTGTCCTATTTAAGGAGGCCTTCTTCCCCAATGGTTCCCCATCTTTTGAGCTCGTTTTTGCCCACCATTCTTGACCTATTTGAGCTCTCTTACTCCCTCTCCCTCCCATGATTCTTACATCTTTTTGAGGGAAAAGTGAGAGGAGATCTAGATGTACAATCCCCCCAAGTCAAATCCCTTCTTTGTGAAGGAATCATTGGGATCTAGATCTTGG
This sequence comes from Avena sativa, assembly GCA_916181665.1. Taxonomy (NCBI): domain Eukaryota; kingdom Viridiplantae; phylum Streptophyta; class Magnoliopsida; order Poales; family Poaceae; genus Avena; species Avena sativa. Next base: position 120,338,109 of record OV702297.1, on the reverse strand, counting down.
AGAGTTTTGTGTTCTCCTCTTGTGTTCTTCCTCCCTTATTCCCCCAATAGCTTTTATAGCTTTGTTGGAATTTGGGAGAGAAGGACTTGCCCTTGCATTTGGTGCATAGGTTTGAGTTCTCCTCGGAGATTCGGTGAGTTCAAGCTTGTGGGCTTGTTTCTCTTGGGTTCTTGAAACCCTAGACGGTTGTGTGGTTGGGTTGTTGACCTTTTGTGGTCTTGTAGCCTTTTGTGGCTTTGTTGGCCTTTTGTGGCGTTGTAGCCTTTTGTGGCTTTGTTGTTGGGAGCCTCCAATTGAGTTGTGGAGATAGCCCCAATCTTGTACGGGTTCGGTGACCACCCTTAAGAGTCCTATAGTGGAGCGAGTGCCCGCCTTTTGTGGTGCGCACTCGGGAGAATAGGGTGAGCCTTTTGTGGTATCGGTGAGTTGCGTGCTTCCGCATCCGGGGTGAGGCCTTGTGTGGCGTTAGGTGCGCATCGAGCCACCACACCTCGAGGTGAGCCATTTAGGGCGTTCAGAGAGCATTGCGCCATCGCACCTCTCCAACGGAGACGTAGCTTCTTTTTAAGTGAACTTCGGAAAACAAATCTTCTTCTCCACGTCCATTGGTTATCTCTCAACCGAGCCCTTTACTTATGCACTTTACTTTGTGATAGGCATCGTGCTTGAAGTATTTATATCTTGCTATGACCTTGTTTCTTGTATTGCTTAGCATAGGTTGTTGGTGCACTTACGTGAACTTAGTGGCTAGGTTTTGTGCTCAATAAATTAAACGTTAGTTTTATTCCGCATTTACTTGAGCCTAAACCGTAATAATTTTAAAAGCCTATTCACCCCCCTCTAGGCGACTTCCATTGCACTTTCAACATGTTTATAGTTCTTTGATCCCAGCTTTCAATGCTTGCAAATGGTTTGATCTTGGTTTTAATGGTGCATGTCACCTCAAAAATTATTCTTTTATCACTTACCTACTCGAGGACGAGCAGGAGTTAAGCTTGGGGATGCTTGATATGTCGGAAACATATCTATAATTTTTGATGTTCCATGCCTGTTTAGTATCTACTTTGCTTTGCTTTGTCTACACTTTGAGGTGTTTTTATATCTTTTCTAAAACTAACCTATTAACAAGTTGCCACAATGCCAGTTGCCTGTTTTCTTCTGTTTTTGGTTCCAGAAAGGCAGAAAATCAATATTCTCGGAATTGGATGGGACAAAAGCCAAAGTCAATATTTTACCGTGGGCGACACGAAGTACAGAGGAGAGACGAAGAGGCGAGCCAGGGCCACCACACCCCCCTAGGCGCGGGTGGGATTACCCCGAGCTTGGGCAGGGTGTGGGCCCTCTGGCCGCCTCCCAGCCTTGCCTCTTCGCCTATAACAAGCCCGTGATGCAGAAACCCTAGGCACCCGATCAAAACTCCACGAAACCTTCTGTAGCCTCCGCCACCATTGTTCCTAGATCGGGGGATCTGAAGTTCTTCCCGGCACCCTGCCAGAGGGGATATCATCCCGGAGGCCTTCTTCTCAGGTATGAAGCATGAGTAGTTCCACCTTGGACTATCGGGTCCATGTACTAGCTAGATGGTTGTATCTCCTCCTTGTGCTTTCATGTATAGATCTTGTGAGCTCCATTCATGATCAAGATCTAGTCTATTTGTAATCATGCATGTTGTGTTTGCGGGGATCCGATGGATATTGAGATTACTATGTCATATTGATTAATGGTTTTGTATATTTGATACTATCATGTCTGTGTTGTTTGTGATCTTGCATGCTCTCCGTTGTTAGTAGCTATCTTGGCCAAGTAGTTGCTAATGACTCCAAGAGGGGGTATTTATGCTCGATAGTGGGTTCATGCCTTGATACGTCCAATTTGCATCACCATTCTATATCATAATTTTCCTCTATTCATTGATGATATATGTCTTATTATGAGGTATTACTTATGCATTTTCCACTGTTTTTGCATGTTGGATGATTCTTGGAGGATGGACTGCCGGAGTTAGGATTCTGATGGAAAAAGAGGTGTTTTGATGCAATTTCGCGAAGATTAGAAAAATATTGGAAAATTATATTTTCCTAGAAGACGAAGGAAGCCACAAGGGGAGGCGTAGCTGGGCCACAGGGGGCCCACACCCCCTAGGCGCGGGTCGCCCATTGGCCACACCTAGGGCAGCTGTGGCCCATCTGGTCGGCTCCCAACTCCGCCCTCTCTCCTATATCTTCCTCATGGAACCCTAATACCAAGGGAGCGACCATAGATAGATTTCCGCCGCCTCTGCGGGGCGGAAAACACCGAGAGAGAAAGATCTCTCTGGCAGATAGATTTCTGCCGGGGGAATTCCTTCCCGGAGAGGGGAGATCATCGCCATCAACACCGTCATCAAGCTAGGCTTCATCGGGATCATCATCATCCACACCATCATCTCCACTAGCACCATCATCACCACTCCGTCTCGCTGTAACAATCGTGTTGGATACTTGCTTAGTTCATAGGGGAAACTTTCCCGGTGTTAATTACTATTGTAGTTGATGCTTGTGAGTGGAACCATTGAATTATTGTTTATGTTCAGATTGTTATTCATCACCATATCATCTTTGATCTTGATCCATATGATGTCTTGTGAGTAGTTCATCCATGAGTGAGTAATCCCCCTCTGTAGGCTTGGGGATGGTAGGGACTAGATGAGTTCTATCATGTAATTGAATAAGATTGTTAGGGCATAGTGCCTAGTATCTCTTGTGCTATTTGACTTTGTTGCAACTTGTTGTGCTTAATGCTTGTCACTAGGTCCCGAGTGCCATGATCTTAGATCTGAACTTATTATTGAATCATTAAGATAGTATTGTTTGTGATCTTAACTGCAAGTTGTGTATATGATTGTCTAGATCCAAAGGCCCCAAAGTGACAATAATTGGGACAACCGGAGGGGATGGCTGTGGTGTGAGGATCACATGTGTTCATGGAGTGTTAATGCTTTGCTCCGATACTCTATTAAAATGAGCACCTTAATTGCCAGTACTTCCCTAGAGGCCCCGCTGCCACGAGCTGGCTGGACAGAAGACGTTGTGCAAGTTCTCATTGCGAGCACGTATGACTATATTTGGAGCACATGCCTAGGATTGTTTAGTACTTGGATGCTTGTTATTATTTATCTGCAATGCCCTAGATCTTTAAGTTACATGTTTAGACTCGTCCATGCAATGCCCTTCCATCCATCCCTATGCCTACCGCACTCGAATCCTACTGCTACCGTTACTGTTACTATTGCTCCTGTTTTACTGTTGCTGTTGTTGTTGTTGTTGTTGTTGATATTGATAAACTTCTGTGAGCAAGAACTATTTCCAGGTGCAGCTGAACTGACAACTCAGTTGTTAAGGCTTGCAAGTATTCTTTGGCTCCCCTTGTGTCGAATCAATAAATTCGGTAATACTACCCACGAAGACTGTTGCGAGCCCCTATACTTGTGGGTCATCAAGACTATTTTCTGGCGCCGTTGCCGGGGAGTATAGCTTTATTTGTAAGTTCACTTGGATCTATTATCGTTCACTGCTACTCCTTTCATCATGGGAAAGTCTCGTGATGGAAAGTTCCCTATTTTACCATCCACTACAAGAAGAGGTATAGTCCTAAACACCTCTGCTGCTCTTGATTCACCATCTGTCATAAGTAAGCTTGTTACACCACCACATACACATGCTACACACACTGCTACTACTGCTAAGTCTGAAACTGCTTTTGATGCTCATGATGTTACTTCTACTATGCTTGATGCGAGTGGTTCATTAGGTCCTTTTCTAGATGCTACTATGGCTAGTCTAGGAAATACCAAAACTCCTATTGAAGACACTGTTACACCTGTTAGCTCACGTGAGGCTAGTGAGAGTTATGATATTAATGATGGTTACATTGAGTTCACTGATGATTTTGTTGAAGAGTGCCGAAACACACATGGTACTAGTGCTATTAAGAGTCTCCTTGCTAGACGTACTATTATGCCTAAGATGTCCTCCGATCCTAAGTTTGCCACTTCTCCCATATATATTAAAGATGAAGATTATGATTTCTCTCTTGATTTATCTTATTTAGATATTATTGAGAAAGAACCTTTTTGTGGGGCTGAAAATGAGAGTGATGTGGCTCATATGAATGAGATTTCTACTATGAGTGCTTTTTCTCTGATGATTTTAAGATGCGCAAGTACTTTGTTGCTAAGATCTTCCCTTTTTCACTAAAAGGAGAAGCTAGGGATTGGTTTAATAGATTACCTCCTGGTTCCATTGATAGCCCTAATTGCTTGATTGCTTCTTTCTTTCATAAATATTTTCCTCCAAGTGATAGACATGCTTCTTTGTAGAGACTTTTTGATTTTAAACAGGGAGAAGAAGAGAAATTGCCTGAGTCATGGACAAGGTTTTGTGCCTTGATTTATGCACATCCTAGATGCACATTACCTAAGAATGAGCTTCTTGATATTTATTATAATGGACTAACTGATGATTCTAGGACCTACCTAGATAGCTTTGTTGATTGTGTTTTTAGGAAAAGGACTCCTACAGATGTTGAAGAATTAATGACCAAGATAAGCAATAATTATGATGATTGGACTTCAACTAAGTTGAATACACCTGAGCCTATTACTCCTGAACCAGTTGTTCCTGAACCAATTCTAGCACCAACAACAAAGAAGAGGGAAGTTATTGCATTAAATGATGAAGTGATGAAGGAAGCTAAGAAGTGTCTAAAGGAGAAAGGTATTAGAGCTAAAGATGTGAAGAATCTACCTCCTATAGAAGAATTATGTAAGCCAATTCCCCACTCATCTACTATTGAGGTAAACTATCTCCAACACTTTGATGAAGGTGATATTCCTTATGGTAAGCCTCCTGATCAATGTTTAGAGGAACTTGACATTTTTATTGTTAAGCAAGGTCATTTTAATAAACAAGTTCAGAATCATTTATTGGAAAACTCTAGAGCTATCCATGAGTTGAAAGATATTGTGGAAAGAACTTCTAATGATATTAAAATGCTTTGTAAACACTTTCAAATGGTTCAAACTCAACTTGATCAACTTGCTAAGGTATAAAAGGATATGCCAGTTAATGCTTCAGGAGATAAACATGCTTATGGAATTAGAACTAGGAGTGGTATGGCTACTCAAGATCCTTTATATCCTGAAGGACACCCTAAAAGAATTGAGCAGGATTCCCAACAAGGTGAGGATAGTGGTAGTCCTCGTAAGAGGAAGAAAAATAAACATAAGAGAGTTGAGGAATCACTTGAACCTACTGTAGATCATAATAGTATATCTATCTCTGATGCTGAAACTGAGAGTGGTAATGATAAAAATGAGTCTCCTGATAAGGAGGAAGGTGAGGAAGAACCTGAGAAGCACACTAAGAACACTAGGTACACTAAGTAAGATTTTATTTCTAATAAACATGGTAAAGAGAGAGAACCTTGGGTGCAGAAACCTATGCCTTTTCCAGGTAAGAAACACAAGTCAAAGGAGGAGGAACACTACAACAAGCTTTGTGAGTGGATGAAACCTTTATTCTTGCAAATTCCATTGACTAATGCTATTAAGTTGCCTCCTTATTCAAAGTATATGAAGGATATTGTCTCTAATAAAAGGAAGATTCCTAATGAGGAGATTTCTACTCTACTTGCTAATTATTCCTTCAATGGTAAGGTTCCAAAGAAACTTGGTGATCCAGGTATACCAACTATTCCTTGCTCCATTAAGAATAATTATGTTAGAACTGCTTTATGTGATTTGGGAGCTGGAGTTAGTGTTATGCCTTTTTCTCTCTATAAGAGACTTCAGCTAGACACTACTATTCCTGTTGGTATATGTAGTGACCTCGGATCAAGTAAGATCCTAAGTCCCTGTGAATAACATGCTAGTCCCTGGATCAATAGCTAGCATCACAGTCGATGAAATATCATGTAAAACACAAGTCTTTATTACATGAATCGAATAATCCAGAGTTTACATTATTACAACAGAAGTGATATAAATACAACTTGGAGTCCCATCAATGCCACAGGCAGGTTGAGTGAAGACCCACGATCCTAGCGCACCTTTCAAAGATCTCCGAAATTCTGCACATGAAACGTGCAGCCAACAAGTTGGGTCAATACTTTGAATGTATTGGCAAATTACACCAAGGAGAGAAAAGACTATCTCTACATGCAAGGCTGGTATAGGCTGTAGAGTTCATTTGCTCAAAGCTAGTTTTCTTAAGTAGAGAGAAGAAGAGAGGATTGTCCTACTTTGTAAACATTTGCTTAGATAAAATAAGGTCGAGTGGCACACGAGGATATTACGCACCAAGTGTCCAAACAACCAAACACTTGGATATTACGCACCAAGCGTCACTTGGATATTACACACCAAGTTCCCAAATTCCCACCCATTAGCGATATTACGCACGCCATGGGGTTTCAAAACTTTGTTTTTAGAAAAGAGAGAGGAAGATCCTTTAGAGGCTCCATCCTTCAGATGCTCAATGTTGTTCTGTTTCTGTGAACACGGCTGATCGATCAGATTGCAATACTCTCGAGAGTTTGTGCACTTTACCCACAATCCACGATCAAGTCCTTTTACAGACAAGACCATGGCGAGGCTTTCCCTTATTAGACCCTCTACCTTCCGGATCCAACCGTGCCAAGAACCTCCAAATGTTGGTACCCAGGTGAGGTTTCCCACTAAGTACTAGGCCAAGACAGAGCCCATAATGTATCGTGGTTGCACTGGAAGCTTCTGAATTCTGAAACATGGCAGACTTCTTTGATTCCTGGGCGGCCGTCCTCCACCAAAATCGCACTCGTTGACCCGACAACCATTCCGCCCAGAAGAAAACTTAGTTTTATTTTGAAGTGGATTTGAGAAGAAAAGTTTGCTCTAGAGAGCCTTTATACTTAGAAAAATTCTTTGTCTTTCGAAACCCCCAACGGTACTTTGTATATATAGCATAGCAAGCAATACTTAGCAAAAACAGGGGTAACCTATTAGGATGGGAAATCCTAAGTATAGAGCTACTCATGGCATACTACAAAATCATTGCACTTGCAAAATAATACTAAGGGGAAAATCTTTTAGAACATCCTACACAGGCATACTACAGAATTTTGAAGATCACATGCATAGAATCAAAACTGGGACAAAATTATGAACAAGTGGTGTAACTTGCCTTATGTTGATAATATGGGTGTTGATTGTATTTCTCCGCAGCAATCGCACTCTCCGAACAATCTAATACGAGGACAAGGTAGTTCCAATCAAAACAATTGCAAACATAGCAAACACAACAAGGATGATCGAAAACATGCATGATGATTTAACATTACACAATGGTATAATTAGTTTTATGAATATTAATATATCATATGATGCATGTATGAGTTTATTTAATGCAATAGGGTACTTGTTATTAATGATTACTTGCCAATATAAGGGTTTTGATAGTTCTGTTGTAACGCCTGTTCTAACTGTAGAATTAAATTTGTTTCCTGGGTTTACTGGATAGAGGACGTTAATACGAACCAGTAGGCGTTGGATTTACCCTAATCGGAGTTATAGATCTTTTTATATGATTTAAATAGTGTTTAATGAGTTTTAAATGATTCATACAGTTTCTGCTGCCTAAAAATCAAACTAAAATTATATCTATAATCTCCACGGAATTGTGATTTCAGGGACATATTATTTGTAATTTTCTGAATAGTATTTATTTTCTTATGAATTTATTACTCTATATAAGCCATTAAACCATTTATTTTATTGCTGCGAAACCTTACAGTATTTTACTGAACCATTTGCAGATTGATGATCTACATGGAACCAGCTTTCTATCGGTATATTATTTATATTTTTGTGACAAGCAATTAATTTACTATGAATTTAATGATTTATAAAGCCATTAAAACTAATTAAATTTCTATGGGTTAAATAATCTGCAAAGGCTAGATCCAACCATATATTCTTAAAGTACATTACAGTAGCTTCAATTTGATATATTATTCATATTTTTTGGAGTTACAGGTAATTTCTTATGAATTTATTAACCTAAAAGACCATTAAAACTAATTAAATTACTGCAGTAACCACGTACAGTAAAAGTTAGATCTATTCTGATAAGAAGATTCTACGTGAAATTATCTTCAGTTTGATATATTATACGCAATTTTTGGACGTGGTATGAATTTCTAATGAATTTTACAAGTTAGATCTATAATATGCAATTTTAAATTCGAACGGAATATTCCAGGGAATATTCCGCTGACTGGACAATTGACTTTGAATGCTGACTGGGACTAGATGTTGACCTTACGTTGACGTGGCGTTGATGAGAAAGATGACCGGGATGACGACATGGCACGCACCGGTTTGATTGGATCTCGACCGTCTGGATAGGATCCGGTAGAAGAAGAGATTGACCCGATTTTGGCTTAGAATAGACAAGAAATAGATCTGTGTTAGAGAGACAAATCCGTAGGTCAAATTGAAAAACTCAGAACATGAAAGTTGTGGGGATCATTATTCCTACCTTCTCACCAAAGGAATTTGGATTTGAAGAAACGAGCGCGAGTAGATCTTGGATTTACACCGTAAGATCTGAAATATTGCGATGCGAAATTCTCCGGCTGTGGTGGATGAAAAGAGGTGAGGTTTGTCGGGATTGAAAGATTTCGACGATTCCTACAACTTTCGTCTTTTGACCGAAGGCAAACGACAAAGTCTAGATGGGTTAAAAAGCGAAATAAGATTCGGGATTTCGAGAATAGAAACTCGTATAGCCGTGGCTCCACGAGTTTATATGGAGGTTTAGGATGGTTTAAAGATAGGCCTTGGAGTAGAGAACAAGTAGAAACAAACGGAAGTCGATTCGGAGTTGTAGATAAAAAGTTATAGCAGTTTGAATAGAGATAAGTCACAGAAAAACTGATTGCACGCTTTTTAAAGCGATCCCATCGATCCCGTACGCGTGGCCTGCCCGGCTGGCTCGTTCCGGTCGGACCGGGTGGTCCGGCCCGTTTTTTTTTAATATATATACTTGTTTCCTTCATATCTTTTGCATACGAACTCCAAATAATATGATTCTTGTTTCTAATTTTTTCTAAAATCGAATAGATCATTATGGGATCAAATTTGTAATCTTTTTACTAGTTTGGAAGTAGTGGATTTATAAATCCTTGTATATTTCATTTTATTTATATCTTTATGTGTTTGTATTTGTTCCATAACTTTTTCATACTAGCTCCAAATGAGCTCAATTTTGTTTCTAAAATTTTGTAATATTAATTGGATCCTTTTAGGCTATAATTTAGCAATAATCGCTGTCTTAGCAATAGTGGGTTTTATAAAGTCAATTTAATTTCCTTTAGAAACGTTTGGGCGAATCAACTATAGGATTTAGATACCAGGATTTGGATTCAGTTTGTGAGATCTTTGCATGGATGAAATGCTTATGAATGCTTCATGATTTTCATTTTGAAATCTTGCACACCAATTCTACAATCCATAATCAATCCATGCCCTTTTGCCTATATGGCTACTTAGGTCTTAACAAAAGAATATAAGATTTTGAATTCATGGTTGAGAGGGATTTCTATTCAAAAAGTTTCTTCTCTTTGAGAATTTTCAACATAGTCAAGAAATCAATCAAACTTATTTATTTATTTCACATTCCAAAATTAGGAGAATTTTGGGATATGATAGACTACCATCCTTAAAAGAAATCTCGTCCCGAGATTTGGGAAGGCTAGAAAGAAAGAAAGGTTCGGGATCCATTAGGATGCTACCACCCTTAATATAAAATTGACTAGGTCATTTATCGAGGATTCACTTAGCTCAGATTGGTTCTCCTTTAGACTTTTATTGGCACAATGTCTCTAGCAAATTCTAAACATCATGATTGATAGTTTCCGAGAAAGCACTTCTTAAACTAGCAAAACTCTCATGGTGGGCAAATAGGGAATGTTTACTTCACGGTGCCCATAATTCACGGTTGGGATTCATCCTTACCGTACATCCTATGCTTAGCAATGGATGCTTTTAGAAGGGTGTAACAATATACCATTCTAGGGTTTAGGCTCAATGTCGACTCTCTGCTAAGGTTGAAAAGGGCACTCAAGATTCGCAAAGCCAACAATACAAGAGCGAATAATAAGAGTAGTAGGAGTGGTGATCAATCCATCCTGTACCCAAATCATTACCCTGTATGAGGATAGGTGAATCACGTTTTTCTATCACTCGGGCATTCTTACTTGCCTTGAAGAATGTTTCCATGGACACGAAATAATGCTCTATGTATACTCCCATGTATTCAATCAACAAATCTAATACTAAAACTAAGCTATCGATACTTCAACTTTCAGGTTGGGTAATCTACTACATAACATCATGTGCAACACTTCATACTTCCACATCCTTTTTTTCTATTAGGTGGAGCATTCCCTTCCTAAATGCATTGTGTTGTCAAACTTTCCACTTAACACATCATTATATCTCCAAGGGTTCAAGATATGAAAGGATAGATTCTATAGGAAAGAAACGACTAAGAAAATAATCCTACCCATAACTATATGAAGCAATCAATGTCACAAACAAGGAAACAATCATAAGAAATCAACACACAGGCAAGCACCTATATAATAACATTACATGTGTATAAACTTAGTAGTATATAACCACAAAATAGTTTGAAAGCATTGGGAACAATACTAGAGTAAAATAGAGCAACATATAAGCAATAAACAAAATCTGTCAAAACGGTACAGCAGACTTCACGAATTTTTCTGACCGACTTAAACTCGTCACGAATTTTAGCCAATTTTTGTGCATGTACTACAGGTAATTACGCTCCAGATCCTATTTTTGTAGATTTTTATGAGTTACCAATAAAATATGTAAAATCGCGCGGTAGAACAGGTTAGGCAGAAAACTGCAGCAGTAATCCACGAATTTCAATCAATTCACACCATTAAAATAATTTTAAAACTACACGAAAGTTCCAGCAACTTTAGAGTTTCAAAACAACAGATCCTAAACAAGGCATCACACGATATGGTTCAGTACAAACAAGAAAGCAACTTATATTGTCATACCACATAAGTTGGTAAAAACAATATGCTAACTCTCATATAGGTATCATAAGAATGGACAACCACAAATTTGAACAAGAAGAGGTTATAGAAAAGATAGACAAGAAATATAAGAACATCTAATAAGTATAAAATATGATAGTACTCCTAATAGAGGTCTTCTATTGCTATTACCATCGTCGTTTTTATCCTTTCTAGCTACATTCACATGTTTTGGACAATTATCAGCATAATGCCTAGGATTGTGACACTGGAAGCATAGGACTTTTGCTTAGATCCTTCCTCCTTTTTGGCAAGGACATCCCGTCTGTGGTTCTTCATGCTCTACCTCAACATTTGGAAGCCTTGATCGTTTCCTTGAGCCAGTTTGGGGAAAATGGGCATTCCTTTCATATGTCGAGTATTGCGAAGTGATGACTTTGGGTGCGGTGTCTAGAGTCTTGAATCCATCACTTGTATTTGTCGTGTCCTCACGGAGCTTCATGAGGTCTTGGCGCATTCCGTCTCTGACTTGTTGATTCAGTTGATGTACCACCGGGTAGAGGTGCATTGAGCGGGGTTGTGATTGGTCCCTTCGCACAGGAAGAATGTAACTTGAGAGGTGGGACATTCTTCTGATGGGTGCCTTCCTTCATAGTAGGGGCGCTGATCATGATGCTCCTTGGTGATATGCCCTATTTCTCCATAGATCGTGCAAGCTAAATGTTTTGGGACTTCAACTTCTTGGATTTTTGGTATACGAGACGAGATTGAAGTAGAACCACTTTAAATTCTTCCTAAGATATCACCCCTTGATGATCATCAATGGTGTGTTGCATCTCCCACCAAGTTGGAGCGTCGTCCTTTAGGAATTGGGTGGCATAATGAAGCATTCTGTTGACTTCAATGTTGGCATCCTTCATACTTTCTTCAACCTGGAGCATCCACTTCTTTGCATCGGCGTGGCTCTTACGCTTGGTGGAGTTGAGTTCCTTGTCCTCCTTATTGATATGGTCCATCCATCGAGTTGACCAAGGTTTAGAGTAGGAACGAATGGAGTATGGAAGAATAAGAATAACCCATACAAGAAATTTTATTTAGAAAACAGGTTTTCATTAGCTAAGGTAATAAACCATACAAGATAGCAAACAATTTGTCGTATTTATATTTAGCGAAATCTTATTCGGGTTTGGTTCCTAACAGGTCACTTGGAATCTTCGAGGCTTCGAGTCTCCAAAAGTCTTCGTGCTCTTGATAGTCTTCATGTTCTTCATAATCTTCAACCTTTCGAGTTCTTTAGCTAATAACATTGACTTAAGGCCTTTGAAGTCTTTAATCTTGTATCATCAGTCTTGGAACATCTTTCATGGAGGTCTTCAAGTACCAACTTAATCGAAACATTGAGATGATCTTCTTTGAAAAGGTAATCTTGAGAAAAGTTTCTTCTTGAAGTGTGTAGTGGTCATTTTCTAATGTTGAAAAGAAGAGACTTAAATTGTAAAACCCCAAAGGTAGATGATGAGAAGTATGAGAGTTTTCTGAAATAACTTAGAAAATATTTGTCCTAAGGTTTTTCCATGTCTAGGGTCACGATCTACAGTCAACTTATGCTCTGATACCATCTGTAGTGACCTCGGATCAAGTAAGATCCTAAGTCCCTGTGAATAACATGCTAGTCCCTGGATCAATAGCTAGCATCACAGTCAATGAAATATCATGTAAAACACAAGTCTTTATTACATGAATCGAATAATCCAGAGTTTACATTATTACAATAGAAGCGATATAAATACAACTTGGAGTCCCATCAATGCCACAGGCAGGTTGAGTGAAGACCCGCGATCCTAGCGCATCTTTCAAAGATCTCCGAAATTCTGCACATGAAACATGCAGCCAACAAGTTGGGTCAATACTTTGAATGTATTGGCAAATTACACCAAGGAGAGAAAAGACTATCTCTACATGCAAGGCTGGTATAGGCTGTAGAGTTCATTTGCTCAAAGCTAGTTTTCTTAAGTAGAGAGAGGAAGAGAGGATTGTCCTACTTTGTAAATATTTGCTTAGATAAAATAAGGTCGAGTGGCACACGAGGATATTACGCACCAAGTGTCCAAACAACCAAACACTTGGATATTACGCACCAAGCGTCACTTGGATATTACACACCAAGTTCTCAAATTCCCACCCATTAGCGATATTACGCACGCCATGGGGTTTCAAAACTTTGTTTTTAGAAAAGAGAGAGGAAGATCCTTTAGAGGCTCCATCCTTCAGATGCTCAATGTTGTTCTGTTTCCGTGAACACGGCTGATCGATCAGATTGCAATACTCTCGAGAGTTTGTGCACTTTACCCACAATCCACGATCAAGTCCTTTTACAGACAAGACCATGGCGAGGCTTTCCCTTAGTAGCCCCTCTACCTTTCGGATCCAACCGTGCCAAGAACCTCCAAATATTGGTACCCAGGTGAGGTTTCCCACTAAGTACTAGGCCAAGACAGAGCCCATAATGTATCGTGGTTGCACTGGAAGCTTCTGAATTCTGAAACATGGCAGACTTCTTTGATTCCTGGGCGGCCGTCCTCCACCAAAATCGCACTCGTTGACCCGACAACCATTCCGCCCAGAAGAAAACTTAGTTTTATTTTGAAGTGGATTTGAGAAGAAAAGTTTGCTCTAGAGAGCCTTTATACTTAGAAAAATTCTTTGTCTTTCGAACCCCCCAACGGTACTTTGTATATATAGCATAGCAAGCAATAGTTAGCAAAAACAGGGGTAACCTATTAGGATGGGAAATCCTAAGTATAGAGCTACTCATGGCATACTACAAAATCATCGTACTTGCAAAATAATACTAAGGGGAAAATCTACTAGAACATCCTACACATGCATACTACAAAATTTTGAAGATCACATGCATAGAATCAAAACTGGGACAAAATTATGAACAAGTGGTGTAACTTGCCTTATGTTGATAATATGGGTGTTGATTGTATTTCTCCGCAGCAATCGCACTCTCCGAACAATCTAATACGAGGACAAGGTAGTTCCAATCAAAACAATTGCAAACATAGCAAACACAACAAGGATGATCGAAAACATGCATGATGATTTAACATTACACAATGGTATAATTAGTTTTATGAATATTAATATATCATATGATGCATGTATGAGTTCATTTAATGCAATAGGGTACTTGTTATTAATGATTACTTGCCAATATAAGGGTTTTGATAGTTCTGTTGTAACGCCTATTCCAACTGTAGAATTAAATTTGTTTCCTGGGTTTACTGGATAGAGGACGTTAATACGAACCAATAGGCGTTGGATTTACCCTAATCGGAGTTATAGATCATTTTATATGATTTAAATAGTGTTTAATGAGTTTTAAATGATTCATACAGTTTCTGTTGCCTAAAAATCAAACTAAAATTATATCTATAATCTCCACAGAATTGTGATTTCAGGGACATATTATTTGTAATTTTCTGAATAGTATTTATTTTCTTATGAATTTATTACTCTATATAAGCCATTAAACCATTTATTTAATTGCTGCGAAACCTTATAGTATTTTACTGAACCATTTGCAGATTGATGATCTACATGAAACCAGCTTTCTATCGGTATATTATTTATATTTTTGTGACAAGCAATTAATTTACTATGAATTTAATGATTTATAAAGCCATTAAAACTAATTAAATTGCTACGGGTTAAATAATCTTCAAAGGCTAGATCCAACCAGATATTCTTAAACTACATTACAGTAGCTTCAATTTGATATATTATTCATATTTTTTGGAGTTACAGGTAATTTCTTATGAATTTATTAACCTAAAAGACTATTAAAACTAATTAAATTACTGCAGTAACCACGTACAGTAAAAGTTAGATCTATTCTGATAAGATGATTCTACGTGAAATTATCTTCAGTTTGATATATTATACACAATTTTTGGACGTGGTATGAATTTTTAATGAATTTTACAAGTTAGATCTATAATATGCAATTTTAAATTCGAACGGAATATTCCAGGGAATATTCCGCTGACTGGACAGTTGACTTTGACTGCTGACTGGGACTAGATGTTGACCTTACGTTAACGTGGCGTTGGTGAGAAAGATGACCGGGATGACAACATGGCACACACCGGTTTGATTGGATCTCGACCGTCTGGATAGGATCCGGTAGAAGAAGAGATTGACCCGATTTTGGCTCAGAATAGACAAGAAATAGATTTGTGTTAGAGAGACAAATCCGTAGGTCAAATTGAAAAACTCAGAACATGAAAGTTGTGGGGAATCATTATTCCTACCTTCTCACCAAAAGAATTTGGATTTGAAGAAACGAGCGCAAGTAGATCTTGGATTTACACCGTAAGATCTGAAATATTGCGATGCGAAATTCTCCGGCTGTGGTGGATGAAAAGAGGTGTGGTTTATCGGGATTGAAAGATTTCAACGATTCCTACAACTTTCGTCTTTTGACCGAAGGCAAACGACGAAGTCTAGATGGGTTAAAAAGCGAAATAAGATTCAGACATATGTAGATTCGGGATTGCGAGAATAGGAACTCGTATAGCCGTGGCTCTACGAGTTTATATGGAGGTTTAGGATGGTTTAAAGATAGGCCTTGGAATAGAGAACAAGTAGAAACAAACAGAAGTCGATTCGGAGTTGTAGATAAAAAGTTATAGCAGTTTGAATAGAGATAAGTCACAGAAAAACTGATTGCACGCTTTTTAAAGCGATCCCATCGATCCCGTACGCGTGGCCTGCCCGGCTGGCTCGGTCCGGTCGGACCGGGTGGGCCGGCCCGTTTTTTTTAATATATATACTTGTTTCCTTCATATCTTTTGCATACGAACTTCAAATGACATGATTCTTGTTTCTAAATTTTTCTAAAATCGAATAGATCATTATAGGATCAAATTTGTAATCTTTTTACTAGTTTGGAAGTAGTGGATTTATAAATCCTTGTATATTTCATTTTATTTATATCTTTATGTGTTTGTATTTGTTCCATAACTTTTTCATACTAGCTCCAAATGAGCTCAATTTTGTTTCTAAAATTTTATAATATTAATTGGATCCTTTTAGGCTATAATTTAGCAATAATCGCTGTCTTAGCAATAGTGGGTTTTATAAAGTCAATTTAATTTCCTTTAGAAACGTTTGGGCGAATCAACTATAGGATTTAGATACCAGGATTTGGATTCAGTTTGTGAGATCTTTGCATGGATGAAATGCTTATGAATGCTTCATGATTTTCATTTTGAAATCTTGCACACCAATTCTACAATCCATAATCAATCCATGCCCTTTTGCCTATATGGCTACTTAGGTCTTAACAAAAGAATATAAGATTTTGAATTCATGGTTGAGAGGATTTTCTATTCAAAAAGTTTCTTCTCTTTGAGAATTTTCAACATAGTCAAGCAATCAATCAAACTTATTTATTTATTTCACATTCCAAAATTAGGAGAACTTTGGGATGTGACAGTATATGTGAGGATGTTCCTGTTCAAGTTGCTCATAATTGCATGGTTCTAACTGATTTTGTTGTGCTTGAAATGCCTGAAGATGATAATATGTCTATTATTCTTGGGAGACCTTTTCTTAATACTGCAGGTGCTGTCATCAATTGCAATCAAGGAAAAGTAACATTCAATATAATGACAAAGAGCATACTGTCTATTTCCCCAAGAAGGTTGCTAAAAGCTATTGCCCGGATTCCATTGAAAATATTGAGAGCATCAAGGTTGGAGAAATATATTGTCCCATTCCACAAGAAAATTTTGAAACTATTATGATTGGGACCATTGCTATCAAGTATGAGGTAACATAATCACCTTGTGGAATGCAAAGTTTTGCTTCATATAAGATTGTTTTGGTAACAAGACTTGATCAACCTTGTTAACAAAAGGATTTTAATGAACAAAATAATGTTTTCACTGTGGTTATACTTGCTTACTTTTATTTTTCTCCTTTCAAATCTTTGCTTTTCGTCGTGCCTAACTTAAAGGCGTTAAAGAAAAGTACTTGTTGGGAGATAACCCAAGAGTTTCCTTGAGTCTTGGAAGTTATTTCTTCAGTAATGACCTCTCCTTATCCTTTTTGTTTGTTTTTTGTGCCAAGAATGACCTCTAATAAGAGGGAAGTAAGATTTGGGGAGTTGCTGTCCCGAAACATATTTCTGTCCTCCACCATAAAAATTTGTGAGGAGTCTCTGTAAGTCAGATTGAGGTGAAAATTTATGAATAAATCCCCAGTATGTTAGCTAACTTTCGTTAGTTCAACACTTTTTGATTTGAGCAACATAAGGTCTTCGAAAAAATCGGTTTCTATCTGCTGGTCTGTTTTGACAGATTTCTGCCATTATATGCATTTGCTCCTTATTGATTCCTTTTTGGGTTCTTTTTGGGAAATTAAGCTTTTTGAAGGAATTGCTACAGTAGCTTGTGTTTTAGTGAAAAGTTTTGTTGTTCTAAAGCTAAGCCTAAGGGTCTATTATATTTTGAATACACTAATGTTGCTAATGAAGATTGTGTGAAGTTTTGTATGAAGGAAAAATTTCAGGTGTAAGGAAAGAATGATGTAATGAGATGAAGAATGGACAAAAGCTCAAGCTTGGGGGGAGCCACCCCATGTCACCCCAAGAAATATTTAAGAGGTACAAGCGTCAAAGCTTGGGGGTGCAGAAGGCATCCCCTTCTTCATCAATAAAAATCTCAGGTCTTTCTAGACACTTTGTTTTTATTGTTTCATGCATAGTTGTGTTGTTCTTGGAACGTCTTATTTTTTTTTGGTTTGCCTTTTTGTTTTTGATTTGTTTTCCTTCTTTAAAAAAATCGAAAACACCAAAAATATTTGTTGGTCTTCTTTGGTTTTGTGAGTTCTTTGCAGGGTTCAGCCATTCACGGTGGATTTTGGTTTCATGTTATCATTCAAGTCACACAAGTGAAGAGCAATAATGAAGATTAAGACAACTTGTGGTGTGGTAAGAGGTTGGTAACGAACTCTATTTTTTTCATTTTTGTACATATACTCTTCATTGTGAGTATGCTTAGCCTGTTTGTGTAAGGTGTATGCCATTATGGATGCTTAGTAGTTCTTGCTTGTCTATGATTAGATCCAGCTTGATAATAGTTTGTATCATGTCATATGAATGTTTGCTTGCATTGTTTTATTCATACTTTGGTATGATATTGTGGTATCCTCCTCTGACTGTTCATGTGAATCGACTTGGCACATGCTCACGCATGCATATGACTAATAAATAGTCAGTAAGCCTCGATTATTTATTTTGCCTTAGAGTTCCTGTATCACTTTCATGCCATAGTTAGTCCTGTTTTGTTGCAAGCATGATTATGACAACTATTGCTCTCTCGTTTGTTGCTCCCTCTCTATTGCTAGCCTTCACTTGCACTAAGTAGTGTGTCCTACCTATGCTTCCAACTCCCTAAAACAAATATTTCCAGTTGTGTCCACCATACCTACCTATTAGCATCATTTTCTATTTCAGTGCATATTCCATATGCCGTGTTTTCTTCCAAAATAAAATGTTTGTCTATTTTGAGAAAGTTAGTTAGTAAAGCTCTCACGAACTTGATGGCACACTTTATTCCTTGCGCTTAATAATCCTAAACCATTGTGACTAGTCCATGAAAGTTATATGCTTGCTAATTATATATTGGGAGTCAGCAGAAGCATGCTGTCACGGGGAACGCTTTCAACACTTTTTGGATATCTCATCCAGTTGATTCCTTGCTCTTTTGTTTATGGATGTCGACAATGTGAAATAAAAGGGGAGGTTGTGAGTTCATGGAGTTTATACATTGTGTTAGAGAAACGCCTGGGCCACTAGCCTAAGACATGCTTAATCATGGTGGAAACTTGTAGCATCACCATAATGAGCATCTATGAAGCATCCTCAATAAAAAGCTATGCATATGGTAAATAAAAAGATTGCCGAGATGATCATTGTCTGCTTGCCTTGTCATTTTGGTTATGGGAAAGCTCCTGTACCATGTGCAAGGGCTGCCCCGTTGGCGGTTCTCGATGATATGCATGTATTTACAATGACAAGAACTTTCAGGTGACAAAAGTTGAGTAGCATGCAGAGCGACCTTCCACTCAAGGGACTTGGGATTTCCAGTCTATGGTTTGTCAAGCATATGATTCAGATTGGACCTCACTTTCACCTTAACCACATGAAGATGCCTATGATAGGGGCAATGAGAGCTCAAAGCTAACGAGTACCTTCCTTTTAGCATTTGTAAGCCTTTCAAACCTTCACAAAACCGTTTTCACAACCTTGTTGAGTCACCACTTATTCTATGAGCACCTTCTTGAGAGCATAGTTGTCATTTTTGTGTTTGTTCCAAAACTTGGTTAATTATGTCATGACTTTGATGCTTGTATCTCTGATATCTTTATCTCTAGTCTTCATGTGAACTTTAGAGGTTCTTGGCATTTATATTGTGCTCTTCAAACAAAGGCAAGCGAGATACCACTCTACCATACCTTATTATGAGCATTGCAATGTTGCTTATGTTTATGTTTCATGCTACTTATTATTATTGAGTTGGTTTCTCTTCATAGCTTGCAATGACTATTGAGTAGACTTAGTTGCATACTCCTTATTATGAATTGTCTAAGCATCTACTCCTGTGCTGAGAATATTTACATAATATGAAGCAAAGTGCTCGTGAAAGTTCTTTTATCGCACTTAGTATTCAACTGAATTGCTTGAGGACAAGCAATAAGCTAAGCTTGGGGGGAGTTGATACGTCCAAAATGTATCTACTTTCTCGAACACTTTGCTATTGTTTCTTCTCTAAACTTGTGTGATATGGATACAACAAACACAGAATGACGTTGTTTTCAGCAGAATTACCTTGGTGTCTTGTTTTTGTGCAGAAAATGAACTATCAGGAAAAATCCTGAAAAATATGCCAAAAATTATATTTCACCAGAAGATCCACGGAGCCAGAAGAATTGATGGATGGGAGGCCTGCGGGCTCAGACCCACCCCAGGCGCGGGCCCACCTGACCCCGCGCCTGGTGGGGGTGTGGCCACCCCAGGCAGCTCCTCGGCCTCCCTCTGCGCCTATAAGTTGCCTTTCGATCTAAAAACCGAGGGAGGTTCAATAGTTTTCCAGAAAGAGTTCCATTCTGCCGCCACCACCAGAAACCAAGATTCGGATCCAGAAACTCCGTTCTGGCACCCTGCCGGGACAGGGAATTTGGAGAGGATCATCGCCATCGTCATCACCAACGCATCTTCGTCAACCATCAATGTTTCCCTCATCCATGAGTGAGTAATCTCCCGCTGTAGGCTTGGGGATGGTAGGGACTGGATGAGTTCTATCATGTAATCGAGTAAGATTGTTAGGGCATAGTGCCTAGTATCCCTTGTGCTATTTGACTTTGTTGCAACTTGTTGTGCTTAATGCTTGTCACTAGGGCCCGAGTGCCATGATCTCAGATCTGAACTTATTATTGAATCATTATGATAGTATTGTTTGTGATCTTATCTGCAAGTTGTGTACACATATCATTGTCCGGATCCAAAGGCCCCAAAGTGACAATAATTGGGACAACCGGAGGGGATGGCTATGGTGTGAGGATCACATGTGTTAACAGAGTGTTAATGCTTTGCTCCGGTGCTCTATTAAAAGGAGAACCTTAATTTCCAGTAGTTCCCTAGAGGTCCCGCTGCCACGGGCTGGCTGGACAGAAGATGTTGTGCAAGTTCTCATTGCGAGGACGTATGACTATATTTGGAGCACATGCCTAGGATTGTTTAGTACTTGGATGCTTGTTATTATTTATCTGCAATGCCCTAGATCTTGAAGTTTCATGTTTAGACTCGTCCATGCAACGCCCGTCCATCCATCCCTATGACTACCGCACTCGAATCCTACTGCTACCGTTACTATTACTATTTCTCCTATTTTACTGTTGCTGTTGCTACTGATAAACTTCTGTGAGCAAGAACTATTTCCAGGTGCAGCTGAACTGACAACTCAGTTGTTAAGGCTTGCAAGTATTCTTTGGCTCCCCTTGTGTCGAATCAATAAATTGGGTAATACTACCCGCGAAGACTGTTGTGATCCCCTATACTTGTGGGTCATCATTGTGGTGTTATTCTTCTAGTGGTGTTATGTGAACGTCAACTACATGATACTTCACCATTTATGGGCCTAGGGGAATGCATTGTGTATTTGGCTACTAATTGTGGGGTTGCCGGGGTGACAGAAACCTGAACTCCCGTTAGGACACCTTTGCACAAGGGGGTGTAGGATCTCAGAGTTTAAGGCTGTGGTTAGGTTTATATCTTAATTACTTTCCTGTAGTTGTGGATGCTTGCAGGGGGTTTAATCACAAGTATGTATTAGTCCAAGTAAGGTCGGTACATTAGCACAGGTTCACCCACACAACACTTACAACACCAAAGAAGAGTACTTAGCTATTTGAAGCGAAAGCACTTAACAGAATTCCCATGTGTCCTCGAGAACGTTTGGTCCTTATAAGTATTTCCACTGGCTTGTCCTTTGCTAAGCAAGGATTGGGCCACTTGCTGCATTTGTTCTTTGTCTTTATTACTTGCACATTGTTTTGTTGCTTTATCAGAAAACCCCTAAAAATCCGTTTGCTAAGTATTTACAAAGATTTCCTGCTCCATACCACTAGTCAACACCTTCTTCTCCTCGTTGGGATCGACACTCCTATTTATCAAAAGTACTACGATACAATCCCTATACTTGTGGGTCATCATGCCTCTAGATTCCAAGGGAAGTGACAGAAATCTATTCGGTTGTAGATGTGCTGTTGCCACTAGGGAGAAAACAACGGTCTCTTGTTCATGGAACAAGTGGATTGTTTACCTTACACACTTTGCTTAAAGCAGTTGTCTGTTGCTTGCAACTTAATACTGGAAGGGGTTCAGATGATAACCTGAAGGTGGACTTCTAGTCATAGATGCAGTTGGATGGTGGTCTATGTATATTGTTTTATTGCCCAATCGAATCTCATAGGATCTTTTTTGTCTAGTATTGCATTGTTATGCCTTGCTCAGTTCCTGTCAATTGCCCTGCTATGATTTGTTTACCCTTCATTCCATGTTGTTTATCTAAGGAGAGCACCTCTAGTGAACTATGGACCCCGGTCCAATCTTTACAATTGATACATCCTCCACTGTTACCTATTTACTTGCTGCAAACCATTACCTTCCACACCATACATTTAATCCTTTGTTACAGCAAACCGGTGATCTTGACAACCTCACTGATTCATTGGGGAAAAGTCTTGAGTTTGTGTTATGCAGGTTTCCGCGTTGCTTGCAACACCTTTGAGACGTTTCTGAAGGAAATATGCGCTAGAGGCAATCATAGAGATGATTATATTTCATATGTATCCATGAGTTATTGTAATGTTCCTTGAGTATCCATATTAGGCAACTTGTATTGATTGACAATTATGTGAATTGTTTGTGAAACTCTTTACTTGCATGGTTATTTAATAGTTGTCCCTAGTCGGAGTTCATGTGAGGACACACGTGAATTTTAGACTAGCACATCGATTGGTTGATGACTATGTTTCGCAAGTCATAAACATGGATATGTCAAACCAATGATGTGGACACATGTTATGAACATGGGGTTGGACTGACCCAACTTGAGACTGGCAATTAGTTGCAGCTCTCTCTCTACACATCGTGTATGTTTTGTCCTTAGACCTGAGATTGTCGCATGTACTTGAGATGTGGATCGACCTACTTTGGGGCTATCAAACGCTGCATCGTAACTGGGTAGTTATAAAGGTAGCTTTCGGGTTTGTCCTGAAGAATGCTGCAAGGCATGGTCAATCAAGATGGGATTTGCCCATCTCTACTTGAGAGAGATATCTCTAGGCCCCTCGAGTGATCGGATCCAGAAATGCATGGCCGTGCTACATATGGTTAATAGTTAACCTCGTAAAGGGATTCCGAATCACCGTATCGAGAAAGAGAGGTCAGCTTGGAGATAGACCAAATATCGTGAGGCAAAGGGAAATACATGTACTAAACCTTGTGATGGTTCGTCTGATATGATCTTTGTATGCGTTTAGGAGTTGGCACGTCTTGCTAGAGGCCGCTACCAACTATTGACAGAATAAGTGTATTCGTGTCATGTCTATACGCATATGAACCTATAGGGTCACACACTTAAGGTGCTGGAAGCCTAATGAGGATTGGATCCGAATTAGACCAGGCTTAGGCTACTAATGGGCTGCTAATGTAGAAGCCCACTAGGGACGCCTATATAAGAGAGGGTGGGGCGAGATAACCAAGGTTAGACCTTAGACCATTCCACCCAGCCGCCACACCTCACGCCTGGGTTGCACGCGCGGACCTAGCAGTCCGGCATCTGACACTTCCACCCCGCCCGTGTGGATACCTCGGAGGTGCTGCATCTGTGGCGCTTGGACGAGCCACGCAATGGGAGCTGCTCATGGGACGAGAAGGAGGAGGAGACGTAGATCGTCTATGCTACATCGACGCGTTTCATCAAGTTCTGCAACTACGCGTCTAGTGGTAATCCCGTGATCTATGACAACAGTATTCCTGGTTTACGCGGTAGAAATTTTTGATTTGCGCTAGTGTAGCCTACCCGTATCCCTTCAGTGGTATCAGAGCCGATGATGTTCAGTTATAGATTCGGGATGTTTGCATATGGTGATATGCAGATTGATATGAATGATGTGATCGTTTATATTGCAGTGGTTCAGGATTGATCTATGATCTTGCTTTCCGTGATCGCGATTCTGAGGTAGTCGAACGACTTACCCCTACCGGCCGGTTTCCGCCATCGGGGTAGACAGTGACACATAAATCATGTTGAATCACGCGAAGATCAATATGATTGATCGAATCGGAACCTATATCTAAAATCGATGTACCATGATCAAAGGAGTTTGATCGGATCGGAACAATAGTCGGTTTATGGTAAATTTGATTTGCCGATCAAAATCCTTAAAGAAAATTGTGTAGATTTGATCTCTCATTTTTCACGGGGGAGTCCCCCTAGGCCCCTTCGAACCCCGCATGGGGAGTCCCCCTAGACCCCCCTTAATCGTATCCCCTTTTGTATCTCGTTAAGGTAACTAGGTGCTGCGATGTCACATGATCCGGTAGAATGCGATTCTATGCATAACTTGGTTTTGCAGGATGTATGTGATCAGTATGGCCCATATATGTATGTGATGCATGTATGAAATTTTTCATGACCTGCGTGTCGTGAGTAGGGCAACACGGCTGGAGCCATATGTGTTGTCATTTATTGTAATGGCCTAAGTGCCAACTTGTGATGATCCCAATACTATGTAATTCTGATTACTAGCTGTTAGGAGTAATAGCTTGTATTAGTTCTTAGAGGACTCATCACTTGGAAGATGGCTCACATGGAACATGAAGATGGAGATCATCATGGTGGACAGGTTCTATGGCGATGGAGATCACCATGAGAAAATGGGCCATACCGTGTCACAACTATGTGAATGCTATTCTTATGCGTTTTACTCTATGCATGCTTAGATGATAGAAGTAGAACGATCCCTCACAAAGTTTAAGTTAAACCATGCCCTCCCAACCAAACCTTGCACCATCCTATGCCCTGTACAATCGTTGGTGGGCCTATGAAATTAGGGTGCCGCGGTTTTCCTTGGCTGGATGGGTTTGTATCGGATACCTACACGCATAAGGGTTGGTGAGCTTGACAAGGTCATCTTAACAGTTAAGGACCTTGGGGCATAAAGGTTGGGCGCCTAGTTTTGACATAGAGATGTCACCCAACAACAAGAGTCATATGTGATATGATTAGCAAGTGTTGCTTACCGATTTACCTTGTCTTCTAGCAGTGATGCTAAAGCTCACTAGTCGACTTGTTAATTGTGGATCTTGAATCACTTAGTATCAATAGAGGGATATTGATTTAAGTGGGAGTATATGCTATTAAATTGTTTAATATGTTTTACTCTTTCATGGTTACATGGCTTAGTATTTTGCATGTTTTCTGTTGTAGATCAATGGCACCGAACACTACATCACCTTTTTCTTTGCGTTCGATTCTTGACAAAGATAAACTAAATGGAACAAACTTTTCAGACTGGGTCCGTAACCTGAGAATTGTTCTCAGGTCTGATAAAAAGGAAACGGTTCTGGATAGCCCAATCCCCGATGAACCTATTGATAATGCATCTTCTGCCCTAAAGAAGGCCTACAAGAGAGCATGTGATGATTCTCTTGAGGTTAGTTGTCTTATGCTTGCATGCATGTAACCTGAACTCCAAAAGAAGTTTGAGGATCAGGAATCGTATGATATGATCATCGCACTTAAGGACATGTTCCAAGATCAGGCAAGGACTGAGAGGTATAATGTTGCCAAGTCCTTTGTCGAATGCAAGCTGGCAGAGGGAGCAGCTGTAGGCCCCCATGTAATCAAAATGGTTGGTTACAGTCAGACTTTGGAAAATCTTGGTTTTCCACTAGGCCAAGAGTTGGCCACTGACTTCATTTTGGCGTCTCTTCCATCCAGCTATGGGCAGTTCATTTCGAACTACCTTATGCATGGGGTGGATAAGGGCCTTAATGAATTATGTGGGATGCTAAAAACAACATAAAGTGACATGAAGAAGTGTGCAGGGCATAGCCATGTGATGGCTGTGCAGAACAAGCCTAGCTTCAAGAAAAAGGGTACTTCTTGGAAGAAGAAGAAGGGCAAGGCTAAGGATACGATCCCTAAGCCTGCACCCAAGCAAAAGGCTGGAGCTGTAGAAGATACTGAGTGCTTCTTTTGTCATGAACATGGCCACTGGAAGAGAAACTGCAGCAAGTACCAGGCTTCTTTGAAGAAGAGTGGAAGTAAGAGTACTTCCCACTCAGGTACGCTTATTGTAAATGTTGTGGACATTCTTCTCGCTGATTCCTATGTTAACTCTTGGGTATTTGATACCGGATCAGTTGCTCATATTTGCAATTAGATGCAGGGGCTAATAAGGACTAGAGAAGTGCAGAAAGGCGAAGTGGATTTTCGCGTCGGAAATAAAGCAAGGGTTGCTGCATTGTTCGTCGGCGTCATGCAACTTCACCTTCCGTCAGGATTTATTATGGAGTTGAATAATTGTTATTACATTCCTAGTATGGGTCGAAACATTTTATCACCTTCATGTTTGATGAGGGATGGTTATTCATTCGTGAGTGCAAACAATGGTTGTGTAATCTCTAAAAATGATATGTTTATGGCTAATGCTCCCATTGTGAATGGGTTATTTATTTTAAATCTTGATGATGCATCTGTTTACAATGTTAGTGCTAAAAGCCTTCAGCCTAATGATTTGAGTCCTACCTATTGTAGGGGTTCGTAGCATGGAAAACAAAACATTTCTACCGCATGCACACAAACAAGCCAAGATCTATCTACTAGATTGTAGCAACGAGTCGATAGAAGCACTCACCCTTGAAGATTCCAAACCGATTAGCGAGAGCAGATTCTCGTGGGTGATGTAGTCGTACACTTGCCGATCTCAAGATCGCGTAGACGATCCTTCCGGCGCTGCGTTCCGGCAGCGCTTCCGCAGTCGGTCACACGTTCGGTACTCGATGAAGACCTTCCTTTCCCTTGTTCCAGCAGGCAGCGGAGGTTGTAGTTCTCCCCTCGTGATTCTAGCAGCACGACGGCGTGGTGTCAGAAGTAGAGGGAAGATCCCGCAGGGCTTCGCCTAAGCCGGTGCGAGTTATGGTGGATTAGGTTTTCCCGGAGATCTAGCGTTTAGAAGTCTAGGAGGAGGAAGAGGTGTCGGCGGCGTCTAGGGCAGTGGCGACGGACCGGCGGCGGCGCGGCGGCGGCCCGGCGGCGGGTCGACGGCGGCTCGGGTGGAGAGGGGCTAGGGCTTGTGTGCTTTGGGGCAGTCCTCTCCCTCTATTTATGAGAGGGGGGCAGTCTTGGCAGGGGTGGGTTTGAATCCAAACCCAAACCCAAGTTGGATTGAGAGAAGGACTTGTTTCTTCTCCCAGTAGGAAACCATTGTTCTAGTTTGACTCTTCAAACTCTCGTTTGACTTTCAATTTAGAGCTTTAATTCTCTCTTACAAATGCACACACCATGTGACCTAGGATATGATCCAATCATTCCACTTACCCATGACACATTCATGAACCATTCTCCTTCCGGACCGGTGAACCTTCTAGACCCTTCTAGAACCTCTCCGATGAAAACATCGAAAACTTTCCCGAACTCCGAAATAGGACTTTCCTTATATGAATCTTACTCCCCGGACCATTCCGGCTCTCCTCGTGATATCCCGGATCCAATCCGAGACTCCAAACAACATTAGGTATCCCTACTAACATTCCATATCTACTAAACAACATCGAATCCTTAAGTGTGTCTCCCTATGGTTCGTGAATTATGCGGACATGATCGAGACATTTCTCCAATCAATAAACAATAGAGGAATCTGGAAATTCATATGGCTCCCGCATATTTCTACGATTACTTTGCGATCAAATGAACCACTTACATACGATACCAATTTCCCTTTGTCTCATGATAGTTTACTTATCCAAGGTGTTGATCGTCGGTATCTCTGCATACCTAGTTCAACCTCGTTACTGATAAGTACTCTTTTCTCGTTCCTGTGATATGTGATCCCTTGTGATCCAGTCACATGCTTGCAAGCTAATTGGATGACATTCCACCGAGAGGGCCCAGAGTATATCTATCCGTCATATGGATGGACAAATCCCACTCTTGATCCATGTGCCTCAACCCATACTTTCCGAACACTCAATGCCACCTTTATAGCCACCCAGTTACGGTGTGGTGTTTTATGTCATTAAAGCATCCTTCTAGTGATGGTGATTAACATGATCTCATGGTTGAAGGAATTAGGTTACTATGTATCAGAAAGCTTATAGCAAACGAACTATTGAAATGACTTGATCTTAATGCTACGCTTATCTATAGGAGTATGTCCATCATACCATTCTCCTAATGATATGATCTTGTTATTAATAACATCTCAATGTTCATGATCGAGAAACCACGATCATCTATTAATCAACAAGCTAGTATTATAAAGAGGCTTTACCAGGGACTCTAATTTAGTTTATAAATCACACAAGTATTAATGTTTCCGTTTAATACTATTATAGCATGAATGTAAACATTTATCATAAACACAAAGATAAAATAATAACCACTTTTATTATTGCCTCTAGGGCATATCTCCAACAGTTTCCCACTTGCACTAGTCAACTAATCTAGATTACATGGTAATATACCGAACACCCATGGCGGTTTGGTGCTGGTCATGTTTTGCCCTCGGGAGAGGTTTAGTCAACGGATCCGCCATATTCATATCTGTGTGTACTTTGCAAATCTTTATGTCACCATCTTGGACATGCTCTCGAATAGCGTGAAAACGTAGCTTGATGTGCTTCAGCTTCTTGTGTGACCTTGGTTCTTGCACATTGGCTATGGCTCCCACGTTATCACAATAGATAGACATTGGGTCCAGCGCACTTGGAACCACACCGAGCTCTGTAATGAACTCCTTCATCCATATCGCCTCTTGTGAAGCCTCTGAAGCAGCTATGTATTCCGATTCAGTTGAAGATCTCGCCACAACGCTTTGCTTTGCACTCCTCCAGCTAACTGCTGCACCATTCAAAGTAAATATGTATCCAGATTGAGATTTAGATTCATCCGGATCGGTGTTCCAACTAGCATCGATGTAACCATTTACAACGAGTTGTTCATCACCTCGATAAGAAAGAACCATATCCTTAGTTCTTCTCAAGTACTTGAGGATGTTTTTGACCGCTGTCCAATGATCCACTCCTGGATCACTTTGATATCTGCTAGTCAAACTAATAGCATATGCAATGTCGGGTCTAGTACATAGCATGTCATACATAAGAGATCCTATGGATGAGGAATAGGGAGTCTTACTCATCCTTTCTCTATCTTCTGCCGTTGCAGGACTTTGAGTTTTACTCAAGGTCGTATTGGGCAACATGGGCAAGAACCCTTTCTTGCTATCTTCCATTCCAAACCTCTTTAGAACTTTGTCCAAATATGTACTCTGTGACAATGATATTAGGTGTCTCGATCTATCTCTATAAATATTTATGCCTAATATGTAAGCTGCTTCGCCAAGATCTTTCATTGAAAAACTATTATTCAAATAATCCTTGACACTATTAAGAAGGTCTACATCATTCCCAATCAACAATATGTCATCTACATACAGTATTAAGAATGCTACAGAGTCCCACTCACTTTCTTGTAAATACAAGCTTGTCCATAAGTTTGTATAAAACCAAAGCTTTTGATTACTTTATCAAAACGTTGATTCCAACTTCGGGATGCTTGCTTCAATCCATATATGGACTGTCGAAGTTTGTATACCTTGTTAGCATCTTTAGGATCGACAAAACCTTTGGATTGCATCATATACAATTCTTCATCAATGTTTCCATTGAGGAACACCGTTTTGACATCCATATGCCATATCTCATAATCATAATATGCAGTGATTGCTAACATAATCCTCATAGACTTTAGCTTCGCTACTGGTGAGAAAGTCTCATCGTAGTCAACACCTTGAATTTGTCGAAACCCTTTTGCGACAAGTCGAGCTTTATAGACGGTAACATTACCATCAGTATTTGTTTTCTTCTTGAAAATCCATTTGTTCTCGACAGCCTTCCGGCCATCCGGTAAGTCCACCAAAGTCCATACTTGGTTTTCGTACATGGATCCAATCTCGGATTTCATGGCTTCTTGCCATTTATTGGAATCTGGGCTCATCATCGCTTCCTCATATGTCGCAGGTTCATCGGTGTTATCCACCAACATGACACACATAACGGGATCATACCAATCAGGAGTGGTACGAGTTTTCGTTGACCTGCGAGGTTCCGTAGTAACTTCAACCGAAGTTTCATGATCAACATCATTAGCTTCCTATCTTATTGGTGCAGGCGCCACAGGAACTACTTCCGGTGCTGCGCTACTCGCAAGTTCGATAGAAAGTTCAACAACCTCGTCGAGTTCTACTTTTCTTCCAGTCACTTCTTTCGAGAGAAACTCCTTCTCTAGAAAGAACCCATTCTTGGCAACGAAGATCTTGCCCTCGGATCTATGATAGAAGGTATACCCAATAGTTTCCTTCGGGCATCCTATGAAGACGCATTTTTCCGCTTTGGGTTCAAGCTTGTCTGGCTGTAACTTATTTACATAAGCTTCTGTAAGGTCCCCAACCTTTAATAAGATTGAGCCCCACTGTGTTTACAATGCTAGTCCCTGGATCAATAGCTAGCATCCACAGTTCAGATGTAATATCAAGAAACAAAGGTCATAATTCAACTTTATAACCAGGAATAACATAATTTTATTACATCAATACATAGCTCATTAGGCTATTACATTACATTGCAGCGGAATAACTATAAGCATGGGGTCCTTCATCTTCAAAGTGCCACAGGCAGATGTTGGTTGTAGACTTTGCAATCCTAATCAATCAATCTTCACTAAAATCAATCAAACCTGCAACATTACAAGTTACAGCCACAAGGGTCAATACATTTGAATTGTATTGGCAAGTGGTACTTTGGTAGTATAGTGGAGTCTATCATCTATATGCATTTGGCTAAGTGGAGTTGAGGCTTGCATTGCTCAAAATAGATTTTTCCTTAACATTTTGAAAACACTAAGTTTTTGTTTGGCACAAATCACCCAAGGCATCTACCAATCAAAGACTGAAGATCCACTCAGGGCATCTACCAATCAAAGACTGAAGATCCTTTAACCCTTGTTCACCCACAAGTTTTATTTAGAAATTGGAGTGATGAGATTCTTGAAGCTTCCATGTCTTGATGCTCAAATTGTCCTTTACCAGGGACATGGCTAAGTACTTAGGTTTTACCCTCTGCAGAGGTGGTGCACTTTCCCCACAAGACTTGGTTTCCCAAGACAAGATCCTTCAGAAGCCTTTCCTTAGTCAAATGGACGCGCTCCAACCTATCATTCCCTCTACCACCAACTGTCCAAGAGACTAAGTTCTAGCAACCTAAGATCATGGCAGAGCCCATAATGCCAAGTGGTTGCACTTGAAGCTTCTCAACATTTGACATCTCAAATCTCTTTGTTCCTGGGTGGCCATCCACAAGTGTGATACACCAGGGTAGTCCATTGAATGGGCCCTGAGTAACCACTCAACACAAACCAATCCTTCCATTCCACCCAGGTGATTCATTCATTTAGTTGTTTTATTAAACAAAACACAAGTCCTCAGACTTAGAAATTTTTCCATAGCATGAATATATAATCCACCCTTGTTTTCTATTAGCTAGGCTAAGCATGATAGTAATAGGAATCTTGACTTAGGTAATTTTTACTAAGGCTTCATCTACTAGGTTTTCCCATAGCAAGGTCTATACTTAGCAAAATAAAATCCATGCAAGTTTTACCTAGCAAAAACACTAATGCATAGGGAAAATAATGGGACAAAAGATGTGAAGCATCACTTGCCTTTTTGGTAGAGGGTATAGGTTCACTCCTTGTCCTTGCAACACTCACACTCTTCAAGTCACTACAAATCAATCAAGCAAGGCACAAACTCAATCTACCAATCAAGCAGAACAACACACATAAAATAACCGAGTCAAAGTAATGCATGCAAGCATGCAAAAGATGGTTCTAATTGTAAAGGTGGTCTCCACTAGGCTTCTAGACTTTGTAAGTTCCAAATTGGTCATTTACCAAAATGGAAAAGTTCATTGGCTAAAGGTTTCACCTCAAAACCATTTTCAAAACAAAGTGTCATACTATGTGGGTTAGAAATACTTTTTACTAAGGCATTAACCTATAGGGTTCACCAATTGAGTTGCTATTGCAAAACTTGGTGTTTGGGGTCAGTAGGTTTGGTTCAAAACATTTTCTCCAAAGTTTTCTTTATGAAAGCATTTTCATAAACAAAACAATGGTTTTTAATTAGCTAGAAATGGACTAAACTAATTAATCCATTCTAAACTTTTCAAAATCATTTTCCAAAGCTTAGGTTGGTTCCTAGGGTCAGTAAGGTCACAAAAAACCAATTTGCAAAGGTTTTAACCTTAAAATAATTTTTAAATGATTTTTCTAATCTAAACAAGCACACAAAAGAATCTGCAAAATTAAACAAGCTAACAGATACTATTTGCTAAACTAAGGGTAGGGTTGGTTAGAGCTTGTTCTCCTAAATCCAACGACATAAAATTTGTAATTTTTGGACGTGTGGATCAAAAGATACAAAGGTTTGAAAATGGCAAAAGTTTCTGTTTTCAAATCTCTTTTAAACAGATCTAGTGCCACGCGTCTTAATATTATTCGCCCGTACCGGTTCGGTGTGGATCAGCATTGCGGTGCGTTAGATCTCATTAGATCGTGCGGCGCAGAGAGCGTACCCATTCGCGTTTAAGTGAACTAGTCGTGAGCGCCAGATCTAGATCAAACGGATGTAATCTCTCAGACCAACAACTGGCGGCGCTGCGGTGGCTAGCGGCGGCGGAGCTGTCGGTCGACGACGGAGGCGATGCTATAGGGGGTGAGGGAGAGAGGGAAGATGCTCACCGGGCTCAGGGGGTCACGGCGATGCTCAACGTACTCGCGGTTGGTCAAGGGGCGCTCGGGGACGACTGCGATTGCTCGCCGGAGTGGAGGACGGCGTCGGGTGCGTCAGGTGGTCGTCGTGGATGGTGCTGTGGTTCACCTCAAAGCGAAATGACGACATGGTTAGATGCGCAGGACTCGGGCAAGGTCGTGTGCATGAACGAGAGGTAGAGGGGCGGCCGGAAACTACCTGTGGCTACGCCGGAGAGGAAGCAGACGGTGGCGACGTCGGGAGTTTGTCGTAGTCGACGCTCAGGGGCGCCCGCAGATGAGTGACTGGCACAGGAAGATGCGCCAGGATGCGGTGAGCGAGCTCGTGTGTTCGGGGAGGCAGGAGGCGGTGTGACTTGGCCGGAATCGGTACTGGACCTCGTCGGAGCAGAGGGTGCTCGGGGAGAAATTGGAGGCGGTCTGGGGCGTGCGAGCGCGAGGTGTCAGAGGGGAAATATAGAGGAGACATGGGCGTTTAAGACTGCGTGATCAAAGCTGGTAACGGCGGTCCGTTAAGGCGAATTAAGCTGGAGGAATCAACGGCAGAACGGGGAAGAAGAACTGGTCACTGCGGGGTGGGTGAAGGAGACGATGAACAGTGATAGCGGGCCTACCAGTCAGTGGGAAAAGGAGAGAGGAGGAGGTCCACTTGTCAGCCTCAGTGCGGTTTCTTTCGCGGTGAAGAAAAACGGTTCGGGGGAGGAATAAGAGGAGGTGGGGTCTGTTGTCAGCGGGGGGTGAGAGGATGAGTGGGTCCAGGCTGTCACTCTCTGTGTGGGTTAACTATTTGGTGCCAAAAGTTTTCTGAGGGAAAAGAGAGGTGGGCTAGGTGGGCTGCTGCTGGGCCTTAGTGGGTTGCTCTATTTTTTTCTGTCTAATTCTTTTTCTATTTCTAAATCTTTTTCTGTTTTCAATTTCAAACAATTAATCAAGCAATCAAACAAATTCAAACAATTCTAACAAATTCAAACAATTCACTCAACTTTGCACTTTGAATTTGGTTCTGTTTATCAACATAATCCAAATCCAAAATAAAATAATATTTTTATTTATTTTAGGATCCATTTAATAATTAAATAAAATGGATCTTTAGTTTATTAATAGTGTTTGATTTATTTAATAAAATTTCCATTTGAAGTCCAATTATTTTCAAAACCAAACCAGAAGGTTTCATTTGAAAAATAAAAGAATACATGGAAACTTATTTAAATAAATAAATAAGTTTTGGTGTTTAATTAAAATGGGAAAGCCTTTACTTAAATAAAATTGGATATTTAAATCCTTATTATTTTATTTAAATAATCCTTTACTCATTTTAATCAAAGCAAAACCTTTTAATAAAAGATTTCAAGGTAGTAATAAAATACTTGGTGTTCATTTAAAAGGGGAAAAGCCTTTACTTAAATAAAATTGGATATTTAAATCCTTATTATTTTATTTAAATAAACCTTTACTCATTTTATCAAACCAAAATATTTTATTACAAAAGCTTGGCCAAAATTAATTTGGCTCACCTTTTCATTTGAAACCAAAGTCTTTTATTAAAAGATCTAAATTAGTGTTTCCAAAACAATTTATTTTCCTTTGATAAATGTTTATCTTTATAAATCCCTTTAGGATTATTTGCTCACCAAAGGGTATGGGTTTTTGATAAGGGTTTTATTAGCTTTGGAAATTCAATTTCCTTCTCTTATTATACTCCTAAGATTTTGTTTATGGTTCCAATTTGAGTGAAACCAACTTCTATGGTCTTTCTTGATCCTTTGAGAAAATTGTTGATCAAATTTGGTATGGATCAAATCCATAGATTTGGAGATATTTTGGAAATTGATTTCCTTCCATTAGGGCTTAGGATTTGGATTTCTTTTCCTAGTGTTCAAATTTCCAGATACATTCATTGAGGAATGCATTTATTTTGATTGGATTTTGTTGGATTCAAACTTTTAGCCAAAGTTTGTTCAAGATGGGATTTTAAGTTTCCTTTTAGAAACAAAAGTTTCTTTTCACCCTGATTTTCAACAAAATTTTATTTTGTTTACTTTATTTTTCACATTACAAGAT
This sequence comes from Avena sativa, assembly GCA_916181665.1. Lineage (NCBI taxonomy): Eukaryota > Viridiplantae > Streptophyta > Magnoliopsida > Poales > Poaceae > Avena > Avena sativa. The sequence goes on along the minus strand of OV702297.1, from coordinate 120,303,262 downwards.
TTGGAAAATCTTGGGATGTGACAGCTTCGCAATCCCAATCTTTAAGGAACAACAATTTAGGTTTCTTCCCAAACCACAATTCATACGGTGTCGTTTCAACGGATTTATATGGTGCCCTATTTAAAGTGAATGCGGCTGTTTCTAATGCATAACCCTAAAATGATAGCGGTAAATCTGTAAGTGACATCATAGAATGAACCATATCTAAGAGAGTTCGATTACGACGTTCGGACACACCATTACGCTGTGGTGTTCCCGACGGTGTCAATAGTGAAAGTATTCCGCATTTCTTCAAATGCTCGCCAAACTCGTAACTTAGATATTCACCTCCACGATCAGATCGTAGAAATTTAATCTTCTTGTTACATTGATTCTCTACCTCACTTTGAAATTCCTTAAACTTCTCGAAAGTTTCGGACTTATGTTTCATGAAATAGATATACCCATATCTACTCAAGTCATCCGTGAAGATAAGAACATAACGATAACCACCGCGCTACACTCATTGGGCCACATACATCGGTATGTATGATTTCCAATAAGTCCGTAGCTCGCTCTATCATACCAGAAAATGGAGTCTTAGTCATTTTACCCATCATACATGCTTCGCATCTTTCAAGTGATTCAAGAAGTCCATTGGAATGGAGTTTCTTCATACGCTTCACTCCAATATGACCAAGACGACAGTGCCACATATAGGTCGAGTTATCGCTCAATTTCAAACGTTTAGCTTCAATGTTATTAATGTGTGTATTACCACAATCGAGATTCAATAAAAATAGACCATCTATCAAAGGTGCATGTGCATAAAACATATTACTCATATAAATCGAACAACCATTATTCTCGGACTTAAACAAGTAACCGTCTCGCAATAAACATGATCCAGATATAATTTTCATGCTCAACTCAGGCACCAAATAACAATTATTTAAGTATAAACTAATCCCGATGGTAGATGAAGAGGTAGCGTGCCGACCGCGATCACATCAACTTTTGATCCATTTCCAATGCGCATCGTCACCTCGTTCTTCGCTAGCTTCCGTTTATTCTGTAGTACCTATTTCGAGTTACAAATATGAGCAACCGAACCAGTATCAAATACCCAGGCACCACTACGAGTACTAGTGAGATACACATCAATAACATGTATATCGGATATACCTTTCTTATTGATGTTGCCGTTCTTCAAATCCGCCAAGTACTTTGGGCAATTCCGCTTCCAGTGACCTTCTCCCTTGCAGTAAAAACACTCATTATCAGGCTTAGGCCCAGCCTTGGTCTTCTTCGCCGGCGCGGTAACTTTCTTACCGCCCTTCTTGAAGTTTTCCTTTTTCTTAGACTTGCCTTGCTTCTTGAATTTGGTGGTCTTATTGACCAACAATACTTGGTGCTCTTTCTTGATCTCCACTTCTGCAGATTTCAACATGGAGAAGAGTTCTGGCAACAACTTGTCAATGTTTTGCATATTGTAGTTCATCACAAAGTTATTGTAACTTGGTGGTAGTGATTGGAGGACACGGTGAATCCCCAAAGCATTAGGAATCACTATTCCCAATCTTTGAAACTTGCTTGCGTGCCCAGACATCTTAAGCACGTGCTCACTGACGGAGATGCCCTCTTCCATCTTACAGTTAAAGAACTTTTCAGAAGCCTCATAACTCTCAACTGCCGCGTGAGCCTCAAATATCATTTTGAGTTCACGGACAATATCATGTGAATCATGATTCTCAAACCTTTTCTGAAGCTCCGATTCCAAACCATACAAGATAGCACACTGAACTGTGGAGTACTGATTCTTCCGAGCGAGGAAAACATTCTTACCTCATCGGTAGCATTAGCTGCAGGCGGGTCACCTAGCGGTGCATCCAGCACATAGGTCAAATTACCAGCATTGAGGACAATCCTCAAATTGCGGAACCAATCTGCGAAGTTGCTTCCATTGTTTTTCAACTTTTCTTTCTCTAGGAACGCATTAAAGTTGATGGTAGGGGCCGCCATTGATCTACAACATATTGCAATAGTTTAGACTAAGTTTATGAAAAATTGAGTTCTAATTAATAGTTAAATTAATCTAGGTGAACTCCCACTCAAAACAATATCCCTCAAATTGTTTTAGTGATCACACGAACCAAATCCACCACATCAAAACCGATCATCACGAGAGTTGATGTAGCTTCAATGGAGAACAATCAACATGTTCATCATATCTACTATATGACTCATGCTTTACCTTTCGGTGATCCGTGTTCCAAGACCATGTCTGTACATGCTAGGCTCGTGAAGATCAAACCTTAGCTTCCGCATGAGCAAATCTGGCTTGCTCACGTTGTATACACTCGCAGAATCTAACACACCCGATCATCACGTGGTGCTTCGAAACAACGAGCTTTAGCAACGGTGCTTACTAAGGATGAACACTTTCAAACTTGAAATTTTGTGCTTGAGGGATCATCTTATAATTCTACCGTCGTGAACTAGGCAATACAAGATGCATAAAAGGATTAACATCACATGCAATTCATAATATGTGATATGATATGGCCTTTCTTCTTGTGCTTCCGATCTCCATCTTCAAGCACGAACATGATCTCCATCATCACCAGTATGGTGTCAAGGTCAATGGCGCCATTTCATGGTTGTCGTCCACCAGCTTCAACTATTACAACTACTTCGAATAGACACGCAGGTCTTAATGGAATTTAAAAGACAACCATATGGCTCCTGCCGGTTGCCAACTTACAATAAGGAACATTGCATACATCATATATAATCACAATCATGGCCATATCACATCACAGCACACCCCTGCAAAACAAAGTTAGATGCTTCTAATTTTCTTTGCATATTTTACGTGGTTTGGGGCTTTCAATAAGTGTCGTTCTAACTTACGAACAAGAACCACAACGTTGATGCTTGAACTATCAAGTTCCCGTTGTAAATTGAATCTATACTATGATGGGAGAGACAGACACCCGCAAAGCCACTTATGCAATACAAGTTGCATGTTGAGCATGGAGCAAATCTCATGAACGATGTCATGTAAGGTTAACCCGGGCCGTTTCATCCCATCATACCACAAGATGCAAAGTACACAAAAGGCAATTGATAATAAAAGCACCACCGCCCACAATGACCATTGTGTTCTACTCGTGCAACAGATCTACATCTAGACACGGCTCTGATACCACTGTAGGGGTTCGTAGCATGGAAAACAAAAAATTTCTACCGCATGCACACAAACAAGCCAAGATCTATCTACTAGATTGTAGCGACGAGTCGATAGAAGCACTCACCCTTGAAGATTCCAAAGTGGTCAACGAGAGCAGATTCTCGTGGGTGATGTAGTCGTACACTTGTCGATCTCAAGATCGCGTAGACGATCCTTCCAGCGCTGCGTTCCGGTAGCGCTTCCGTAGTCGGTCACACGTTCGGTACTCGATGAAGACCTTCCTTTCCCTTGTTCCAGCAGGCAGCGGAGGTTGTAGTTCTCCCCTCGCGATTTCGGAGGACGACGGCATGGTGTCAGAAGTAGAGGGAAGATCCCGCAGGGCTTCGCCTAAGACGGTGCGAGTTATGGTGGATTAGGGTTTCCCGGAGATCTAGGGTTTAGAAGTCCGGGAGGAGGAGGAGGTGTCGGCGGCGGCTAGGGCAGCGGAGATGGACCGGCGGCGGCGCAAGGCGGCACCGCGACGGCGGTGGCTGGCGGCGGCTCGGGTGGAGAGGAGCTAGGGCTTGTGTGCTTTGGGGCAGCCCTCCCCCTCTATTTATGAGAGGGGGGCAGTCTTGGGAGGGGTGGGTTGGAATCCAAACCCAAACCCAAGTTGGATTGGGAGAAGGACTTGTTTCTTCTCCCACTAGGAAACCATTGTTCCAGTTTGACTTTTCAAACTCCCGTTTGACTTTCAATTTAGAGCTTTAATTCTCTCTTACAAATGCACACACCATGTGACCTAGGATATGATCCAATCATTCACTTACCCATGACACATTCATGAAACATTCTCCTTCCGGACCGGTGAACCTTCTAGACCCTTCTAGAACCTCTCCGATGAAAACATCAAAAACTTTCCCGAACTCCGAAATAGGACTTTCCTTATATGAATCTTATTCTTCGGACCATTCTGGATCTCCTCGTGATATCCCGGATCCAATCTAAGACTCCGAACAACATTCGTATCCCTACTAACATTCCATATATACTAAACAACATCGAATCCTTAAGTGTGTCTCCCTACGGCTCGTGAATTATGCGGACATGATCGAGACATTTCTCCAATCAATAACCAATAGAGGAATATGGAAATTCATATGGCTCCAACATATTTCTATGATTACTTTGCGATCAAATGAACCACTTACATACGATACCAATTTCCCTTTATCTCACGTTAGTTTACTTATCCGAGGTTTTGATCGTCATTATCTCTACATACCTAGTTCAACCTCGTTATCGATAAGTACTCTTTTCTTGTTCCCGTGATATGTGATCCCTTGTGAGCCAGTAACATGCTTGCAAGAAAATTGGATGACATTCCACCGACAGGGCCCAGAGTATATCTATCCGTCATATGGATGGAAAAATCCCACTCTTGATCCATGTGCCTCAACCCATACTTTCCGAACACTCAGTATCACCTTTATAGCCAACCAGTTATGGTGTGGTGTTTGATGTCATCAAAGCATCCTTCTGGTGATGGTGATTAACATGATCTCATGTTCGAAGGAATTAGGTTACTATGTATCAGAAAGCTTATAGCAAACGAACTACTGAAATGACTTGATCTTAATGCTACGCTTATCTATAGGAGTATGTCCATCATACCATTCTCCTAATGATATGATCTTGTTATTAATAACATCTCAATGTTCATGATCGAGAAACCACGATCATCTATCAATCAACAAGCTAGTATTATAAAGAGGCTTTACCAGGGACTATAATTTAGTTTACAAATCACACAAGTATTAATGTTTCCGTTTAATACTATTATAGCATGAATGTAAACATTTATCATAAACACAAAGATATAATACTAACCACTTTTATTATTGTCTCTAGGGCATATCTCCAACACCTATTTATGGCATTGTCGTTTGGGGCATATAAGTGAAAAGCGCATGAAGAAGCTCCATGGTGATGGTCTTCTAACTTCGTTTGATTTTGAATCATACGAGACATGTCAGGCTTTTTTACTTAGAAAGATGACCAAGTCGCCTTTTTCGGGTTTACCCGAGAGAGCGACAGACTTGTTGGAACTCATACATACTGATGTATGTGGACCAATGAGCACGGCAGCCAGAGGAGGATATCACTACTTCATTACTCTTACTGATAATTTCAGTAGATATGGTTATGTCTACTTGATGAGGCATAAGTCTGAAACTTTTGAAAAGTTCAAGGAGTTTCAGAGTGAAGTAGAGAATCAACGTGGCAAGAAAATAAAGGCCTTGCGATCTGATTGTGGAGGTGAATATTTGAGTCACGAGTTTAGCGATCATCTTAAGAGTTGCGGAATTGTTCCACAACTTACGTCGCCCGGAACACCTCAAAGGAACGGGGTCTCCGAACGGCGTAATCGAACTTTGTTGGACATGGTTCGATCAATGATGAGCCACTCGGATTTTCCATTGTCATTTTGGGGTTATGCTCTAGAAACGGCATCTTTCACACTTAATAGGGTACCATCTAAATCTGTAGTTAAGACACCATATGAGATGTGGACTGGAAAGAATCCCTATCTGTCTTTTCTAAAGATTTGGGGTTGTGATGCATTTGTCAAGCGACTTAAGTCGGACAAGATAACACCCAAATTGGATAAGTGCATTTTCATGGGATATCCGAGGGAAACCTTAGGGTATTACTTCTACAGCCGAGAAGAGGGCAAAGTGTTTGTCGCTCGTAGCGGTGTTTTCCTAGAGAAAGAGTTTCTCACAAAGGGAACAAGTGGAAGGTCGATGCGACTTGAAGAAGTTCAAGATGAGCCAGTTGGGGATGCTTCTACAAGTGATGCTATTGTAGCAGAACAAGTTGAGGAACCCGTGGCAACAGAAGCACCACAACCACGAAGGTCGGCGAGGCTCCGCAAAGCGCGGGAATTATTATTGTTAGACAATGATGAGCCTGCGACCTATGCAAAAGCGATGGTGGACCTAGACTCTGAGAAATAGCTGATCGCCATGAGATTCGAGATACAGTCCATGGGTGACAATCAAGTTTGGAACTTGGTTGACCTGCCTAATGGTTTTAAAGCCATCGAGTGCAAATGGATCTATAAGAAGAAGATTGATATGAATGGAAATGTTCACATCCATAAAGCTCGACTTGTTGCAAAAGGTTTTCGACAAGTTCAAGGAGTTGACTACAACGAGACTTTCTCGCCTGTAGCGATGCTTAAATCTATACGGATAATTCTAGCCATTGTTGCACATTTCGACTATGAAATATGGCAGATGGATGTCAAGACGGCTTTCCTAAATGGAATCCTAACTGAGGACGTGTATATGATGCAACCCGAAGGTTTTGTCGATCCAAACAATGCTATAAATGTATGCAAACTTCAGAAGTCCATTTATGGGCTGAAGCAAGCATCTCGGAGTTGGAACATTCAATTTGATGAAGTTGTAAAGGAGTTTGGCTTCAACAAAAACGAACAAGAACCTTGTGTTTACAAGAAGGAAAGTGGGAGAGCGCTGGTATTTTTAATCTTATATGTAGATGACAAATTGCTGATTGGAAATGACATTCCTATGCTCGAGTCTGTTAAGACCTCATTGAAAAATAGTTTTTCGATGAAGGACTTGGGAGAAGCAGCATATATTCTAGGCATCAAGATCTATAGAGATAGATCAAGGAGGCTAATTGGATTAAGCCAAAGTACATACATTGACAAAGTGTTGAAACGGTTCAGCATGGAAGAGGCTAAGAAGGGGTTCTTGCCCATGTCTCACGGCATTAAACTCAGCAATACTTAGTGTACTTCCACTACTGATGAGCGTGAGCGCATGAGCAGGGTTCCATATGCTTCGGCTATTGGATCCATCATGTATGCAATGATATGTACTCGCCCAGATGTTTCCTATGCTCTAAGTGTTACGAGAAGATACTAGGCTGATCCAGGTGAAGGTCACTGGACAGCGGTAAAGAACATCCTTAAGTACTTGAAAAGGACTAAGGATGTGTTCCTAGTTTATGGAGGTGAGGGTGAACTCAGTGTAAAGGGTTACACAGATGCGAGTTACCTTAACGACTCAGATGATTCGAAATCGCAATCAGGTTATGTGTTTGTCACGAATGGTGGTGATGTGAGCTGGAAAAGTTCCAAGCAAGATACGGAGACCTCCTCTTCAACAGAAGCTGAATATATTGCTGCCTCGGAGGCCGTAAAGGAAGCTTTTTGGATTAGGAATTTCCTGATCGCTCTTGGTGGTTCAGGACGCGTCCAATCCCTTGGACGTTTATTGTGACAACAATGGTGCTATTGCACAAGCCAAGGAACCTAGACATCACCAGAAGAACAAACATATTCACATGCGTTACCATCAGATTAGAGAGTTCGTTGAGGATGGTAGTGTCATGATATGCAAAATACATACAAACTCAAATGTTGCTGATCCATTGACTAAGCCTCTCCCGCAGCCCGCGCATGAAGCGCACACAAGAGAAATTGGTATTATATACATTTTAGATTGACTCTAGTGCAAGTGGGAGACTGAAGGAAATATACCCTAGAGGCAATCATAGAGATGATTATATTTCATATGTATCCATGAGTTATTGTAATGTTCCTTGAATATCCATATCAGGCAACTTGTATTGACTGGCAATTATGTGAATTGTTTGTGAAACTCTTTACTTGCATGGTTATTTAATAGTTGTCCCTAGTCGGAGTTCATGTGAGGACACACGCGAATATTAGACTAGCACATCGATTGGTTGATGACTATGTTTCGCAAGTCATAGACATGTAGATGTCAAACCAATGATGTGGACACATGTTATGAACATGGGGTTGGACTGACCCAACTTGAGACTGGCAATTAGTTGAAGCTCTCTCTCTACACATCTTGTACGTTTTGTCCTTAGACCTGAGATTGTCGCATGTACTTGAGATGTGGATCGACCTACTTTGGGGCTATCAAACGTTGCACCGTAACTGGGTAGTTATAAAGGTAGCTTTCAGGTTTGTCCTGAAGCATGCTGCAAGGCATGGTCAATCAAGATGGGATTTGCCCCTCTCTACTTGAGAGAGATATCTCTGGGCCCCTCGAGTGATCGGATCCAGAAATGCATGGCCGTGCTACATATGGTTAAGAGTTAAACTAGTAAAGGGATTCTGAATCACCGTATCAAGAAAGAGAGGTCAGCTTGGAGCTAGACCAAATATCGTGAGGCAAAGGGAAATACATGTACTAAACCTTGTGATGGTTCGTCTGATATGATCTTTGTATGCGTTTAGGAGTTGGCACGTCTTGCTAGAGGCTGCTACCAACTATTGACAGAATAAGTGTATCCGTGTCATGTCTATATGCATATGAACCTATAGGGTCACACACTTAAGGGGCTGGAAGCCTAATGAGGATTGGATCCGAATTAGACCAGGCTTAGGATACTAATGGGCTGCTAATGTAGAAGCCCACTAGGGATGCCTATATAAGAGAGGGTGGGGCGAGATGACCAAGGTTAGACCTTAGACAAGTCCACCCAGCCGCCACACCTCACGCCTGGGTTTCACGCGTGGACCTAGCAGTCCGGCGTCTGACGCTTCCACCCCGCACGTGTGGATACCTTGGAGGTGCTGCATCTGTGGCACTTGGACGATCCGCGCAAGGGGAGCTTCTCGTGGGACGAGGACAAAGAGGAGACATGGAACGTCTACACTGCCTCGACACGCTTCATCAATTCCGCAACTGCGCGTCTAGTGGTAATCCCGTGATCTATGACAACAGTAATCCTGGTTTACGTGGTAGAATTTTTTTAATTTGCGCTAGTGTAGCCTACCCGTATCCCTACAGTTTCCTTCCTCCTACTAGTTCGATAACCTTGGTTTCTTACTGAGGAAAAACTTGCTGCTGTGCTGCTTCACACCTTGCTCTTGGGGTTTCCCGACAAAGTGCTTCACAACACCATCAATGATGGAGATCATGTTCGTGCTTTGGAGATGGAGATCAAAGGCACAAGAAGAAAGGCCATATCATATCACATATTATGAATTGCATGTGATGTTAATCCTTTATGCATCTTATATTGCTTAGATCATGACAATAGCACTATAAGATGATCCCTCTCACTAAATTTCAAGTAATAAAGCGTTCGTCCTTAGTAGGCACCATTGCTAAGACTCGTCGTTTTGAAGCACCACGTGATGATCAGGTGTTATAGATTCTACGTGTGCATACAATGGGTGCAAGCCATATTTACACATGCGGATACTAAGGTTAAACTTGACGGGCCTGGCATGTACAGACATGGAACGGAATACCGAAAGGTAAATCATGAGTCATATGAATGATATGATGAACATGTTGATTGTTCGTCTTTGAAGCTACTGTTGGAGATATGCCCTAGAGGCAATAATAAATGTAGTTATTATTATATCTTTGTGTTTATGATAAATGTTTACATTCATGCTATAATAGTATTAACAAGGAAACATTAATACTTGTGTGATTTGTAAACTTAATTTGAAGTCCCTAGTAAAGCCTCTATATAATACTAGCTTGTTGGTTAATAGATGATTGTGGTTTCCCCTATCATGAACATTGAGATGTTATTAACAACAATATCATATCATTAGGAGAATGATATGGTGGACATACTCCTATAGATAAGCGTAGCATAAAGATCAAGTCATTTTAATAGTTCAATTGCTATATGCTTTCTGATACATAGTTATCTGATTCCTTCGACCATGAGATCATGCATATCACCTTTACCGGATGGATGCTTTGATAACATCAAACACCACACCGTAACTGGGTGGCTATAAAGGTGGCATTGAGTGTTCAGAAAGTATTGGTTGAAACACATGGATCAAGAGTGGGATTTGTCCATCCATATGACGGATAGATATACTCTGGGCCCTCTCGGTGAAATGTCATCCAATTAGCTTGCAAGCATGTGACTGGCTCACAAGGGATCACATATCACGGGAACGAGAAAAGAGTACTTATCAGTAACGAGGTTGAACTAGGTATGCAGAGATACCGACGATCATAACCTCGGATAAGTAAACTATCGTGAGATAAAGGGAAATTGATATCGTATGTAAGTGGTTCATTCGATCGCAAAGTAATCGTAGAAATATGTGGGAGCCATATGAATTTCCAGATTCCTCTATTGGTTATTGTTCGGAGAAGTGTCTCGATCATGTCCGCATAGTTCACGAACCGTAGGGAGACACACTTAAGGATTCGACGTTGTTTGAGTAGTTATGGAATGATGAGAAAGAGACCGAATGTTGTTCGGAGTCTCGAATGGGATTCGGGATATCACGAGGAGATCCGGAATGGTCCGGAGAATAAGATTCATATAAGGAAAGTCCCGTTTCGGAGTTGGGAATGGTTCCGGTGTTTTCATCGGGAACATTCTAGAAGGTTCCGGAATGTCCGGCACTCCGGGGGGGGGGGGGGGGAAGGGTACATGAATGTGTCATTGTATGTTGGAATGATTGCATCATGTACTAGGTGTCTTTGCTGTCCAAAATAAAGGGTTTATTTAAATCCTAAATTGAAAAGTCAAACGGCTAGTTTGAAAGTCAAACGGCAGTTTTTGGAAAGTGGAAAAGAGGAGGAGGAGGTGAAACCGAGTTGGGGAGGGAGTCCTCCTCCCCAAGCCGGCGCCCCACCCAAGCCGAGTTGGGGAGGGACTCCACTCCCTCCCCTTGGCCGCCGGCCCTCCCACCTATAAAGGGAGGGGCAGGGCTGCCCCTCCTAACACACAAGCTCCTCTCCTCTAAACCTAAACCCTAGCCACAGCCTAGGGATTTCTCCCAAGCCGTCAAGTTAGAGCTTCTAATTGCCCTAGCCTCCGGTTTAGAGCCTTCTAATTGGTGTGTCTAAACCCTAGATCACCAAGAGCTCTCTCATACTCCACCATACTCGCTCCGGCTTAAGGCGAAGCCCTGCGAGATCTCCCCTCTACTTCCGGTACCACGCCGTTGGGCTGCCGGAATCGCGAGGAGAGTACTACAACCTCCGCTGCCTGCTGGAACAAGGGAGAGGAAGGTCTTCGTCGAGTACCGAACGTGTGATCGACGGCGGGAGCGCTGCTGGAACGCGGCGCCGGAAGGATCGTCTACGTGATCTTGAGATCGGAAAGAGTACGACTACATCACCCACGAGAATCTGCTCTCGTTAAACACTTTGGAATCTTCGAGGGTGAGTTATTCCATCGACTCGTTGCTACAATCTAGTAGATAGATCTTGGCTTGTTTGTTTGTATGCGGTAGAATTTTTTTGTTTTCCATGCTACGAAACCCTACAGTGGTATCAGAGCCGTGTCTATATATAGATCTGTTGCACGAGTAGAACACAATGGTCATTGTGGGCGTTGATGCTTTTATTGTCGATTGCTTCTTGTGTACTTTGCATCTTGCGGTATGTTGGGATGAAGCGGCCCGGGCTAACCTTACATGACATCGTTCATGAGACTTGCTCCACGCTTGACATGCAACTTGTATTGCATAAGTGGCTTTGCGGGTGCCTGTTTCTCCTAGCATAGTTAAGATCCAATTTACAACGGGTGATTTACAATACTAGTATCAATGTTGTGGTTCTTGTTCGTAAGTTAGAACGACACTTATTGAAAGCCCCAAACCACGTAAAATATGCAAAGAAAGTAGAGGCGTCTAACTTTGTTTTGCAGGGGTGTGCAGTGATGTGATATGGCCATGATTGTGATTATATTTGATGTATGCAATGTTCCTTATTGTAAGTTGGCAACCGGCAGGAGCCATATGGTTGTCTTTAATTTCTGTTAAGACCCGCGTGTCTATTCAAAGTAGTTGTAATAGTTGAAGCTGGTGGACGACAACCATGAAGAAGCGTCATTGACCTTGATGCAATGCCGGTGATGATGGAGATCATGTTCGTGCTTGAAGATGGAGATCGGAAGCACAAAGAAGAAAGGCCATATCATATCACATATTATGAATTGCATGTGATGTTAATCCTTTATGCATCTTGTATTGCTTAGTAGACGATGGTAGCATTATAAGATGATCCCTCATGCACAAAATTTCAAGTTCTAAAGTGTTCACCCTTAGTATGCACCGTTGCTAAAGCTTGTTGTTTCGAAGCACCACGTGATGATCGGGTGTGTTAGATTCCGCGAGTGAATACAACGTAAGCAAGCCAGATTTGCTTATGCGGTATCTAAGGTTTGATCTTGACGAGCCTAGCATGTACAGACATGGTCTCAGGAACATGGATCACCAAAAGGTAAAGCATGAATCATATAGTAGATATGATGAACATGTCGATTGTTCGCCATTGAAACTATATCAACTCTCGTGATGATCGGTTTTGATATGGTGGATTTGGTTCGTGTGATCACTAAAACAATGTGAGGGATGTTGTTTTGAGTGGGAGTTCACCTAAGATTAAACTTTATTATTAATTTGAACTCAATTTGTCATAAACTTAGTCTAAACTATTGCAAATATGTTGTAGATCAATGGCATCCCCTACCATCAATTTTAATGCGTTCCTAGAGAAAGAAAAGTTGAAAAACAATGGAAGCAACTTCGCGGATTGGTTCCGCAATTTGAGGATTGTCCTCACAGCTGGTAATTTGACCTATGTGCTGGATGCACCGCTGGGTGACCCACCTGCAGCTGATGCTACCGATGAAGTAAAGAATGTTTACCTTGCTCGGAAGAATCAGTACTCCATAGTTCAGTGTGCTATCTTGTATGGTTTAGAATCGGAGCTTCAGAAAAGGTTTGAGAATTCAGACCCACATGATATTGTCCATGATCTCAAATTGATCTTTGAGACTCACGCGGCGATTGAGAGTTATGAGGCTTCTGAAAAGTTCTTTAACTGCAAGATGGAAGAGGGCAGCTCCGTCAGTGAGCATGTGCTTAAGATGTCTGGGCACGCAAACAAACTTCAAAGCTTGGGTATAGTGATTCCTAATGCTTTGGGGATTTACCGTGTCCTCCAATCACTACCACCAAGTTACAAGAACTTTGTGATGAACTACAACATGCAGAACATGAACAAGCAGTTACCAGAACTGTTTGCTATGTTAAAGTCTGCATAAGTGGAGATCAAGAAAGAGCACCAAGTGTTGCTGGTCAATAAGACCACCAAATTCAAGAAAGGCAAGTCTAAGCAAAAGGGACACTTCAAGAAGGGTGGCAAGAAAGTTGCCACACCGACGAAGAAGACCAAGGCTGGACCCAAGCCTGATACTGAGTGCTTTTACTGCAAAGGAGAAGGTCACTGGAGGCGGAATTGCCCAAAGTACTTGGCAGATTTGAAGAACGGCAACATCAAGAAGAAAGGTATATCTGATATACATGTTATTGATGTGTATCTCACTAGTATTCATAGTAGTGCCTGGGTATTTGATACTGGTTCGGTTGCTCATATTTGTAACTCGAAACAGGAGCTGCAGAATAAACGGAAGCTAGTGAAGAACGAGGTGACGATGCGCGTGGGAAACGAATCAAAGGTTGATGTGATCGCGGTCGGCACGCTACCTCTTCATCTACCATCGGGATTAGTTTTATACTTAAATAATTGTTATTTGGTGCCTGCGTTGAGCATGAACATTATATCGGGATCTTGTTTATTGCGAGACGGTTACTTGTTTAAATCCGAGAATAATGGTTGTTCGATTTATATGAGTAATATGTTTTATGCACATGCACCTTTGATAGATGGTCTATTCTTGTTGAATCTCGATGGTGGAAATACACATATTAATAACATTGAAGCTAAACGTTTGAAATTGAGCGATAACTTGACCTATATGTGGCACTATCGTCTTGGTCACATTGGAGTGAAGCGTATGAAGAAACTCCATTCCGATGGACTTCTTGAATCACTTGATTTTGAATCACTTGAAAGATGTGAAGCATGTCTGATGGGTAAAATGATTAAAACTCCATTTTCTGGTATGATGGAGCGAGCTACGGACTTATTGGAAATCATACATAATGATGTGTGTGGTCCAATGAGTGTAGCATCGCGCGGTGGTTATCGTTATGTTCTTACCTTCACGGATGATTTGAGTAGATATGGGTATATCTATTTCATGAAATATAAGTCCGAAACTTTCGAGAAGTTTAAGGAGTTTCAAAGTGAGGTAGAGAATCAACGTAACAAGAAGATTAAATTTCTACGTTCTGATCTTGGAGGTGAATATCTAAGTTACGAGTTTGGCGAGCATTTGAAGAAATGCGGAATACTTTCACAATTGACACCGCCGGGAACACCACAGCGTAATGGTGTGTCTGAACGTCGTAATCGAACTCTCTTAGATATGGTTCGTTCTATGATGTCACTTACAGATTTACCGCTATCATTTTGGGGTTATGCATTAGAAACAGCCGCATTCACTTTAAATAGGGCACCGTCTAAATCCGTTAAAACGACACCGTATGAATTATGGTTTGGGAAGAAACCTAAATTGTCGTTCCTTAAAGTTTGGGGATGCGAAGCCTATGTAAAGAAGTTACAGCTGGACAAGCTTGAACCCAAAGCGGAAAAATGCGTCTTCATAGGATACCCGAAGGAAACTATTGGGTATACCTTCTATCATAGATCTGAAGGCAAAATTTTCGTTGCCAAGAATGGATCCTTTTTAGAGAAGGAATTTCTCTCGAAAGAAGTGACTGGAAGGAAAGTAGAACTCGACGAGGTTGTCGAACCTTCTCTCGAAATTGCGAGTAGCGCAGCGCCGGAAGAAGTTCCTGTGGTGCCTGCACCAATAAGAGAGGAAGCTAATGATGATGATCATGAAACTTCGGTCGAAGTTGCTACAGAGCCTCGCAGGTCAACGAGAACTCGTACCACTCCAGATTGGTATGATTCCGTTATGAGTGTCATGTTGGTGGACAACACCGATGACCCTGAGACATATGAGGAAGCAATGATGAGCCCAGATTCCAATAAATGGCAGGAAGCCATGAAATCCGAGATTGGATCCATGTACGAAAACCAAGTATGGACTTTGGTGGACTTACCGGATGGCCGGAAGGCTGTCGAGAACAAATGGATTTTCAAGAAGAAAACAGATGCTGATGGTAATGTTACTGTCTATAAAGCTCGACTTGTCGCAAAAGGGTTTCGACAAATTCAAGGAGTTAACTACGATGAGACTTTCTCACCAGTAGCGAAGCTAAAGTCTGTGAGGATTATGTTAGCAATCGCTGCATATTACGATTATGAAATATGGCAGATGGATGTCAAAACAGCATTCCTCAATGGAGACATTGATGAAGAGTTGTATATGATGCAACCCAAAGGTTTTGTCGATCCTAAAGATGCTAACAAGGTATGCAAACTTCAACGGTCCATCTATGGATTGAAGCAAGCTTCCCGAAGTTGGAATCAACGTTTTGATAAGGTAATCAAAAGTTTTGGTTTTATACAAACTTATGGAGAAGCTTGTATTTACAAGAAAGTGAGTGGGAGCTCTGTAGCATTCTTAATACTATATGTGGATGACATATTGTTGATTGGGAATGATGTAGACCTTCTTAATAGTGTCAAAGAATATTTGAATAATAGTTTTTCAATGAAGGATCTTGGCGAAGCAGCTTACATATTAGGCATAAAGATTTATAGAGATAGATCAAAACGCCAAATATCATTGTCACAGAGTACATATTTCTAAAGAGGTTTGGAATGGAAGATAGCAAGAAAGGGTTCTTGCCCATGTTGCCCAATACAACCTTGAGTAAAACTCAAAGTCCGACATCGGCAGAAGATAGAGAAAGGATGAGTAAGACTCCCTATGCCTCAGCCATAGGATCTCTAATGTATGCCATGCTATGTACTAGACCCGACATTGCATATGCTGTTAGTTTAACTAGAAGATATCAAAGTGATCCAGGAGTGGATCATTGGACAACGGTCAAAAACATCCTTAAGTACTTGAGAAGAACTAAGGATATGGTTCTTTCTTATGGAGGTGATGAACAACTCGTTGCTAATGGTTACACCGATGCTAGTTGGAACACCGATCCGGATAATTCTAAATCACAATCTGGATACGTATTTACTTTGAATGGTGCAGCAGTTAGCTGGAGGAGTGCAAAGCAAAGCGTTGTGGCGAGATCTTCAACTGAATCGGAATACATGGCTGCTTCAGAGGCTTCACAAGAAGCGATATGGATGAAAGAGTTCATTACAGAGTTGGGTGTGGTTCCTAGTGCGCTGGACCCAATGTCTATCTACTGTGATAACATGGGCGCCATAGCCAATGCGCAAGAACCAAGGTCACACAAGAAGCTGAAGCACATCAAGCTACGTTTTCACGCTATTCGAGAACATATCCAAGATGGGGATATAAAGATTTGCAAAGTACACACAGATCTGAATGTGGCGGATCCGTTGACTAAACCTCTCCCGAGGGCAAAACATGACCAGCACCAAACTGCCATGGGTGTTCGGTATATTACCATGTAATCTAGATTAGATGACTCTAGTGAAAGTGGGAGACTGTTGGAGATATGCCCTAGAGGCAATAATAAATGTAGTTATTATTATATCTTTGTGTTTATGATAAATGTTTACATTCATGCTATAATAGTATTAACAAGGAAACATTAATACTTGTGTGATTTGTAAACTTAATTTGAAGTCCCTAGTAAAGCCTCTATATAATACTAGCTTGTTGGTTAATAGATGATTGTGGTTTACCCTATCATGAACATTGAGATGTTATTAACAACAAGATCATATCATTAGGAGAATGATATGGTGGACATACTCCTATAGATAAGCGTAGCATAAAGATCAAGTCATTTTAATAGTTCAATTGCTATATGCTTTCTGATACATAGTTACCTGATTGCTTCGACCATGAGATCATGCATATCACCTTTACCGGATGGATGCTTTGATAACATCAAACACCACACCGTAACTGGGTGGCTATAAAGGTGGCATTGAGTGTTCAGAAAGTATTGGTTGAAACACATGGATCAAGAGTGGGATTTGTCCATCCATATGACGGATAGATATACTCTGGGCCCTCTCGGTGAAATGTCATCCAATTAGCTTGCAAGCATGTGACTGGCTCACAAGGGATCACATATCACGGGAACGAGAAAAGAGTACTTATCAGTAACGAGGTTGAACTAGGTATGCAGAGATACTGACGATCATAACCTCGGATAAGTAAACTATCGTGAGATAAAGGGAAATTGATATCGTATGTAAGTGGTTCATTCGATCGCAAAGTAATCGTAGAAATATGTGGGAGCCATATGAATTTCCAGATTCCTCTATTGGTTATTGTTCGGATAAGTGTCTCGATCATGTCCGCATAGTTCACGAACCGTAGGGAGACACACTTAAGGATTCGACGTTGTTTGAGTAGTTATGGAATGATGAGAAAGAGACCGAATGTTGTTCAGAGTCTCGAATGGGATTCGGGATATCACGAGGAGATCCGGAATGGTCCGGAGAATAAGATTCATATAAGGAAAGTCCCGTTTCGGAGTTGGGGAATGGTTCCGGTGTTTTCATCGGGAACATTCTAGAAGGTTCCGGAATGTCCGGCACTCCGGGGGGGGGGGGGGGTAAGGGTACATGAATGTGTCATTGTATGTTGGAATGATTGCATCATGTACTAGGTGTCTTTGCTGTCCAAAATAAAGGGTTTATTTAAATCCTAAATTGAAAAGTCAAACGGCTAGTTTGAAAGTCAAACGGCAGTTTTTGGAAAGTGGAAAAGAGGAGGAGGAGGTGAAACCGAGTTGGGGAGGGAGTCCTCCTCCCCAAGCCGGCGCCCCACCCAAGCCGAGTTGGGGAGGGACTCCACTCCCTCCCCTTGGCCGCCGGCCCTCCCACCTATAAAGGGAGGGGCAGGGCTGCCCCTCCTAACACACAAGCTCCTCTCCTCTAAACCTAAACCCTAGCCACAACCTAGGGATTTCTCCCAAGCCGTCAAGTTAGAGCTTCTAATTGCCCTAGCCTCCGGTTTAGAGCCTTCTAATTGGTGTGTCTAAACCCTAGATCACCAAGAGCTCTCTCATACTCCACCATACTCGCTCCGGCTTAAGGCGAAGCCCTGCGAGATCTCCCCTCTACTTCCGGTACCACGCCGTTGGGCTGCCGGAATCGCGAGGAGAGTACTACAACCTCCGCTGCCTGCTGGAACAAGGGAGAGGAAGGTCTTCGTCGAGTACCGAACGTGTGACCGACTGCGGGAGCGCTGCTGGAACGCGGCGCCGGAAGGATCGTCTACGCGATCTTGAGATCGGAAAGAGTACGACTACATCACCCACGAGAATCTGCTCTCGTTAAACACTTTGGAATCTTCGAGGGTGAGTTATTCCATCGACTCGTTGCTACAATCTAGTAGATAGATCTTGGCTTGTTTGTTTGTATGCGGTAGAAATTTTTTGTTTTCCATGCTACGAAACCCTACAGCTACATCTTCTCTCGTGAAGATCGGACTTGGTATAGTGGATTTGGTTTGTGTAATCACTAAGGAAACGTCGGGCCGCTCTGCCTGGGCAGCCTCGGGGTGCCGGATCTCGAGCGCACCGCAATAAGCATGCGGACGCGCTGGATATGGAGGATGCATATGGATCATCTGCGACCCTGGCGCGGCCTTGACATTCTCTTCTCCAAAACGGAACTCCAGGTGTTCGCCACTTCCACGACGAGGGAGCTTGGCGATGGGATGACGACCCTGTTCTGGATGGACAGGTGGCTGGATGGGAGGTCCCCAGGGGACATAGCGCCGGGACTCTTTGCTCTAATCCCAAAGCATGCCCGCAAGCGCCCCTTCATCCTGGAGGCGCTTCTGGAGTGCCGCTAGATTGGAGACATTCAGGGCGCGCTGAGTGCGCTGGCCCTGTGACAGTACATCCAACTTTGGGCATGGGTGCGGGATGTGGTGCTCACAGATTCACCGGACATGGTGCTTTGGAGATGGACAGCTGACAGGCAGTACTCGGCCGAGTCTTGCTACAAGTTTCTCTTTCAAGGCTCGTTTGCTTCAAGGTCTTGGAGGCTGAATTGGAAGGTCTGGGCGCCCCTGCGAGTCAAGTTCTTCATCTGGCTTGCTTGCTTCGACCAAAGACTCTGGCCTTGTCTCTGGGCAAGTCTCTGCCCCCTGATCTTCTCTCTGTGTCCATCCCCGGAGTTGGGTCCGGAGTCGCTCGCACCACCGGAGACTCCGGGACAGGAGCCCGAAGACTCCGGCCCAGTCTCCGGCCTTGACTCCAGGGTCCCTCGAAAAGCCTTATGTACTCCCTAACGGAGTCCTGCCCAGAGTCTAGCGCCCACCCCAGAGACTCCGACCATGCCCGGGTACTCCAACCCTAAAGCCGGATACTCCAGGGTTAGTGAAGCAACAACGACTCATTTACGGGGGGGGGGGGGGGGGGCTATATATGCCCCCTTCTTCTCCAAGTGAAGGTCACGGCTTCCACTCTCTCTCCTCCATTGTTGATGAGCTTCAACCTCCTAGTTCTCCCTCCCTAGCCACTAGAACTTGATGCCCCTTGGGGAATCAAGGTAGGATACCTAGACCTAGCTTTACACCAAAGGGATTTGTGTTTCCCCACCATTTGTGTAAGTTGTTGTTGCTCTAGGGTTTAAGGAAACCCTAACTTAAATAAGTCGCCCTCCATAGCTCATCCTCATGTGTAAGAGCTTCGGGGTCGTCTTGGGAGCCTCCAATTCAGTTGTGGAGAAGTGCCCCAAGGATTTGTACAAAGTTCCGGTCGCCACCTTGAAGGCCACCGTATAGTGGATCGTGTGCTTACCATGAGGCGGGTGCACAGGAGAACAGGGTGAGTCCTTTCGTGGCGCTGGTGGTCTTAGTACCGCTCACCCCTCCAGCAGAGACGTACTTCCCCTCAAAAGGAAGGAACTTCGGGATAACATCTCCGTTTCAACTTTCGGTGACTTCTATCCTCTTTCTCCTTATTGTTATTGTTGCTTGCTTGTCATATAGGTTCTCTCACTTAATTGCATATCTAGAGCACTTACTTTGTGTCAAGACTTAAATTAAAAAAGAAAAGAAAAATTGAGTAGCGCCTATTCACCCTCCTCTAGTCGCTTATACCGATCTTTCAACTGCCTATGTGGTACCCCTTCTTGCTCTCTACTCGTTGCTGATACGTGTGGCATGGGTGACAAAGATTATATATAGCATCGGGAAGATGGTGAGCACCATCAGAACACGATGCTGGGAGGTGCGATTTGTTGGAGATATGCCCTAGAGGCAATAATAAAAGTGGTTATTATTATATCTTTGTGTTTATGATAAATTTTTACATTCATGCTATAATAGTATTAACCGGAAACATTAATACTTGTGTGATTTGTAAATTAAATTAGAGTCCCTAGTAAAGCCTCTTTGTAATACTAGCTTGTTGGTTGGTAGATGATCATGGTTTCCCGATCATGAACATTGAGATGTTATTAACAACAAGATCATATCATTAGGAGAATGATGTGATGGACATACTACTATAGATAAGCGTAGCATAAAGATCAAGTAATTTCAATAGTTCGTTTGATATAAGCTTTCTGATACATAGTAACATAATTCCTTCGACCATGCGATCATGCTAATCACCATCATCAGAAGAATGCTTTGATGACATCAAACAACACACCGTAACTGGGTGGCTATATGTAACATCCCTAAAATCATGTTTCAAACTCATGCATATCATCCATGCATCCATGATCATATGAATTTCATTTCAAACAAATCATTTCAAAACAGAAGCATTTATGCTTATCATTTCATGTAAGTTGCTCTAGCCATAATGCTATCTTCCAATGAGAAGAGTACCTTGTTTTGTTCAGTAAAGTTTGAATTCAAACTTAGTCACCTTCAAAAGCTTGAGCAAAGTTTTAAAAACAAAAGGAGTAAATAAAACCAATATTATGCCTATTGTATATATCACATAAAGGCTTGGTTTTATTTTTATCTTCATCTGATCAAAGTGTTTTGAATAAAAAGTAGTGTTTGACACACATTTGAGTGCAAGGTTTGCAGTATAAAAACCTAGAGAAGATTTGAATTCAAACTCATTTGATTTGGATTTGAAAATCATTCCAGAAAATCAAAACAGAAAAAGAAAAGGAGAAAAGAAATGGAAAAAGGCCAGCGCCACCTATCTGGCCCAACTACGAATCCAGCCCAGTAAGCCCACCCGGGTTCTCCCCCTCTCTCTCTCTCTCACTCACGTACGAACCCAACAGGTCACTGACCACACAACCCCACCCCCTCTCTGTATCACTCGCTGACTGGTGGACCTCGCCAGCTCATCCTCATCTTCCCCAAACCGCGCCCACGACCACGTCACCGGCCGTTTCCTCCGCCCTTCACTGCCGCATTGATTCCTCGCTTAATTGCCCTTGATTCCGCGCGCGGTCCTCGCCCCCGCTCTGGCTATAAGACCACCTCCCCCTCGCGGCCATTTCCCCCAACAAAGCCAGACAAAAATGCCCCCAGGCTGCCCGCAATCATCCTCGCACCGCCGCAGACAGAGCTCACTCCGACGACCGATTCCGGTGAGCCCCGTGCTCCCCTCTCCCTCTGGTTCATACGAGCCGCTTCACAACTTTCTTGCGCACCTTCTGACCCCACTGGTTCATCCTGTACTGCCCCAGGTCATCGACTTCGTCAAACGCTGCAAGCTCCCGACGACATCCTCAACTCCGACGATCAAATTCGGTGAGCCCTTTGTTCCCCTTCGCCTTTGTTTCACACGAACACGTTCGCCGTAGTTTTGTGCGTCTCATAATGCCGTTTGTTCGAGCTAGGGTGACCAGGAGCATCGCCAACGTTGTTGTCCACCCGAGCCCGACGCAACCCGCAATTCCGACGAGCCCGTGCAGCCGTGTTCGTGCGCCCCTTGCCAAGCCGTCGCCAGGTTGAGCATCATTGCATCGCCACGATCCTGGTAAGCATCTCCGACGACCCCAGAGCCACCTGTAGCGGCGCGCCGCCGTAGGCAGAGCTCGACGCCGCCAGTAGCCACCGCCAGCGCCGCCCAGCTATGGTCGTTTGATCCAGGACCGTTGGATCTAGATCCAGCGCGTGAAATTAGATCACTTATCGAATCATTACGAGTAGATCTAGGCCGTGCAGATTAAGTAGATCTAACGTCTCACAGACGCGATCCTGAGCGAAACGGTACGGGCCAATCAAATTAAGACGCGTGGCAGCAGTTTAGATTTAAAATCAGGATTTAAATCTATTAGATGTTTGAATTTGTTTTGGCTATAACTTTTGATCCCCACGTTAGAATTTGACAAATTTTATATCATTGGAATCAGGAGAACAAGCCCTTTCTAAATATGCAATGTGTTTAATGTTTTGCTTCTGTTAAAATGGTTTTATTTACAGAAACATGTGTAGGGCTAATTTGAGTATATGAATTGTTTGAAAAATGTTTTAAGGTTTAAATAAATGTTGTTTGGCAAGTTTTTAACTTGTTTATGAACCAGTACTGTACACTTGCTTTGTTGAGTTTTAAAAATCATCACATATCATGTTGCATGCATTCATATATTTTTGTTTGTATATGTTATGTATGTGATTTGTGGCTATGATTCTTCGTGTAGATTTTGGTGCCAATAGTGATTGTGATTGTGAGGAGTGTAGCTACTCTCCAAACTACTAAGGCAAGTGGTGCTTCATAATATTTTTATCCCTATGTTTTCTACTAAGCATTAGAAATATTTTGTTAGACTTGCATGTTATATTTTGCTTATATGCCATGTTGGGAAATCCTAGTAGTTGTAGAATTGCTAGGAAATTTCTAAGTTAAGATGCTTATCTATGCCATGCTTAGCCTAGCTAGTAGCAACCAAGGGTGGTGAAATATAGATGCTATGATGAAAATATTTCTAAGTCTTTGGACTTGTGTTTTGCCTAATAAAACAACTAAGTAAATGAAACACCTGGGTGGAATGGAAGGAATGGTTTATGTTGAGTGGTTACACAAGGCCCATTTCTATGGTTTACCTTGTGTATCTCACTTGTGGAAATCCACCCAGGATCAAAGAGATTTTAGAGGCCAAATGTTAAGAAGCTTCTAGTGCAACCACTTGGCAATATGGGATCTGCCTGGATCACATAGGTTGCTAGAACTTAGCCATTTGGACAGTTGGTGGTAGTGGGATGATAGGTTGGAACGCGTCCATTTGGTCTAAGGGAAGGCTTCTGAAAGGTCCTGTCTTGGTGAAAATCAAGTCTGGTGGGGAAAGTGCACAACCTCTGCAGATGGAAGAATCTAAGTACTTAGCCAAGTCCATGGTAATGGACAACTTGAGCATCAAGACATGAAAGCTATCAAGAATCTCCTCATCCCAATTTCTAAGTAAAAAACTTGTGGGTGAACAAGGGTGAAGGACCTCAGTGTATATTGGTGGTTCCTTGGGAAAAGTTTGACAAAGAAAAACTTAGTGTTTTCAACTAATAGGCAAAACCTATTTTGAGCAAAGCAAGCCAAGCTACACTTAGCCAAATTGCATATAGAATCTAGTCCACCTAAATTATACTAAGGTATCACTTGCCAATACTATTCCAATGTATTGACCCACTGTGGCTATAACTTGTGATGTTGCAGGTTACTCTGATGAGGATTAGGAGTCATGAGTCTACACTCAACATGTTTGCCTGTGGCACATGAAGATGAAGACTTTATTTTATTTACTTATTCAAACTCTTGTACTAGGCCTGTGGCCTTGGAGTTGTAAAGACTATGTTTGTCTCTGGAATGACTGTAATAATGACCTTTGTTTCTATGTACTTCATCTTAAACTATGGATGCTAGCATTGATCCAGGGACTAGCATTGCAATCACATGGATCCTTTTCCTTTATAAAGGAGGGATCTTACATATGGTATCAGAGAAATGTGTTGCTTGTAGGATTATGACCCTAGGATTGGAAACCACTAAGGAAATTTTTTCAACAACTTCTACACTTGTCTAGTATTCTCGTAAACTTTTCTAATCTTCTTTCTCATCTCTAATTGTAGATGAACTCCATCAATGAAGCCGTAAGGAAAGGACCACTCATGACAATGACCTTGGAGTGTGAGACAGAATTTCCCAAGGCTCTCAAGGACCTCATGGTTGCATTGGAAATACATGGTGCAGCTGTGTACAAAGGTTTTCCTGTGATGGATGAAGGAGTTGAGTACTGGTGGGTGCAACTTCACTTGTATAAAAACAAGGAAGACAACCACAAGGAATCAGGATTCTGCATGTTCACCAATTCAGTGGTGCACACTACATTCTTTGACTCAGCAAGGGATGCAGCTTGGAAGACCATCAAAGAACTTGGTGATAGAGTCAAGTGCAGAATGCTCAACATCCAAAATGACCTAAAGGAAGAGAAGAAACATACCCAAGAGTTGGAGGCTACCAACCAAAACTTAAAAGGAGACATTATAGACTTAGTGATGGAATCATGTGCTCAAGAGAGAGTGATTGCTTCTAGGAATATTGTGTTAGCCAACATATCTAATGAGATAGGATTGTAAGAGTACTTCGTTAGTTGGACCACCACTTATCACCTTATTTTCCAAAAGTTGTTTAAAATAAGTTGAACCTTGGTTGTTGTAATGAATCCATGTATGCCATGACTTGTGTGTTTTGATTTCCATGGATATGTATGTGTTGCTTTGCCTTGTGTTTTATCTTAAATTGTGTTGTTCTAACTTTTCTATCTTATAAATAGATGCCTAATGTTACCATCAGCACTGTTGAGGAGTTCCAGGGAACTCGCTTTGGTCCTCGTATTGTTGAGCTCACTACTTTGCTCAACCTCCCTCTTCCTACTATCATGGTGCTTCCCCTCACCAAGTTTGAGAGGAAAGACCTTTGGGGCTTCAAGGTCAATCAGCCTGGTTGCCAGACAGAGCCTACCACAAAGGCTATCATCTTCAAGCTCATGCACGATGACAAGGAGAGAGGCCTTGAGGTAGTCATGCAGGATCTGATAGGACGTCTGCTAGGGAGACACTCTCGACAGGTTAGAGGTACTCACTTCCACGTCTTTGGTAGACGTGATGAGGATGGAGAGGCCATCGACTTCGAGGGAGACAGCGGAGCCGATTCGTCTATACCTCCAGGACTTAGAGGCTCTCATTAGGCACGTGGACACTGGTAGGACCAACGTCATGCTCAACAATGATGAACTCTAGGTGCAGCTTCGTGAGAAGGACAAGCTCTTCGCGGAGCAAGATGAGATAGTCAAGGAGATGGAGGCAAAGTTCGAGAGCCAGGACAGAAAGTTCAAGAGTCAGGAGAAGCGAGTCCAGGATAGGAACAAGAGGATTCAGGACATGACTGAAGAACTGCAGGCCAAGGACTTCGAGCTCGAGCATCAACAGACGGTGATTGAGAGGCTTCGTTCTCAGAAGAGGGCTCTCAAAGCCAAAGTAGAGACCTTGACCACCAATGTCGAGGAATACAAGACCGCAATGGAGAATGCAGGTCTTACCTTTGTTGAGGAGGAGGTTGATGCCGAAGAGTAGAGTTGACTACTCATTTATCATTTATTTATCATACTTTATTTGTGTCACAATGACCATCCAACTTGTGGATGGCTTGTTATTGGTGTGTTTACTTTGCGAACTTGTCGTCTTGTTGTTGAACTATTATTGCTATGATGCATGTTTTGTGATTGTTTATGTGATGTATTGTGCATGAAAGCATCTATGGGTATCTCATTCTTATCTCTATTGAACAAACCACAGATGCCTCACCGTCGTGCCAACCCCAACCCCAACAACAACATCACTCCAGAAATGCAGAAAATGATGACAGCTCAGACTCAGCTAATGCAAATGATGACGACGTTCATCCAGAACCAAAACAACAACAACAACAACAATAATAACAACAACAACAACAACAACCCACCGGGTTTTGACATGCTTACCAGGTTCTTGAGATTGAGGCCAGCAAAGTTCTCAGGAACAACTGATCCCATGGTGGCCAATGATTGGCTACGCTCAGTGAACAAGGACTTGGTAACTGTGGGCTGTAGTGATGCAGAAAAGGTCAGATTTGCGGCACATTTGCTGGAAGGACCAGCCGCCACTTGGTGGGATAACTTCCAGATCACCACTCCCATAGAAGATGTGACATGGGCTATCTTTGAGGATGGCTTTCGTACTGCTCATATCTCATCCGGAGTGATGAGTCTAAAAATGAAAGAGTTCCATAATCTGAAGCAGCTCCACCGCAGCGTGGCTGAATATATTGAGGAGTTCAACAATCTGGCACGTTATGCACCGAATGAAGTTGACACCGATGCTAAGAGGAAGGAAAAGTTTCTTGAAGGGCTGAATGATGAACTAAACCTGCAGTTGGCTGTAGCATATGTTCCCACATACCAGTCTCTTTGTGATAAGGCTGCTATTTTGGAGAACAAAATGAAGCAAGTTGAAAGCAGGAAGAGAAAGCACTCAGACAAGCACAGCTCGGGATTGTCTCACAAACGTTCCCATTATGATGATAGTGGAAGCTCAGGATCCCACAAGCATGGGAAATTCAACAAGCACCACAACCACGACCGTCGTCATGACAACAAGCAACACCGTAGTCATGACAACGACAAGTACAAGAACCACAAGGGTGGATATAAGAGCCACCACAGTGGTAATGGAAGTGGCAGTGGAAGCTAGCCTGTCAAGAAGGATATCAGTCAGGTTGAGTGCTTCAAGTGCAAGAAGATGGGGCATTATGCAAATGAATTCCCAGAAAAGAAAGTTGAAGGACCCAACAAGCCCAACCCTTTTCAGAAGGGACAAGTGAACCACATCAATGTGGAGGAAATCTATGAGGAGCCTGATGCTGTTGCTGGTAAGTTCAAACTCAATTCTGTTCCAGCATTTGTTCTCTTTACTAGTGCATCTCATTCATTCATATCAAGAGCATTTGTTGAAAGAAATGAACTACCGGTAGAGACTATTGGGTGTCCTATAAAAGTAAGTTCTCCTGGCGGAGAAATGATAGTGAATTCAGGATGTCATGATCTAGTCATAGAGTTTGGGAAGTATAAGTTTCCCGTTAACTTGATAGTTCTAAACTCCCAAGGACTGGATGTCATTTTGGGAATGGACTGGATGACTAAGCACAAGGGAGTGATAGATTGTGCCAACCATACTGTCTCACTCACAACTCCAGAAAATAAAAGGATCAGATTCAAGACCAACTTTGAAGCAAGAAGGAGTATGCTAAATTCTCTTAAGGGGGTTAGCATAGACATTGTGCCTATTGTGAGTGAATATCCAGATGTGTTTCCGGAAGAATTGCCGGGAATTCCACCAGATAGAGATGTGGAGTTCCTTATTGATTTGCTACCAGGATCTGGACCAATAGCAAAAAGAACATACAAGATGTCAGTTGATGAACTGAAAGAACTCAAGAAACAACTTGGAGAACAGTTGCAGAAAGGATTTATTCAACCAAGTTCTTCGTCTTGGGGAGCCCCAGTTTTGTTTGTGGAGAAGAAAGATAGAAGTCAAAGGTTATGCATAGATTACCGTTCACTCAATGAAGTGACTATCAAGAACAAATACCCTTTGCCAAGAATCAATGAATTGTTTGATTAGCTGGAAGGAGCTTGCGTGTTCTCAAAGATTGATCTCCGGTCAGGTTATTTTCAGCTCAAGATAAGAGAACAAGACATACCTAAGACTACTGTCACCACAAGGTATGGATTGTATGAGTATACAGTGATGCCATTTGGTTTGACCAATGCTCCAGCATACTTCATGAATATGATGAACAAGGTGTTCATGGAATTTCTTTATAAGTTCGTCATCATTTTCATCGATGACATTTTAGTCTACTCCAAGAGCAAAGAAGAGCATGAAGGACATTTGCGTTTGATACTTGAGAAGCTTAGAGAGAATAAACTGTATGCCAAATTCAGCAAGTGCGAATTTTGGCTAAATGAAGTTGGATTTCTTGGACACGTTGTGTCAGGAGATGGTGTAGCAGTTGATCCTGCTAAAGTTTCAGCTGTAACTGAATGGGAATCTCCCAAGTCAGTGAAAGAAGTTCGTAGTTTCCTTGGCTTAGCAGGTTACTACAGAAGGTTCATTGAGAATTTCTCCAAGGTAGCTAAGCCTATGACTGAATTGCTAAAGAAAGACAAGAAATTTGCTTGGTCTGAAGGTTGTGAACTCAGCTTTCAGGAATTGAAGAAGAGACTTGTGTCAGCACCAGTCTTGTGTTTGCCAGATTTGGAAAAAGATTTCCAAGTATATTGTGATGCATCTCATCATGGTTTGGGTGCAGTTCTTATGCAAGACGGAAAAGTTTTGGCTGATGCCTCGAGACAACTCAAAACTCATGAAGTGAACTACCCTACTCATGATTTAGAGTTAGCCTCTGTTGTCCATGCACTCAAAACATGGAGACATTATCTTTTGGGGAAGCATTGTGAAGTGTTCACAGATCACAAGAGTTTGAAGTATATCTTCACCCAGAAAGAAATTAACATGAGACAAAGAAGATGGCTAGAACACATCAAAGACTATGACTTGAGTTTGCAATACTATCCCGGTAAAGCAAATGTTGTAGCGGATGCTCTAAGCCGTAAAGTTTTTGTGAATGGTCTCACCAAGGGATAACTGCCAGATGATTTGTGTGCCCAATTTAGAGATCTCAGATTGGAGATTGTGCCTGAAGGACATCTCATGTCTTTGGATGTTCAACCCACTCTGTTGGACAAGATCAAAGAAGCCCAGAAGATTGATAAGGAAATTGAAGAAATTAAGGAAAAGATTGGCAAAGGAAAAGCCAAAGGATTCCATGAAGATGAACATGGTACTTTATGGCATGGGAAACGTATCTATGTTCCACAAGATCCGGAGCTTTGGAAACTGATTTTGCAAGAAGCACACAACTCTCTGTATTCCATTCATCCAGGTAACACCAAAATATACATGGATATGAAGGAAAGATTTTGGTGGAATAATCTCAAGAAGGACATCGCCGAACATATTGCTTTGTGTGATGTGTGTAGTAGAGTGAAAGCGGAACATCAGAAACCAGCAGGTTTACTTCAACCACTACCTATTCCTGATTGGAAGTGGGACAAGATCGGTATGGATTTCATTACCGGATTACCAAGGACCCGATCAGGATACGATTCTATTTGGGTAGTAGTGGATCGCCTAACTAAAGTGGCTCATTTCATACCTGTGAATACAACCTATACAAGTGATAAGTTGGCCAAGATCTATATGAGTAGAATTGTATGTCTACATGGAGTGCCCAAAAGTATTATGTCTGATAGGGGAACTCAATTCACTTCCCATTTTTGGAGACAGCTACATGAGTCATTGGGAATGAGGTTGGAATTCAGTACTGCTTTTCATCCTCAAACTGATGGACAAACAGAAAGGACTAATCAGATTCTTGAAGACATGTTGAGGGCATGTTCCCTAGACTATGGAGCCAGTTGGGATGAAAGTCTGCCTTACGCAGAATTTTCTTATAACAACAGCTATCAAGCCAGCATTGAGATGGCACCATTTGAGTTTCTTTACGGGAGAAAATGTACCACCCCATTGTTATGGAATGGTGTGGGAGAAAGAAGTTTGTTCGGACCAGAACTTATCAAAGAAGCCGAAGAGAAGGTCAAGTTGGTTAAGGACAGATTAAAGATAGCACAGTCCCGACAGAAAAGCTACGCAGATCCTAAGCGTAGAGAAGTCACCTATGAAGTTGGTGATAGAGCTTATCTTAGGGTGTCACCACTTAGTGGAGTGAATAGGTTCGAAGTCAAAGGAAAGTTGGCCCCAAGATATGTTGGACCATTCAAGATTCTGAGTCGTAAAGGAGAAGTTGCTTATGAAATTGAATTGCTAGAGTCTTTGTCAGCTGTCCATAATGTGTTTCATGTGAGTCAGCTTAAGAAATGTCATCCAGAAATGGAAGAAAATTCTTTGAAGGATACTATACCATTGGAGGAGGTACAATTGGAAAGTGATCTCACTTATGAGGAGAAGCCTATCAAGATTCTTGAGACTACAGAAAGAGTCACACGGACTAAGACTATCAAGTTTTGCAAAGTTCAGTGGAACCATCATTCCGAAGAGGAAGCAACATGGGAAAGAGAAGATGATCTTTGGAAAGACCACCCTCACCTATTTGCTAGCCAATCCGAATCTCGAGGGCGAGATTCACCTTAAGGGGGTTAGATTTGTAACATCCCTAAAATCATGTTTCAAACTCATGCATATCATCCATGCATCCATGATCATATGAATTTCATTTCAAACAAATCATTTCAAAACAGAAGCATTTATGCTTATCATTTCATGTAAGTTGCTCTAGCCATAATGCTATCTTCCAATGAGAAGAGTACCTTGTTTTGTTCAGTAAAGTTTGAATTCAAACTTAGTCACCTTCAAAAGCTTGAGCAAAGTTTTAAAAACAAAAGGAGTAAATAAAACCAATATTATGCCTATTGTATATATCACATAAAGGCTTGGTTTTATTTTTATCTTCATCTGATCAAAGTGTTTTGAATAAAAAGTAGTGTTTGACACACATTTGAGTGCAAGGTTTGCAGTATAAAAACCTAGAGAAGATTTGAATTCAAACTCATTTGATTTGGATTTGAAAATCATTCCAGAAAATCAAAACAGAAAAAGAAAAGGAGAAAAGAAATGGAAAAAGGCCAGCGCCACCTATCTGGCCCAACTACGAATCCAGCCCAGTAAGCCCACCCGGGTTCTCCCCCTCTCTCTCTCTCTCTCACTCACGTACGAACCCAACAGGTCACTGACCACACAACCCCACCCCCTCTCTGTATCACTCGCTGACTGGTGGACCTCGCCAGCTCATCCTCATCTTCCCCAAACCGCGCCCACGACCACATCACCGGCCGTTTCCTCCGCCCTTCACTGCCGCGTTGATTCCTCGCTTAATTGCCCTTGATTCCGCGCGCGATCCTCGCCCCCGCTCTGGCTATAAGACCACCTCCCCCTCGCGGCCATTTCCCCCAACAAATCCAGACAAAAATGCCCCCAGGCTGCCCGCAATCATCCTCGCACCGCCGCAGACAGAGCTCACTCCGACGACAGGTCAGTGAGCCCCGTGCGCCCCTCTCCCTCTGGTTCATACGAGCCGCTTCACAACTTTCTTGCGCACCTTCTGACCCCAATGGTTCGTCCTGTACTGCCCCAGGTCGTCGACTTCGTCAAACGCTGCAAGCTCCCGACGACATCCTCAACTCCGACGATCAAATTCGGTGAGCCCTTTGTTCCCCTTCGCCTTTGTTTCACACGAACAGGTTCGCCGTAGTTTTGTGCGTCTCATAATGCCGTTTGTTCGTGCTAGGGTGACCAGGAGCATCGCCAATGTTGTTGTCCACCTGAGCCCGACGCAACCCGCAACTCCGACGAGCCCGTGCAACCGTGTTCGTGCGCCCCTTGCCAAGCCGTCGCCAGGTTGAGCATCAGTGCATCGCCACGATCCTGGTAAGCATCTCCGACGACCCCAGAGCCACCTGTAGCGGCGCGCCGCCGTAGGCAGAGCTCGACGCCGCCAGTAGCCACCGCCAGCGCCGCCCAGCTATGGTCGTTTGATCCAGGACCGTTGGATCTAGATCCAGCGCGTGAAATTAGATCACTTATCGAATCATTACGAGTAGATCTGGGCCGTGCAGATTAAGTAGATCTGACGTCTCACAGACGCGATCCTGAGCGAAACGGTACGGGCCAATCAAATTAAGACGCGTGGCAGCAGTTTAGATTTAAAATCAGGATTTAAATCTATTAGATGTTTGAATTTGTTTTGGCTATAACTTTTGATCCCCACGTTAGAATTTGACAAATTTTATATCATTGGAATCAGGAGAACAAGCCCTTTCTAAATATGCAATGTGTTTAATTTTTTGCTTCTGTTAAAATGGTTTTATTTACAGAAACATGTGTAGGGCTAATTTGAGTATATGAATTGTTTGAAAAATGTTTTAAGGTTTAAATAAATGTTGTTTGGCAAGTTTTTAACTTGTTTATGAACCAGTACTGTACACTTGCTTTGTTGAGTTTTAAAAATCATCACATATCATGTTGCGTGCATTCATATATTTTTGTTTGTATATGTTATGTATGTGATTTGTGGCTATGATTCTTCGTGTAGATTTTGGTGCCAATAGTGATTGTGATTGTGAGGAGTGTAGCTACTCTCCAAACTACCAAGGCAAGTGGTGCTCCATAATATTTTTATCCCTATGTTTTCTACTAAGCATTAGAAATATTTTGTTAGACTTGCATGTTATATTTTGCTTATATGCCATGTTGGGAAATCCTAGTAGTTGTAGAATTGCTAGGAAATTTCTAAGTTAAGATGCTTATCTATGCCATGCTTAGCCTAGCTAGTAGCAACCAAGGGTGGTGAAATATAGATGCTATGATGAAAATATTTCTAAGTCTTTGGACTTGTGTTTTGCCTAATAAAACAATTAAGTAAATGAAACACCTGGGTGGAATGGAAGGAATGGTTTATGTTGAGTGGTTACACAAGGCCCATTTCTATGGTTTACCTTGTGTATCTCACTTGTGGAAAGCCACCCAAGATCAAAGAGATTTTAGAGGCCAAATGTTAAGAAGCTTCTAGTGCAACCACTTGGCAATATGGGCTCTGCCTGGATCACATAGGTTGCTAGAACTTAGCCATTTGGACAGTTGGTGGTAGTGGGATGATAGGTTGGAATGCATCCATTTGGTCTAAGGGAAGGCTTCTGAAAGGTCCTGTCTTGGTGAAAATCAAGTCTGGTGGGGAAAGTGCACAACCTCTGTAGATGGAAGAATCTAAGTACTTAGCCAAGTCCATGGTAATGGACAACTTGAGCATCAAGACATGGAAGCTATCAAGAATCTCCTCATCCCAATTTCTAAGTAAAAAACTTGTGGGTGAACAAGGGTGAAGGACCTCAATGTCTATTGGTGGTTCCTTGGGAAAAGTTTGACAAAGAAAAACTTAGTGTTTTCAACTAATAGGCAAAACCTATTTTGAGCAAAGCAAGCCAAGCTACACTTAGCCAAATTGCATATAGAATCTAGTCCACCTAAATTATACTAAGGTATCACTTGCCAATACTATTCCAATGTATTGACCCACTGTGGCTATAACTTGTGATGTTGCAGGTTACTCTGATGAGGATTAGAAGTCATGAGTCTACACTCAACATGTTTGCCTGTGGCACATGAAGATGAAGACATTATTTTATTTACTTATTCAAACTCTTGTACTAGGCCTGTGGCCTTGGAGTTGTAAAGACTATGTTTGTCTCTGGAATGACTGTAATAATGACCTTTGTTTCTATGTACTTCATGTTAAACTATGGATGCTAGCATTGATCCAGGGACTAGCATTGCAATCACAGGGATCCTTTTCCTTTATAAAGGAGGGATCTTACACTATAAAGGTGGCATTGTGTGTTCGGAAAGTATGTGTTGAGGAACATGGATCAAGAGTGGGATTTGTCCATCCATATGACGGATAGATATGCTCTGGGCCCTCTTGGTGGAATGTCATCCAATTAGCTTGCAATCATGTGACTGGCTCACAAGGGATCACATAACACAGGAACAAGAAAAGAGTACTTATCGGTAACGAGGTTGAACTAGGTATGCAGAGATACCGACGATCAAACCTCGGATAAGTAAACTATCGCGAGACAAAGGAAAATTGGTATCGTATGTAAGTGGTTCATTCGATCGCAAAGTAATCGTTGAAATATGTGGGAACCATATGAATTTACAGATTCCTCTATTGGTTATTGATCGGAGAAATGTCTCAGTCATGTCCGCATAATTCACGAGCTGTAGGGAGACACACTTAAGGATTCGATGTTGTTTAGTAGATATGGAATGTAAGTAGGGAGACCAAATGTTGTTCGGAGTCTCGGATGGGATCTGGGATATCATGAGGAGATCCGGAATGGTTCGGAGAATAAGATTCATATAAGGAAAGTCCGATTCTGGAGTTCAGGAATGATTTCGATGTTTTCATCGGAGAGGTTCTAGAAGGTTCACCGGACCAGAAGGGGAATGGATCATGAATGTGTCATGGTTAAGTGGAATGATTGGATCATGTCCTAGGTCACTTGGTTGGGCATTTGCGAGAGAGAAATAAAGCTCTAAATTGAAAGTCAAAAGGGAGGTTTGAAAAGTCAAACTGGGACAATAGTTTTCTAGTGGAAGAAAGAAAGAGTCCTTTCTCTCCAACTTGGGTATGGGGAAGGATTCAAACTCCCCTCTCCCAAGCTTCCTCCCTCTCATAAATAGAGGGGAGGGGCTGCCCCAAAGCACCACAACCAGCCCTCCCCACCTTGCGATGCCGCCGCCGCCGATGTTGGCCCGTCGTCGTTGCCCTAGCCGCCGTCGACACCACCTTCTCCTCTCTGACCTTCTAAACCTAGATCGCTGGAAACCCTAGATTCACCATAACCTGCTCCGGCTTAGGCGAAGCCCTGCAGGATCTTCCCTCTACTTCTGACACCACGCCGTCGTGCTGCCGGAATCGCGAGGAGAGAACTACAACCTCCACTGCCTGCTGGAACAAGGGAGAGGAAGGTCTTCATCGAGTACCGAACGTGTGACCGACTGCGGAAGCGCTGCCGGAACGCAGCGCCGGAAGGATCGTCTACGCGATCTTGAGATCGGCAAGTGTATGACTACATCATCCACGAGAATCTGCTCTCGTTAACCGCTTTGGAATCTTCGAGGGTGAGTACTCTAATCGACTTGTTGCTACATCATCCACGAGAATCTGCTCTCGTTAACCGCTTTGTATCTACTTTGCTTTGTTTTGTCTATACTTTGAGGTGTTTTTATATCTTTTATGGAACTAACCTATTAACAAGTTGCCACAGTGTCAGTTGCATGTTTCTTCTGTTTTTGGTTCCAGAAAGGCAGAAAATCAATATTCTCGGAATTGGACGGGACAAAAGCCAAAGTTATTATTTTCCTGGAGCAACACGGAACCACGAAGCAGAGCCGGAGGGGGGCCACAGGGTGGCCGCACCCCTAGGCGCGAGCAAGCCCTGGGTGCACCCACCAGGGATGTGGCCCCCCTGGACCCCCACCGACCTTGATTCATGCGCCTATAAGAAGCCTCCGACCCAAAAACTCTAAATCCACGAAAACCACTGTAGCGCCGCCGCCGCCGAAGGGGAGATTCGGGGACAGAAAGTCTCTGTTCCAGCACCCTGCCAGGACAGGGAAGTGCCCCCGGAGCCATCTCCATCGATCTCCATCGCCATTGCTGATTTCCATCACGAGGAGGGAGTAGTTCTTCCTCAGGGCTAAGGGCTCTACCGGTAGCTATGTGTTCATCTCTATCTATGCATGTTATTGTGGTCATGAGCTTTGTAATCAAGTAGATCGACCTTGCTACTCAAGTTCTTCATTAGATCTCTGCTCTCCCCATGTGTGTGAAAGTGACAGCGTGCACGCCATGGTGGCACTTAGGTTTGAGTCTACATAAATACTCTTTGTGCTTTAATAGATCTATGCTTTTCCCCACGTGTGTGAAAGTGACAGCATGCATACCGTGTGTGGCACTTTGGCTAGATTGAATATTTGTTATGAGTTATATTTTGAGTTGGATGTCTCTATGAAATTGTGGTGTTTGTTGGAACCATCTAGCGCTCAAGGTGATAGTGTGGGGTTATCTAGATTGGGGAAGGCGGACTTTGAGGTGTGTTGTTATAGCCCTACCATGGATTAGAGTGTCTAACCAGAGAGTAGTTAAGAGTAGTATCATGAAGAGAGGATATTTATATGAGAGAGTGTTCACTAGTGAAAGTATGATCCCTAGGCCTTGTTTCTAAGCATTGAAACACTGTTTGCTACTAGATTTGTTGCATGTTTGCTTGCTTCCTCCTTGTTGCCTTTAGTCTTTGCCTCACCGTCAAGCTCTTTTCTAGCACCGTTACCACTTGTATTTCACTATCTCTTCGCTGAACTAGTGCACCTATATTGGGTGTGTTTGGGACACAAGAGACTTCTTATATCTTGATTGCAGGGTTGCTTGAGAGGGAATACCTTTGAACACTTACTCCCTGAGTTCGATAAACCTTGGATAATCCACTTAAGGGAAACTTGTTGTTGTTCTACAAACCTATGCACTTGGAGGCCCAACAACTGTCTACAAGAATAGAAGTGCGTTGACATGAAGCTCTTTTCTGGCGCCATTTCTGGAGAGGAAAGTTAAAAGGCACTCACACACGTTACCCCATGGCAACGGCAAGACAGAAAGCTCTTTTCTGGCGTCGTTGCCGGGGAGGTAAGGTAAAAGGTACTCACATCCTCCGGTGTGAGTGCTCGAAGTTATTTCCTAGTTAGGCTTAATGGAAAACAACAAAAAAATTAGAGAGCTTTATAGTATTTATCTTGAATTAGGACATGAAGTGTTTGAAGAGAAAATTAAAAAACCTATGGAACTTTATTTGCATGCTAATAGCAATGTTATTAGTATGAATTCTTTGGACACCATTATTGCTAATGCTATGGAAAAGTCTAAGCTTGGGGAAGCTAGTTTTTATGAAAATGATCTTTCTAGTTCCCCAGCTTTGGAAGATGGCTATTCTATTGCTTATGATGATACCAAACCTCCAATATATGATGATTACAATGAATATGATATTTTCAGTCCACCTACTATTGAGGAGAAAGTTAATTGTGATTACAATCTGCCTCCTATATTTGATGATTATGGTGATGAGAATAATAATGATAGCTATTTTGTTGAATTTGCTCCCACTACAATTAATAAGAATGACTATGCTTATGTGGAGAGTAATAATCATTATATGCTTGTGTCTCATGATAAGAATGTTTTATGTGATAGTTATATTGTTAATTTTATTCATGTTGCTACTGAAAGTTATTATGAGAGAGGGAAACATGGTCTTATGCATCTCATAAATATTAATTTTCCCTTCTTTATGTTGAAAATCTTGAAGTTGCACTTGTTTCGATTTCCTATGCTTGTTGCTTTGTGCTTTCATGACTTGTTTATTTACAAGATTACTATGCATAGGAAGTGGGTTAGACTTAAATGTGTTTTGAATTTGCTTCTTGATGCTCTCTTTTACTTCAATTCATATTTCTTATGTGAGCATCTTCTCAAACTATCAAGCCTAACTTAAAGGCGGTAAAGAAAAGTACTTGTTGGGAGATAACCCATGAGTTTTCTTGAGTATTGGAAGTTATTACTTCAGTAATGACCTCTCCTTATCCTATTTGATTGTTTTTGGTGCCAAGAATAACCTCTAATGAGAGGTAAGTAAGATTTGGGGAGTTGCTGTCCCGAAACAGATTTCTGTCCTCCACCATAAAAAATCGTGAGGAGTCTCTGTAAGTCGGATTGAGCTTAAAGGTTACGAATAAATCCCCAGTATGTTAGCTAACTTTCGTTAGTTCAACATTTTTTGATTTGAGCAACATAAGATCTTCAAAAAAATCGGTTTCTACCTGCTGGTCTGTTTTGACAGATTTCTGCCATTATTTGCATTTGCTTCTTACTGATTCCTTTTTGGGTTCTTTTTGGGAAATTTAGCTTTTTGTGGGAGTTTCTACAGTATATTGTGTTTTTAGTGAAAAGTTTTGCTGTTCCAAAGTTTTGCCTAAGGGTCTAATATCTTTTGAATACACTAATGTTGCTAATGAAGATTGTGTGAAGTTTTGTATGAAGGAAAAATTTCAGGTGTAGAGAGAGAATGATGTAATGAGATGAAGAATGGACAAAAGCTCAATCTTGGGGATGCCACCCCGGTGTCATCCCAAGAAATATCCAAGAGGTACAAGCGTCAAAGCTTGGGGATGCCTCATCCCCTTCTTCATCAATAAAAAGCTCAAGTCTTTCTAGACACTTCGTTTTTATTGTTTCATGCACAGTTGTGTTGTTCTTGGAGCGTCTTAGTTTTCGTTTGCTTTGATTATTTTGCTTAGTTTGCTTGAGTAAGTTGGTTGGTTACATCACACCTCTTTTGGAGAGAGACACACTCGGTTTCTATTGCTTAGAACACTCTAGTTTTCACTCTTATTGTTTTGTGAGTGTTCACTTTTGCTAGCACTGCGTTCAGCCTTTGTTTTCTTGTGCTTTCAGCTTAGAAATTTTTAGTTCTTCTTTGTGGATTTGTGAGACAAGCTCACTAATCTTTATTGATTATTATCTTTGTGAGTTGTTTCAAATAAGTTTGCTTGGTGTTGGAAAGGAGTAGTCAGTTCTTGCTTGAAGTGCAAGAGGGGCTTGCATTGACTGTGACTTAGACTTTAGCATGACATGCTAGGTGTTGTTTTAGCATTATGCTTAGTGATTATTGTTGTAGCATGTATTGTTCCAAACAATTGGGATTGCTTAGTGTGCCTTGAAGAAATTATGCGTTGTTTTAGCATGCAAAAACATAGTATTATGGTATTCTCCTCTGATGCTTTGCTTGGGTTGACTTGGAACATGATCACACCATGTTATGACTATGACAAGTCACCATTAGCCTCTATGATCATTTAGTCCTTGACTTGTAGTACCACTCTTTGCTTTGATTAGTATGCTTTGTTGCTCTGCATGATTATGGCCATTATGCTCTCTTAGTTGGTTGCTCACAGTCTTTTGCTAGCCTCCACTTGTATGAGTAAGTTTTACTTATGCTTCCAACTCCCAAGAAACCAAGTTATTCCAAAGTGTCCACTATAAACTCCTATGCATGTTGTGTTACACCATTCCAAGTATATTCTTGTTTTCAACTATCTTCCAATTAAAAACTATTTTGTTATGTGAAAACTTAGTGATTAAAGCCCCCACGAACTTGATGGCACACTTGATATTCTTTGCCCCTAATAAACTTGAACCATTGTGACAACCTTGTTGTATATGCTTGCACTTATAAGTTGGAATTAGCAGAACTGTCTGTCACGGGAAACGTTTTCAACATTGCACTTGTACTTTGTACTCAGTTGATATCATGCTCTTTTGTCTATGGATGTCACCGGTGTGAAATAAAGAGGGAACTTGTAAGTCCATGGAGTTTGTATTCTGTGTTAGAGAAATGCCTGGGCCACTATCCTAAGCCATGTCTAATCATGGTGGAAACTTGCAACATCACCATAGTGAGCTATCTATGAAGCATCCTCAATAAAATCTATGCATATGGTAAATAAAAAGATTGCTGAGATGCTCATTGTCTGCTTGCCTTGTCATTTTGGTTATGGGAAAGCTCCTGTACCATGTGCAAGGGGTACCCCGTTAGTGGTTCTCAATGATATGCAAATACTTACAATGACAAGAACTTACCTGGGCCCAAAGTTGAGTATGCATGAGGTGTGGCCCTCGTATTCAAGGGACTTGAGATTGCCAACTTATACTTCGTCAAGCATATACTCCATCTTTGCCACTTTAACCTTAATCACTTCAAGATTCTTATGATAGGGGCAATGAGGGCTGAAAGCTAACAAGTATCATAATTTTTGGAAGCTCTTTTTGAAACTTGTAATCCTTGCTTCCTTTACAAAAAGGCCTTTCGTCCACCATTATTGAGTCTCCACCTTCTACCTTTAGGCACCATTAAGAGTGCATAGTTGTCATTCTGTGTGCAGTGTTCCAAAGCTTATTGATTGATGCATATTGCGATATTACTTGTTCTTGTGCAATTTGTTTCTAGTCACCCTTGTGAACTTTGAAGGTGTCCTATGCATCTATATTGCTACTCTATGAGGGACAAGCTGGTTGCCACTATGCTATGTTTTATGTATGTGAAACAAACAAATGTTTTTCAATGCATGTTATTCATGATCTTTGTTTGTAGCCTTTTATGTTGCATGCATAGTTACTATGTCCTATTGTTAGAACTCCATTCTTTCATGCACATGTTTAGAGTTCTTTGATCCCAGCTTTCAATGCTTGCAAATGGTTGGATCTTTATTGTGAGGGTGCATGTCACCTCAAAAATTATTCTTTTTTATCACTTACCTACTCGAGGACGAGCAGGAGTTAAGCTTGGGGATGCTTGATATGTCGGAAACATATCTATAATTTTTGATGCTCCATGCTTGTTTTGTATCTACTTTGCTTTGCTTTGTTTATACTTTGAGGTGTTTTTATATCTTTTTTGGAACTAACCTATTAACAAGTTGCCACAGTGCCAGTTGCCTGTTTCATCTGTTTTTGGTTCTAGAAAGGCAAAAAATCAATATTCTCAGAATTGGACGGGACAAAAATCAAAGTTATTATTCCCCCAGAGCAACACGGAACCACGAAGCAGAGCCGGAGGGGGGCCACAGGGTGGCCGCACCCCCTAGGCGCGGGCAAGCCCTGGGGGCGCACACAGGGGGTGTGGGCCCCTGGACCCCTACCGACCTTGATTCCTGCGCCTATAAGAAGCCTCCGACCCAAAAACCCTAAATCATCCACAAGAAATCCACGAAAACCTCTATAGCACCGCTGCTGCCGAAGGGGAGATTCGGGTGACAGAAAGTCTCTGTTCCGGCACCCTGCCAGGACGGGGAAGTGCCCCCGGATCGATCTCCATCGCCATCTTCATCACCATTGCTGACTCCCATGATGAGGAGGGAGTAGTTCTTCCTCAGGGCTAAGGGCTCTACCGGTAGCTATGTGTTCATCTCTCTCTATGCATGATCTTGTGGTCATGAGCTTTGTAATCAAGTAGATCTACCTTGCTACTCAAGTGCTTCATTAGATCTCTGTTCTCCCCATGTGTGTGAAAGTGACAGCGTGCACGCCATAGTGGCACTTAGGTTTGAGTCTACATAAATACTCTTTGTGCTTTAATAGATCTATGCTTTTTCCCCACGTGTGTGAAAGTGACAGCGTGCATACCGTGTGTGGCACTTTGGCTAGATTGAATATTTGTTATGAGTTATATTTGGAGTTGGATGTCTCTATGAAATTGTGGTGTTTGTTGGAACCATCTAGCGCTCAAGGTGATAGTGTGGGGTTATCTAGATTGGGGAAGGGGGACTTTGAGGTGTGCTGTTATAGGCCTACCATGGATCAGAGTGTCCAACCGGAGAGTAGTTAAGAGTAGTATTATGAAGAGAGGATATTTATATGAGAGAGTGTTCACTAGTGAAAGTATGATCCCTAGGCCTTGTTTCTAAGCATTGAAACACTGTTTGCTACTAGATCTGTTGCATATTTGCTTGCTTCCTTCTTGTTGCCTTTAGTATTTGCCTCACTGTCAAGCTCTTTTCTGGCACCGTTACCACTTGTATTTCACTATCTCTTCGCTGAACTAGTGCACCTATATTGGGTGTGTTGGGGACACAAGAGACTTCTTGTATCTTGATTTTAGGGTTGCTTGAGAGGGAATACCTTTGACCACTTCCTCCCTGAGTTCGATAAACCTTGGGTAATCCACTTAAGGGAAACTTGCTGTTGTTCTACAAACCTCTGCACTTGGAGGCCCAACAACTGTCTACAATAATAGAAGTGCATAGACATCAAAGTGTCTCGGTCATGTCCGCATAATTCACGAACCATAGGGAGACACACTTAAGGATTTGATGTAGTTTAGTAGATATGGAATGTAAGTAGGGAGACCGAATGTTGTTCGGAGTCTCGGATGGGATCCTGGATATCACGAGGAGATCCAGAATGGTACGGAGAATAAGATTCATATAAGGAAAGTCCGATTCCAGAGTTCGGGAATGATTTCGATGTTTTCATTGGAGAGGTTCTAGAAGGGTCTAGAAGGTTCACCGAGCCGGAAGGGGAATGGTTCATGAATGTGTCATGGTTAAGTGGAATGATTGGATCATGTCCTAGGTCACTTGGTTGGGCATTTGCGGGAGAGAAATAAAGCTCTAAATTGCAAGTCAAAAGGGAGGTTTGAAAAGTCAAACTGGAAGTTTCCTAGTGGAAGAAGGAAAGAGTCCTTCTTTCTCTCCAACTTGGGTTTGGGGAAGGATTCAAACTCCCCTCTCCCAAGATGCCTTCCCTCTCATAAATAGAGGGGAGGGGCTACCCCAAAGCACCACAACCATCCCTCCCCACCTTGCGCCGCCGCCGCCTCGCGCCGCCGTTGTCCAGTCGCCGTCGCCCTAGCCTCTACCAACACCAGCTCCTCATCTCCGTCCTTCTAAACCTAGATTGCCGGAAACCCTAGATCCACCATAACCTGCTCCGTCTTAGGCGAAGCCCTGCATGATCTTCCCTCTACTTCTGACACCATGCCGTCGTGCTGCCGGAATCGCGAGGAGAGAATTACAACCTCCACTGCCTGCTGAAACAAGGGAGAGGAAGGTATTCATCGAGTACCAAACGTGTGACCGATTGCGGAAGCGCTGCCGGAACACAGCGTCGGAAGGATCGTCTATGCGATCTTGAGATCGACAAGTGTATGACCACATCATCCACGAGAATCTGCTCTCGTTAACCGCTTTGGAATCTTCGAGGGTGATTACTCTAATCGACTCGTTGCTACAATCTAGTAGATAGATCTTGGCTTGTTTGTGTGCATGCGATAGAATTTTTTTGTTTTACATGCTATGAACCCCTACAGTGGTATTAGAGCCGTGTCTATATGTAGATCTGTTGCACAAGTGGAACACAATGGTCATTGTGGGCGGTGGTGCTTTTATAATCAATTGCTTTTTATTTACTTTGCATCTTGCAGTATGATGTGATGAAGCGGCCCGGGCTAACCTTACATGACATCGATCATGAGACTTGCTCCACGCTTAACATGCAACTTGTATTGCATAAGTGTCTTTGCGGGTGTCTGTCTCTTCCATCATAGTATAGATTCAGTTTAAAACGGGCACTTGATACTTCAAGCATCAACGTTGTGGTTCTTGTTCGTAAGTTAGAACGACACTTATTGAAAGCCCCAAACCACGTAAAATATGCAAAGAAAATTAGAGGCGTCTAACTTTGTTTTACAGGGGTGTGTTGTGATGTGATATGGCCATGATTGTGATTATATGTGATGTATGCAATGTTCCTTATTGTAAGTCGGCAACCGGTAGGAGCCATATGGTTGTCTTTTAATTCTGTTAAGACCCGCGTGTCTATTATTCAAAGTAGTTGTAATAGTTGATGCTGGTGGATGACAACCATGGAGTGACGCCATTGACCTTGACGCAATGCCGGTGATGATGGAGATCATGTTCGTGCTTGAAGATGGAGATCGGAAGCACAAGAAGAAAGGCCATATCATATCACATATTATGAATTGCATGTGA
Organism: Avena sativa; assembly: GCA_916181665.1. NCBI lineage: Eukaryota > Viridiplantae > Streptophyta > Magnoliopsida > Poales > Poaceae > Avena > Avena sativa. The sequence continues at coordinate 120,259,854 of OV702297.1, read as the reverse complement.
TGTTAATCCTTTTATGCATCTTGTATTGCCTAGTTCACGACGATAGAATTATAAGATGATCCCTCAAGCACAAAATTTCAAGTTTGAAAGTGTTCATCCTTAGTAAGCACCGTTGCTAAAGCTCGTTGTTTCGAAGCACCACGTGATGATCGGGTGTGTTAGATTCTACGAGTGTATACAACGGGAGCAAGCCAGATTTGCTCATGCGGAAGCTAAGGTTTGATCTTGACGAGCCTAGAATGTACAGACATGGTCTTGGAACACGAATCACCAAAAGGTAAATCATGAGTCATATAGTAGATATGATGAACATGTTGATTGTTCGCCATTGAAGCTACATCATCTCTCGTGATGATCAGCTTTGATGTGGTGGATTTGGTTCGTGTGATCACTAAAACAATGTGAGGGATATTGTTTTGAGTGGGAGTTCACCTAGATTAATTTAACTATTAATTAGAACTCAATTTGTCATAAACTTAGTCTAAACTATTGCAAATATGCTGTAGATCAATGGCGGCCCCTACCATCAATTTTAATGCGTTCCGAGAGAAAGACAAGTTGAAAACAATGGAAGCAACTTCGCGGATTGGCTCTGCAACTTGAGGATTATCCTCAATGCTGGTAATTTGACCTATGTGCTGGATGCACCGCCGGATGACCCACCTGCAGCTAATGCTACCGATGAGGTGAAGAATGTTTTCCTCACTCGGAAGAATTAGTACTCCACGGTTCAATGTGCTATCTTGTATGGTTTGGAATCGGAGCTTCAGAAAAGGTTTGAGAACCATGACCCACATGATATTGTCCGTGAACTCAAAATGATATTTGAGGCTCACGCGATAGTTGAGAGTTATGAGGCTTCTGAAAAGTTCTTTAACTTCAAGATGGAAGAGGGCAGCTCTGTCAATGAGCACGTGCTTAAGATGTCTGGGCACGCAAGCAAGCTTCAAAGCTTGAGTATAGTGATTCCTAACGCTTTGGGGATTCACCGTGTCCTCCAATCACCACCACAAAGTTACAAGAACTTTGTGATGAACTACAATATGCAAAACATGGACAAGTCATTGCCCGAACTCTTCTCCATGTTAAAGTCTGCGGAAGTGGAGATCAAGAAAGAGCACCAAGTGTTGATGGTCAATAAGACCACCAAATTCAAGAAGCACGACAAGTCTAAGAAAAAGGGAAACTTCAAGAAGGGCGGTAAGAAAGTTACCGTGTCGGCGAAGAAGACCAAGGCTGGGCCTAAGCCTGATATTGAGTGCGTTTACTGCAAGGGAGGTCACTATAAGAGGAATTGTCATAAGTACTTGGAGGATTTGAAGAATGGCAACATCAAGAAGAAAGGTATATCTGATATACATGTTATTGATGTGTATCTCACTAGTACTCGTAATAGTGCCTGGGTATTTGATACTGGTTTGGTTGCTCATATTTGTAACTAGAAACAGGTGCTGCAGAATAGACGAAAACTAGCGAAGAACGAGGTGACGATGCGCGTTGGAAATGGATCAAAGGTTGATGTGATCGCGGTCGGCATGCTACCTCTTCATCTACCATCGGGATTAGTTTTATACTTAAATAATTGTTATTTGGTGCCTGTGTTGAGCATGAACATTATATCCGGATCATGTTTATTGCGAGACGGTTACTTGTTTAAGTTCAAGAATAATGGTTGTTCGATTTATATGAGTAATATGTTTTATGCACATGCACATTTGATAGATGGTATATTCTTGTTGAATCTCGATTGTAGTAATACACATATTAATAACATTGAAGCTAGACGTTTGAAATTGAGCAATAACTCGACCTATATGTGGCACTGTCGTCTTGGTCACATTGGAGTGAAGCATATGAAGAAACTCCATTCCGATGGACTTCTTGAATCACTTGATTTTGAATCACTTGAAAGATGTGAAGCATGTCTGATGGGTAAAATGACTAAGACTCCATTTTCTGGTATGATGGAGCGAGCTACGGACTTATTGGAAATCATACATACCGATGCTTGTGGTCCAATGAGTGTAGCATCGCGCGGTGGTTATCGTTATGTTCTTACCTTCACGGATGACTTGAGTAGATATGGGTATATCTATTTCATGAAACATAAGTCCGAAACTTTCGAGAACTTTAAGGAATTTCAAAGTGAAGTAGAGAATCAACGTAACAAGAAGATTAAGTTTCTACGATCTGATCATGGAGGTGAATATCTAAGTTACGAGTTTGCCGAGCATTTGAAGAAATGCGGAATACTTTCACAATTGACACCGCCGAGAACACCACAACGTAATGGTGTGTCCAAACGTCGTAATTGAACTCTCTTAGATATGGTTCGTTCTATGATGTCACTTATAGATTTACCGCTATCATTTTGGGGTTATGCATTAAAAAAACCGCATTCACTTTAAATAGGGCACCATCTAAATCCGTTGAAATGACACCGTATGAATTATGGTTTGGGAAGAAACCGAAATTGTCGTTCCTTAATGTTTGGGGTTGCGAAGCTTATGTAAAGAAGTTATAGCCCGACAAGCTTGAACCCAAAGCGGAAAAATACGTCTTCATAGGATACCCGAAGGAAACTATTGGGTATACCTTCTATCATAGATCCGAGGGCAAAATCTTTGTTGGCAAGAATGGATCCTTTCTAGAGAAGGAGTTTCTCTCGAAAGAAGTGACTTGAAGGAAAGTAGAACTCGATAAGGTTATTGAACCTTCTCTCGGACTTGAGCGTAGCGCACCACCGGAAGTGGTTCCTGTGGCGCCTACACCAATAAGAGAGGAAGCTAATGATGTTGATCATGAAACTTTGGTTGAAGTTACTACGAAACCTCGCAGGTCAACGAGAACTCGTACCACTCCTAATTGGTATGATCCCGTTATGAGTGTCATGTTGGTGGACAACACCGACGACCCTGCGACATATGAGGAAGCAATGATGAGCGTAGATTCCTATAAATGGCAAGAAGCCATGAAATCCGAGATTGGATCCATGTACGAAAACCAAGTATGGACTTTGGTAGACTTACCGGATGGCCGGAAGGCTATCGAGAACAAATGGATTTTCAAGAAGAAAACATATGTTGATGGTAATGTTACTGTCTATAAAGCTCGACTTGTCGCAAAAGGGTTTCGACAAATTCAAGGAGTTAACTACGATGAGACTTTCTCACCGGTAGCGAAGCTAAAGTCCGTGAGGAATTTGTTAGCAATCACTGCATATTATGATTTTGAGATATGGCAGATGGATGTCAAAACGGCATTCCTCAATGGAGACATTGATGAAGAGTTGCATATGGTACAACCCAAAGGTTTTATCGATCCGAAAGATGCTAACAAGGTATGCAAACTTCAACAGTCCATTTATGGATTGAAGCAAGCATCTCGAAGTTGGAATCAACATTTTGATAAGGTAATCAAAAGCTTTGGTTTTATACAAACTTATGGAGAAGCTTGTGTTTACAAGAAAGTGAGTGGGAGCTCTGTAGCATTCTTAATACTATATGTAGATGATACATTGTTGATTGGAAATGATGTAGACCTTCTTAATAGTGTCAAGGATTATTTGAATAATAGTTTTTCAATGAAAGATCTTGGCGAAGCAGCTTACATATTAGGCATAAAGATTTATAGACATAGATCAAGACGACTAATATCATTGTCACAGAGTACATATTTGGACAAAGTTCTAAAGAGGTTTGGAATGGAAGAAAGCAAGAAAGGGTTCTTGCCCATGTTGCCCAATACGACCTTGAGTAAAACTCAAAGTCCTACAACGGCAGAAGATAGAGAAAGGATGAGTAAGACTCCATATGCCTCAGCCATAAGATCTCTTATGTATGCCATGCTATGTACTAGACCCGACATTGCATATGCTGTTAGTTTGACTAGCAGATATCAAAGTGATCCAAGAGTGGATCATTGGACAGTGGTCAAAAACATCCTTAAGTACTTGAGAAGGACTAAGGATATGGTTCTTTCTTATGGAGGTGATGAACATCTTGTTGTTAATGGTTACACTGATGCTAGTTGGAACACCGATCCGGATGATTCTAAGTCTCAACCTAGATACGTATTTATTTTGAATGGTGCAGCAGTTAGCTGGAGGAGTGCAAAGCAAAGCATTGTGGCGAGATCTTCAACTGAATAGGAATACATAGCTACTTCGGAGGCTTCACAAGAGGCGATATGGATGAAGGAGTTCATTGCAGAGCTCGGTGTGGTTCCAAGTGCGTTGGACCCAATTTCTATCTACTGTGATAACATGGGCGCCATAGCCAATGCGCAAGAACCAAGGTCACACAAGAAGCTGAAGCATATCAAGCTGTGTTTTCACGCTATTCGAGAGCATGTACAAGATTGTGACATAAAGATTTGCAAAGTACACACAGATCTGAATGTGGCGGATCCGTTGACTAAACCTCTCCCGAGGGAAAAACATGACCAACACCAAACCGTCATGGGTGTTCGTTATATTACCATGTAATCTAGATTAGTTGACTCTAGTGCAAGTGGGAGACTGTTGGAGATATGCCCTAGAGGCAATAATAAAAGTGGTTATTATTATATCTTTGTGTTTATGATAAATGTTTACATTCATGTTATAATAGTATTAACCGGAAACATTAATACTTGTGTGATTTGTAAACTAAATTAGAGTCCCTAGTAAAGCCTCTTTGTAATACTAGCTTGTTGGTTGATAGATGATCGTGGTTTCTCGATCATGAACATTGAGATGTTATTAACAACAAGATCATATCATTAGGAGAATGGTGTGATGGGCATACTCCTATAGATAAGTATAGCATAAAGATCAAGTCATTTCAATGGTTCGTTTGCTATAAGCTTTCTAATACATAGTAACCTAATTCCTTCGACCATGAGATCATGCTAACCACCATCACCAGAAGAATGCTTTGATGACATCAAACAACACACCGTGATTGGGTGGCTATAAAGGTGGCATTGTGTGTTCAGAAAGTATGTGTTGAGGCACATGGATCAAGAGTGGGATTTGTCCATCCATATGATAGATAGATATGCTCTGGGCCCTCTCGGTGGAATGTCATCCAATTAGCTTGCAAGCATGTGACTGGCTCACAAGGGATCACATATCACAGGAACGAGAAAAGAGTACTTATCGGTGACGAGGTTTAATCTCGTCAATGCCCATTGTTATGAGCTTGGGTTTTGGAGAAGATGGGGATGCTGGAGATCACGGAACGGTTAGCAAACTAGCAACACGGGGACACGAGGTTTACCCAGGTTCAGGCCCCCGGAGGGAAAACCCTACTCCTCCTTGTCTTCTCTTGATTCCGGTGGAACCGAAAGTTACAGGGGTGCGCAGATGCAATCTGGCATGGAGGTGTGTATACGATGGTATGAAGTGCCCTCCTCGTCATGTCCTCCTAGCCTTTATATAGAAGTAGGCAGGTCCCGGGCACAGACCGAGTCGGTTACAGGTTTTAGGGTTTACCCCTTTGAATATTCTATCTACTCTAGTCTTGTTCTCCAAGGATCCGAAGACGTCATGGGCTTGGGCCACCCGAAAATCTTCATGGCCCGCGCATATTCTTATGGGCCTTACTTGGACTGGACTAGGTATGCTAAGGTCATGTACCCATAGGTTATAACCATGTCAGTATCCCCCGAGTGTTTAGTTGAGTCGCAGATTCGGCTGAGGACTCTTTAATCTTTCGGGTGCAGCTGTTTTTGTTCATCAAAGCATGATTTTGATGTGTAGGGATTGTTGATGCGTGTGCCTAACTCTCCCGACAGATCAGGTCCAGTTAACTTTTTAGGACAAAACAACACGATCTTCTTCAGATTCGAGTCCCTTGACTCGAAACCGGAACATATGCTGGCATAATTCGACTCAGGCTGTTGAGGACTTACAGGAGTGGAATTCCAGTGATTTTCAAGTGATGTACCCAACGCGTCCGTCGGGATTTCCATCGCGCCTGCTGGCACGGATTCTTACTAGCAGAGCGCAGTCGTGTGCGTTGCCAGGCCATCAGATGATATCTGTAGGTCTTATCTTTGTGTTGCTACACAACATCCGAATGTTTATCACCACGGAGGTGTTTCGGGTGGCCAAAGAGGATGTTACTCACTTGGCGTTAACTGGGGCAAAGTTGCCGAAAAGTTTTTGCATGCTGATCCGAAGGATTGCAGTCGAAGAATTCATAGGGTGCGCGACCAGCGCTCCCTATGGGAGTAGCCCCCGAGTGTTTGTTCGAGTCGTAGACTCGAGCAGAGACTTTAATTCAGTCTTTGTTGACTTTTAGGTCCGTAGGACACAAATTTTTCGGATGCTTGAATCCATCCTCCCTATGGGAGTAGCCCCCGAGTCCGTAGTGGAGTCGTAGACTCGACGTAGGACTCGAAGAATAGTTCAATGGTGTAGTACTTTGATCGTTTTTCGGGTGCGCGGCCAGCGCTCCTGATAGGAGTAGCCCCCGAGTAGTTAGTCGAATCGTAGATTCGAGTGAGTACTTTTAGCTGTGTAGCCGAAGAATTGTAACCGTTGCTAGTATAGCCTTGATGACGTCATTGCTGACGATCGGTGACCTCAAGCATCTGTGGCGCCAAAGATGACGTGACTGGACGAACATGGGTCCCACCTTCTGACTTTGAATTGACTGGTCACGCGCAACGTGGAGATAATTACGGCGTCGCCTCGATTTCCTTGCGTAGTGGACGGCGTGTGAGCGACGGTCCGCTGCCGTGCTAACACGTGGACGGTCGGATCTTGATGTTGGCTCTAGGGCTTCCCGATGAACGGTCATCGTGCATCTTCTTCGTCCATATAATCGTTGGGGAAAAACTTGTTTGTTTTCACCGCAGCCATTCTTGTTTCACTGCTTCCATCTTCGTGAGTTTTTCTCGCCGCGTGCTAGAATTTCTTCGAACCTTTCCATCTTTGTTCATGTGTTCACGTCATCGCCGTCGCCGCACTGCGATGGGGAAGTCAAAGAAGGTCTCCATCGCAGTTGGTACTAGTGCTGCCGCCGGCGGCAAAACGAGTTCTGCCACTACTCGCGTCACCGATGGTGGCTGGCGACGATCGGAGACGCGCGAGGGTGATCTCCACAAGCTCTATGAGCGGGGTCTGATCCCGCAGGAGAGATAGGCCGTCAGGATTCTCGGTGACGAGGTAATTCCCCGTCCTCCCGCTGGGTTTCGGGTCATGTTCGTCGCTTTTGTCCTTCGGGGTCTTTCTTTCCCGATCCACGATTTTCTCCGTGGATTGCTTTTCTTTTATGGCATCCAACTCCATCATCTTTCGCCGAACTCTCTTCTTCATATCGCCTACTTCATCACCTTTTGTGAGTGCTGGCTCGGTGTCGAGCCGCACTTTGGCCTCTTCCGGAAGCTCTATTCCGTGAAGATGCAATCTGGCTCTGATGGCGTTTATCCCATCGGCGGCTGCATCATTTCCCTTAAATCCAACTTTCTCTTCTTCTCTTTTTCTATGTCTGAGTCTGTCCAGTACTGGCGAGGCGATGGTTTTACATCCGCGACTCCACAGTGGTCGGGCAGAACTTTGGCCTTGCTCCTTTCGACCCCTCCCAGAAAATCTAGCCGAAGAGGTCCTGGAAGAACCACATATTGGATGGTGAGGTGGCGGAGATAGATGAGCTCTATCGTCGGGTTGAGGACCTCCAGGTGATTCCGGATAAAGAGGTGAACGGTGTGGATATCATCCGCACCTTCCTCAAATGTCGGGTGCAGCCGCTCCAGGCTAGGGCGCACCCGATGTTCCTTTATTCTGGTAGCCACGATCCGACTAGGGTTTCGACTGAGGATCTCTCCAGGAGGGATCTCGACAGGATTCTTTGGCCGCTGCTGAAGTACAAAGCTGAAGAGGATCTCCCGGGGAAGTCGTTGACTCCTCCATTCGTTGCCTCTCGTTTGGTTCCGTAGGTGTAGATCTGGGGCGTGCGCGTAGCGATTTTTTCGACTGCGTTTTCTTGCACTTGCTTGTGTTCTGAAAGTTTGTTTCTTTTGCATAGGAGTTCAAGGTACCGGGCATGGTGCCCCCACTACCCGAACGTTTTCCGGATGCACCGGAGAATGAGGTAGTGGACTCCATGTCTAAGCTTCCCTCGGCGCAATCACCGATGGAAGAAACTTTTGAGTCTAGCGAGGAGCAGACTCGAAAGCGGACGCGGAGCTCGAGCAAATCGCCGGATGCCTCGACTCCGCCGACGCCTAGGAACCCGTCGTTCCTTGCGTGTCATAGTGGAGGTGATGGTGGCTCTTCCTCTCCTATTCCGGCCGTGCCCGTGCGGGCCATGGCGTTGCAGCCGCCGGCGAAACGGAAGAAGGAAGAGAAGAAAGAAGAAAAGAAGGAAGAGAAGAAGGGCAAGAGGGCCTTGCCTGTCTTCAATTTGAGCGATGTAGACTCGTAAGTGTCTTCAGTTGCTTTTTGGCTCCTCGTTCATTTTTGCCTGCTTGTATTTGACTGAAGTATTTGTTGTAGCCACTCCTCTGATGGCTCCTTCAGCGGTGGTGCTAGGGAGATGGTTGGAGAGTCTAAGCTTGCACCTCCTCCTCCTCAGATGGCGGCCACCTCTGGGGGCGTTACTCCGAACCCTTCTCCGCATGAGGCTCGGGTGATTGTCCCCCAGAAGACTACAGTCGGACCTTTGGAGTCGCCGTCTGATCACGTAAGTGCTTTCGTTCTTGCCGCGGGGGGAGCCCCTGAGCATTTTTTGGATGATCTGCTTATCATTTTTGTTTTGTGTCTCGGGAGGATCCCCCGAGCGTCTTTCGGATGATCTGCTGATCATGCCTTTCTTTTTTGTGCGTGTCTCGGGGGGAGCCCCCGAGCGCTTTTCGTGTGCGTGATTTGTTTTGCCCGCTTCCTTGGGTGCAGCCCCCGAGCCTTTTTCCTGACAAGTTTCATCTTCTCACAGCCTTTTGTTCAGGGTGTCAATCAGCTGGTGAAGCAGCATCTGGAATTGGAGGCCAGCCTTCAGCGGCTCCAAGGTTCATGTGTTTTTTATCTATCTTCTGCTTCGTCGGCTGCTTACTTGCTGCTGAATCTCGTGCTTGTTCTTTGTTGCAGACGAGAATAACACTGCCCTCCGCGAGCTTGATGCTCTCAAAAAGAGCCTCGGGCGAGCAGAGAAAAAAGCTGAAGAAGCCGTTGGCACTAAGGAGCGCCTTGAGCAGGAACTAGCCGATGCGGCTGCGGCCAAGGAGCGCCTGCAGCAAGAGGCTACGGATCGTGAGGAGCAGCTCGCCACCACTGCGGCCTCGCGCGAGGCTGCTGCCAAGGCTATTTCGGGTGAGTAGTTTCGTCTGTTCCTTTTCGACTTCCTTGTCTCTCTAGTTTTGCTTGGTTTTCACGTTGCCTCTTCCGTTTTTCTAGATGCCGCGGGCATCGAGTTTGACCATGGTGCCCTGGAGCACGGAAGTGCTCTGGATGACGCCACTGCGGCGGTCGAAGACCGCTGCAGTACCGTGGTCGGCTCGCTTGCCAAGGCCAAGGTGGTTCTCGGGCGTTTCTACAAGGAGCTCGTCCCCAAGGGCGTCGCCCTCGAGGATGTCGAATTGTTGTCGAACGCACTGTCATCCGAGGCTCCCACGGCGTACAAGCGCAAGCAGAAGGGTATCGGCGCGTCCATGGGGCTGGCGATGGCCATGGCGTCTGGAGCGGAGCTGGATCTTCATCAGGTCACCTCCCAAATGCCGACAGCTGCCGACGGATCCGAGGTAGCCTTCGCCCTCTACGCTGCCTGTTGTAAACGCTATGGGCCGAAGCTGATTGACTTGTTGTCGGAGTACGCGGTGAGGCAGCAAGGGAAGGCCAAAAGCAGGCAATCCGGCTCCGAGGCCACTCAGGATGCAGCTTCTTAGGCCTTGTAGTTGTAGGATAGCTATTGTTTCTTTTGTTGTAATGTATCTATGAACACTCCTTGTGCCACGCAATGGCTTTTGCTGTATATAATGAATCTCTGAGTTGTTTGCTTATTCGTGCGTTTGTTCATATCATTGCCTTCTTTTCCTCTAGGGGCCTTCGGGTGATGATCCCGCCGATACTTCGTCTGCGTCGCAGCTGCGACCATCTTTGGATGATGCGTCACAACTTGTGTTTCTTCGTGACCGCATCCGTAGTCTTGAGAAAGAGTTGCTTGGCGTTCGAGGCCACGCAGATGTTTGGAAGTCGAAGGCGGAGCGGGGTGCCGCCAGGGAGGAGTATCTGATGGGGGAGTTGCGGTGTTTGGCCGAACAGCTTCAATGTGAGTTTCCTCGAGCTACTGCTCATTTTTCGGACACGCCTGTTGGCTTGTCATCTTACTTTGCAGTTGTTGCAGGTGCTACCCTTGTTCCCATGGAGGAAAATGAGCGTGTTGCTATTCGGATCAATTGCCTAACCCAACAGGACATGGAGGCCGGCGGCTTTTTCTGGATGGATCGTGATCGTGCTATGATCCTTGCAACTGTGCAGGATCGTGTTCACCAGGTGTCGCGGGTGCTGCGGCAAGCGAATACTTCCTTGGCGTCAATTCTGCACGCGATGTTTCCCCTGGATGAGGCACCATCAACCTTATGGGGCCTGCTGGTGAAGTTTCGGGATGTGCATCATGTCAGGGAGCTGGTGCGGCATCAGCTGGTTGCAGGGGTGAAGGCTGCGCTTTTCCTCGTGCGGCTGCATTGCCCTGATGTAGATCTTGCTGCTGTGGCGGCTGGGCCGCCTCTTCGGCCGGATGGTGGCATGTGGGACATGCGTCCACATTATGCGGCTGTAAGGCAGTATGCTGAACAAATTGTAGATCTCTTTGAGCAGCGTGCGCAGGTGATTCTTCAGAATAGGTAGGACCTGTAAAAATATAGATGTAAAATTTGTATGTATTCGACTGGGCATGTTATGCCCTTTGCTGTAAAGGTTGATTGTTGTTAGCACGTGGTGCTTTATTTTGTATGCGTGCCCTTTTCGTTAGGCTGACGTGGTCAGCTACTCAGGTGTACACGCGTTATCCTCAGTCGACAAAGTCGTGAGGTGAGGGGAGCCCCTGAGTGACGAGGTTTGATCTCATCAATGCCCATTATTATGGACTTGGGTTTTGGAGAAGATGGGGATGCTGGAGATCGTGGAACGGTTAGCAAACAAGCAACACGGGGACACAAGGTTTACCCAGGTTCAGGCCCCCGGAGGGAAAACCCTACTCCTGCTTGTCTGCTCTTGATTATGGCGGAACTGAAGGTTACAGGGGTGCGCAGATGCAATCTGGCGTGGAGGTGTGTATGCGAAAGTATGAGTCGAGAGCTAGATCTATAGATCTGTCTATTGGGGGTTATGGCGTGCGTAGGTCGTGCCCTCCTCGTTGGACCCTCCTAGCCTTTATATATGGGGAGGCTAGGTCTCAGGTACCGATACGAGTAGGTTACAAGTTAGATTCGAACTCTAGTCTTGAGGTTTCCTTGTCTTGTGCGCTTGGGACTCCGTGTCCATATGGGCTTTGTTCCAGCCGAACCGTCATAGGAGTCATGGACCCGAGCAGGTCGTCGAGTGGGCCTTCCGTCAGGCTGGACCAGGTAGGCTAACATCGGGTACCCGTAGGGTATAACCATGTCAGTAGCCCCCGAGTGTTCAGTCGAATCGTAGATTCGGCTGAGGACTCTTCAATCTTTCGGGTGCAGATGTTTAGTAGTAGAATCCCAGTAGTTTTCGAATGATGTACCCAACGCGTCCGTCGGGATTTTCCTCGCGTCTGTTAGCACGGATTTTCACTAGTAGAGCGCAGTCATGTGCGTTGCCAGGCCATCAGATGGTATCTGTAGGTCTTATCTTTGCGTCGCATACGCAGCATCCGAAACTTTATCACCGCGGAGGTGTTTCGGGTGGCCAAGGAGAATGTTACTCACTTAGCGTTGGTTGGGGCAAAGTTGCCGAAAAGTTTTTACATTCTAATCCAAAGGATCGTAGTCAAAGAATTCATAGGGTGCGCGACCAGCGCTCCCTATGGGAGTAGCCCCCGAGTGTCTGTTCGAGTCGTAGACTCGAGCAGAGACTTTAATTCATTCGTTGTTTGGCTTTAGGTCCGTAGGACACAAATTTTTCGGATGCTTGAATCCATCCCTCCTATGGGAGTAGCCCCCGAGTCCTTAGTGGAGTCGTAGACTTGACGTAGGACTCGAAGAATAAGTCATTGGCGTAGTACGCTATTCATGCTTCGGGTGCGCGGTCAGCGCTCCTGATAGGAGTAGCCCCCGAGTGTCTGGCGGAGTTGTAGACTCGGGCAGAGACTCGAGTCTTCTATCATGTAGTTGTAGACAAAAATCTCGTGGGCGTACCGCTGACCCGGAAGTACATCGGGTGCGCAACCAGCGCTCCTGATAGGAGTAGCCCCCGAGTGTCTAGTTGAGTCGCAGACTCGAGTGGAGACTCATGCGAGGAGAAACCACTGACCCGGAAGTGCATCGAGTCAGTGTCTCATGCATAAGGAGCCAAGAATCGATGATGCAGTCAGAGTTGACGTGGCGGAGTCGTGCGGCGTTTAGCCGGAAGGACTCGACATTGCGGATGAAATCCACGCAGTTGCTTCTGTCGGGTAAGCGGCCAGCGCCGCTTTTTCGTAGTATCAAGCGATGCAACCATCTGAGAAGGGACTCGACTCGGGTCTTGAGTGTATGGCGTAGCCAGTTGCTTTGTCGACTCCTGTTAGAGGACCCGATATAATAGCTCGACGCATTCGACATCCTTGTAAGCTGCAGAAAACATAAAAAGTTGTGAAGTACTTGTATCTTGTAAAGAATATTTGTCTTTCGGCTTGTATAGCAAGATTCTGATGCCGATTGAGTCAACACTGTTGCACTGTATGCTAGGCCTTTTCGTTAGCCTGATTACCCTTAGTCTTAGTACCTTGCCGAGGCACTCGGAGTTTAAGGATTCGACGATCAGGCAGAATCAGCTACTCGGGTTGTCGCGTTCGAGGTGCTCGAGTGCGTGGAGCCGATGGCACATTAGGTTACTCGAAGAGGGCTCAGCCCCCGAGTGTTTCGAGTGCGAGTTAAATATAAAAGAATCAACTCTGAGTAGAGAGAAAACTTAGCTTTGTCGGTTGTCATGGCGAAGTTGACGCGGTAGCGGGTCATACGGCGGATCGTAGTCATAGCAGCGACGAGTTCCTGGGATCGATGGCGGTAGCGAGTTCCGCATCCAAAGATTTTCACAATCGAAGACCGCACCAGGTCGCCGCATCCGAAGGATGTATCAGGTCATCGCAGCTGAAGGACGTGACGGGTCACCGCATCCGAAGACCGTGGCGGGTCGTCAGGGTCGAAGACCATAGCGGGTCGCGGGAGTCGAAGACCGTAACGGCGAGTCGCTTCAGCTAAAATTCGCAGTTGGTCGCGTGGCGGAGGTGGCACATCCTCCGGATGTATATTCAACACGGTCAGAAGTAGTTGACGTGTGCTCCAGATTGATGGAGTCGTATCTCGGAATAATAGCTTCTGCTACGACCTTGATTGATTTTTCTTTCTTCACGTGAAGTAGCTAGCACCAACACTTGTTTTTCTTTGACCGCATGCTATTAGTATTTCCGGCAATAGAATCCGTCCAGTCGTACGTGGTCTGGCTAACTCTTTTTTCTTCTCTTTTCTTGATCCCTAAGCCGAACTGATTGATAATTACCCAATTACGATCGGTCACGGCAAAACAAGTTGTGGTTCACGTCGGCCTTGAATTGCTTCTCTTGTATTTTTCCTTGATCCGTCTAAATCCATGCCTCGGGATTTGATCCAGTAGACGTAATCTGTTGTTTTGATTTTTCCTGCATGCGGTAGCGTGACTTTATCTGGACTCACGTGATGGGCTTGTGGAGCGTTGCTGCTTCCACTTCCTATGCGGATCAGATCAGCCGGTCGATCTTGCTGATGACGATGAAGTTGAGCGCGCCGATGTGGATGAATCGACCAGACGCGATCTGGTTGCCGTCGATGCCGAGTGTGTTGTAACATGAACAAAATGCAAATAATAGACAAATTTTTGGGGCGAGACACTTAGCTTTATTCATATCGTAAGGAGGAGGTATATTGTTCGGCTAAGTAGCCTTGGCTGAATAGCCTTATTGAAAGTAAAAGGAGGGGGGTATCTAGGGGTAGAAGCATCGCAGTTGTGCGACGTTCCATGGGTTGGAGTATGCTACTCCAGACTCCATGTGCTTGAGGCCATAGGCGCCACCTGAGATGACTTCAGTGACGACGTAGGGTCCTTCCCAGGGCGACTCGAGCTTCTTCGGTCGCTCTTGCTTGAGTCGTAAGACTAGGTCTCCTTCGACGAAGGACCTTGGGCGCAGCCGATGGTTGTGATAGTTGCGGATGCTCTGTTGATAGATCGCTGATCGAGCTGCGGCTATGTCACGTGCCTCGTCGAGTGTGTCTACGGCGTCTTCGAGTGCGGCCGTCGATTTGGCTTCGCTGTAGGCGACGACCCGTGGGGCCTTGTGGTGCACCTCTGCGGGCAGCACAGCTTCGGCTCCGTGCACCATGAAGAAGGGCGTGCAGCCAATTGAGTTGTTTGGCGTCGTGCGTAGGCTCCAGAGGACGGAGGGTAGATCTTGTGTCCAGGATCCTGCAAGTCGCTGGAGTGGGCTCATTAGGCGTTTCTTGATGCCACCGCCGACGAGGCCGTTGGCCTTTTCGACCTGCCCGTTTGTTTGCAGGTGCGCCACGGAGGCGTATGTAATGTTGATTCCGAGGTCTTCGCAGAAGTCCTGAAATTCTTTGGAGATGAAGTTCGACCCGTTGTCGGTGATGATGCTGTGCGGCACGCTGAACCTGTAGACTATGGATTCGAAGAATTTTACGGCCGTTTTGCACTTTTGGTTAGTAACGGGCATGGCCTCGATCCACTTGGTGAATTTTTCGACTGCGACCAGGAGGTAGACGTGGCCTCCTTTCGAGGACTTGGGCAGTTTGCCGATCATGTCGAGGCCCCATTGGGCGAAGGGCCAGACCAGGGGTATGGGCCTGAGCTCCGATCCTGGTGCATGTGGTTTATCTGCGAACCTCTGGCACCCGTTGCACCTTCGAACGATGTCCTTGGCATCGTTCATGGCCGTTGGCCAGTAGAACCCAACTCGTAGAGCTTTGGCTACAAGGGCACGGCTGCCCGCGTGATGGCCGTAGATGCCCTCGTGGATGTCTTGGAGGATGGTTTTGCCGTCACCGGTGGTGACGCACCTTTGGAGTACACCTGAAATGCTGCGCTTGTACAGCTCGCCATTGGTGATGGTGAAGGCCTTGGACCGGCGAGATATGTGCCGGGCATCTGTCGGGCTGTCAGGCAGCTCCCCGTCTATCAGATATTGGAGGTATGGTTGTGTCCATGTTTCTTCGATTGCCATGACCTGCATCAGGTTGACCACTGCAACCTCTGTGTCGAGCTTTTTTGGTCCTTCCTGTCCTTCGGGTAGCGCAGCCCCCGAGTGTTCTGCTTCTTCGGGTGACCCCTTTGGGAATTTCCTTTTGATGGATGGCACGCAGATCTGTTCGAGGAACACACCTGGTGGCACCTGTGTGCAGGTGGCACCCGTGCGCAGGTGGCACCCGTGCGCAGGTGGATGGCCCGTCGCAGTCGCCCTAGCCTCCGACACCACCTCATCCTCTCCGGCCTTCTAAACCTAGATCGCCGGAAACCCTAGATCCATCATAACCTGCTTCGGCTTAGGCGAAGCACTGCAGGATCTTCCCTCTACTTCTGACACCACGCCGTCGTGGCGCCGGAATCGCGAGGAGAGAACTACAACCTCCACTGCCTACTGGAACAAGGGAGAGGAAGGTCTTTATCGAGTACCGAACGTGTGACCGACTGCGGAAGCGCTGCCGGAACGCAGCTGACGAGGTTTAATCTCATCAATGTCCATTGTTATGGACTTTGGGTTTTGGAGAAGATGGGGATGCTGGAGATCGTGGAACGGTTAACAGACAAGCAACCAGGGGACACGAGATTTACCCAGGTTCAGACCCCCGGAGGGAAAACCCTACTCCTGCTTGTCTGCTCTTGATTACGGCGGAACCGAAGGTTACAGGGTGCGCAGATTCGATCTAGCGTGGAGGTGTGTGTGCGAAAGTATGAGTCGAGAGATCTAGGACGTGCCCTCCTGGCCTTTATATAGACTTAGGCAGGTCCCGGGCATAGTCCTAGTCGGTTACAGGTTCTAGGGTTTTACCCCTTTGAATTTCCTATCTATGCTAGTCTTGCTCTCCAAGGATCCGAAGACATCATGGGCCTTGGCCACCCGAAAATCTTCATGGGCCAGCGTATGTCCGCTGTGGGCCTTCCTTGGGATGGACCAGGTATACTGAAGTTACGTACCCGTAGGGTATAACCATGTCAGTACCCTCGAGTGATCAGTCGAATCGTAGATTCGGCTGAGGACTCTTCAATCCTTCGGGTGC